>JAOEFI010000004.1:2078609-2176401 GCA_034621735.1 Anopheles plumbeus | reverse complement strand
ACGGGATTGATGCTTCGTGAGATCGTGACGTCAAGAGACACCCCGGGGCTGATAAACTACCTCAATAAATATTCACTCAATTCCCTATAATTCGTTTCTGTTTCTCCCTGGTGTGTGTGTGTGGGTGTGTGTATGTGTGATTTGAGGCAGAAAGTTTTCCTTTGTTTTGCTCATTTCCCATACAGCTCCGACAGGGAGAAGGATAGGGTAATATCCGCGACGCCGCCTGCGCCGGAAAGAGTTTCGATGCTGCAGCATGCATCAATTGAAACAATCGTGCGCCGCTGGTTGGCAGCATAATTTCAAGCAAACCTTTTTATTTTCGTTAGCTGCCTCTCCACCTTTTTCGGTGTCCAACAGCAGCACGCTGCTGACATTAAGGGTTGCGTTGGCAAAAGTTTGACAGTGTAGAGTAGGATCGCTCAATATCATCCGCCGTTCGAGTGCGGTACGAGCAAGTGAAGTGTACGGTAACTGATCTAGTTCTCCACGATCTTCCCAATTGACCTTCCCGGGTTTGCCCCCACCGCACAATGAAACGACGCACAAGCAGCGCGAAGGAAATCCCCCAGAAACGCACCCCTATTGGCCAATTTGCTGTGGGTGCTGGTCTGGTTATAGGCACTTGTTTCTCGCTCTTCCGCCACCGAAGAACGCACACTAGCGTCCGCCAAACGGGCGGCGCATTATGCACGCACACGCAGCAACCGCAGATCCAGAACTGGGAAATCGATGAACCACCATGTGAGCCATGAGCCATGTCACAGGCAGTAATATGTATATAACTGGAAACATTTTATTACCCCGGGCTATAAATACTTCATCTGCATAAAGCTTAAAATTTGTTCGAAAAAAAGTTATAGCAGCATTCATGCCCTCGCGTTGTTCCTTCTCGTTCTTACACAAACACATGCTGGATGTCGGCGGCTTTCGGCTTCTATGTCTGTCTCTCTCTCTCTCTCTTTCTCTCTTTCTCTCTTTCTCTCTCTCCCCCTTGTTCTCCCTTCTCTCTTTCTCTCTCTCCCCGTTGTTCTCCCTTCTCTCTCTCTCACTCTCTCTCTCTATCTCTCTCCCTCTCTCATTCTTTTCCTGTCTCTTTCTCTCTATCCCTTTCCCTTCCTCGCTCTTCCTCTCTCCCCCTTTCCTTTCCCCGCTCTTTCTCCCTTTTTCCCTTCCTCCCTATCTTCATCCTTCCCTCTCTTATCTTCTCTATCTTTCTCTTTTTTTTCTTTCTGATGATCTTTCTGTCACTCCTGGGCGCCATCTTTTGCCTTAATCAAAAGCCATGTGCCAACTGCCTGTTCCCTATACCCCCAATTCCCCCAATTCCCTTCAGCCCTTTCTTCGCGGCGGACAAATTTGGTTTAACTAACGACCGCGACGACGACGACGGTGCGAGGACGATCTGCTGCAACACGAAACACGGGGATACACACGACATTAAACCGCTTGCCCCATTCCAACGGTTTCTCCTACGGACTTCGCGGAGTGCCAGAGTGCGAATGAAGAGAAAGATTAAGATAATCTGAACCACCGTACGATAACATTGAACGAGAACATTTCTTCCGCAACCGGCCAACCCTTTCTGAGCAACTGCGATGTTCACACACAGTCAGCACCCTTGACCGCGCCTTGTTTGTTCCGTCGTCGTCATTTCGGTGTCGGTAGGAAGTGTTGATCAATTGCCGCCGATGACACATTCTACCCTTCCCTTGCGAGTTACCATTGGGGGAGATAGTGGCTCCCAGTTCAAATCACATGTTGTGTAAACACATCCTGTTGAACCTATCTAACCGATTGTGGTTCGTCAAAAATGTTTCTTACTGCTACTAATGCAGAAGAAGACACGTTTTACACTCCCTAGCTCAGCTGCATTTCAATTAACAAGCACAATCAAAAGTAACAATGATGGTTACGATCAATTCTACAATCTAGCCTACCCTGCAACCAATCCGACCCCGTTCCAGAAGCATAGTTTGGTATTTTTCCAGCACTGTATCCACCGGGTGACGAAACAGGATTCGTCCTCCAACCGAACACATCCTACAGCTTCCGCAGGGAAGATGCGTTACTTGCGGGCACAAATTGCGGTTGGAGAGAGGCAGAAAGACAAACACAAAAACACGGGAACAATTCGATAAGGCGTGCTACGCCGTTCGCTAACGAGCGGGTTGCTGGCATGGCATTCGCGCTGGCGCAATTATGGTGCCATAAATGCGAAACATAATACAAAGCACAACGCGCGCACATGCGCCGGCCATGACACGAGATCAATAAATAAATCTGATCTGGCCCTAGCGTCTGCGCCGAGGGGTTCTCCTAATTCAAGCAAAAATAATACTAAAAATTCCCATCGTCCTCTCGTCCGCAGCCGCAACAGGAACATTTCTGCCCCGGGAACCTCCCGTCGTTGACGTTGCCCTACCCTAGGAATCTCGACCATTACCTCGCTCTAGCTGCAGCCACTATAGGCTTGGCAACAACACAGCAACCCCATTGAACGGCAACAACGCGACCGAAGTGCGCAAACTGCATCGCCACCGACGGACCAGGAGGGCCACCGTTGGAAGATGGCCCTGCTACATTGCTCGCCTATCGCCATCGTAAGAGTGCGGACACTTCCTTTTCCCCCGCCTCCATCTGTTCTCCTCCGTTTACGGATGCCATGTTTGGATGGCGCGACTATCGTACACCGCCATTTACAGCCACTCAGAAGAGATCAAAGTGGATGAATGGAGTAGCTAGCTGGTCGTACTGGAACCGCCGATGTGCGGAATATGTTTCACCGTAACCCTTCGGTGGCCGATGCGCTTTTTCTGTAATTTTTATAGAAAAGACTAGAAAAAAGTGTTTCCAGTTTGCAGTAGTTCTACTTCTCAATTGACACTGTTATAATCCACACCCTCATTGATATAGCCGAGCGACTGGATTTGTTGGGTGTTGGGGATCCGACGACCTTTACTTTCATCGGGTCGGGTATTTAGATAGTTGCTTTGGACGACAGCCTTTACTCGCTGCTCTGCACAACCACCCGGAACCTTATTTTAGCCCTATCCGAACAGGCAGGCAAGGGTTAGGTGATCGATCGATCGACCTCGGTTCGAGAATATCGAAATAGTGAGAAACAGCACGGAAAATTGGTAACGCGATTGTACGAGTGGAGGAAAAAAACACCGGCATTATATTTGATTGGCCGTATGATCGTACGAGTGTGGCCATTCCTGCTTGCGCGTAGGCTCTTTTGCAGTACCACCCCACCCAGATCCGCTTCATTGTTGCACTCTTCTCGCTGCAACGACGGGTCATCTTCGATTGGTTCTTTTTTATTTTTGTTGTGTGTGAAGCATCACTAATCAATGGTCTGTAATGGTATGTATTTTATTTCCTTTTTTTCCCATCGCCCTACTAGGCTCGCCTCCACTAACGGGAACCGGAACCGTGCGCGTCATGGTGCAGGACATAAACGACCACAACCCGGAGTTCGAGCGACAATCGTACCAGACGGCGATCGCGGAGAACCAGCCGATCGGAACGCGAGTGCTGTGGCCGCGGGCGACCGACAAAGATGCGGGCCTGAATGCGAAGCTGCGCTACACGCTGCTCGGCGAACATTCCGACCGTTTCCGACTGGACGCCGGGAGCGGAGAAATCACCACCGCCACCGTGCTCGACCGCGAGGACGTGCCCATCTATCACTTCACGCTGATGGCCCAGGACAGCTCGACGACGGAGCCTCGGGCGACCATCGTCAATCTGACGATCGGCGTGCAGGACGCGAACGACAACAGTCCCGCGTTCGGTGCGCCCTCCTTCCACGTCAACGTCCCCGACCGCATCAAGCCGGGCCAGTTCGTGTTCGGTGCGAAAGCGATCGACCGCGACGAGGGCGCTAATGCGCGCATACTGTACGCGATCGTCGGAACCGATGCGAGCAAGTTTCGCATCAACGAGCATACCGGTGTGATCGAGGCGTCAACCGAACTGTCGACCCCGTCCACGTCTGGCGCAAATTCCGAGCGCATCTTTCGCCTCACGATCGTGGCGAAGGACCACGGCTACGAGCCGCGTACGGCGAGCAGCGAGCTGGCGATCTCGCTTAAGTCGACCCACTTGTTCCCCGTCTTCTCCTACACCGCCGAGACGCAGTTCGTGCTGCCGGAGGACATTGCGGATGGGAAGATGGTGACGAAGCTGGCGGCGACCTCGCCGAAGAAGGGCTCGGTCGGTACGATTCGGTACGCGATCGCCGGCGGAAACATCGGCGAGGCGCTGAGAATCGACGCCAGCACGGGCGAGGTGGCGGTGAACCGCGGTGGGCTGGACTACGAACGCCAACAGCAGTACGAGGTGTGGATCGAGGCAGCCGACTCCGATCGACCGAGCCTCCGTAGCGTCGTGCAGCTGATCGTCAACGTTACCGATGCGAACGATAATCCGCCGATCATGGACCGTCCGGTCTATGTGGCAGAGGTGCTGGAGGAGGAATCGCCCTCCCAGCTGGTGACGAAAGTGTCCGCCAGCGACGCGGACTCGGAGGAGAACGGCCAGATCACCTACCGATTGAGGGACGACTTCGAGAGCTTCGAGATCAACACCGATACCGGGGAGATCTACACGACGGCGCGGCTCGATCGCGAGTACACAGCACAGTACACGCTGATAGTGGACGCGGTGGACCAGGGAATGCCCCAGCTTACCGGTAGCGCGACGGTGCTCGTGAACGTCCTCGACAAGAATGACAATCCACCCAAATTTACCCGCCTGTTCTCGGTGAACGTGACGGAAAATGCCGAGATCGGGCAGTTTGTGATCAAGATCACCTCATCGGACTCCGACATCGGCGTCAATGCGAACGCGACCTACATTTTCACCGAGAACGTCGGCAGCAAGTTCTCCATCGATTCCACCACCGGCAACGTGACCGTGGCGGGGCATCTGGACCGCGAGCAGCAGGACGAATACATTCTAAAGGTGGCCGCCGTCGACGGAGCGTGGCGTGCGGAAACGCCCCTCACCATAACGATCCAGGACCAGAACGACAATGCGCCCGAGTACGAGCACAGCTACTACAGTTTCAACTTCCGCGAGCTGCAGAAACCGGTCACCTTCGTCGGACAAGTGATCGCCACCGATCGCGACAAGCAGGGTCCGAACTCGGTCATCTCGTACTCGCTGCAGCAGCCGAGCGATCTTTTCTCGATCGACCCGGCCACGGGTGAGATTTTCAGCAAGCGCAAGATCAACTACAAGCACACGCAACTGGAGGCGTCACCGGAGAACAGTTTCACGCTGACCGTGCTGGCGACGGACAACGGAAAGCCCCCGATGTATACCGAGTGCCTGGTCAACATCAACATCGTGGACGCGAACAACAACCCACCAGTGTTCGTGCACCGAAGCTACCTGGCTCCGGCCCCTGAAGGCGCCGACGTTGGCCAGCGCATTGTGCAGCTGGTCGCGAAGGACGATTTTGATTTCGGTGTGAACGCGGAAATCGAGTACCTGGTCACGGCTGGGAACGGTTCAGCCCAGTTCGCTGTCAACAGACTCGATGGCTGGGTCGTGGTGAGCCACGTGCTGAATGACGTTCCGCCCGGAACCGTTTACGCGTTGCAGGTGCGAGCCGTCGATCGAGGCGTTCCCCCGCAGCAGGACGAGGTGGTCGTGACGGTCATCGTCACGGGGGTTAACAAATTCGCTCCCGTTTTCCAGAGCCCCTCGTATCAGGTGATCGTGCCGGAAAACGAACCCGTCGGATCGACGATCCTTACCGTGAGCGCGCCGGACAATGACGATGGACCGAACGGGATGGTTCGCTACTCGATACTGGCCGGAAACGATCGCGACGATTTCTCGGTGGACAATGTCAGTGGGGCTGTTGCCATACGACAACCGTTGGACTACGATTTGGTGCAGGTGTACCAGTTGAACATTACGGCCGAAGATCTGGGCTACAAGTCGAAGCGGTCGGTCGCGATGGTCACTATCACACTGACCGATATCAACGACAATGCACCGTACTTCAACCAGTCCGTGTACGATGCGTACATCGCGGAGAACTCCCCGGCGAATTCATTCGTCTATCAAGCGCAGGCTCAAGACCGTGACTCTCCCAAGAACGCGATCATCAACTACGCGATCGTTGGCGGGACCGGGCGGGAATTGTTCGCGATCGAGTCCAGCACGGGTGTCATTACATCACGCGCCACGTTCGATTACGAAGAGCAGGATCACTACACGCTGGCGATCGCAGCCTCCAACCCGGACTCGCCCATGCGCAACGAAACGAAGGTGGTCGTGCACGTGACCGGAGTGAACGAGTACTATCCGAAGTTCATCCAACCGGTTTTCCACTTCGACGTGTCCGAGTCGGCAGAGGTGGGGTCCAGCGTGGGCATAATCGAGGCGACGGATAAGGACGCCGGTGAGGACGGAAAGGTGTACTACCTGCTGGTCGGTTCGAGCAACGACAAGGGCTTCAGCATTCACCCGGGGCAGGGTGTGTTGGTTGTATCACGCAATCTCGATCGTGAAACGCAGTCGCGCGTGGTGCTGACGGTGCTGGCCAAGAACTACGGTGGCATACGGGGAAATGACACGGACGAAGCGCAAATTATCATCTCCATACAGGACGGAAACGATCCACCCGAGTTTCAGCGCGATCTTTACGAAGCCACCATATCCGAGGGGGAGCCAGTCGGCACGAAGGTGATCACGGTGAAGGCGGTCGACAAGGACGTTCGGCCGCTGAACAACCAGTTCACGTACTCGATTATCGGGGGGAACAATGATCATACCTTCAAAATTGACCCGCAATCGGGCCAGATCGAAACGTCCCGTCTGCTCGACCGGGAGACTGTCCCGCTGCACAAGCTCCTGCTGGGGGCGATCGACACTGGCGTGCCTCCCCAGACGGGGACAACGACGGTGAAGATCACGCTCTCCGATATCAACGACAATGGGCCGACGTTTGAACCGAAGGATACGGTCGGGTCGGTGTTGGAGAATGAGCCCCCGAACACCGTCGTAATGACGCTTTCAGCGAGCGATCCGGATCTGCCGCCAAATGGGGCTCCCTTCATGTACTACCTCGTCGGAGGTCGCCACAAGCCACTATTCACACTCGAGCGACACTCGGGCGTGTTGAAAACGGTTCGCAGTCTCGACCGGGAACAAACGGCGCAACTCGAGCTGCTTGTCGAGGTGGAAGATAATGGGAAGCCGCGGAAGCGCACCCAGCATACGATCACTGTGAACGTGATGGACCAGAACGATAGTCCCTCGACGCCGAGAACAGTGCACGTGCTAGCGTACGTGTTTAATGGGAGCCCTCTGCGCGGCGACATTGCCAGTGTACACCCAAACGATCCGGATGTTACCGGTGACTATCGGTGCAAGATCCTGACCGATGTCAACAAGCAACCAGTCACGGCGTTTACGATAGCGAACGGCTGCCAGCTGCGACCCGTCTTCGGGACGAAAGTTCCACCCAACGGACACACGTTTTTGGTATCCGGGAACGATGGCAAGCACCCGGACGTTACGTCAACGGTTTCGGTAGAGTTTCTTCATTTCGACAACGCAACAGTGGAGCACTCCATTACGATACGCATGGAAAACGTGAGCAGCTCCACTTTCTTGGCGAACTACTACCGCAACTTTCTCGACATCGTCAAGGCATCCCTCGAGCCCACCGACGAGCTGATCCTGTACAACCTGCTGGACGTAGATAAGGCTCTCCACGCGACGGCGGCTGTGCGGAACACTGTTATCAAAGGCTTCCGTTCGATGCAGTACGTGATTGAGCGGATCGGCAGAAAGCTAGAAGCGATCAATCAACTTCTTCCGAATGCGCACACTGTGATCGGGTACGACCCCTGCCGGTCAGCGGATACCTGCGCCAACGGAGGGGTTTGCAGTGCGCGAATCAAGGTGTACAAGGACGACGACAACCACGTCACCGACAGTCAATCGCTGATCTTTACGTCGCCCCCCGTGAGGCACGATTTCGTGTGCGCCTGCCCCGATGGCTATACGGGCACTCGGTGCGATAAGCGGCAAGATCCCTGCTCACCGAATCCTTGCCATGCCGGAGGACAGTGCCGCCGACAGGGGTACGACTTCCAGTGCAGCTGTCCGACGAACCGCGAGGGCAAGTACTGTCAACTAGAGCGAGGTGACATTTGCTCGAGCGGACCCTGCAAGAACGGTGGCTCTTGCCGCGAAAGTTCCGACGGGTCGTCCTTTTTCTGCCTCTGCCGACCGGGCTATCGGGGCAACCAGTGCGAAGCTGTAGCGGACTCGTGCCGCCCGAACCCCTGCCTGTACGGCGGCCTCTGTGTGAGCCTCAAGCCGGGCTACAAGTGTGCGTGCGTTGACGGGCGGTACGGACGGCACTGCGAGAAAACTACGTTCGGCTTCCGCGAGCTATCGTACATGGCTTTCCCCGCACTTGATGCGGCCACGAACGACATTTCGGTGATATTCGCCACGACCAAACCGGACGCGCTGCTTATCTACAACTACGGCATCCAGAGCGGCGGGCGGTCCGATTTCGTCGCGATGGAGATCGTCAACGGGAGGGCCGTGTTCTCGTACGGTGGCGCCCGGACCGCGATAACATCGCTCGTCGTTGGTCAGGGAGGATCAACCGCAAATGGACGCACGGGTTCGATTTCGAATGGGGAGTGGCACAAAATCACGGCCACGCGCAATGGGCGCGTGATGTCACTCAGCGTCTCGAAGTGTACAGACAACGGCGATTTTTGCGACGATTGTCGACCGGGTGATTCCAGCTGCTATGCCGATGATACGGGCCCTACTGGGTAAGTACAAATACACCACAACGCGTGAGCAGCGTGATAGTATTTTAATGTTTAACCACAATGTTTACATTTTGCCTCCCTCTTCACAGAACCCTCAACTTCAACAAGCACTATCTGCTGGTCGGTGGACTAATGACCGCCGATCCGGTGTTGGAACGGCCGGGACAGGTACATTCGGACGATCTGGTCGGATGCGTGCACAGCGTCTCAATCAATGGACGCGCGTTAAACTTGAGCAGCCCGATCAAATCGATCGGTATCGAGTCGACCTGCCAACGAAGTACCAACGGTGGTGGCGGACCATGCAATCTCGGGCTGCCCGACGATCCGGCGCAGCCCCTGTGCGGCCCGTACGGCCAGTGCATGGACCGGTGGCACACGGCGATGTGTCGCTGCGGTGGAGCGATCCTTTCGACTGATTGCTACAGTTCGCTCGATGCCTACTCACTGCAGGACGGCGCGTTCATCGAGTACGAGATCACGGAGAAGCACAAGCGCATGCAGCTGCTTGAGAACATCTATACCGGGAAAAACTGGATATGGAGCTATGATGTTGCCCGGAACAAGCGACAAAACGACCAGAACAACTCGCCGACGCTGACGATAGCTGAAGATCCACCGAAGTACATGAGCATCCTGTTCAAGACGAACAAACCTAATGGGCTGCTGGTGTACGCCGCCACCAGCAACAAGCACTACACCACGGTCGAGCTGAGGCATGGTAAGCTCTCGTACACCTCGCACCAGACGTCCTACGTGAACGTCTCGGGTGGAGCGGGTGGTGGAGAGCACGGCGGAGGTGATTCCCTCGCCGACGGCAGATGGCATAATGTGACGCTCCATTCGTACAACCGCGTCCTGCAGGTGCTGGTCGATGGGAGGCCCGTTGTGCCCGATCTGGACGCAACCGGTGTCCACGACTTCCTCGACCCGTATCTCACCGTCCTTGCGATCGGAAACGTGCGGCGCGAGTACTTCGTCAGCGAGAACGACCTGATGCCGGCGTTCTTCCAGGGATGTGTGGCCAACTTTACCATCAACGGTGAGATACAACCGTTCAATGGCTCCGGGAGTATTTTCCGGAACGTCGTCCACCGCGGAAATGTAATTCAGGGCTGCGCCTGGGATGTGCTGGGAACGGCCCAGGTAACCAATCCGCTCAACATAGGCATCACGCTAGTGATCGTATTCTTTGTGATGCTGCTGGTCGGAATCTTCATCTCGTTCTTGGTCGTGCGCTGTCGCCGGCAGCACAAAGAAAAGAGTGGCGCCCTCGGTGCTCATTCCTCCACCGCTCTGCACTCGAAGCAAAACGGAGGCGGATCAACTCTGCTGAGTGGTTCCGGGCTTGTCTCGCCCGGAGGACTGCACACCGACGGTAACGGGCGCAGCTTGCACGTGAACGATATGTCTGTCGTCGGATACCACTCGGAGGGCGGTGACATGCTGCGTGGCGTGAGCGGACATCATCTCGTCGGGCCGGAACTGATCTCGAAGAAGTACAAGGAACGAGACCTTGGCTCGACGGAGCCACAACGGCCCCAGCGTCCGGACATCATCGAGAGGGAGGTTGTGAGCAAAAGCCCACCACTGCCTCCGCCAAGTCAATCACACCATGCCGCGTCTGCGCCGCACGACCACACAGGTAATCCGTCGATGGATCTCGGTTCGGAGTATCCGGAGCACTACGATCTGGAGAATGCGAGTTCGATCGCCCCGTCCGACATCGACATCGTGTACCACTACAAGGGCTACCGAGAGGCGGGCGGTGTGCGCAAGTACAAGGCTACTCCGCCCCCTGTGGCCAGCGCCTACACCCACCACAAGCATCAGACTTCGGCGGCCCAGCAGCAGCAACAGCATCGCCATTCGCCGCACCACGCCGCCGCGGGGGGGAACCCCTATGCACCGCGGGTTTTGCCGCCACCCCAAGCTAGTCAACCTCCGCCGCCATCCAACGCTTCGGCACATGCCCGCCAGCACCAGTCGACGCCGCTGGCGCGACTGTCACCCAGCTCTGAACTGAGCTCGCAGCAGCCGCGCATCCTCACCCTGCACGATATTTCTGGCAAGCCGCTGCAGAGTGCGCTCCTCGCGACGACATCCAGCTCTGGCGGCGTGGGCAAGGACGCACTACACAGCAACAGCGAGCGGAGCCTGAACAGCCCGGTGATGAGTCAGCTTTCGGGGCAAAGCTCGAGCGCCAGGAGTAGGAGTAAAAACCCCGGCGGCGGTCCCTCGCAGGCGCCGAACGTGGTGTCGGTTAGTTCCGTCGTCGTACCGGTCGGCCACGGTGGCATGGGTCTCACGGCGGAGGAGATCGAGCGGCTAAATGCCAGGCCGCGCACCTCGAGTCTCGTCTCGACGCTTGATGCGGTCTCGAGCAGCAGTGAAGCGCCAGCGCGGGTATCGGCCCCTCATCTCTCGCATATGCATCACTCGCCAGCGGACATCGATGCGCACAGTTCTACCTCAACCGATGAGAGCGGCAACGACAGCTTCACCTGCTCCGAGATCGAGTACGACAACAACAGTCTCAACGGCGGGGACACGAGCGCCCCCAACAACGGAAATGGCTCTAGCAAGTATGGCAAGGGGCGCGGCGACGACCCCAACCGTCGCAGCGACCCTCCCGGTGTAGTCTCAGGGGTCGGTGGCGGTGGTGGTGGCGGCGGGGGTGGCGGCAAAGGAGGCCCACCGCACCTGCCGCCGGCCTCATCGTACGATGGATTCGACTCTTCGTTCCGCGGATCGCTCAGCACGCTCGTCGCGTCGGATGACGATCTGTCCAGTCACATGGTGGGCATGTACCGACAGCCGAATGGTGGCGGTGCGGCCTCACCGTCCGCCACTGGCTGGGACTACCTACTCAACTGGGGACCGAACTTCGAGAGTCTGATGGGTGTGTTCAAGGACATTGCCGAGCTGCCCAGCGATGTGACGACGGTGAACGGGCGCGTGTCTAATTCGCTGCGAATTCCTACCGGCGTTCAGCCGAAGGCCTCGGAAGAGTACGTCTGAAGCATGGCCTGGACGCCGGATACCTAAACTAGGACGATTGTAATTAAACTTTGTACAAACAGTGAATAGCAGCAGCATTTTTTTTCTCCTAAGCGCTAGCAGAAAAAATACAAAACAATCCAACTACTGTAAATAAGGAACACCACCACCAGGACTTTCCTGCTGAGATTCAAAATTAGTTAAATCGTTAACCCAACAACCCCGCAGCTGTGAACCGAGCGTTCAGCCATGCAAAAACGGGGCTATTTTAACGGTGCCTTGTATCAAGGTCCAATGCAGTTAGGTAGCGTTCGCCAAATGCCGCAGCGGAATGAAAGCACCGATCACGAGTCTGTACGCATTTAACCATCCATGAGTTCATAGAAGCTAAGGCAATATTTTAACGAGCGTGTAAACAACATTTATGTTTGGGGAGCTTTTAAATCAAATCGAGGAAACGGGAAGGAATACGGTCGTTTAGAGTTTCCGTGTAAATATATAACAACTAAAAAACACTGTGTCTGATCAACTTCGTCCGCCGGATTAGCTGCATGTAAACTATTCTTGCCATATGCTTTTAAAATCATAAGAAAACAAAAAACAGACCGACCCAAACAGGACAGGAAGAGAAATGACGAGCCCTTTGATGCCTTCGATTTTGAACCCCTTATGAGACTGTTTTATTTTTAACAACTTAAAAGCCAATTCGGTAGTAGTAGGTACTGTATTATTAGAAGCAACATTTGTCTTATATCAATTTCGTTTTATGTTGCGCGATTTTATTTCCGTTTTACAAACGAAACGGAAGCACTTGTGTGAAGCAGAAATATGCGTTCAAGGCGAAATTCTGTCAACAGTAACGGAACGTAACGATTTAAAACACACACACACTTTTATCCTAACTTTGTATTGTAAGTAGGCAGTTTAAAATTATCCTATAGTCGATTTTTATGAGGACACTACACCACGACAGCATGATTTTTCGTCCGCCTACGAAAGGTCCGTCGCATCGAAAAATGTTAAAAATAAAAATCACACCGCTGTAAAATAAACCCAACAGTGTTGATATGCACCATATCTAATCGCATTCGAAACATGTATTGCTCCTCTCTATCACACTCTCTTACTTTCTCTGTGTGTGTCTCTCTCTCTCACCCTCTTCTTTCTTTTTTCTTGTAAGGGTTCCATTTACCATCAAGAAGGATTCCACACCTCAGGAACACGTTAATGCAGTCTTCGTCGAGTGCGATCAGGCGCTTCATGTTCGAGTGATTGCTGCAGTTGCACTGAAGGAAAAATGCCTTCCTCAATTGCTCCTTGCACTGAAGAATGCCGAGTTTGACCCTATGTAGGTCGTTTCGGTTTCTATGGCAGTTTCGATGAACCACAACAAAACTCAACCCGAACGCAACACTATGGGTGCTGGTTGGCCATTAACTGGTGGTACTGAATGCATGTTTCTATCATGGTTTCAGCATATTCAGTTCCATGGTTAATCACAGCACTCTTTTCAAATGCTCAATCTCCAAGGTCTAAGTAGTCACGAAAAAACGACAAAATGTACTTTAATTAATTATACCAATTCATTTCCTATAGTGTCGGAGCATCCTCAGACGCATGCCCACTGGCGAGACCAGTCTGAAGGGTCCCTCTAATTTGGTATGAGAAATACACATAGACGAAAATTTCTCCGGAATGCTGGACTAAAGTGGTCTCCGTTCAAAATCGTGCGTTCAGTTTCGAGCGACAATTAACACCGTGCGGACCGTTTTCGGAACAAGGATGCGCTGAACGCGACTTTTAGGGTCGCCGGATAAGAGTGTGCTTTCAACGAGCCCTGGTGTATCGGATCGTCGACGATTAAGTGTTTTTGTGTGTGTGTGTTTGGATGTGCCCCGGTAGCCTTTGCCCAACCAGTGGATCATGTTTTTCCGTCGGGTGTTTGCGAAGAATGCCACGAGTTCGTCGAGCAGTGGTGACAGTGGGTCCAGCTCGACGAGAAACAATACGACCACGACCGTGCACGGTGTCTCGGCGATGACCGCGAGTGGTGTTCCCCTGGAGTCCCCGGCCCGGTACAGGCGGGCACTGAATGTGGAGAACAATCACCGGGTGCTGTCCGTGCTGCAGCTGACGCCGCTGTGGGAGTACATCATTCGGAACAACGAGTTGCCCGTGGGCCTGAACATGAACGAACTGTTCCGTGAGTTTCTCGAGCGGCTGCACGATCCCGAGTTCCAGGTGCGCCAGCACGCACTTCGCGTCCTGATCGACGTGGTCATCGTGTTGCGCGACGAAACGGACATCTACTTTGCACCGCTGCTGCCGCCGATCATCGATAACCTCGGCCACCCGTCGCCGGCCGTCCGGAAGGGTGCGCTGGACGTGCTGAAAGTGTACATCGCCCAGACCAAGCTGCCCGAGACGGTCATGCTGGAGATCATGAACTACGGCATGGATCGCAACCCGAAGGAGCCGCTCAGCAGCCGCTACATCGTCGGCGTAATGCTGGCGCTGCCCTCGCTCATCCAGCCGGCCATCCTCACCGCGAAGCGGACCTTTATCCTGCGGGCGGTGATCAATGCGCTCGGTGGAAAGATGGTGCAGATCACCTACCAGGAGATAGCGCTCAAGATCCTGCTCAAGATTAAAAACACGATCGGCTCGCGGGAGTTTTACGAGTGCATTTCCGTCGCCTATCGGCGCGATTTCGATCTCCTGTGTAATGTGTACGGGTTACCGAACCCGCCCAAAAGCCCCCGCCGCGACCCGGTTGTCCCGCCCGGCGAGGTGGCCCCGCTCGGGAGTGGCGAACTGCGAAAATCGTGGAAACCCGTCGTCGGTTCACCGGCGGCCGCTCCGTTGCAACCCCTTTCGCCGAAGGCCCAACGGTGGAAGTCTGGCAGCTACGGGGACATTTCAAGACCGCCAGTCTACGAACGACCGGGAGGGGGAGGTTTGAGATGCCGGATCGGGTCGGATGAAAGGCTCCAGCACCAGCACGACTACGTGCTCAGCAAAGGGCCCGGCGGTGCGCCATTGCTGCGCCGGGTGAGCTTGGAGCAGATCGACGACTCGAAGGTGATCATGGAGACGGAGATAAAGATCAACAAGGAGTCCGTCACCATGCGCATCCTGGAGGCAGAAAACTCGCAATCCAACTCGATCAGCGAGGAAAGCGACGAGGACAACGGCAACAAACGCGGGTTCGGGGTTGTGCGCGTCCTTACCGACAGCGAGCTGGAGGATAGTGTGACAGTGAGATCAATCGCTGGAAATCACGGTATCTCGCAGTCCGATGGCCTCCTGAACTCATCGGACACGGAGTACGTGAGGCGAACGCCTCGGAGGGTTCGGTTCGGTGGGGAGATCGTGAAAATGCGCACCCCCGACAGCGACACCTTCGATCAGAGCGATCACGATGCGCTGTCACTGTCCCAGTCGTCCAACCAGTCCACCCTCCTGCCACTGCTGTCCTCCACGACGACATCGGAGCGAACCTCATCGGCCGGTGGGTCGTCTGCCCCGCAACGATCCTCACTTAAATCGGCTTCCGCGTCGTCGGAACGAAGCAGTGCCAGCTACTCGGCGCCAGTGATGCGCAGGCAATACTCCCAATCGGCGGACACGGAACGATCCTCTCCACCGATAACGACATCGTTTGGCTCTTCCGGATGCAGCAGCAGCATCACGATGAGGCCTCGGCCTTCCTCGGCGAAGTCCACCGTTGGAACGCCGTTCATGAGCGAAGCGAACTCCGGATCGGATGCGGAAGACAACGTGTGTCCATCAATGGTGAACAGCGTTGCGGAGGAGCCGGAAACAAACTCCACCGCTAACTCGCGAACCACCTCCGCTCGACCGAAATCGTCCCTGTCCCGTTCGACTAAAGGTGTAACGGCTACGGAACCAAGCAAAAGTGCGCCCGGAGTCGACAACAATTTTCCGCACCAAGCTCCGGAAACGCCGGACAATCAAAGCCACCCGATGCCGCCCACACCGCCAGCTTCGTCAGCTCTCATGGACGCAAGCGCCATTCTTGCGAACAAAATTGAAGAAGTGAAACAAGCCATCCAGGGCATCGAAAGCAAAATCAGCATCGCTGTGCTCCAGAAGTCGGACTCGGCCGACACGGCACGGGAGAAGGCTGCCGCTCCAAAGCTTGAGCCGAACCTCTCGCTGGAGGTCCTGATGAAGATGAACAATGGAGAAAACGCAGAAAATCTGGAGCAGGACCCGTCGCAGGCTGAACACAACGCTAAAGACTACACGAAGGAACTCAACATCGAAATTCCCAGCGAGGAAAAGCTCCAGAACGTACCACCCCGATCGCCCGGGCAGGAAAAGGCGCCGGGGAGTGCGGAGCCGACGGTGAAGCCGATCCCGAGGATCATTCGATCCGGCATTCCCAGGCTGCGCACGATGCCCTCGCCGAAAACGATGCGAAAAGCGCACGAGGCCAACCGGATCCCGGCCAAACCGGGGGATCGATCGGGAGCAACGGAAAGTCTAGTCACACCCGAACCAACAGATGAGAGAGGTCGGTCCCGCATACGGAGTCGATCGGCCACATCCTTCACGATGCAGCGCAGTATCTACATCGGTCCATCATCGCTCAGTCCCAAGCCGCACAGCGGGATCGAGATGATTCACAATCTTCTGCGCAGTCCATCCACTTCGCCTCACCGGAGCCGTCGGAAAAGTTCGGCCGCCAGTGAAAAGCTGGGCGATACGGTAGCATCGAGCGACAGGAACAATAATATGCTCATCTGCCACACCCTGGGCGGTGTGGATGGAGGAAGTCGGGATAAGTGCATCAACGTGAATGAGGAGGACATTTTCGATGTCTTCGGGAAAACCATAGCAACGCAAACCTCCGTCGAGGAGACGGTGCCGTTCGTGCCGTTCAGTAGGACCCCATCCAGGAATGCAGCGCGGGTTGATTCGAATGGCAACCAAATCGGAGATGCTCCTATGGAGCAGAAGTCCGGGAAACCCGAACACACTCTCGGCACACCAAGGGCAGCGTCCTCCCCGCTGGTGCAAGAACTAAGAATTGCAACCTCATGGGATGATCTTGGCATCGTAGATCGACTCACATTGTTGCAGCTGAAAAGCGGAGTAAGATATACGATATCCATGTTTTATAAGTTCTATTCCACCAGAATTCATGAATAGTGCATGTTGTTTAACTTTCATATTTTTCCAATTGTTAACGTTCGTGCTACAAAGCATATGTGGTTAAGTAGCACACGCGAAACATGTAAATTAAACAATGAAGTAGCGTAGAGAAGTAGCAACACCATCAGAAAGGGGAAAATCTAGATCAGGTCAGTAAATAAAAGTCAACCGACGGTGGCCAGTCATTAGAATGTCCAATTTTCTTGACCTCCTTTTCGCAAATTACACGAAGACTAAGAAACAGCGAGAACGAGGTTCACATGGAGCCACCCAAAGATAGAACGAGAGAGAGTGATAGAGAGAAAGATAAAGAGAGGAGGGAAGAGAGAGAAATTAGAGAGGAAAGAGGAAGAGAGAAACAGAGTGAATGTCGAATGAGACAAAGAAAGTGGTTGGGCATCACATAGGCATCTGTTATACTGCTGAAGGGATCGAAAATCTGAACGATCTACCTTTGGGTTCACCGACTTGGAGGTGATTTCTATCGTGAAACCTCGTCTGTCCCCGTATGCTCTGACACCCTTACAGAGGCAAGTGCCTGTGGGCCACCTGTAGGTGTTCCCTTTCGGCGTGAGCTTTTTCCCACTTTCGTTCCGTCGTCGACCGAATGACAAAAAACAAGCGAAAGCTATGCCACGCAAGTAGGTCCACGCCTGGAAAATCAAGTGCGGCACGCAATCGGGACGACAAGGCGTTGGCTAGGAAGTGGTGGGAGCAGAGGGAGATTGAATCCGACGGCGACCAGCACTGACCGGGAACTGACATTCTGGGCATTGCTGTCGCAATTTTTTAATCGAAATTTCATTTCACCTCTGCGACATTCTGGATGATAAATGACGTAACCTTAACAAAAAAAATAACCAGGCTTATATACAACTTCATTTACTCTCATTGATATTGTAATGACAAACTTAAACCACTCGCATCGCATTAGTTGTAGCATACTGTGTAACTTTTGAACAGAAAAAGTGTGATCGCCCATAACAGTATTATTGCAACAATGAATTTACTATTTACGTTTACAGCGAATGGTATCACTTGATCCCTTGTTTATCTAAGGAAAATTATGAATTATTCTCAACACTCTCGAGCTGTGCTTAAAATTCCGCAATGAATAATAGGGGACCAGAAATGTTGTTTGGCTGTTGTAGGAAAACTTAATCACGAACCGTTCCGAAGTGTGACCAAAAAGAACCCTTCGCATATCGTCCAAGCTAGTGCAGCAGGGAAACAGGGTCAACATCAAGTTAATAGACGTGTATGCTGTGAACCGCTCCAAAAAGCCAACTATTGCGTGTCTCGCAGTACCCCAAACCACCTTTTGGGCCTACTTCCCTGCTCTTGTTCTTCACCATATTCGGTGCCGGTGGCGTCAGCAGTCACCTACATCCATGTAATTTTCCTACATTTCCCTCAAATGTGCCATGCACAAAAAACGGCCCTCCCAGCGGCATCAACGATGACGACGGCCACGAGTCCTCATAATGCCTTATCAACATCCGGTATAGTTATGACCGACCGATCTACTTTGCTGGACGCTTACTTCGTATAACTCCACACGGGCCTGCGCAGGTCACGTTGAATCAACGTCCCATGTGTTGCTGGGTCCGCGTTGCGAACATAGCCGGCTGGACAGCTCTTCTCCACCTAGGTACTGCTAGGGGGAAAAACGGTGCCAAAGCACTAAATCAATTCCACACCGCCGGAAAATGTAGAGCATTGGAAGAACTTTCGTTTTCGTTTTCCTTTCTCATGCCTTTTCCTAATCACAAACTTTCGTGCCAGCGAGTGAGTGTGTCTCCAATGCGGCGAACTGGGAAATCCCCGGCATAGGGTTTCCGATTATGATTGTTTCGCCCCTCTGGCCTGGTCGCCTCAAGTCGGCTACCGTCGTTCAAATGTTCTAGAAGCAAATAATCGGGAGGTCTTCGTACTCCGAAGGACCCTTTCTAGGTTAGAGGTGGCGACATACGCAGCAGGCGAACGTTTGACTGAAACGTTTGCAAATCGTAGGTTCAGTAGCTTTCCTTGAACCAGCCGGAGAAGGTTGCCGGTTGCATCGTGTGGTTCGTTCGGCAAACGGTTCAGGTCGTTTTGGTAATATTCATTCTGTGCTCCATACCGTATGCGAAAGGAAATACGGGTTTGTTATTATCTGGACGATTTGATTCCCTATCTGAGCTCCGTTCGCCGTACGAAAGGGAAGGAGAAGACGAATAGAGCAGCAATGAGAAATGTAAATTTAATCAAACTGTTGTGCGATACCGTGCGAACTTTAAACCAAGAATAGAGTGCAGAGTGTCATTGCCTAACCAAACATGAAACTGATTCCGATATGTATTTTGTCGATCATTCGTTCGTTCCAGGATTGGCGATTACGATCCCAAGGTTTCTGCAGCATCGAAGAGGCTCTTAAATCATCCGACAACCTGGCGAAAGTGCAACCGTACCTGGAGTCGCTGCTGCGCACGCTGCTGTCATCGGAACGCAACATCGATGTTATTGACGATAAGGTGCGAATGTTGGTCAACCTGGTGTCGCGGCTTCCGCTGGAGAACCTCGAGAATCGCGTTGGACAAATCATGACAGGCCTGTGCCGGCAAGGCGGCCCCGGAAGCAATACCGTGGCCAAAGCGCTGATGCAGCGATTACCAACGGCGGCCATCGTTCAGCGGCTCCTTTCGGATGACTTCCTGCATGCCAAAAGTTCCAAGGTTAGACCTCAGCTACCGTACACCGCGGTGTGCTGCGCGAATCAAGTGAACTTTATCTTGAATCTGCTATTTCTGTTCCTTCAATTCATTTTCTCTATCCGCTACAGTTCCGTGAAAATTCATTGCAAACAGTGCTGTTTGCTTTAATGACATTTCCGAGCACATACTTCGACATCAAATCACTCATTTCCAGAGCCACCGAAGCGGCATTGGATCGTAAAAAACGCGTCCGGCATGTGAGTACCAAACGGCTAACAAACCAAGGAAAGCTGCAGTTTTCCGCAAATCTTCTTACCGTCCAAAATGCTTACATCTCTCTCTCTTCATACATCTTTGTTTAAGGCGGCGCTAGACGTGCTTGCCGTGCTAGGACAAATTAGCTCCCCTAACTTGGTCCTAGACGTTGTGTGTGCCGCTGTGGGAACGCGCCCGGAGGGAAATCACCTGATCACGGCCGTCAAGGCGCGCCTCGCTCGCAAACAGCTTCCCTTCATCGGCCCGGACGGTAGCGTCGAGTATGCCATCAAGGTGCCTTCTAACCGGTCCAGCACAGTCATCATGTTTGGGGCGGATGTAGATTGGATTGAGGCTGGTAGTGGCTCGGCTTCGCCCACTTTCAATCGGCCCGGACGGAACAAGTATCCCAGCTTCCAGGTTGAAAGCAGCGCACTAGAAGAAATAAGACAGTACGTTCCGAATGCTTCCTTCAGCGTTTGTTTTCCCACTATTCGTTTGTTTAACATTTCGTCCTTTCTGTACTGGTTTCTGTCTAGGAAACCAAGTTTCAAAGTGTTCGACGATATTAAACCCCCCATTGAGTCGTCGAGAGTGATCAGTTCCGGGTGGACGTCCAAAATTCCGGTTTCATATTCCGTAAGTTAATGCAACAACCGTCTCTGGCAATCTGTTCGTTTCCCACTTATAATACTTGACGTTTGCATCCACATTGCAGGATAACATGGCACAACCGATAGCCGTGAATGGTGAGTTGTGATCAACGACCAAAAGCAAAATGCGCCCTATGCTTTCAGTCCCTCTACGCTCTTGACACAATTACTCAGCAACGCAATTTACTGCAGCACCTCACTTGAAAGTGCATGGTGTAAGGTCTAAACCATTTTGTAACGCGGGCAATTTGCTTTCCTCTTTCATTCAGCCACTCGACCGTTGTACGGCAATGGGCAATCTTCTAGGTCGTATCCAGAGCTGCTGGACAACAAACTAGCTGCAGCCGCGGCTGGTGGACGAGCGGTGGGCAGAAAATTGGATGGATTAGATGGGCAGTTCCAGTCTGGCATACCGCAAATCTCGAATGGCAAAATTTCGAGACATGCAACCTCCTGCCTAAGGTATCAACGAAGCTAACGCGTCCCAAACTAGGCGGCCAATAATGATTATGGGTTTTCCTCCATTCAGATTTCCCGAAATGGACCCACAAGCGAACGGTAAAGCAATCCTATCGAGGAACAATAACCCCTATGAAATGAGGACATCACGGATGCGAGGCAAGCTCTTTTCCCGCAACAGCGACGGATTTATGAGCGACACCATCGGTATGGATGTTACCACTATTCAAGTAATAATTGGCAAATGTTTTCTATGTACCCTATTTGCACTCATTCCTTTGCAGCAAGTGCCAATAAGCAAGTTCACAGTGACATTCGGCCATCTACGGATCCAGTTGTTGAAAATGAAGGTTTCCGCCAGGCGAGATGTGGCATGCGATTCTATAATCCAAATCAATTGGCAAGGTATGTCACTAATGCTATTATTTTCTTGTAAAGGATTATATTTTTCGACATTTTTCCGCCATGTTAAACATAGCAACTAACGATGTTTCAATCAATCGTTTACTTTATATCCCATTATATTATACATGATACATTCGTCCTGAAAAAAAAATCAAAGACTTAATAGAAAAACTAACATTTCGTGAAATGGATTGTTTGGTGATATTTTATATCAATAAGACAGCCCTTTCCATAAGCCCACTTTTTTTACTCACGATATGTAATCTCACCGTTAATCCCGTGACTAAAATTTGAAAGACGCCCGTTCGAACTGACCACTACTGGTAGCAACTTCTATCTACCGACTTACAGTGTCGAATCACGCGATTTTCACATCACCTACACAGAGAAAAAGGAGAGGAAGAGGAAAAGGGTGAATTCTTGAATGTACTTTGGACACATCAGGAACACCTGGAAAGCTCTATTTTTATTTAAAATGACGCTCACTGAGAAAAGGGGTCAATGTATCGAAGGTCCTTGAAAGAGGACAATTAAAAAAAAGGTGCGATCCATTCTGAACAGAGTTTTTTACACTATTCAATGTAGCTTCTAGTGGATGATTCCAGAAACCTAGCCGACTAGCTCCAGCACTACTAATAATGGTTCAGAAGTAATTTGCTGAATAACGGTGCCCTTCATAAATCATCCAACGTTCTACGACACCTTTTCTACACCCATCTCTTGTCAACACGGATAAGGCGTCTCCATCAGCCCTCACGAAGCCACCGGGTGCCGAGAAACAAACACTAGCGAACACTTTCGCAATAAACGCAATAGCCAGTCAGCTTTATTGTATCTTCTGTATGGCTGTTGGGTGATATGGTTACCAGTGATGGCAACAGTAACAAACACAGTGCTCAAGTATTACTCCGGCGTATGACACGGCTATCATTCTCATGCATATAGAGAGAGTTCGGTCGGAAAAGAACCGCCAACTCTTGCTGCACTCTACCGCCGGGACGTTGGTATAAACAATCGTCGAAATTCGAAAATACAATCGTTCTCTAAGGAAGATTGGATAGTGTGTGGAGTGGGGAGAAGGTAGCCGTGAGGCGTGTGGGATGAAACGCCCCAATAGCTAATCACACACACAACAGAATTCTACCGGTTGTGTTCGCACAGTGTGGAATCGTGGAACAGTTTTCCTCAGTCGGTGACGCCGAAGCGATGTCACGCGTTTGCGCTTTTTCGCCTGGCGTTCATTTCTCTTCTTCTTTTGATCACCACACACTGGACAGTACGGCGTAGTCCTTTCGCTGACCACTATTGAGACGTGTCGAAGGACCATGCCATAAACGACCTCTACCTATAAAGGGAAAAGTAGAGAGAGAGAGATAGAGTGAGAGAGAGAGAGAGAGAAAAACAGTGGAGACCTTACTAATCGATGTTAGCGCGTTTTCCTTTTTCTGACTTTTTTCCGGGCATATTTCCCGGTATACCTCCGACGTTGTTCACGCGGTTAAATCGCGAACGGTGGTTGGAAAGTAGGCCAAAGCTTAATGGCGACCAGAGTATGTCCAGCCAGTTCAGTGTAACCAGCTCCGACGCTGATGGAATTTAATCGCCATCGTGAATGCTTCGCTTCAGTGGTCGTGAGTTTCGTCCTTCATCATCGCTGCGCGCTGCTGTGGTCAAATGAACGCTATCCTGCCAATAGCTGGGACCTCCTCAATCGGGCGCACAGTTCGTTGCGACACTTGACACGCGTTCGCAATTGCGGGTAGCTCCCATTTGATCTAGTGAGAGCATGTTCGTGAAATTCGTTTCCACATACCATCAGTTATGTGGGAGCTGTTTGGGTTGCTTTAAGCACCTGTACCCTACCGCTTCGCCCCCAGAGACCGAGGATCTCCCCTATCCGAGTGACAGTGTTGCAACGACTTGCGACAACAACAACAGTGTTAATGGGGAAAAGAACATTAGTGGCTACGAGACAATGACGAACGGATTCAACGATGCCCACGGTCCCGGCTCAACCCTTGCGCTGGAGCGTGAAAGCGTCTTCCGAAGGGTCGTCCGAACACATCCTGATTTGGTGCGAATGTGTCAGTGGTGTTTCTTCAAACGGCGGAAACAGGTGCCCACTGCTTGTGGTGCTCACAACGGATGTGTGGTAGCGCCAACACCCTGCAACCGGTGTCCCGAGCTAACGGAAATCACCAACGTAGTGCCTTTCGAGAATGCGTCTGTGTTCGAAACGCCACAGAAAAAAACTATACATTGCGAACTCGAGGCCAGAAAAGATGTCGACATAGGCAAGGACTATGGTCAACCGTCGGCGACATCGAGTGACGTATTAATTTTGGTCGATTTCAACGACGAAGCGTAAATATTATATACTACTTTTTTCAGCCTCAAATTCCCCCTTTTGTTTAATGAGACCTTCGGGAGGACTCACAGTCGAGTGTATATTTGAATACACATAAGCTAATGCCCTTGGCTTTGATAAAATCCGACCAGCCAAAAGTTCATTTCTATTCTATTCATATCACACCATCGATTGATGAAGCGATAGATGATAGCAATGTGTGAGGGCCACGTTGAAGGATTTGGAGTAAACTTTGAAAGTGGTTTACTCCTTGACCATTGTTCATCACTTTCCAGTTGCTAATCAGTTTCCCTTATCTCATATTATTTATTTTTTCGTTTGCGTTTCAGTAATACCAAACAGCAGCTGACGACGCATGTGCAGAAACGGGATGTAGACCATCGTCCCAGTTTAACGCCGGGCAAGTGCTATAACAACCACACCGCCACCGGTGGGACAAACAATCGAAGCAACAGTGCCACCCATGGCGAGCGATACTTTGGCGAATCGAATTTCGGTGGTAGCATTGGCGGTGCTGGAACCGCACCTAGCACCCCGCGTCGAGCACGATTTCTTGGAGGCGATCAACCATCGGTTCCGGTGATAAATCAGGAGAGCTACACCATTCACCGGGACGAGAACTACGACAGCGAGCAGGACGAACGGTCTAGCAACGACTCGACCTCCACCAGGATTATTTCGAACAGTATCTTTAATTTTAGAGATCGAGATAGGGACCGTGTGACCGTCGACGACCGTGGTAGCCGAGCACCATCCATTGGTTCCGTTTCTCGGCCGCAGTCAGTCAATTCGCATAAGTCCGTTGGCTCCAGCGTTCTCAAACAGCAGCAACCGCCCGATGGACGTTTCTCGAGGGCCAGTAACGTATCCTGTGGTAGCACATCAATCCCCAACCACTCGCCCAGTGACAATATGTCGCTCAAATCGAACCGATCGATTGTGGGAACGAACCCGGTAACCGATGGCGATGCCGACTGGTATGGAGAAAGAGCAACGACGCCGGTTCACAGCGAAATGGATGGTATAAGCTCGAATCAGGTGCAGTATGAGTCTGATTACGATGACAACGACGATGACGATGATGAACGCCAGGAAGATGGCACCGATCGCTCAAGGCCACCAGGTACACCGAGGCGCTACCCTACTCCGAGTCCACATCCCCTGCAAGGGTCGTACTCCACGGAGGAGCTAACAAATCGCAACGCTTTTCACCAACGGCGAGAGGATGAGGAGGAGATAGAAGAGGAGATTGAAATGGCTCATCCCAAGAGCCGAGTACAATCGGCCAGCTTAGGCAACCTTCAGCTACTAGTGGACGAAGGGGAGGAAATGGTTAATGTACCAGCAACGGTTCCCAGTGCGGCACCTAAAAAAATTCCCAAGAAACCATTTCTGGTACGACGCAGCAGCAAAGTGGCTCCGGTCAAGGAGATCGTCTCGGGTATCAAAGCGAAGAACAAGCTCAACGAGGTAATTTTCCAGAAGACGCTGCGAAGGTTTGATAAACCGAAGGACGCCCTCAGCAACTGCCTGGCTCACCTAGAGAGCCCCAACTGGGAACAGAATATCAGTGGGCTACAGTTTTTCGTTCGGCTGATCCGGCATCATCCGGAGGTGATCGACACTCAGATACATCTCCTTTCGGTAGCGTTAGCCAAGCAGGTGCGTAACTTACGATCGCAGGTAGCACGAGCCGCCTGTCAAGCGTCGGGCGAATTTTTCTCCACCCACCGTCGTTGCATTGAGGGCGAAGCAGAGGACATCGCCACACACCTGCTGCACCGCACAGCGGACACAAATAAGTTTCTAAGGGCCGATGCTGCCCAAGCTCTGGAGTCAATGTGTGAAAACTTATCTATCACGAAAGTGGTGCATATTATAACCTTCAAGGGGTCCACGCATCAGAATGCAGTGGTACGGACGACTGCGGCCAAACTGCTAGACAAGATCGTACAACAGACCGGATACGAAAAGGTGTTTGCGCTGCCGAAGGAAACACGCGACAAGGTGATACTGACCGGGGCCCATCTACTGATGGAAGGTTCGCTCGAGACCCGCAACTACACAAAGAGCGTGTTTAGGCAACTTTCCGACCATCCAAACTACAGCAAAGTATTATTAGAAGTGATACCGTCCCGGACATATAGAAACATAGAGAAATCCCTCAACAGCATTCGGCAGATGTCTTAAGTTTACCCCTTTCAATCCATAGGTCGCTAAATAGGTAGCTGAAATTTATCGTTTTATTTAAACGGCTAAATTTAAAATTCGAGTGTTCTATACTGAATAAAACAAACAAATTTGTACGTAATAAAACGTGATTTTTTCAGTTTTGTGAACTACGATTCACTACGATTGAACGTTTTCACTTCCGCTCTATACTACAATTTAAATCAGTATTTCCTGTTTTGATCACACTGACTTTGAACCTTTGAACCGTAAATGGTAGTGTTTTTTTTACAATTCACAATAGAAAGCAACACGCTAGCCATAATTTAACGGTACTGTCAAACCGCGGTTTGAAACAGGTGATTTTAAACCATAAATCTATAAAGAAACAGCCTATCTGACAGCATACACTGTCTGTTACTATGTTTTCAGAAAATCAGCTGCTGCAATAACTGATGACAGTTTAGGCAGCACAAAAACATTTGATCCCGGTGATCAAAAGTGTTCACCGTTAATTATTGTAACAAATGGCTCATTCCTACACCAATTCACAAACCGGTGCCAATATTCCACTTGGCGCTAACAAAGGTGGACCGCACGGCCTTGGTAAGTTGTGATTCCGATTTACCGCAGCATGTATATGGTTGTCTACTTATATAATTGTTTATGTTTCCGCAGGCGACCCCGACGACCGACGCCTGCGAAAAGTTGAGGTGGAGGTACTGATTCCAAAGATCATGCGGGAGCGTGCAAAAGCGGAGAAATGTGTTGCCGAAGTAAAAGCCTTTGAGGTGTGTTGCAAGGATGCCGGACTGTTTATGATTGGCAAGTGTCAGGAGCAGAACCATGCGCTTAAGGCCTGCAGTCTGCAATGGTACAAGGATGTCCAGTTCAAGAATGAATGCACAGAAATTTACCTGGCGGATCGCAGTGAGTTTAGGAGTACGGGGTTACCGAAAAAATTTAGAAAAAGCGATAATGCTAAGATCTGAACTTCTGTGAAGGATTGAACTAAACGGCTGATGTTGAAACTGCATTGCGGTTTTGGTATTTATTTCCTTTTCTTGGTATTTTGTTGTACAAAAGTACATGGTACCGATAAAGTATGGTATATATTGTGTTGATCCAGTTTGTAACGATTAACATTTCTTTCTACTTAAATATTGTAAAGTTTAAAAACCTTTTGATGTACATGTTCTGGCTTATAGTGGAGTCAATAAAAAAGATAAAATTGATCATTTAAAATTAGGGTTTCTTGAACTTCTTATTACGTTTGTTTACATTGCTTTTAGTTTTCCTAGGTTTTGAAATGTTGATAAGTATGTATTTTAGCAAATACCAAAAAGTCAGAACCACTATTGCTATGGTTGTCACTAATATTGATATCACATCTAAAGAATAGTAGACCGGCCCTGATAAAGCCGCTCCGTATGATCGCTCATATCCTCCGGCACCGTTTTCGATAACATTAACGATCGACCAGATCGCCAAATCTAACGGTTTTATAGGACGGTTTCTGTAAGCTCTGGACAACGTTTGAGCCATTTCCCAATTTCTGTAAACAATGTAACGAAAATTAGCATCGGCCATTGTGACATGTGAATTGTAAAAATGTGTTTTCTCGTTTTTATACTAACGTTTTGCTCAGCCCTTTGGTGATGCAAGATTTTACGTAGGTGACATTTCCCATATTTTCGTAGGCCATTCGCACTGCAACACCGCGATTCACTAAAGCAGCGGCATTCAGATGTTGATCTCCGTAAATAGGCATAACTACCATCGGTACGCCACAATGCACAGCTTCGGATGTTCCCAAAAGCCCTCCATGAGATACAAAGAGGCGCACGTTTTGATGGCATAAAACGTCTCTCTGTGGTAGCCACTTTTTGATGAAAATGTTGGTTGGCTGGTTATCCATTTCGGTCTCCCACTTCCACACTACCTTATGACTAAAGTTCTTCAATGCGTGAGTCATGGCATCACGCTTTCCACTGGGAAGTGATGAACTTCTTAAGACAGAACCAAACGAAATGACAATCACTCCTTCGCGAGCATCATCCAGTAAGTTGTGGAGGTCTTGTGGTAACGGTTTGGCATTGCCAATGTGCACTCCGCCAATTTCCAGCACTGCTGGTACCAAGGGTCGTGCTCCGCTAAGAGTGTAATGCTGGTTGACCAGTATTAAAGATGTGTTTCGTGCAATTTCACGAACGTCTGGAAGTGTAACGCCCGGGAACTTATCTCGTAATAAACGATTGTCGTTGAATTCTACTATTCGATATAACAGCTTCACGGCTCTCGTAATGAACCAGTTCTCAGCTCTTTCCCACAGAGACATCGCCTCAGAAAACATGCTAAACTCCGATGGAATGTACGACGGATTGTCAGGCAGGCCGACACGATCGTAATGCCAGGGCATCAGGGCACAGCTGCTCAACCCTACGAAGGGCACCTGCATAATCCAGCTCACACCCACCATACAATCAGTGCAGAAATATTCCATCACTACAAGATCGTACGGATTGGATTTATGTATTTTTAACACCTCATCAATGGCGGGAGAGTGCAGAGCAGCTTTACAACTTTCCATTCCCCAAGCAGCTAATTCGAAGAATTCCTTAAAGTTATCACTGAAACTCCTACCGGTAAAATCCTTTGGAAAGAAAAACAAAAGACGTTAAAACATAATTTCGGTGCACACTCAATGTCAGTTTACCTCCAAGCTGAAAGCATTCGTCAAAATTTCCTGCCCGTCGAAGCGATAATCTTGATAATTAGAAGGTGGGTTTGAATCAGGAAAATAGCTAACTACAGTGACAAAATGCCCTGCCTCAGCTAGGCCTCGCATAATGGGATGAAAAACTTTAAAGTGGCTTAACCCCGGATGGGGGAAAAGGCCCAAAATCCTGTAACCTTTACCGGAAAAGGCGGAGGCGGAGGCCAGGCTCAATACTGCAAGAACCACAATTCGGAAATTGTAGGTCATTCTGAAAAAAAGAAAACAATGTATGCTAGTAATTCAAGCCGTTTCTGGTTGCTCTACAGTACTGTTGGAACCTTCGTTTGTTTGATTATCAGCGGAAGGAGGTGATGTGTCTCATCATTAGCATCAGATAAGGACAGTTGCATCATTTTCATTTTGTAACAATGTTCAATACAACATACATACTCTCCGTTCGTTTTTTTTTGTGAAATATGAAACAAAAACATCATTTTATGTAATATGATACATTCGATTAATTTTCTAAAGAAATATCGCATGATTTAACCGGGCGTCGCGACTCAAAGAAAAAATCTAATTTAAAATCGTTCATAGTTCTCCTTATTTCTAACTACATACATAACTCTGAAAACCATGGGGCATACCAAATAATGTAGTACTCTGCATTTGACCTGCACCACTAGGCATACTGAACGTGAACGTCCTGTCGCCATTTTTGTGGTCGCGATTTCAAGAATGCAAAAAGTCAAACATCTCAATGAGTGCGAGTGATAATGTGCCTATAAAAGCCCACAGTATCAGCACAATTAGAGCGTTCCGGTGTGGATAAGCATGAAACCGTGCTGCGAGGGTAAAAAAGTAATGGAGGACAGTGCACTGAACGCGCAGAAAACGGACGAAAAATATTGTACGCATCAGCAAAAGCAACCCACAGCAGCCGCCAGTGAAAATAGTGGCGGCAGCAACGCAACTGCAAGTGCGGGGTGCAGTACCAACAATAACACGAATAACAATAGCGGTAAAAACAGGAGTAATAGCTGTGAATCGTATCCCACAACAATACAGCAACCTTTTCCGCCATCGACGATGACGCCAGCGAGCCAAAAATCTTGCGGGACATCTATCGATACAGCTCCTAAAACTGATCTAAACGCTGCCGTCTATTCTGCTGCAAAACAAGTAGCAGCAACAGCATCATCATCACCGCTGTCGTCAACAACTTCAGCGGCTGCGACGATATCGAAGACGGTTGTGAAAAGCGGGCAGCAACAGCAGTCATCGAATAATCACGTAGACCAAACGGCAGTGAAAAAGGTCGCTAAAAATAAGGATACATGTTCGCCGACAAAGGACAATCTTGGTAGCGTCCGCGATTCTGATAATGGTAAATACTAGTGTTGGTGTGTTAAATGTTTTCGTGTAAAGACAAAACAGTTCTTCCGACACGTAGAAAGCAAGATAGACAAGATTGTGTGTTTTATGATCGACTTCACTAGTCCTTTTAAACCCGCGAACCTTCCAGAAGAACCGTTTGAAAGCGTTCGAGTCACAATTGTGTTATTCATATACAATTGGAACCGTGTGCCTTGAGGTGTATCCCAGCAAAAAGTGGAATGATGTTTTTACAACGACATGCCAACCGTGTGTGTTATATCCCAAATAGAATCCACCATCACGGCACACGAACTATGCACGTACATCACCCTTTTACAAAGAGTCCCTCGTCCATTGGTGCACACGGCTGAAAAGAACAGTTTCCTTTCCACTACCTTCCGCAACCGCTGCTCTGTTTCTATGCGTCATCGATCCCGCCTCCCACTCTTGTGTCTATTTAATGATGCGCATTAGAGTTGCTGTGTATGTTGGTTTAAGTGTATGTTTTGTAAGTCCAAGACGAAAGCTTATGCCTCTCGAGGGTCCCCAACAAATTGTAAAACGGACCAATTTTTGTGTGTATCTAAAGCAAACAAACACATTGATTTTTAGCATAATTCCACCTCATGTTTACTTTTCTACCTATTTTTATGTTCAGACGAGAATAGTTTACGCGAATTATTATTCAAAACACGAGATGTTTCAGGTGCTAATTTCTCATTTCTTGTTCTTAGAACAAGGGAAAGATGCCGAAATACAGGCATCGACGAACAATTCGTATCCAGTTTTTGCTAATAATAAACCATGCACCGAGCACACAACATCTATATCATAAGCCGGAGTGAATCAATGCGTTTCTTTCAATGTGAAAACCATCGTATTTTGACCGGATAATACTGAGTTGTGATCTCAAAACAAGTGGGTCCATCTATCAGCAAAGTTTGACCTTCAACACAAAATAATTCGTCCTCTTCGCTTTTCTTAGACGACCCGCATTTTCCAGTTTGATAGAAGTAAACATGATTCTAATGTATTGTGCAATGGGTTTCTTTCTGCCAAAAATATCTGTTAAATCAATATTTCTGAATTAAGTAGCCGCCTCCGCCTGCGTATGGCGATCGTTATGCGTCAAATTCAATATGACATGAAAGAAATACATTTTTCAAGGGCCGAACATCGATTTTAAATTGCGGTAAATTTAAAAATATTATGTTTAATATTTTTTCTGACTCATGATCGTCTGACTCCCATTAACTGATATGGTCAATTGGGATATGAAACTTTTTGTTCGTTGGAAACGTACAATGTTTTCCACGCTTATAAACAGCAAGGTCCAGGGTGTTTGGAACTGTTTCACTCTTATTCATTATTATTTACAATTTTTATACTTCTATACAGGTTTATCAAAGAATCATAAGAAGAAAAGAAACAAGGATAAAGATCGCGAACGAGATAAAGTAAGCAGATTCAAAGGAGTTTACGTTTCCGACAACTCCATTTTCAATTCATTCTATTCTTGCTAGATTCAAAAACGGCGTCGTTCCGAAGATGACACTTCCAGTATGGCAGCAAAAAATAGTGGGACCACTACAAATAACAGAAACAATAGTGCAAGTCCAACCAGCAACGACTCTTCAGCAGCTGACACATCCAGCAAGTCATCATCATTTTCACCGTCGTCCCTTGCCTGTGCAGCTCTCTCTCCATCTGCGGTGCCTATGACGAGTTCGCTTATTGGTACGGTGTCAATACAAAACAAGGAAAACCATCACCAACAACAACTGGCCGAATTTGCGGCTGCACATCAAGCCATCAAACGGGAGCTTTCTATCGAAACCGCACCAACGATCGTCACCCCGGCGACAGCAGCGGCCGCCGCCCTTCTTATAAACCACGGGGCCCCAGGGATGGTCGGTTCGCCGGTCGCTGCAGCAGCTGTAGCAGCGGTTGCAGCAAGTTCCGGCACACCGATATCGCCCGTCAATTTGTTGCTTAATTTAGAGCGCAGTAAAAACGATCTAGGGAATGCGAACGTCAAGAAGCAGGACGTCTTCATCAAGAAGGAGTACCTTCCCGCCAAGAGCAAACTCTTGACAAAACAGGAAAAAACGCGCGACGATGTAACGAGAACCCTGACTTTCAGTGATGGGAATGATAGACCAGGTGAATGCGCTACACCAACGCCTACCACAGCAACTGCAACAACAGGATCTGGAGGATCGGATCGGAACTCAGCCTTCAATGGCAGTAATGTAGTGCCGGCCGCAGTAAGTAACAGCAACACCAATAGCCTCGTATGCGTTGCAAACAGTGTGACGCTCGCAACTAGCATCAACAACAATAGTACAAGTACACTTAGCGGCTCAGTAACAACTAGCAATAAGACGAATTCCAACATTTTGATCAAGATCGATTCCCCCAAGAACGTTGACGAAAAGATAATCGTAAAGAAAGAACCCCTACACCATCACATCATCGGAGGAACTTCTCCGCCCGTGACCGATGGAGGTGGTAAACCGGTTGTTACGGTGGAAGACCCAAAAGAAAAGCTTTCAAATGGGACCACTCAAGAAACGGATGACAAGAACTTGTTAAAATCCGTGATGAAGGAAGAGGCGCAGGATTTAAAATATCCTCCCGAGTCGCTCCTTCAACTCGCACCATCGCCAAAAGACACCAATGGACCCACCGCTCCAGGAACCGTACATAAGCTCTCCTCCAGTTTGTCCTTCCCATCGGTGCATAAGAGCGGAAACAGCAGCGGCGTGGCGCAGAGTAGCAGCAGCAGTCGAGAATGCTCACGTTGCTACAAACGATCGAAAATCAAGCGTGCCAATATTGGCATTCAATGTCGGCGAGGAGCAGGGGTGGCAGGAGGGATCACTGCGAACGTAACATCTGTAGCGATTCCAGATGCACACGAATCGAAGACTCTTATAGGATCCCTAAATCGAAGCGCCAATTGCCATCTTCGTTCGAAGCAAATCGAGGGTCTGAAGTATGGACGGTTTATGCGCGTTGAAGTCCATCCAAACGGTGGCGCTTCGGTGGTGCACATGTACCAGGACGAGATCGGAGTCCTCTCGGAGACAGAAATGGAAGAATTGGTAGATGAATTCTTTCAAGTCGTTTTTGCAGAGGATGAGGACGGTTTCGCGAACCATGTGATGGGAATCGTACACGATGCGGCCGCTTATCTACCCGACCTGCTCGAGCATATGGCGGAAAATTATGCCAACCTGACGGTCAAAGCTGGTGTGCTTGGTCGAAACTCAGACATCGAAACGTGCACAATGAGTCAGTACAATGATCAGGTGGGTTGCTACTTCTACCGTCAGTTTATTGTACATTAATTTCAAAATGTATGTTCGTTATGAAGGTCGTGAAAAACTATTCCCAAGGAACTGTGCGGTATGGGCCGTTGCATCAGATCAGCCTTGTGGGAAAAGTGCATGAAGAAGTGGGCGGATATTTTCCCGATCTTCTAAAGCGGCTGGAGGATAATCCTTTTTTGAGCAAGGTTCGTGTGTACAGAGAGAATTCATCGGATATAAGAATAAGTACCATTCCGTTTGATTGCCTCCTTATTTGTACGTTTAGGCTATGCCCTGGGGAGAACTTTCGATAGTTCAAATGGACCCTCGACTTTCGAATGACGGACCGATCCTTTGGATACGACCTGGCGAGCAGCTAGTTCCTACGGCTGAAATTAATAAAACGCCACTAAAGCGTCAAAGGTGGAACTAATGTTTTATTAGAAACTACTCGCTCCTAAGCGATCACTAATCGTTTTTTGCTTTCGTTTGATCATTTTGTAGGACAAGGATTAATGAATTGCGGAATTTGCAGTACCTCCCTCGATTGTCCGAAGCCCGCGAAACGATGATCGAGGATCGAACGAAGGCACATGCAGACCATGTCGGACATGGGCACGATCGTATGACAACAGCAGCAGTTGGTATGTTGAGTCAGACTCAGTGCGGTAGTAAGAAAGCAAAATGTGTAGGCGATTATTGCATTTATACGTACTTAATTCGTCTTTCTTTTTTAGGCGTTTTGAAGGCTGTCCGCTGTGGTATACCGGACGATTTTAATCGCATCACAAAGGATGTGGTCGCGTTCGACGCGCATTGCTTCCCGCACTTGGTGGAAAAGCTACAGCTCGATCTCCACGAACCTCCGATTTCACAATGCGTGCAGTGGGTTGAGGATGCAAAGCTCAACCAACTACGTCGGGAAGGCATCCGCTACTCGCGCATCTCACTCTACGACAATGATATCTATTTTTTGCCGCGCAACATAATTCACCAGTTCCGCACTGTCACGGCCGTGACAAGTATAGCGTGGCATCTGCGGCTCAAGCAGTACTATCCCGATCAGCATATCGTGCAGGAGATCGCTAATGGATATGAAGTGGACCCACCGCACTACAAGGAGAAGCAAACCATCCTGCCCCATCCGATATCGGCAGATAACGAGAAGAAGCAGACACCGGTAAAGCGTTCGCACGATGGTAAACCAAAGAAGATAGAACCGAAAAAGGAGCCCCCGCCGCTAGCGGCACAAACTGCTTCAATAGCGCCGAAGCCGAATGAGGAGAACGAAATACTGGCGACCAAGGAAGCGAAGATCGACATGAGAAAATTAATGAGAGATGGGAGCACTTTGTCCGCCGAATCACTCCGCAAGCCATCCACGTCGTCTTCGAGAAGAAGTTCCGTGTCGGAGAAAGGTTCCGAAATGAAATCGAGCAGCAGCAGTACAAGTCTCAAGGCTGTATCTTCTTCGTCTTCTCGTAAGGATCAACGTGGCGGAGGAGAGAAAAGTAGTAGCAGTTCGAAACTGAACAAACGTCATTCGAGCAGCGACGGCCCGGGAAGGGATCGTACACAAGACCGAAATCGCAATCGTGACCGAGAGCGTGAACGCGATCGAGATCGTGACCGACGAAACCATGACAAAAAGGAACCCCGAGATCGCGATAGAGAACGTGATCGTGATCGTGAACGGGATCGAGAACGAAATCGGGATAAAGACCGTCATCCAAAGCATCATTCGAGTTCCTCGTCTTCAACGCCTAGCAGAAAGTCGTCCTCAACTTCGTCCAAGCACAGGCACGAGAAAGGAATCGTCGATGAAGTAGAAAAGGGATATCGGAAATCGTCGTCCCATTCAACGCCATCCTCGCATAGCAGTAGTGCAAGCAGTAGCCGCCGCGAGTCTACCTCGAGTGTGCCGCGGGAAAAAGAGCAACCTGCCGGATCGCTTTCGATGGTGCCACCTGTTGCGTCGGAAATAAAAATCGACGCTCTAGCTGGACCTCCCAGTCGCGCTAGCCTTAGATCCCCTCTCCCCGAACCTCCAAGCCAAGCAATGTTGGTTGAAGGAGTCAAGGTGAGCGGTATACCGGAGGAGCCGAGAAAAGAACAGCAGGTGGAGCAAGAAAAGCAAACGAATCGAATTCAGGGGCAGCATAATGTTTCCGTTAACGATTTTGAGACTGTGATAACTCCTAGTGAAACTAGGATGGTATCTTCGCCAGAGGTCTCGCTTGTCTCACAAAGCCCTGGCGCAAATTCAGACTCTCCGAAGGGTGGGAATCGAAAATCGAGGCTTGACTCACTACCAAAAGCCAACGGAGAATGTGACAAAGCACAGGTTGACGAAAACGTCTGTGCAACGGCGGCTACACGGATAGCCACAAATAATCTTCCGCCTCTACCACCAGGCCCTGCGCTACCACAACCACCGCTTCCAGCTTCCTCGCCTCCGCTGGCTCCGTCACCACCACCGCCACCGCCGGGAGAGGAATCATCCGAAATCACAAATCCCCCAACTCACGCTGTTCACAATATTCTCCAGGTGCAGACGACGAAGGATCGGAGTGCCGTAACACCAAAGGTGAAAAAAAAAATTCATCAACCAGCTAGCAATCCCAGCAATAGTAGTAGCAGCAGTAGTGGAGGCACCAGTAAAAATTCTAGTAGTAGTAGTAGTAGTATTAGTAATAGCAGTGGTAAGACCCAGCGTAGTAGTAGCGGTGGTATCAAAAGAAGCAATAGCTCTACCACTGTTGGCGGCAATGAGATCGCTACTAGCCACAGCCCAAAGCAATCCAGTGATCTGTTGAGTTCGATAATGGCTAGCATGGAAGGTACCGCGAATTCAAGTGGTTCGAACTTTTAAGGTCAGCGTTATCATCCACAGCTCCCCGTTTTGGTCAGGATGAAGAGAAATTGTTCCTAATACGTTGTTACTGCGTATTTCGCTACGTCGAAAATCATCATGCCTTACAAACTGATGAGGCCTACTGTGATGACCGATCGTAAATTTCATAATTAAACCGTTCAATCGATGTGTCCATTTCCTGCGAGGAATGTCGTCAGCTATCACGGGCCAAAAATTGTAGTTATTCCAAAAGCCATCTGTATTGCTTCATTTTTTTCTTTGGCAAAAATGCAATATTTCTCAAACCTCAAAAACCCTTCAACACAGCTCCATTCTATTCAGCGTTGATTACACAATGATCTCCCCCATTGACGCAGTATGACGAATGTAGTGTAGACTGCAGCTTAACATCAAGTATAGTTAGGCAAATAGCTACAGAATACTTCTTTCTTAAAGTGTAAATGAACGAATTCTTGTAAAAAAACGAGAACTACATTTGTAAGTTATTTTATATATGATAATTTTCGCATTAAACGCCGCTTTTGACAGTATGAAACTAATCGATGTAGGGGATGATCTTCAGATGTTGGATTTGATCACTACAAAATATAGAATTCTTTCTATACAAGCAAAATTGTGGAAAAAATATCAACCAGTTGAAAATGTGAAATATTTCGCAAACGGAAAGTGTTTAACACTTCACACAAACTATGAAAGGTTATAGGAAACCATAATGAAACAGTAACTCCTAGCAGTTAATTTACCCTTGTTAATATTGTATATTTGTTTTGTACTTTCAAATATCTTTCCCATTCAATCGATATGTTTGATTTTATTTTATTCACACTCTGTTGTATGCAATGCGATAAATGCCCAATTAAATAACTTAATTCCAGCTCAAGCGACGAACACATTCGAAATGAGTGCGATATTCAAACGAAGAATTTGTAGCCGATGAAATTCTAGCAACTTAACTTACTGATCCTAGTCGCATAAATAAAGTGCGCCTGCGAAATGAGCATTGTAAAAATCAACAAAACTATAATATATGCCGTGTTCTTCTAATTATTTACACGTTTGTTTGTTTTCTATATTTTTTCAAATCTTTTTTATATTCTTTCAACCTGACCAAAACTCGAAAGTGTCAGTATATGAGACTTAAACTCTGATTATGCTATTTTTTTTTTACTAACAGTCATCGTTTGAGTCACGTGCACCTTGTGCACTGATCAAATCAACGTCGATCGCAAACGACATAATTTCTCCAAACTACCTCCGCTTAAAAGCATCGGTAAAAGGCGGTGTCAATTTGTGGTCAGGCTAGATTCCAGGTGAATCATTTGAAATATACCAAATGTTTCTACCTTTGATGTACATACCGACCAGGTGATCGATCAAAGGCAACCTTCAGCATGGTCAGCATAACAGTTTATGAATTGCCACACGAAACTAACAATGCTTCTATAAATGTTGTACAGGTATAATAGCGATCCATCTGATACGCTGTTTTAAGTTAAAGCTGTTTGAATGAGTGGAAAGCGTGCAAAGGAATAATATTTCGCACTTGTATGAAAATGGAAATAAATTGTTTTAGATATAACGTACCTGGTAGTCTGTAATGAAATGCTAAAAAATGGTATCAAATATTACGTTAACTAAAGTGAACACTGGTTACTTTTTAGAATAAGCAAAATCGTGTATAACGGACTTGGACTGCAATTTTCACAATGCGACAAAATATCAACGACGCGCTATCAATGTAAATGTAGTGCTTACGTGAAAACGCAATATTAAAAATAGGAAAGCATTTACACTATTAAAAACGAATACAGCATCATAAAAATAGCCCTGTTAAAAATTAGTCAAAGAAGTAACGGTATCGCTATTCTCAGCATTGTAGATTTTATCATCACAATATTTTGAACAATAGGCGAAAAGTGAAGAAAGTGCAAAAGAATCTAAGAATCAAAATGTAGATCTCATGAACGTATTCAAAAAGAGTTATTCCAGCAACCGAGCTAATCAATCAACAATAGTAAACAGACCCTAGAAGCGGTGGTCAAATTGATACACGGCCGATATGTCTGCACATTCACCAGGTACAATTTTTAATACGACAATTCAATTCTGAATACGACAGGAAGAAAAGGAATTTTCATCGTATGCATGGTTTACAGTACCGTGCCGATGCTATATTGTTATGAGAAACACATGCGAGCGATTAGTGTAATATAACAATTTGTATAACGAATAAGGCAACCACAACTAAATCACTACTCCATAGCATGAAGCCTAGGAACATAAAGTAAAAACTATTTGCAAATAAAGTCTTCTTATAGAACTAAACACCGACTCATTTTCCGTTGCTTTGAAATCAGATGAAGTATTGTGCTGGCGCTTAGGGTATTTTCCATGGTTTAGTCCTGTGGTTGCTTTCATTTCATTTAGTCACATAATATAATGTTAACTACGTCTGTTCTCGAACATACTTCACTACACTATGATTCGATCATTTTATGACCAAACCGTCCGCAGTCTTCTTCTTCTTCTTCTGTTTGTGCGAGCTAGGGTATATCCTCCTAGGCAAAGTTGAACTTTTGTTCTTCTTATGTCCTATTCAGAGGCGTGCCAGCTCTGTTTTAGTCTTTCGACTGTAACGTCATTTGGCTGAACCGTCCGCATTCGGTACATTTTGAACTTGCAGCAAAACATTTTCCGCCCTCGACGGGATTGGCCCGCAGAATCTGTCCAATTGGATGAAGTATTGTACCAAACCAATAGGCACACTACATGTTGAAAACACAACGTCATTGCTTTGTGTTGTTCTGGTGCTGTCAAAACGTTGAATGCATTTATGTTTTCACTGTACGGACCCGGGCACTACGTCGATGTTCGCGAGCTTAAGCAAGTGAGTTGTTCCAGTTCAGTACACTGTCGCCAGTTCAACAGACACTGCGTAGTCGCAGAGGTTTCCTGGTTGCGTGCCTAATAGAAGTATTCGTTCGTAAGGGTACCATCCATGTGCCATTCCTGCTAAACTATCGAGGGAACAAATTCAGTCTATCGTGCAAACATGGGAGTCCGGAAAGTGTACGTTGTCGGTGTTGGCATGACAAAGGTAGGTTCTGTACAGAGTCCACTTGTACAGGTTGTAATTGCAATCGCTGCAGGAAGCGGGATTACGTGCTGCGTACATGATCATTTGTAGTTATTAATTATTATTATTTAGCCCAATGCTCGTCCGGAGCGTTGAAACGTTGCATTTAACATCGTCATTCGAAATCGAATCTTGATTTTTGGCGATGTTTGCCTTCTAACCGTTGGTAGTTGGCTTAGAGAGGCTTTGAATAACTGGTTAATTCGCCTCTAAAGTATGTGTGTGTTCATATTATGGTAGAACAACCACGTGCCTATGAAGTTTTATAGTTTAACATACCTTAAATATGCTTTCTACACTGCGGAAGTTACTCAGATGTTGAACTACAGGCCAAATGTTGTGACACACTTCTCCAGACTCGTCATCACCATACCCCACTGGAAGACGAACTGTTTCACCGGCACGTAAGCCACTGTGTTGTGGAAAGTGCGCCCTACTACGTTCACCACAATAGCTTGTACCTAGGACCGCCCCTCGTTGAAGCGAACGAACAGGTTTCATCTTCAACTCTTTTTTGCATAACCTTATTCCCACTATTCGGCTATGCACACAATTTCGCCAGCGTTAATATAGGGTTTCACATGGCCTGTTTGTGTACAGTCGAATGCCAGCTAGAGAAAAGTGTTATGTAATGGAATTAAATATGCAGTTTACTTTGGAGGTCTATGGAAATGGCATGTTATGCTTTGTTCCTCATATTCAAAATGATCGTAAATGGAAAACCAATATGCGTGCAAAACCAATAACATAAAAATATAGCTTTACTATTACTTTTGCAGCTACTTTGTTTCCTTACTCTATTTTGCAACGTTTCGGACTTGGATCTTTGGGTTCAAGCAGTAGTCCTGATAACAAAATTCCAAGTCATCCAGAGCGATATCAATGATTATCGAAGCAAAAATGATGACTTTTGAACGTTCGTTAGGCACTCTCCAACATTACATCAGTTTACTCCGCGAACACTTCTTCGCGAAAAAAAAAGTTTGACAAAAATTAAAGTTGCTGGTAATATTATCCCGTTGTGGTGCTTACAACTTCATGATTAAAATTCCGCGTAGTTGAAAGAGCCCATATATTCTTATCTTATCGGAAAGAAGCGTTCATTTGTTTTTCAGGAGATTTATGCTATTTAATTTGCAGATAGTACGTCGGACTTATCGCTCGGTGCGTAAAGATTATTCAAATGACACAGCACTTTTGTCGAGGATACTCTTACTTTTCCCTTCTTTGAACGAGCGATAGTATGAGCATTTGTTTACTTTCCACATATTTTTTCTAGTTCGAGAAACCGGGTCGACGGGAGGACTTTGACTACCCGCAGATGGCCAAAGAAGCGGTGACCAAAGCCCTAAGCGATGCTCGCATCCAGTACAACGAAGTGCAGCAAGCAGCTGTCGGTTACGTGTACGGCGATTCCACCTGCGGTCAAAGGGCCCTATATGAAATCGGCTTCACCGGTATTCCAATCTACAATGTGAACAACAACTGCTCCACCGGTTCGACGGCCCTTTTCCTCGCAAAGCAGCTGATAGAAACCGGCAATGATTGTGTGCTAGCCTTAGGCTTTGAAAAGATGGAGCGCGGTTCGTTGACGTCCAAATTTCTGGACCGTACGAATCCGGTCGAACTGCTCGTGACGGCAATGGCAGAGAATCATGAAATTACCGGCGCCCCGATCTCCGCGCAGCTGTTCGGCAATGCCGGAGTGGAGCACATGAAGAAGTACGGCACGAAACCGGAACACTTTGCTAAGATCGCGTACAAAAACCACAAACATTCCACCAATAATCCGTAAGTGCTGGGAGCATGCCATTCATCTAGTAGCACTTACGTCTTATTTCTTGCTCTCTTGTTTGTGTGTTTTAGTTACTCCCAGTTTCAGGACGAGTATAGCCTCGAGCAGATTCAAAAATCCCCGGTCGTGCACGAAATGCTTACCAAACTGCAGTGCTGCCCGACCAGCGATGGAAGCGCTTGCTGCGTTCTGGCCTCGGAAAGCTTTGTTAAGCGACACGGTCTGGAGGGGCAGGCCATCGAAATTATTGCGATGGAAATGTCCACCGATGTCCCCAGCTCGTTCAGTGTAAGTTGTTACTAGCCAAGAACGGTTAGTGTTGACCGTTAGCATTAAAATGTCTCTCGATCGTGTGTTTCGTCTTACAGGAGGGTAGCGCGATGAAGATCGTCGGTTACGACATGACGCGAAACGCGGTGCAAAAGGTGTTTGCCAAGACTAACTACAAGCCTCAGGACGTGGATGTGGTCGAACTTCACGATTGTTTCTCCGCTAATGAGCTGATCACGTACGAGGCGCTTGGCCTTTGCGAACCCGGCAAGGCCGGCGAGTTCATCGACCGCGGCGACAACACGTACGGGGGGCGCGTGGTGGTGAATCCCAGCGGAGGACTGATTTCCAAGGGACACCCGCTCGGTGCCACAGGGTTGGCGCAGTGCTCGGAACTCTGTTGGCAACTACGCGGAGAGGCGGACAAACGTCAGGTGAAAAATGCCAAGCTTGCATTACAGCACAATATAGGACTGGGTGGGGCGGTTGTGGTCGGACTGTACCGACTGGGTTTTCCCTACGCCAAGCACCCAATCAATCCCAGTCTCACGGCCAGTGGCAAGCTGAAGGACTCCCCCGATGGGTTCCTGGTAACACCATACATGAACGTGCTCGAGCAAGCGATGGGCGATGATAAGGATAACCTAATCGAGGGGGTGCGGGGCATCTATGGGTTCAAGGTTACCAATGGACCGGACGGTGCCGAGGGCTACTGGGTGGTCAACGCAAAGACGGGAAAGGGCTCCGTTCAATATCGCGGCACGGACAAACCGGACGTCACTTTCATCATGAACGATATCGACGTTGTCGACCTGATCTCAGGCAAACTGAACCCACAAAAGGCCTTCTTCCAGGGTAAGGTGAAGGTGCAAGGTAACATGGGCCTGGCGATGAAGCTTATGGACCTGCAGAAGCGTGCTAATTCGCGCATCGAAGAACTGCGAGCGAAGCTGTAAATTTACAACGCGCGATGAGAGACCTTCGGAAAATGGAAAAGTATCTGTTACGATATTACGGTGATAAGGCGCTCAATGGAAACCACAGCGGAGTTGTGGTACTTGGGTTGTTTTTTTTTATCCGGGCAATACATGAAGTTTTTCTTTTTATGTATACTTTTTATCATTTCTAACAATAAAAACAAAAACATGGTGATTGTTAAACGACAGTTCTCCTCGTGATGCTTGTTCTTTTGTGAAGCAATAGTGATGAGAGGACAATCATGATGACGCATAATCTAACCATCTCGAATGGTGATGAGCATGATTAATCTTTCCTGGGAGCTGTTAGGTAGTTTTCAACTTTTCATCGCTGAATCCCGACACTCCTCGACAGCAAACGCGTTTGAACAGCCAGATCCAGCAGGCGTGGTATATCACCAAGAAGGTAAACGTTACAACATAAACATCAAACTGGTGGTACGAGTACCAGGGCAGCTCGGTCGAATAGGATTGCGCCAGCGGCAGGCCACCGGTTGCGGCCACATGTTCACACCACCAAACGGCCGACTGGAGTGGAGTGATCGGACGGTTGCGATAGGAAAATGAGACCCGCTTAGCGTTTTCCATCGCAACAGGTTCCAGCACCTTCCGTAGCGCTTCCTGTACCTTGTCGGCTGTGATGTCTTCGTACGCCAATACAACTCCCATACCGCGGTTCGCCATAGCTGCGGCATTATTGTACTGAAAAAAAAATCGATTTTTCATTACGAACCCTTACATAATAACATTTAAGACAACGATGGTTGTATTCGCACCTGATCGCCGTACATCGGAGTAGCAACTACCGGTACACCGCAGTACGCTGCTTCGGACGAACCAAGCAATCCACCATGGCTCATGAATACGCGAACCTTGGGATGACCTATCGGAAAACCACATAAGATTAATATGAATATGTTTTATCACTTCCATGTATTATAAATCATGTATCAAGGACGCATCATCAAAACGGTCTTTCTGATTATTATTTTCCTTCAAATGGATCTTGATATTTGAATTGTGACCTAATTTTGATTTCATGTTTAAGCTTGAGGTGTGGATTCTCATTAGCACCAACTTGGTTTGTTCGATTTACAAATTCATTCAGGCCGTTTCCGCAAGTACTACTTCGCACGTGGAGTACTGTACTACAAACACTGTAACGTTGATTAGTTAGCAAAAAGTCAACCAGATATTAAATTTCACTTCCTGTAGTTCGAACCTGAAAGTTCGAGGGTTGAAAAATATGGTATCAAATTACGTACATACATTTTGGATCGATGTTCTTGCCTCATGCTTGCTGTAAATTGGGACTTTCTGTTGTGTATGCTGCTCACACAAATCACAAACACGGTTGCAAAGAACCGACCCAATCAAAACCAATCGCTGGCTGTTGAGAATGATAGACGAATTGAAAATGCCCCGCTCGACAGAAGGTCATCGAGTTCCCGATGAGTAACCTATCGCTTCCAAACCAGGCCCTGTCGGGTGGAAGCAGAGGAAACCGACAGAGCACTACGAATTTTACAGTAATTAAAACAGCTCTTTGCCAAACCATTGACCATGATTGGCCTCGAAGGCGATAGAAAACTGCAAACCGACATAGTGCAGCTGCATGATGTTGCAGAAATGTATAGCCACACCACCGTGTTGGTTTTAAATATTGCTCACAATCTGCAACGGTAGCGCGTCACCACAACCGATTAATGAAGAAGTCGCGGTTAGTGTAAACAGAACTGTCGTGTATGAAAATGCGGATCCAGTCTCCACGCCGAAGGCAAAGCGCTAGTCGCGTGGCTATTTCAATTTCTAAATTTTGATATTTTTTTTTTCGCTACTTGGCATTTCGGTTTGGACTAATATTTATTTGGGGAACGCGAATCGGACGAGCATATCAAGGTCGAGAGTTTGGCTCGTGCTAAAAACAGTTTACATTGAATAACACAACACGAGCATACTATCAGCTGCAGACTAACTTCGAACTAATTACAGAAACGAGTAGTCCATGTGGACATCGGTGTCCAGTCCAGTGAACAACACTGGAAAATATTCGTTTTCTGGACGCCGTCACGATACATGAACAGCAACGTAAATGGTTATCAGTATTGTTTCGTAAGAACGTCTGGCCTTACGTGTGGGTACTGCGTCATCTTTTGCGCATGGTTAACTCCGTGACGCACGCATCAGGGTTCACGTGAAGTATATGGGAATGTTTTACCTGCACTTAGTGCAGTACTGTTGAAGAACACACATTATTATTAACATGAATCAATAAATTGCAAAAATTTGAAGATTGCTCTAGGTACAGCAAAAAAAAACAAATGATTCTTTTCATTACACCTGCTCTAGAAACAAGCAATTGTTTAAAAATTATAACATTATAAACATTAAGTAAAGCAGCAACGAGCGGACGATAATCAAATTCCTAACGCATTTCTACCACTACGCCGGTAAATTCTGTTTGGGGGGTATTCCTTGGGTTTAACTGTTTTATCATACTCACAAAGAATCTCTCGCTGCGGCAGCCACTTCCGGATGTACACGTTTGCCGGTTGATTCGGGAGGGTTTCGTTTTCCCACTTCCATATGACCCGCTGCTTTAGCCGACCCAGCGCCTTTAGGACGGCGTCTCGCTTCTCGGCGGGTAGCGATTCCGCCCGAATCATGGACCCCCAGCTGATATAGACCACGCCGTGGTCGGCCGTGTCAAGCAGCCGCTGAAGCTCTTCGTCCAGCGGCTGAAAGTCCTGGATGTGGATGCCTCCGATCTCGAGCACAGCCGGGCTGAGTGGTTTAACGCCGCTTAACGAGTAATGCTGGTTGACGAAAATCATCGAAGTGCGCTGTTGCAACTCCCGCACATCCGGTATTGCACCATCACCGAACCGCTCGCGCAGCAACTTGTTGGCCGCCGCATCGTTGAACCAACTGTACAGCGTTTTGAAGGATTGCATCGTGATCCAGTTGGCTAGTCGTTGCGAGAAGTCCATACGCTCGGTGTAACCCATGAAGAGCGCTGGCACGTACGAGGGTAACGTTGGGTTGGCTACTCGGTCGTAGTGCCAGGGCATCAGGGGGCAACTGCTGAGACCAATGAAAGGCGCGTTGAGCTGGTGGGCAACGCCGAGCATGCAGTCACTGTTGAACTGCTCCACCAGGATTAGGTCGTACTGGACTTTCGAGTCCAGCACCGTCTGGATAGCCTTCGAGTTTAGGGCATTCGCGCAGGCTTCTTTGCCCCAGCCGTACAGCATGAAGAACTCCATGAAGTGACCAAATCCCGGTCGATACTCAAACAGCTAATCGCGTGTAAATGAAGAGACATTGTTCGGTAATATTAGATGGAAAACAACGATAAGACTAGAACGACCCAAGTTGTAGTTGTCTTTGATTGAGTGTGTCGTCGATAATGGTTTGATAGATAGAATTGTGGAGCGATCTGCTACGAAATATTTTGGACAATGCCATTTCAAACCATAAATTTGGCCTTGCGAAAAAGGCCCACAATGAGTTTCCCAAATCTTCGAACGATGCTTTTTTCGCTTCACTGAAAGTGGTTGCATACCACTCTTGCCGTATTCCCGAGCTTAAAGTTCGCTACACAAGTGAGTGGAATGAAGACAAAAAGAAACAGCGATCGCAAACACGCACATGATGTAACAAGTAGTGGCCGGCGCCGGACGGTAGTGTGTTCATTTATTGCCATATGGGAATTTTCGTGGCCGTTTTAAACAGTAACCACCTGCTGGCATAGAACAGTTGGTAAATGGAATGTACATTGTACGTTATGGAACGTAATAGATGCATCCGTCTGTTGTTAAGCTGGGTAGAAAAATGTGAACTAATTTGGGAAATAAATAGTATATTTCATAACAACTGAACGTTTGAGAATTTGGATTCACTGGTTAGAATAAACCATTGCGCGTCAAACTGTTCATCCGTGGGTTCTGACCTACCCGAACAAGTTTAATAATAGAAGTGTTGAAATGGCCGCGTTTTGGGGGTCCAGTTGGCAACAGCATTTTGGCAACAGCTACTACTGCAGTCGCGTCTATTCTTGTGAAAGATGGAGGGGTGTTCGTGAAACGTGTTTTTTGCTTTGTCTCATTATCGGCCGAAAGGAAACGAATCCGCTACACCGCGTCCGCTCCAGAGCGTTTCGTTGATTGCGAATGTTCCAACCAACGAATGATTGCTCGGTCCCGTTCCCTGCGTCTGCTCCAAGTGACCTACCTCAAAGCTGACCGAATCCGACAGTGACATCATACCTTCGAGAGGGATGTCCGAGTAATTTGGCGGCGGGGTTTTCTCTGGAAAATGGCTGACGACTGTAACCTCGTGGCCGGCATCCGCCAATCCTTTCAGTATGGGTTGAAAAAAGTGGAAATGGCTTTGTCCGGGATGAGGAAACAATCCGAGCACTTTGTACGCGTGGACGGTTGGGGACACGGCCAGTGCCATTAACATCACTAATCTCACCATTGCCATTTCGTCCGTGCTAACAAATCTAAAACCGAGTGCTAATAAATCTTTACCTGTATTGAGAGAAAAATGAAATAGAGATGAATTTGAAATCAATGATTCAGCGAGACGTTTTTGCTTGCTACATTTTGTAAGATTGGCATTCGAAATGATCTTTCCAAAAGGACATCATCATTCATGCGACGATAAGCCATCAGCTTTCGATTTCATGTCCCACCTAAACCAAACAGTGGGTAGACGAATTTAAAATTTAAATAAGTTTGCACGGTTTCCTATGCATGGCGCCAACGTTGGCATTTTTTCGTCAAAGCGCAGCTAACCGGTTCACCAAAAACGAAAAGCAAGTTACGAAGTGTAGAGAACTCTAGAAAAAATTAAGCCAAATATAAATTCGCCAAACATGATGGAACAGTAACTGATAAACTATAGTTAATTAAGGAACATCAAGGCCGCCTTTCTTGGTGCTTCCCTGAAACCACTTAGATTAATTGTTGGATATGAACCTCAAATCTTTTTTATGAATTCAGAATGTACTCCAAAATGAGGAGACGATGGCAAACTCTAGAATACATTGACGAAGATCATATAACATGGTGCTTGGAAAGGTTGCTTTTTGTAGTCCTCTGTTCTTTGTCCTTTCTTAATTGTATTGTAGTTTGTTGCTCTCTCTCTTTTCAATCAGCAGCGTACTTTTAGAGATAATTGGTGTACTTCAAAACACGGAGTCGGACTTGTGACGGAAGTGATCTATCCCCAACCGAGTGATCGGTCTTTGCCTTTTGTCCTAATCATTACTTCCGTGCCTGCCTGGCAGCTAATAACTGCGCGAATCTAAGGAGTGGCAGAAAGGCCACACTTTTGCATCAGCGGCGATACATGAGAGCTGCAACGGCGATCGCAGGCGCATAGTATATATGATCGAGCAGATCGTGCAGCTGCAGCATAGAATCCAGTGTCAGCAAATAAGATCACGTTTCTCACGTTTATTTATTTCCCGTCGTAAGTATGCTGGCGTAAGGGGTAGGAAAAGCCTCTTGGCCTTTGTCATCGAAGGACAATTAGACGTTCTAGCAAGTGCCGACTCTCCTTTACGATGCACAAATAAGCGCTACAATTGGCGGATTTCGGGACAGCGGCATACATTTAAAAGGGCGCAACGATCTTATACTCCTCATGCACATTAGGCACAACCGCAGCGTTCGGGGAAATTACGAGAAATTAACGTAACAAAACTGTTCGAGAATTCACCAATGAGACACATCACTTCCACACCAAAATTATCGTTTGATAAAAAGTACTTTTACCATGTCATTTGCTGGATTCAGTTTTTTAATATTGATTCCACAAAAAACTAAATTCATATAAGAAAATCATACTATTGAATACTCAGTTTGCATATGTCTTACTGACATACGATCGCTTCATGAGATCTCTATATGGCTTTCCAATCATTTTCCAAATTTGAAGCATGTAGTCTTCTACCACTTGTGGTATACCCACCGCTAACTAAATGCTATTTTTATGTACTCTTATGTTCGGATCCTTTGCCGAATACCAAAAGAAACGAAAAAAATCGCGAGCAAAAAAAGCAAAGAACAACATAACTGCCTAAAGAAGCCATTTGTTAGCTCGTTTACATAATCTGAGACGTCGATTAAATGCTAAAAATGAATCTTCGTTGGGCGTGAAAGGGTATGGAGAATCGTGAAATGATACACCATACACTTGTATCTGAACACGGGCGATCGACAGCAAACGTTTTTTGTTTTGATAAGATAAAACAACACAATATGTTCACTATATCACATCACGGTCTGAGCTTACATCGATTGCACAACGGAACAGTGTATTCGGAAATATCTCCGTTTCACAGTCAAAGGACAAGATTCCGACCGCGCGCAACAACGCCGCGAGCACGTCCGCTACAGACGGCACCTTCTGAGAAACTGATTCGCGGTTTCTTTGAGTCGATGGGGTTGGCGGTACTTGGTGAGTCGATCAGCTGTAGCACGCGATGGGAGTTATTTCTCTCGAGATCGGTTGATCTCTTTTCTTTAGTAGGAAAAAAATATTTGATTCTCTTGTTCCCAAGAAACCAGGTTCATTCTACCATTCATACATACCTGTTGCCGAAAGGATATGCTGACTGCTTTCAGTTCATTAATATTTGTCAACCAATTCGCATTCGAGTGGCCCGGAAATGCATTATATTTGAAGTTAAGTGTTACAATGCCGCAATTACATTGCAGAATGGCTTTTTCGTTAAGAATTTTGAGAGAGTAAATACCCTTCGTGAGAACGTAAAGGTCAATGTGAAGATCGCAACAATTTTTATTCAAACCCTTACGAATTGCAATAGCCTACTTTTTACTCGCCCCAGACTGAAATAAATATTAAAGGTATATAGTATAATAATAGACTCGTAAACCATATGTTTTGACTTTGCTTATGCTATCATCTTTTTGGCTTATATTATTAATGATTTTTTGTGTAACTGTTGTGCAACGAATTTTTCAAACAGGTAAACATTTTCTTGGCCTGTGCATCATTGGTTTACCCCCCGATTTACCATCGCAAAACAACACGGCGGGTTTATAGTCAATTTCAATATTCCCCCTACATGGTGCGTACTTCTTTCCTATGACATATTGCATCTAGATTTGTCAATGTTTTGATTTTCCTGAAAATATTGTAATCTGCAAAGGCACACTGCATGCATCTCAGAATCTTAGCATCATTGTACTACGGTCCACGTAGGAACTGTCAAAATGCCGAACCAGATGACAGTTACGACTAGAAGAGACGAAAAACGCAGTCCTGTTGAAGATGTGATGTGGCTCAGGCATAGAGGCAAATCATGAAAAGATTCACGGTTTCTTGTTTTGTACATATTTTGTGTTTAGTTTTAGTGGTCCTAGTTTTCGAAGCTTCCAGCAAAGACTGCGGCGACGCAGAATGCAAAAGTATGTTATCTTCATTAGCGTATAAGTGCGTTTTTAAGTGGTTCCAAAGTCCCAACACGTCGGCAGCATTCAGTGGGGAATGCTTGCAAGATGGGAGGGAGGCTTAGGGTCATCGTTTGACCGATATTTCGCTTAGACTGGATTCAATAGCGTTAACAAACAAAAGTGAAAGTTATACAGAAAAAAAACACATAAACTTGATACGAAATTTATTACGTAGAAAGAAGCATGTACTTTGGTTATAAAGCTAAATTTAGATTAGAAAACTAGCCATAAGCATTGTTTTGTGTGCCGTTTATTAAATTGTTTTTATTCTCTTACTTTTATAGGTGTGATAGCGAAGGGACAGGCTGTTATGCGTTACCGGAGTGGTGGTGGGCAGAAGGTGAACCTAGACCAAAATGAGTTCCTCGAAATATTGGCAAAAAACGTCGGCAAAGATCAGCACTATTTGGTTCGTAAATCGAATGGAAAAGAAGGCCTCGCAGCGAAGCATTTCATTCGGGAAAATACTATCGTGATAAAAGCTATCAACCGTATAACGCTGAGCGACGATGCACCACAACACGGTTTAAGTGATATCAAGGCTAAGCAACCTCACGTCGATAGCGCTGCTGTTGGTGCTGGGCAACCGACTGTTATAGAAGGAACGGTCTTACCCAACGATGTTGGTTCAGACAATCCAGCGCCACATATTGCAGTTACAGAAGCACAGACTACCGTTCAAGCAACGCCAACTTTGGAATTCATTCCAAGCTCCGAGACAGCAAGCTACGCACAACCGAAAACAGAAACCCAATCGAATAAGGAGACTGGTGAAATACTTGATGAAGATACTCCGGAATTCGACGTCGCAGATGACCAGGATGAGAATGCAGAAGATAGTAGCGAAGACGAGGACAGCGAAAGTGAAGAAAACGAAGACACAGAAGTCAACGATAACGCATTGATGATTCAAGAGAATATGAAAACAACTACTGATTCCATCGAACCTAGTAGCGTAGATATGTTGGTTGAACAAGCTGGAGTTGGTGCTAGTATGAAACAGTCGAATCAAGAACGCAGTATTGGAATTGAAAATATTGTGACGACGGATGCTAAATCCGATCAAAAAGCAGAACTTAATGCCAAAATCGAACAACTGATTCAAGCAAATAGTTTTTCAGAAAAAAACGTTGACTCAGTGTTGCAAACTGCTTCACAAAATATTTCTGAAGTTTCATCGGATACTCCGGTAGTAGAACATAACACCCAATCGCCTGTAGAAGTCGTCATCACGGAAGAAGTGCAGAATGTCAACGAGAATGACAACAGTAATCAAGGAAAAGAAATCAGCAGAAGTGGTGAAATAGCCACCAATTCCATTGCTTCAGATGAGAATTATAGAGATGACTCAATGGAATCTGATGGCGACAGTTTTGAACACAAGAAAAATAATACCTCTACTGTTGAAGAAACGTTTGTGGAACCTCTACACTTACATTCAAGTGAGAATATTCCAATAGAACCTCTAACGGATACCCCAGACGTTCTACTCGAGGCAGACACAGGTACAATGGAATCTTCATCGGCGCTGAATGCACCCACGAATTCCATTCCAATTCAGGAAACAGACAGAAAAGCTACGGTGGGCTCAACGAAAGCTTTCAGGTCACCCCCTCGGCAAGGAGATATGGAACCTGGTCCCGCGAATGAGCAAAGTGAAGAAATTAAACCCTCTGCTGAGGAACTATCAAAGACCGAAAACCAACCGACACATCCCAATCGCATACTTGCCGGTGGGTTAGGAAATTTGCTCGCACACAGTCATCATCATCATCATCATCATCCACACCAGCACCATCATCTTCCTCACGACCAGGAGATGGTAAAGTCTAAAGACACAGTTCAGGATATCCATTCAAGCGGAGTAAACACTCAAACTGTTGCAGACACACATTTGCATTTTTCATCAGAAGTAGAATCGGTAGAGCAAGGACAAACCTATCAGAACAGTCCATCCTCCGAGTCTTTAACCGACCCGATCACTACAGATTCGAATGAATACAGTTCCATACGCGATACAGTCGACCATGACCAGAGCGGTAACATTCATAAAGGTAAGCAAAGATATGAAAACTTATTCTATACAAATATATAAATATAATCAGGTAGGTATACAATTGAATGGTAGAATTTCTTGAATTTATACCAGCTTTCTGGATCTCAACAAAATCGAACCCATAGTTTGCTACACATGTTAATCACTTTTACACTTGAAATAAAATCACATACGCATTAGGTATGTGAAAGTGTGAGTTTGCAGCTTGCCTGAGGATATTTTTAGAACCAAACGTTGGTTTCATTGCAATTTGCACTCGATATGAGAAGGCTTTGGAATCATTTGCAAACAAAGCCAATGTGCATAATTTATTAACAATTTATTATTAATTTTAGCCCCGGGCGAAAACGAATACTGTCACGGTTCGATATTGGAGTGCCCTTCTTCAGCAGCATCCAGCATGCTGCCTTCAGTTCAGCACTCGAACGGCGGTGGTGGATTTCAGCATCCGCTTGTGAACCATCTTCAACTATCGATGGGAGAAGGAGTGCGAAGAAACGAAGGAGAAATCGAACAACCTCAGGATGTTGTGAACGAGGCGGAAGATGATTTGGTCGGCATACCAAATCCGCCAATTAGAGAGTACGTCGACGCATTCGTCCGCGAAGCGATCAAATTAACCGACCTTATCCTGATGCTAGGAATCACCTCATTTACGTTGTTGGTTTTTTCATTTGGGCATTATTTGATTAACAAGAATCGACGTGAAAAGCCACTAATCTACAAATTGAACATGATTGAGCGTGATCTGATGACGTCTTATAAGGAAAATGCACTGCTCAAGAACGAATTGCAGGAAACAAAGCATAAGTTGACGAGCATAGAGAACAACTCGTTCGGTTCGAACGACATGGTGATAGCGCTGAAAGTTGAACTTGAAGCAGCCGAAGGGGTGAAACTGGAGTTGCAGGGCCAAATAGCGGGATTAGAGAAGGAGCTCGAGAACGCAGCCGAAGCCGGACTGGAGTTGAACAAGATGGTGGCGGAGCTGCTAAATCAAACTGGCAGCGAATCGATCGCCCTAAGCGTCGAGGAGCTTCAGCGACAGTTAAACGAGCAGCAGCAAACAATCCTCTCGATGAACGTATCGCTAGCGGAAAAGAGTCGCGAAAATAGCGATCTGCAGATCACGATCGCAAGTCAGACGGCTAAGTTCAATGAGCGTCTAAATGAGCTGGAACGTGCGCGAGCAGAACATGCAGAACTACGTGCCGTCCTGGAAGAGGAAGTGACGCGATTGCAACTCGAGCAGAAGACTAAGGTGGAAAACTTGCGAATGGAACTCTGTGTTGAAATCGATCGACTAACGAAGGAGTTGAAAATAGCTCAAGCAAAGGCCGGCGAGGGCCGCAAAGCTGTTGCGGTAGCAGATGCTAAGTACGAGGCACTAGAGGAATGCTTGAAAGAAGTAAAATCAGTAGGTGGTGGAGTCATGAGTAAGGGACTGATCGATTCGGTTGAGCTGAAAGCGAAAATTGCACTCCTAGTGAAAGAGAAGGCTAGTATGCAGGAGAAGCTACAGGGTGAACTTGTGAGTAGTGGTTCGAGTTCGAGTTAAAAACATGGTGAGTTTTATGTGAGTTTTCATGTATGTCATTTTCAGATTGCCCGTCAACTTGTAGAAGATCACATGAAAATGGTCAATGAGGAAATTTCAGGCTTGAAACGTGACTTTAGTAAAGCGGAAAAGGACAAGCTTGAAGCGGAAACGAGACTAGAGGTGCTGTCGTCCTATTTTAAAGAAAAGGAATCCCAGCTACAAAAGTAAGATCCATCCTTATGAAACCACGTTTGTATGTAAGTACGTAAATGTGTAATCTCAAACTCACAGAGAGCTAAGCGTAAAGGAAGCAATGTGGATGCAGCAACAAGGAGAGACGACAACAACGGTGGAAAAGATTCGGCACATGCAGGATGAAATACTACAGCTGAAGTAAGCATGTTATGCCAGCGTGGAGTAAATAGCCAATTTAATAAATCTTCCCCCTTTGCGTGCAGATCCCAAAACGATAAACTGCGCGCGGAAATCGAGGCACAAGGGGCAGCGCATAAAGCACAGTATACAACGCTCGAAACACGCTCGCATGACGCGTGGCTTACAACCCGTCAAGCGGAACGGCGCCTTGAGGAAGCGCGTAGCGAATCCACAGCACTTCGTCGCAAACTGACAGCACTCGGCGACGTTTCTACAACCACTGGTAAGTATAATCTCAAATCAGTTCCTCGATAGAGTAAAATCAAACAGGTCGTCTCTTTCCAGATGGTATGATGCATTTGACGAATGCGTCTATAACGCAAAACGATCTCGGTCTAACGGCACCGTCACCCATCCGTGTGGAGTCCCCGAATGTTCCTACAACGATGGTAGGTGTGCTTCCGCCACCACCCTTCATGCCACCGTTTATGGTCGGTCCGCCACCCCCATTTATGCCAGCCTTCTTACCTGCTCCTCACGGACCTGGAGAAATGAGGCCGCCACCACTAGGACGATTAATGTCACCGCCCCCGCCGGCGGGGAATCGGTACTCTCCGAACAGCATCATCGATGCCCGTGATCGCTACAGCCCCGATCGGGGTCGGTACTCTCCCGATAGCCGATACGACTATTCGGTTATGTCAACGTACGAAACGGAGAACGATTTTAGTCCGCCACCTTCGCCACCACAACATTCACGACACTCCAACTACGACAGAGATCGTGATCGAGATCGTGAACGCGACCGTGATCCAGACCACGAACGAGATCGCCATCGTGACCGTGACCTAAGGGAGCGGGATCGTGATCGAGATCATCGCGATGGACGAGCGAGTGGAAACGGAGGCTACTCGAGAGGGTTTACTCCAACCGGAATGCGTACTTCGCCTCCAATACAGGATCCGAGGAACAAAAAATTTGCAGGTACCAACTGTAACCGCTACTCGGATGAAGAATTAGATGGATGGTAGAAAAAATGCTTTACAGAATGAAGGAAGATGATGTATGTGCTTTTGTTATGTATTTAGCGATTTCGATTCGAATGAACACACTTTGATCATTGGATTCATGCTTTTGGGACAAAAGTGTACATAGAGGAATATCGAATCGAGAATGCATTAGTATGTATTTATTATTATGCAGGGTGTATAATCATGCGCTCGAATGGTCCGGTGCAACGCATATCATACAATAAGGGGGAGCCAGGGGTAGATAGACATAACCAACATTGCACATTGAAGAAACGCGTAGTAGGTGTAACTATAGTTAACGCAAAACTTCTGTCTCCATGAGTTATAATTTTATCGATAAGTTCAATTTATCACCATCATAAAATTGCCTACATTTGAGCATATGCATCACATTGTACTGCTCAAAATAAACTGTCTGTTTCGTAGGGCCACTCATCATCGTACTACATACCCATGGCAACATCCATTATCCAAGTACTAACTAGCATGTCACATAATTTTATAATGAAGTAAAGCTGACTTTGACGAAATGTTACTTACACATTTCTACATGGTTTCGTTATCATGACTGAAATTAAGCTTTGAATTAAGCTTCTTTTGCTACATTATCGACGAAGTTATCTTTGTTTGGTATTATTGCCTTTAAACAAATATAACTATTGTTGAATCTATCATCATCCACGATCTGCTTTTATAATTTTAAACCCCACATTATGCTAACATGCTTACGATGCGCAGAGCGACCGTGCTAAGCCGTCTATTATCGACATTCCCCTGCCTTGTAACATCTGTTGAACATAATTATGATTATTGATTTCTTGTATTGTATTTTTTATTCTCTTTGCATATTTGCGGAATGGTTCGTATTCATGGCCTTCATCTTCGTCCTCGAAATAACGCACGGTACGAAAATAATGGATTTGTTATCGTACGTCAATTTTGCGTACGGCGTCTCGCATTCGTTATTTTTATGCATTACACACCTCAACGCTGCAGGAGGTTTCAGTTCCGGTTCGCAGGATTCTCTTGGAACCCGAAAAAGTACAGGAAAATATAGATCCACGGGCAAACCGCCAGCATAGGTACATGTTCTTGGTCTTGAATCGCGTCATGTATCGTGTTGTATTTCTAAAGCCTCCACCTCAATCTGGATATTGATTATGGGCATTGTTCTCGAGTGTTACACAAATATCGTAGCCTAACGAATGCAAGCCACAAGTCGACAAGAACAGTTGTAAAATTTAAATGGACGGAATGATGCTGGAAAATACATATTGCAATTCTTATTTATTTGCGTTTGTAGTACATGAATTTGTGTATCTTTCGGATAGTACAGATGACATTAGGAAGAAATAATTGTCAAAAATTGGTATTAAAGAGGAACCGTTGGATGATTGTGATCATTTATGTAAGTTATAAACACTAGAACAGCAAAGTAGACTATCCGAGGATTTTTAGCTAACTGCAGAAAAAATCAAAGTTAACATTGAATGTGTCTTTAAACTGCCATCAGTCTTAGTGCTGGTTTCATCGCTTCTGGTATTGAACTCTGTGACGATGAGCTCTACTGACTTGACCTGCAGAACTGTGTCTACCGAAAATGTACCACCGGAAACATCGCTCTCGCTGCATAGTGTGGAACCAATACAACAAATGTTACCCATCAGAGAAGTAAGAGAAGGGGAGCAGGACCGTTACTGCAGTGTGGTGCCAATGCTATTCAAATCTTCCGTACGCCAGAATGCAGATTCGCTTGAGAAAAAGAAAAAGGCACATCGAAAAAAACCCACAATTCATCCAAAAATTAAGGCAAGAATATCCGACCCTTCCCAACAGCATGACTCCCAAATTATATATGATCAGTGCGATCAGCCAATGGTTATGGAGGAGCTGCTGAAGATACAAGAAGCGTTGCAGACATTGACCACGCGCATCGACAGCATTGAAAAGGTGCTCCAAGGGGAGGACATATCTAACAGAGGGGCAGTCTCTCAATTAAAAGATGGAATGAAAATTTCGAAGTGCGTATGGAACTTAGAAGTGGTTTGAAATGTTATTAAAAGAACTTCTGTTAACACTCCTTTTTCCAACAGAACCACATGTGAAAGTCAGACAAACACTTTGGAAAAATTATCAGACACTGATAACGTGTGTATGAAGTTGGAACGTAACGAACTATCATTCTACGCTCGTTATTACCGGAACTCGAAAAAGATGCTTAATGGTTCGTTCGGCAGAGAAACCAAGGCCGATCGATTCCGCCTCGATTCGGTTGCAGAGACAACCCTTGGTAGAGAGATGGATGGTGAGCAGTGCAACAACAAAATGTACAGCGAGGAGAATCCAAGCAACTTGATCGAGGAAGGGATGGCAACAGATAATGCGCAGTACAACCTTAGCCGAGCTGATACTGTTCCCAACTGTTCTATGGATCTAGAACTAGATCGCATTGATTTGCGATCAAACTGTTTTGGTAAGTTTTTTTTTGTTTTTTTTTTATTTGACCAACTAGTTCATTTATCTTTTTGGTTATTCCTACGTTAGAGTTTCCAAAGGCTGGGAATGATTTGAAAAGTACAGAGAAGCCGCGATGGTTCAAAATTTGCCAGTTTTTCAAAATACGCCGTCATTAAGTGTTTAATGACAAATTTATTGGTGTTCGGCATGCTTTATTAGGTTCAAAACTGGTCAATATTGTGTGTACTTACATACTTGTAATAAAGAGATAACAAAAATAAGCAAATAATGAGCCACATTCAGTATGACGCTTTTACTAGGGCATCACGTTCCAGGGTGAATTAGTTTCAAGGGTAACTTGATGCTTGGTTAGGCGCTCAATGAACTTATCGTGACATGCCGTCCTAATGCGCGACGACGTAGCAGGAGATACCAATGTGAACTCTTCTTCGAGGTTTTCTTCTTTCCGTGCAGCGGCAATTGCATCTCGAATGGCGAAGAATATGGACGAAGCAAGGAAGAGCGGTGGCTCGCCCACGGCTTTCGAAGAGTAAACAGCCCGAGGATTTGGCGCACCTGTGAGTAAAGACACATTGAATTCCCCAGGAATGTCGGCGAAACCGGGCAGCTTGTACACGCCTGGTCCGCGGGAGTAAACCTGTCCCTTTGGCGAGTAAATCATCTCTTCCAGCGTGAATAAACCGTAGCCTTGCATGAATCCACCCTCAATTTGACCGATGTCGATCGCTGGGTTGATGCTGGACCCAAGGTCCATCACAATATCAGTTCGCAGGACCTGGTGATCGCCGGTCAAACAATCAATTTCTACCTCGGCACAGGCGGCACCGTATGTGTGGTAGTTGAATGCCTTGCCCGAATTGGTTTCGAAATCGTACCCAAGGTCTGGCGTAGCGTAGAATCCTGCAGCCGAAAGAGAGATACGTTTCAGGTATGCTTTGCTGATCCAGAAGTCCCAATTCTCGTTGGGGTACTGCTTTCGCAATGGTTCCAAACGCTCTCGGATGGTTTTGCACGCATTCAGCACTGCCGCTCCGTTTAGATCCGAACCAGCGCTTGCGGCTGTAGCAGAAGTATTGGGTACCTTATCGGTGGAGGTTTCTGAAATGTGTATCTTGTCGAACGGTATACCCAGAGCGGTGGCTGCAACCTGTATCATTTTGGTGTGCAGTCCTTGCCCCATCTCGGTACCTCCGTGTGTCAGCAGCACCGTGCCATCCTGGTAGACATGAATCAGAGCACCGGCTTGGTTCAGATGCAGCACCGTAAAAGCAATTCCAAACATCGTCGGTACGACATGAATGCCTCGTTTACGCCAACGATGTTCCTGGTTGAACTTGTCCACCATTTCCCGGCGACGGGCAAAGTCGGATGAGTGCAGCACCTCTTCCCAGCACTTCCTTACATTGCAACCCTCGATACGCTGATTGTAATGTGTCGTGTCGTCCTCGCGGTACATGTTAAGTTCAATCAGCTCGACATAGTCCTTCTTCAACGTCCGTGCTACATGCCGCATCATCGTTTCTGCTGCCATCATACCTTGTGGACCACCGAAGCCACGGAAAGCGGTATTAGAAGGCAAGTTCGTCCGACAAACCCAACCGCGCACGCGAAGGTTCGGAAAGCGGTAGGCATTTTGGATGTGAAACATCGATCGTTCGAGCACGGCGAAGGAAAGGTCCATCGAATGGCCGGCGTTATTATACGCTCGAAAATCACCAGCTACCAATATTCCTTCCTTGCTGACGCCAACCTTATAGTGGAAATAGAACGGGTGCCGTGTTCCCGACACAGCCATATCTTCGTCTCGATCCAGCATGCAGCGAACAGGTCTCCCAAGCCGGTATGCAGCAAGGGCAACCGGAATGGCAACGACGGCGGCCCGGGACTCCTTTCCTCCAAAACCTCCACCTAGACGCTTCACTCGCGACACCACCTTCGCCGCCGGAATGCCCAATACTTGTGCAACGTGCAACTGGATTTCTGTCGGATGCTGCGTGCTACTGATGACCTCTATTTCATCCGTATCTTTCGGAAACGCCAGACATGCCTGGGTTTCCAGGTAGAAATGTTCCTGTCCGCCCATGCGACAGTCTCCCTCGACTATTACGTCCGCTTCGGCTAACCCCTTGTCAACGTCTCCCTTGACGATGGATCGGGAAATTTGGGGATAAAACGATTCCCGAGCGATGGCATCCTCCAGCGTGACGATTATCGGTTCAAGATCTTCGTAGGCAATTTTTACTTTCCGCGCCGCGCGCTGTGCTATATTTTGACCGTCTGCCACTATCGCCCCGATTACTTGACCCTGCGTAGTAACGATGTCTTTAACGAACACAAACTCATCGTGGAAAACTGGGCCAGCTTTGTTTTGGTCGTCCGTCAAATCTGCAGCGCTAAAAAACCGATGGACTCCCTCTTGTTGCAGTGCTTCTGATGGATCGATTGAGACTATTCTAGCGTGCGCCTTGGTGCTGTACACGAATGCTAGATACAGCTCGTTGGAGAACTTTGGAATATCGTCACAATAAATGGCTTCTCCAGTGACCTGTTTGTATGCCGAAGCGTGCACCAGTGGACGCCGAATCGGATCCGTAATAGGTTGGTCGGAAGAAACTTTCTCGAAAAGTTGAGCACTTTTCAGAACCAATGTGTGAAATGTTTGGGATCCACTTTTCTCGCGTTCTCCGATCGGCGTCCTGCCCTCGATGCCCGGCTGTTCATCGAGTGTTTGGGAGATGGCAAGGTAGGCCTTGAAAAATAGGCTCAGCGTAAGCGATCGGCGGTATAAGATCATGCCCCCCGGCGCCGATGCACTGAGTGGAAGTTCTTCCATAAGTAGGTCATTACACCGCTCGACAAGCTGCGCATCCCAACGTGCTCCGACCAGCGCATGGGCTGTCCTCTTGGCCAACACCGTAACCGGCGCCATGCCTCCAAATGCCAAATGTATCTTTTCAACCACATCCGTCCCGGGACAGAAGCGGACGTTAAAGGCTCCATTCACAATTGCAATGTCATCGTCGCGTCGCTTGGCCTGCTTATAGGCAATAAAATGTTGATCCTTCGTAGTACGAGGAATGAACAATGAAACGAGCACCTCTTCCGGTTTAATCACATTTTTTCGATAACCGGTGAAGAAACCCTCACCCATTCGGACCGTCCGGTATCCTCCACCCAAACTAGCCACCTCCAACTCTATCGCGGCCGCAGTGAAGATTGGGTTCAAGTCTGAAATGGGGCTTCCTGTCATGAGGTTTCCCCCCACAGATGCCACGTTGCGGATCTGTTTTCCAGCGAAATAGTGCAGCATGTCGACGATCGCCTTAAACAGACGCGTTTCATACTCCGGACCGATTTTGATTTCCCTTCGAAGTGCGTCACCCATTTCCATCAACGTCACTGCTGATCCTATTTTCATTCCACCTTCAACGCGGTCGATCGATGTCAGTTCCCTTATTTGGATCGGATTGGCGAGGACTGGATACTCCAAGTGTTTAAACTTCATCTCCACGCCGACCTCCGTGTTGCCGACGATGATCTTCGTGTCTGGGTGCCGTTGCTTTAGGGCCAGCAAACCATTCAACTTTGTAGGCCGATACCAGGCCGTACGTGACGTACGAAAGACCAGTGGCTCCGTATCCAACTTATCGGAGAGTTTAAGTTCCGGAGGGAAGATGGGTTCCTGGGATGGATCGTATGGCATAAAGTCACTTGCCTGAAATAATTCATGGTGCACTTCAGAGGACACCTTGCCATTAGCCTTGCCGTTAGCAATGCGGCAGCACTTATCTCCCATGGCACAGTTGCCGCTGAACTCTTTTGTGAAGGTTTTGTATCCCTCCAAAATCGGACGATAACCGGTGCAACGACAGAGGTTTCCTTGAAAAGCCACCTCGAGCTGATTCATCGACGGTAGTGGCGAGCTGCGCAGAAGAGCGTACATCGACATCACAATGCCAGGAGTACAGAAGCCACACTGCGACCCATGCGCTTTTGCTATTCGCTCTTGCACGGGATGCAGACGAGTCCGAGTGCTTCCTATGCCTTCTACGGTCGTCACGGCCATCCCATGCATAGCGCAAACGGGCGTAAGACACGCATTGACAGCCAGATGCTGTAGTTGATCCGTTTTGCGGTCAATCTTCGACACCATTACGGTACATGCTCCGCATCCTCCCTCCCCACAACCGAGCTTCGTTCCGCAGAGACGCAAATTTTCGCGTAAATACACTAGCAGGGTACATTCTGGATCGGGTTTATCGTCGGTGACCTGCAAGCAAAATACAATGTTAGTATAAACGGTAAAATCTAATCGATACGAATACCGCCACGGCGCTTTAATCAACGTAATAAAATACGAAGAGGATGACATGAAGTAGTTTAATCAGCAGTATTGGCCTTCGTCGACGGGGCGAAGGGGCGCAGTGAGGAGGATTTACGTAAACAAGACAGATAGTAAATGTGGGGAAGCAGTAACTTCGATGGCCGAGGTGTGAGGTGTGAGTCGTGCGATGTATTACGACCGCGCGCACGTACCCCTCTCTTATGCATACAAACTTAATGCATAGTGATAGGAGCTATCAGCATATGGTATAGTATTTGTTGCCGGGCTGCTGTAGATGGAGACGATTTCTATTCGCATCATGTCAGTGGACATTATCGTGACTATAAATTATCTTTGCAACATTCACCTACCTTTTTTCCATTCACGAAAAATACTAGCGGTAGACTTGTGTTGAAATGCTCCTCTGAAAAATCATCGCGATTTTTCGATGGAGCCATCGATGAAGACTTCAGTGAAGAAGGTGCCAGAAGTTGCCTATCGCCGGGTGGCAAAAAGAACCGCTTGTTTTATGATTTATTTTTACTGTTGCACTCCTCAAACTGATGCACTTTGCTGCTTTCAGCTAATGGGTACTTGTGATAATATCGCCTACGCACAAGTTAGCAAAAGCGCGAAGAAACTATTCCGTTGTTATGTTGTTTTCGTTGTAGCACACTGTCTGTAGAAAATGAGAGTGATCTTAAGTTTATCAGTTGGGCAGAAACCGCTATCTCGGTCCGATTGCTAAGAGCGACAAACTAAGACTGAAATCACAGAGTAAAGCGAGATAGGGTTTTAACTATATGTGCTGCTCTTTAATTATGGGCCCAGCAACGTTATGAAGAGCATTCGCGCTATCAGAGCTGTATGGCGATGCATCGCTTCTTCTTTTTCAAGATGTTTTCCACGATCGCGAGAGTTTAATCAAGAAGCCAAACAAGATAGGACATATGGGATCACTGGCGTACGGACCGCAGGAAAAGAGAGACACATCAACATGCTGATCTTTGAGAAAGAATATTTACTCTGGGAGTACATCAAAACGTGATGTACAGGGAATGCTTTTAAAGTCACTCTCCGACCCAATGCGCAGAAAATCCTTGAAGAAATCTACGTCGAAAAAAGTAAATTTAAATGCAAGCATAATCTCAAAGCTACATATGTATTCGAAATGGTTTAGACATCAGAGAAAACTATAATTTGATGGTATAGTTAGCAATTGTTTTAAACTACTGCACACCAGTTGAATGTTCAAGCTCAAATCCGTTAAAGAAAGGCAATCAAAGAGCCAATATTAAATGTATTTTCGGTGAGGGAACACGGTCTAAAAGATGTTGCGGGAAGTAAGATTTCCCCATTAATTTAACGAAGTGATTGAGGTATCCGTTATGACGAGGTTATGACTATTATCCAGCACTGACTATACTTTTTTCATTAACATTATCCGGTTAAATCACATTTTTTCGGTAACCGGTGAAGAAGCTCTCACCCATTCGGACCGTCCGGAAGATTGGGTTCAAGTCTGAAATGGGGCTTCCTGTCATGAGGTTCCCCCCACAGATACCACGTTGCAAATCTGCGCTCCAACGAAAAAGTGCAGCATGTCTTAAACAGCCGAGTGGCCATTGCAGGTGGTCCTATAACCAAGGTAGTCTATGTCATCGGACTAGCTTGCGTAGAGCCAGGAAGCTGGATTCAATAGCCCTACCAACGTAAATCCTTGCATATGAAGTAGAAAAAGAAGGGAAGAACTGCATACTCAAAGTGTTTAAAGTTCATCTCCGCGTCCACCTCCGTGTTGCCAATAGTGATCTTCGTGCATAGATGCAGTTGCTTCAGTGCCAACAGATCGTTGAGCATTAGCAACAGTTGGCCGATACCGCGGACGTAAGAAAGATCAGCGAGTCCGTATCCATGTTATCGGAGCTTCGGAATCGGATGATAACCGGTACAGTGTCAGAGGTATCCTGCGCAGTAGAGCATACATGGACATGACAATCCTTCGAGTATAGAAGCCACACGGCGATTCATGCGCTTTTGCTATTCGCTCCTGCACGAATTGTGGACGAGTTCGAGTGCATCCTACGCCTTAAACGGTTTTCACGGCCATCCAATGCACACACGACACGCTCCGTATCCTCCTTAGCAAGGACTAACCTTTGTTTCGTGGAAACTCAAGTTTTTTTAAACCTGGGAATTTTAAAACTGTCAGTGGGGTAGTGACTTTCTTACTGATAAATCATTAGTTTAGATGTAATCAAAAAAGTAATATTTGGGGATAAATAACATATCACCGCGTTATTTATGTTTGATTTCTCAAATAACGTTTTGGTTTCGTCGATAATCTCAAATTCATAACAAAACTTGAATGAACTTGAACCTGCTCCAATCTGAAGAAAATTGATTTATAGGTGATTTTTCACTGGGAGCTTGTGTCACATGCGATGTAAACATTGCTTGTGTAACGGATCTAGTATTTATCCATTAGAATGTTATGCAGCGGTTTGCGTGCGGCTTCCCGCTATAACTTCGATCTACGGGTATGGTGTCCAAGAACAACAGCTCCCAGCAGAACAGTCCACAATTGCGATGGCAGCATTAGTGAGACACGGATTCGGAATATCGCCATACTGGCGCACATTGATGCTGGCAAGACGACGTCCACAGAACGCATGCTATACTATTCCGGTCGAACTAATATGCTGGGGGAGGTACATCATGGTAACACGGTGACGGATTTTTTGCAGCAGGAACGAGAACGAGGCATAACGATATGCAGTGCCGCCGTCAGCTTCAACTGGAAGGATCATCGTATCAATCTACTGGATACACCAGGACACATCGATTTCACGATGGAGGTGGAACAGTCCCTTGCTGCTGTAGATGGAGCAGTGATCATACTAGACGGCTCGGCAGGTGTGGAAGCGCAAACAGTAACTGTTTGGGGGCAAGCCGATAGGCATCATCTACCCCGGCTAGTGTTTGTCAACAAAATGGATAAGAACAGTGCCGATTTTGATGAGTGCCTCGAAAAGATAAAGAAGACATTAGGCGCTGTTCCTGTACCTCTACAAATTCCCATCAAAGAAGGAGGAAAACTGCTAGGTAGGAGAACGTTAATGGTACTCTAATATTGCCAGTCAATATTCTCACAAATGCTTATGTTACATCTATCATCTTACAAGGGATAATCGATGTGCTCTCGACGAGTCAGTTGATCTGGGATGTCCAAAGCAAGGGGAGATCGTACCAATCAGTACATATAACCGATGAAGCTTTGCGCGATCGAGTGCGAGAAAAGCTGTATGAATTAATCGACATACTATCAGGAATGGACGATAATTTAGCACATGCAATTATCGAAGCCAATAGTTTGGAGAACGTAAAGCTGAATCTAGTCTTGGATGCCATTCGCAATTGTACTTTAAAGCAGGTATACTCAACAATTACCTTAAATTATTCCTTGAGTCATATGCTTTATTTTGGCAGCAAATTGTTCCTGTGCTACTTGGTTCATCGTACAAAAATGTTGGCGTCCAGCTTTTGATGGATAGTGTGCTGAACTTCTTACCAGCACCAAGCGAGCGAAACCAAATTTACGATTGCTTTGGGTAAGAATGTTATAAATAAAATCAAATAAAAGCGAATATTCAACTAATGTTTTGCCGTCATAATAGCAATGATTTCGTTGGAAAAGTGTTCAAAGTAACTCACGACAAGCAACGAGGACCGATCACAATGATCCGATCGTTCCGAGGAACAATGAAAAAGGGCGCCAAATTCATCACCGCCAACGGAAGTTCAGAGACGGTTCAACGCATCTACGAACCGCTTGCCGATGAGTACAGAGAGATCGATTATTTTGCTGCTGGTAACATCGGACTTTGCTCAGGTCCAAAGTCAACCGTTACAGGAGATTTAGTGGTTGCAAACACAACCGCATTGAAAAAAGCACTAAAGCGCCTGGTTTCCGTCGAATATGTTGATGGAGAAAGCCAACTCAACGAGGAGCAACTTATGTCGTCGAAGCTTGGCATTCGAACGACCATACCAGATGCCGTTTACTTCTGTTCGATCGAACCACCCTCGGCTGCGCAGCAAACGGCACTGGACAATGCACTTCGTGAAATACAGAGAGAGGATCCGAGCCTGCGCGTCCGGTACGACGATGAAACAGGACAAACCGTGCTGGGAGGGATGGGACAGCTCCACTTAGAAATAATCAAATCACGCATTTTGAGCGAGTATCGGATCGACGCTGATCTGGGACCGTTGCAAATAGCCTATAAGGAAACGCTTCAAGATCCCATTCGAGGGCAATGGACAGCGGAAAAGGATATTGCCGGTAGTAGGCAACACGTGCAGATTGATATGACTATTTTCCCTGGATCCGGGGGCAACGAAGAAAGGATAGTTCTCGATAATTCCCCAGAGGCGCAGGAAAATCTGAAACTCGTACGCTCAAAGCAGATGGCATTCTTTCGCAAAGGTGCTCTTGGCACGTTGCAGCGAGGACCGAAGTTAGGAGGACAGTTGGCAAACTGTGCAGTTAAACTCCACGCACTGACTATAGGAAAGGGTACGGCTGATACTTTTATAATGGCCGCAGCCGCGCAGTGCATAGGTAAGATTCTATCTACTGCACACTGCCGTTTACTGGAGCCAGACATGCACCTTGAGATTGTTTCGCCTAGTGTGTGTCTTCCCCCAATCTTAGCCGATCTAAGTCGCAGGAGGGCGCGCATTGAAGATATCTCCCCGCGGGGTTCAAGCAACAAGGTGATAAAGGTGAATGCGCCACTAGCAGAACTCGCAGACTACACGACGGTACTGCGCACTTTAAGCTCTGGAACAGCGAGCGTATCCATGGAACCTAATGGTCACTCTATGTTGAATGAGTCGGCTGAGGCGCTTGCCATACGGCGTGCCACCGGATTAGAATAAATAAATAAGTGGCAGCAACTGCACTCGGGATACTAGTCTAGTACGTTGCGTTTGGTTTATTGAGAAGATGTATCTACAATTTCCATATAATCTGCAGAAATGCGTCGTGGGAGGAACACATTTGCACCTTACGCCTGTTCAGTTTTTGCTTCCAATTCACGCTCTTTATCCGTACCTTCGAATAAAGCCTGCTTCTGCATGGCGTTCTGCAATTGTGCCATGTCAAATTTTTGCTTCGACCAATTATAACGACACGGGAACCAGTATCCCACCGTTGTCGCCATAAACGTACCAAAGCCGATGTGCGTGGAAAGCTGTGGTCGGGAGGTTTTCAAAAATGCCAAAAATCCAACCCCCATGCCAATACTGATACCATAGAGAAAGCTATTTCGAAAGCATGGTATCGTACTAACGTCTCTGCCGAACAGGGTTAGGGACTGTTGATGGAAAAAGAATGAGTTTAGAATTCGCATGATAGGTATACCAGTAATTTTTCCTACCCTCTCCGTTGGTGGATCAATATCTGAGTCCATTCGATACGTCTTTCGGCTATTGCTTGAAGACACGAGGACACCGCTGTTGTCAAACGTGGCAAAAGATTAATAGTATTTAATTTTCATACTCATTTTAAATTAAATTTAACGTCCCGTCAGGGCTCACAAATACGAAAACTTTCCAACAAAATCTGTGGAAAACAAAATGTAGCATAGAAAACAAGTCACTGTTATGAAACAACAATACAGAGCAGGATAAAGGCCTAGCGAAAACAAGCAATACACCAATGCAAAGCTATGCTATATGAAAGCATGTGGTTTTTCCATTGGGCTGGAAGCTGGGGTTTTCGGTTTTTTCCTACTCTATAAGGCCTTGTTTAGTTTGACAACTCTCATACGAGTTGACAGCTGTAGAATTTTGTAATAGGCCTTTATACACCAGTCATCAGTTGTCAACGCGATGGTGAGGAAGCGTTCATTACTTACGGTCTGCGAACCCCGAGCACAATTTCTTTCAAAAAATTGCAACAATTTCAAAAGGTGTGTCGAAGATGAGAATAGAATTTTCTTCGTGAATACGAGTACATTGAAATACGTTTCCGGTACCGATTTACTCATAACATCTTTCCGTGAGCGAGCTGTGTGGAAAGTGAGTTATTTTTCTTCCAATTGAAGTGGAATAACCGCTGAGTGAGTGTTTTTCCATTTCCTTTGCTATGCTGATGCACGATCAGACGCGTGCTCTCGTGATACGGAAGATAGTGTGTGTGTTTGTATGCGTGTGTAAGCCCTGGCCGTGAGTCTACCTTTCCGTCGCCTTGTCTGTAATTACGCGTATGAGAAATCAGCGAAGAATCTGAGGTAGAAAGCGGTTTAATGGAGTAGGGCCGCCTGTTGAAGACCTGTGAAGGAAAAACTTGTGGTTTTAGCTGACTTTTAGTGTACTGTGGCGTAGCTACTGTATCTCGAGATGTGTTCTAATAGGGTTCGAACCAATCGAAGCAAAACTCGCACATGAAGAGCGAGTTACCACCGCGAGGCACTGTGGTATATTTTGTATGCCATATAACTTATACGCACACATACAAACCCTTTCTAACAAGGTAAGTTTTTCAATTGCACAGTTTCTTATTAAAAAATCATGAATTTATGTTTATGTTGTTAGAATGGGGCTCTTTTCGAGATTTTCCAATATCATCAGTTCAATACCAGGATACAGTGTTTTCTGTTTCGTGGTGTGCCATAGCGAAATTAACTAGAACGGGAAAGAATAATGCGAAAAGCGGCAGCTCTCGAAGACACACACACAACTACGTCGCTGGCGCACGCACACATTTGGATGCAGAAGCATATAAAGCACCATTGCCATCTGATGCAAGCAAAATAACTTTCACGCGCCATTTTGTTTTTCCCCGGTTCGGCACGCAAGGTAGCAGCTTGGTGGCGGATCGGCCAGTCAGTTCAATGCGATGCATGCGTAATAGAAAGATAATAATAGTAATAATAGGAAACGAAGGACTGGTTAGCAAAATTCGATGTAAGGTGTAAAGGATGGTATACTATTTTACCGCATGACCTCCATCTCATCCGCAGCCTAGAGGCTGTGAAATTACTCGCTTCAATCGAGGTTCGTACATTAATTGTATGCCGAAGCTGAGTCAAATTGTATACGCAGTGAACTCTGCCTTTTGTTTTGCTGTTAAATCTGCTCGAGGCCTTTACGTGTCCTTTTCCCAGTGAAAATTGTGTCGGAAAGGAGAAGCAATGTAGCATGTGTTTGTTGCGTAAATGATTGGCAAATCAGAACAGATCATCGATACTTGATAAACTATCTTTCATGTTCACCATAATGCATATTTGGAAGGATCTTCGCTACATTCAATTAGCTAATAAAGCGGAACTCGAACGCATGGATTGCCAAAGCAGCCGTGCAATAGTTCTAGCACTATGGCCTAGCACCTAACTTCCCCAGCATCGTGGCATTAAGATAACGTTGCCCGGTCAGTGCACGACAATCCAATTAAAGTTATTCAAAAGGGTACAGGTTTAATTTAGACCATTTCCCAAAGGTAGTGAAATACAGGATTTGTGTTGTCCCTGATTTACCCAGTGATGAAAAGATCGAGTTTTCTACGGTCCAAAGACAATGGGGCTCGTCATCTGTAGAGGCTACGCATCAAAGCTTTGGCGAAGCTCTACCGGCGACTGTGACGATTACGGCGCCGTTAAACGACCACTGGCGCTTAGAGGAGGAAGCCAACAGCAACAATGCCATTGTGCTACGGAGTGCGTAACCAAAGGAAGCAGTGGTTTGCCGATGATGCTCCAATACGAAACCAGTCAGAACGTGAGCTACAATCAGCTGAGGAGACAGCAATCGCGCCTCTTTCAGTGGAAGAAGCACCAACTAGAGGAGTCTGAACAGGAACCCATGCAGCCGCAATACTCGCAGGCTCTACAGGAAGCTGATTGCGACGCGTGGCGATTTTATGAAGATTAGGAAACAGGAACAACTAACTACCAGTGGACTGGAACCAGGGTGTTATCCAGCCAGTGTACAAAAAGCGCGATAGAACATAGAGTCGCCTATAAGATTCTGTCCCGAATCTTATTTTGTCGTCTCCAACACCTAGGACTCTACTGCTTGTTATTGATGCCGCTATGGAGGCAGCGCGGGTTTCGACCAGTGGCTAGGACAGGTTTGGGAAGCATCGACGGCGGCGAGCTTATGGTGGTTTAGTAGTTTGTCTACGTTGACTTGACTTTCTACTAGCCGAGAGATCCTGAAACCTGAAGCGCATTGTTCTGGGAAATGGTCCAGGGAAACCAAAGGGTCCGCAAACTTCTACCACGAGTGGGAGTAGGAGAAAATGAATCACGAGTTCAATGACATAGTATAGCGAATCTGAGATTAGTGAACCATTAACGGGGGTTAATGCCGGTATGATGCCTTGACTGGGCCATTTTATTAGGATGCCGTTCTCGTGCCACCCAAGAAGGTTCTCATCTGCAACCAATTCGGCATTAGGCGCACTGTGATGTCGATGGTTGTCTTTACGACATGCTCAACAGTAAATTTGTCCCTGATTAGGAAATGCCGCAGCCAGTCTGCTACTGCTGCGTTCAGGTTCATCGTTTGTATCGTTCCTATCATCTTGCGAATCTTAACTATGACGGTGTTTGTGTTTAAGGTATAGAGAAAAGGAAACGATTGCGGCAATGTGTAGAAAGTATCTTGTTTCGTGCATAATTTTCAAATTGATATTTTTATAACATCACTACGAGTTCACCTCCGTGTGCCGTAAGATGAGTCCATAGCATGCTCGAAGCAGGTCACTCTTAAAATTTTATATAGAAATAGACGCCAGGCCAGGTTTTCCAACTGTTTAATTTAAGTAAGGTTTCGTATGAACATGGTTCCTGGAAATCGTACGACTGAAAATCGAATTATATTTGCCAAACAAGTTATAGTTTGTTTCTACACAAGTTCCGGCACTAAATACATCTCGGTTGTATAAAAACTACGAGAATATCCCTCTAGGGGGATTATTTATATTTCGTGACGTCACAGTGACGGCCATACACTACCTATAAAAAGTTCACATTTCACTAATACACAGCTACCATTGAACAGTGTTTTATGAGCGTGTGCGTGAAAATGCATTGTGTGTTGGTGTTCGCTTCGACAAAACACAAGACCCATGGAATCCGAGAGGCTGCAACTCGCGCTGCTAGCTGGCCTTCGTTGTCATCTTTCCGTGTGATCATCGTCGTCAAGAGAAGTAACGAAAGCTTCATTCGCTTGTCCGTGCAACGAGACGCGCATGCAGAAGAAAGGTCGATTCGCACATATTCTATTTTCGCGGTACGTGGAAGTTTGGCGTAGATTGCCAGATGGATAAAGTTTAGGTCAGTCCACATTGTCTATATAGTGAAGCCCGTAAATTGTGCGTTTGCAACGCGTGGATTGTAAAATGTGTTTGCGCTCGTTTGATACAACTTATCAAACCATGATTTATTTTCGTTTGCATGGCTTGCCAGAAAACGTTATGATGAAAAGGTGCGGATTAGTGCTTCATCTATAATAATTTTGTTTTATCAAGTTGCGCAGAGGTTCTGGTTAACGTGAACTTGTTGGGGATATCATGAGCTGAAAAATGGTGCGTTAAAGTGTTTTCTCCCTTGAATGCTTGGGACACGAAGTTGTTGTATTTTACTACCGCACTCACGATTCCGATATGTTCCAATTTCCCATTAATTTGGCTTGTTGTGTCGCGATAAAAACGCTACTGCGTTTTCCCGTCCTCGTGTGAATGTAGTTGTGCTGGAAGTTAACTCGCGCGGGAACGCGCAATCATTCTGAACGCACAACTACAAAGCAACGTAGAATGAATATATGTCCATTTCAATGTTGCCCAGAACTTTACCATAGATTGCAGGTTCCCGATTGCCTGTGAGTGAAATCCTGTGGAGATTTGGGGACACACTCGCTGTAAAAAAAGTGCGCCAGCGTGACAAAATTAAGTGTAAATTTCCTAACAATTGCAAGGCATAGTGTTAAACAAGACAGATTTCTAAAGCATAGCTAACGCACCCCTCTGAGATATTGTGGGCAGGAAATGAAATGCGAAACTCGACGCAACCAAACACGCACACAGACGAACGCAGGATAGTTTTTTTTATTTTGATGGGTTTACGCCTTTTATTCGGCCTGTAAGGAGTTGGGACGTCAAGTGATAGTTTTCCCGCCTATCCTGCAAAACTGCTAGCGAACGACCTTTCCATTGGTGCCAGGCAATTGTACGATTTTCCAACAATTCATGTTAACATGTTTTTCTAAAGTTTTAATATCATATCTTTAATTTGGCACCAAAATATATTTGCTGTTTGCATGGGAAAAAATCTGTAGAAGCGAAGGTGTTCGACTGGGATGTTCTTGCTCATCTGCTTTATTCACCAGAACTATCAGCATCTCATAACCAACAACCTGTTTTGGCCGATGGCAGCTTATTTGCCTGATTAGAAGCTAGGTATACACAGAGAAGTTGAAATACTGATACAAAATTGGATCGACGCGAAATTCCCATCATATTTCAAGGTTTATATTGCTGAACCAAGATTACATGAAAGATGGTTTTCACCATCAGTTGTTGCTAGCGAGGCAGGATATGTTTAAGCATATTCACTTTAATGTAGTTTAACGAAAACCAAAGAAACAAGAGAAAAAAATTCTAAACTTTTTTGTGCTCCTATTTCATGTCATATGTTTCTGTTGCGCAGGCGAGGCGTGCTTCATCACGAAAAGGGTTACGAAAAAATCGCGCGAACTATTGGGGGCCCGGTACGCGTTTCTCGTTTGTTGAGAGAGACTCCGGTCCGCGCCTTTTTCCTGTGTCACAGCAAAGGCAGTATGAATGTATGCGAGAGCTCCAAAGCTCAAGAAGGCGATGCACTTCGTTAGCTGTACAGTACGGGCTAGATAGAACAAGAGAAGTGTTCCTTTTGGTTACCGTTCATGTGATTCCTCAGCCCCCCCTAAGTGGGAGGCGAGTTTTCTTGAATATTTCACGGCGCCTATCGAGGCTATGTTTTATGGTTGCACTACTTACGTTTCACCTCCGCGGTTACCCGATTCTCTCTTAGCCCTGGGAATAGGCAATCCTATATTCTTGGTCCAAAAGAAGCTGTGCATATTATAGCGTCTGGAATGCGCACTCGATTGTACGCATCACCGTCCGTCCTGGCTTGTTGGATGCTGTTGCTCGTAATACGCTGCGCCCGGTTGGCAAGATTGGTTGGTGTTGGTGTTTTTTTTCGCTGTGTTGCACAAGATGATGCGTGGGATGTCGAGTGCCGAATTTGCATCGTCGATACGCTGAAAGTCATCCTTTGCACCAGCACGGAGTGTCCTGCGGTAAGCCGCAGACGTGTAATAGGAAATGGATAGTGTTTTTGTTTCGTTTTTTTTAAATTTTGGATTTGTGGTAATCATCTTGCGCGAAACACACGCTTATGCCCTTAAACACTATTGTCATCAAACCGCCGCTTGTTCAAGGTTAATACAAAAGAGTAACAACTCGGAGTATGCCTCGGTTGTTTCCGTATCCAGTGTTGCCAAATTTGAATAAAAAGGAGCTAATCTACACATCTTCTCTGCGTATTTTCTCGTTTCTCGCGGAATCTGGAGTGGGCAAAGTGATAAAGTTATGGGTATTGTTAGAAAATTCTCCGGCATAATAGAACGCGCAGGTCCATCCCTATAATGTGTTTGAAAAAGTAAAACTAGGAGAAAGGGAAGGGGCCCAATCGATAAAGTAGTATCGTTTCTAACAGATGTTTTGCAATTTGCTCTCTCGTTTGTTTCTGATGTTGCCAATGCTCTTCCCAGAACACAGGATGATACCGAGACAGAGAGTTAGTGAGAGAGAGGAAGAGAGATTGGAAACAAAGAATTATTTTTTCCATACTTAGTTAATTTGTCCGTAGCGTCTCATGTAGGAGGATGTATTGGAAGTATTGAATGTGCTTTAACGCTTACCTTCATATAAATAGCGCCCGAATAATGCATTTTAACTTTAACAATGTTTTTACAAGCTGTAACAATGGGCCTCTACCCTTTCTGACGAACTTTGGTTGGGTCCAAATTGATCAATTTTGGTTCAAACTACTGCTTTATTTCCACCGTCCACGATCTACAAGGTTGCTCACGAAACAATGTTTGTATCTTCTATTACAGGCAGCTTTCGGTTCCCGCTGGTTGGTTGGTTGTAATATGCAGGAAGAAGAAACACACTAGTGAACTCATGGTTGAAATGTTTACACGGTAGAATCTTACGTTAGAAGTGAGCAAAACAAACAGTAAGCGAAGGAGGCGAAGCAAATTTACGAAATCACAGACTTGTTTGGCAGTGCGAAGCGGAAGTGTATTCAATAATCGATTTCAATCAATGCAGTGTAGAAAAGAGTGAATCAATTGACAGAGAAACAAAACGTATATAAAACAAGGTAAAATGCAACCACGATGAAGCGTGGCAGAACGGAAGAAATACAATTTGGGCAAGCGCGGCCTCAGCCTACGCCAGGGCAGCAGCGTATCATCACTACAACGCAGTCACACAATGTTACCAGCACCGCTGGCCCGACTATTCAGTACCAAATTTCACCAAACGTCATAAAAACGGCTACTCCGCCCGACTCGGCTGCCTCAGGGACTAACCTGAGCTCTCAGCCGCAGCAACAAACAGCACAACTTGCACCACCGCAGCAAACGGTCCAGTACACGACCGGTAAGTTTATCCACGCTCAGCGTGAAGTACGTACCGTCATAATGATCCTCTAACGTTTCGGTTTCCTTCTGCTTCTGATCTCTTTGTAACTTATAACTCGACGATAGCTGGCAATCTGGTGAAAACCCAACAACAGGCAACTAATCTGCAGCAGTCACAGCAGCAGCAGCACGTGCACCTGGTCAACACATCGCAACAGGTGCGGGGTGCGCCAGCAAATCATAAGGGTTCGACGGTGGTGAATGCAAGTCCCGTCTCCACTACGGGAGTGACTATTACGGCTCCATCTGCTAGTGGAGTCGGCATCGTCGGGATTGGTGGAGGGCAGATAATAACGAGCATGTCGCCGGGAGTGCAACCGCAAGGGCAGCCGCAGCCTGCTCCGCCGCAGGGTCAGGCGCAGTTGCAGCGGCTGAAAGTCGAGGATGCACTCAGTTACCTCGACCAGGTCAAGTATCGGTTTGGGAATCAGCCGCAGGTTTATAATGATTTCCTCGACATCATGAAGGAGTTCAAATCGCAGAGCATTGACACGCCGGGCGTCATACAACGGGTGTCGAACCTGTTCAAGGGACACCCGGAACTGATCGTCGGCTTCAACACGTTCCTCCCGCCCGGCTACAAAATCGAGCTGCAGGCGAACGATCAAGGGTACGCCTTCCAGGTGTCAGTGTCCATGCCCTCGGCTTCCACGACGGGCACCTCAATCGCTCAGCAACCCTCACCGCACAAGTACAACACGATCTTTCAGGGGGGTGGACAAATCGTGCAGTCGACCGGCGGTGGAGGAAATGTGGTCAGTACTGCAGGCCCCGGCGCAACAACTGCTGTCAATCTCATGGCGTACGGTGGTGGACATACGGCAACGACGGTGACCGCGGCAGTAGCGGCTCCAAACGCCAACGTTCCCACGCATGGGGGAACACCGCTTCAGCAGACTTCCGGCGGTTCGGTTGGTAATGCCAGTCCGGCTACGGCACAAAACGCCCAGTTGATAACGACGACTACTGTGTCGACGGGAACGGTACCCCAAGTGCCGCAAAATTTTTCCTCTCGTGGTGATCACCACCAACAGCAGCAGCATCACCGGGAGCGGACAATATCCACCGGGTCCGTAGCTAGCAACGCCAGTCTTCCACCCGGTGCCGCTGGAGGTTCCACGACGACAAACAATACGGTCATGACAGCGGTTGATGCTTCGCCTCAACAGCAGCAAAGCATTCATCGTATGATCTCGCAGCAGATAATTTCCCATCAGCAGCAAACGGGACCGGCCACATCTACGGCGGGAGCGATTGCCAATAGCAGCGGACTCGTCTCGGTGAGTGCTGCGGTGCAGGGGCAGTCGCAACACAACCAGCAACAAACAGCGACGGTGCAGCAGCAGACGGCAGTTTCTGAGGTGCAAACAGGAGCAACAGGAAATGTTAATGTTCCAACGTCCACATCGTCATCAGCGGCGGCGGCAGCGGTAGCCACCGCTAACCAGCCGGTCGAGTTCAACCATGCCATTTCCTACGTGAACAAAATCAAAAACCGCTTCCATACGGAACCGGAAAAATACAAACGCTTCCTGGAGATCCTGCACACCTACCAGAAGGAGCAGAAGACGTACAAAGAAGGCGCACTGGCCGGTGTTCCCGGCTGCATGACGAACGCGAAGCAGCTGACCGAGGCCGAGGTGTACACGCAGGTGGCACAGCTGTTCGACAACCAGGAGGACTTACTGCGGGAGTTTGGCCAGTTTCTGCCGGACGCAACGGGTCATCACAATCAAGTGGCCACGCAGCACCACCACCAGCAGCAGCTTCACGTGTCGTCGAGCAATAAAAACAACCACATTTTCGTTAATGCTGTGCTGCACGATTCACATCAGCAGCAGCAACAGCTGGGACAGACAGGAACGGCGGTGGCCGCGGTCGGGGCAGTCGGAAGCACAACGGGAACAGTCGTGCACAGCGGTGGTGGTGCCAGTGGAAAGAAGCTCAGTAGTTGCGGTGCCATAGGTGGCGCAGGCCTTACAAACCCCAGTCTGAAGGTGTACAACAGTTTGCAGCAGGCGAACATTGGTCGGTTACAGCACGACAGGGACTACTCGCCGATGGGAAGTGCCGCTGATGGCAAAGAGTACTCGATTGGGCCTCCGCTTCCGTCGGGAACAATCCACGCTGGAATCGGGGGCGGTGGACGTGGGGGTAACATAGTCGGTCCTGGCGGGGCGGTGTTGATGGAGAAGGATCGCAACCATATCGGGGGAGCGCAACCCGGCACGACCGCTGCAGTTGTTGGTAGTGGATTGAACGCCAAGTATATTCACGGTGCTTCCCTGGCAACAATCGCAACAGGAGGTAGCGGTGGGGGCATGATTGTGCATGCTGCTGGCGGTACCGTCCTTGCACCGGGTGCACCACCAGGAGTGATCGGTTCCGGAGTAGTCCCTCTGGTTGCAAGCTTAGGCACTAGCGTTGGTGCCAATGCAATAAAACGATCTCCTTCATACTCCTCACAGATTGGAATGTGTGGTGGGGGTGGTGGAGGCCGAAACATGGATTCGCGTGGCGACCGAGGCGATGGGTGTGGTCCACCTCCAATGAAGCGACACAAACCCATCTGCCGGGACGTTTCACTAGCGGAGGCGTCCAAGTACGGCACGTTGAACGATTACGCGTTCTTCGACAAGGTTCGGAAGGCGCTGCGCAGTCCGGACTCGTACGAAAACTTTCTACGCTGTCTCACGCTGTACAATCAGGAGATCGTGTCGAAGTCCGAACTGCTCACGCTCGTCTCCCCGTTCCTTAGCCGCTTTCCCGACCTGTTAAAATGGTTCCAGGATTTCCTCGGCCCGGCATCGTCGGGCGCCGGTAGTGGGGCGAATGAATGCATCCCGCTGACTGCAGCGGCGTCGGCTGCAGCAGCCCGCCAGGAGCGCTCGCAGGGCGAGCTGGCGGCTGATATCGATCTCTCGACGTGCAAACGGCTCGGGGCGAGCTATTGCGCTCTGCCGAAGTCGCTCGAGAGCGTCAAATGCTCTGGCCGGACGAGTCTTTGCCGGGACGTGCTGAACGATACGTGGGTGTCCTTCCCGACGTGGGCCGAAGACTCGACGTTTGTGACGTCGCGCAAGACACAATACGAGGAGTTCATCTACCGGTGCGAAGATGAGCGCTTCGAACTTGACGTGGTGATCGAAACGAACAGTGCCACGATCCGCGTGCTGGAGGGTATCCAGAAGAAGCTGACGCGCATGTCGCAGGATGAAATTATTCGCTTCCGGTTAGACGACTGCCTCGGAGGCACCTCACCAACGATTCACCAGCGCGCCTTGAAACGAATCTACGGTGACAAGGCGACCGATATGATTCAAGGTCTAAAGAAAAATCCAGCCGTTGCAGTACCGGTTGTGCTTCGACGCATGAAAACTAAGGAGGAGGAATGGCGCGAAGCGCAGAAGGTAAGCCAATCCAACCCCCAAAACAAGTGGTGTGGGTATATGGTCACAATTCATGTCAACTTTTCTCTCGGCAGAGTTTCAACAAGCAATGGCGTGACCAGAACGAGAAGTACTACCTAAAGTCACTAGACCATCAGGGTATCAACTTCAAACAGACGGACATCAAAGCCCTCCGATCGAAAAGTTTGTTCAATGAAATTGAGACACTTTTTGATGAGGTGAGTTACATGAAGGTAAACACGATCGTCCCCAATTCCGATTATCTGTTTGGTTATCTTTTCCGTTTCTCCTGTGTAGTCCAATTTGTGTTGAAAATTTCATTTATATTGTTTGTGGGATCACATTCGATCGAGCGAACGTTTATAGACGTGCAGAGGTGCATTTTCTCGTGGTTGTTCTGTATTTTACCGTCCTTCCGTTCCTTCCGTGTCTCTTCCGTAGCGTCATGAACAGAACGACGATTCGTCTTCGGCGGTGACTGCGCAATCCACTGGTCCGCACATGACGATACCCTACAAGGATAAAACGATACTGGAAGATGCGGCTAATTTACTGATACACCACGTGAAGCGACAGACAGGAATACAAAAGCAGGAGAAGGGTCGCATCAAGCACATCCTGAGGCAGTTTGTGCCGGATCTGTTCTTTGCTCCTCGACAACAGCTTAGTGAAGACGAGCGGGAAGAAGGTACGCTATTTTAAAGACTATCGAGGCGTCAACTGCATTTTGTGTTTGTATTAGCGTGGAAATACTTTTTTGTTACAGACGATAAAGATGCCGATGGCGACCAGGACGATGAGGACTGCAGCGGTGGCAAATCATCGAATGTGAAAAAATCATCCGGTAACTCTAACATGAGTTGCTCAGTAAACAACTCGACTAGTAGTAATAGCTGTAACCCCAACAGCACCACTACCTACGGTGGAACGGCTGCGTCCTCCGGTTCGATAAGAATGGAAGGTGCAACTTTTTCAAAAGACGACGGAAGTGATAACGCCGTCATCGCCGACGGTAATCCTTCTAAGGCTACATCCTCTTCCGCCTCCTCCTCCTCTTCATCCGAAGTGGTGGCAGGAACGGCTGCAGCAACTTCCATTCCGTCCTTGTCATCCGGGTCTGGTAGCAGCGTAACTCTGAACGCCGATGGCAATGGAAGCGGCGCCACCAACGATGGACTGACGGCGAACAAACAGCTGACAATAAAAATGGAAATCAAGGACGAAAACGAAGCAGCGGCGGGAACTAGTGATGGAGCTTCAGCTACTGTTGCTGCGCAACAGGACCAGCAAAGTCGAGACTCCGCATCGGCGGCAACGGCAGGAACGCAAGCCAATCAGCCTATGAGTCCTCCGCTACCACCGCACGCCGTTAGTAAACATATCGTAAGTGCAAGCGGAAAGTGGTTTGTTTTCGGATTTCAAATTCAAATTTTTGTGTGACGGTTAAACAAAAAATTGAGATTTAAAAGGCTCGTTCAAATGTTAATGTCTAATTTCGGATATTTCTTTTTGCACTACAGGAAGAAGCGTACACACTTTTCTTCACCAACAACAATTGGTACCTGTTTTTGCGCCTTCACGCGATCCTCTGTGAGCGTCTCCGGACAATATACGAGCGCGCACAGATCATTACGGCTGAGGAGCGTGCCTACGAAAGTACGCGCAACAACAGTACGGCAACGGCGCTACGCTTGAAGCCAAAAAGTGAGATCCGCATCGAGGAATACTACAACATATTCCTGGACATGCTGAAAAATCTGCTCGATGGCAATATGGAATCGAGCAGCTTCGAGGACACCCTCCGAGAAATGTTTGGAATCCATGCGTACATCGCATTCACGTTGGATCGGGTTAGTATCGTGACACCATCAAACCTGCGGACACTAGGAAGCACAGTCGCTAATGATTGCATTCGTTTCGGGTAATTTGTTCCTATCTCAGGTGGTACAGAATGCCGTCCGGCAACTGCAGCACTGCGTCACGGAACGAGGAGCTTCGGAGTGTGTGGAGCTGTACCAGGCCGAACAACGGCGCGGCGCTGCCGGCGGCCTTTGCCGTACAGCTAACCGGCGTATTGCGGCCGAGCTGGGCTACCAGCGGAAGGCGGAGTCAGCCCTTCAGGATGAAAACTGTTTCAAAATCTACATCGTAAGTATATTATATCCTATGCGGGATGCTACGAGAATCATACGATCCATCAGTTGATATTTTCTTCTCCCCTCTCGTGCAGTACAAAATCGATTGTCGGGTTACGATAGAACTGCTGGATACCGAGTCCGACGATACGGCAAATAATTTTGCCAACTCGCAGACTTACAGTTCCTTCGTCGATCGGTTGTCCAATCCCGCTGCTACCGGTACGGGAAGTGACAGTGGTGGTGCTGGTGGTGGTGGTAGTGGTGGTGGTGGTGGTGATGTTGGTGTTGGTGCGAGTGGACACGTTGCTACGGATGGCAACGCCGTGAGCGTCGCCAGCGGTAGCAGCAGCAGTGGGGGCGGTGCGAGTAACAATCAAAACAACAGTAACACACTCGTGGGGATAAACGCCAGCACCAAGAGTTGCGTCGAAGCAGGAGGATCAGCAGCAAGTGGCGGAGGAGGCAGTAGTAGCGGCTGCCGCGGCGGCGGAAGCACGGCAAGTGCGGAAATTAAAACCGAAAAATCCGATGATGAGATGGTAAGTAGTGGGTAATGAATGAAATATAAATCGTCAAAACCGGAATATGCACCCATTTTCGCGTCACGAAGTAGTTACTAAGGCTCCTCTAGCGACGGAAAACACTATGCACCCAGAACTAACGTGGCTCTACAGGAAAATTTCGAACTTTCCCTTGAGAACCACTTCTTCAGGTATCTGGTTGCGCGGAATATAATGGTTGTTGGATTGCAAATCGTCAACTAACGAAAAGTGGGCTGAAAAATGGGAGCCTAACTCATGTACATACTCGTATATGTCAATAACAACCACCGTTACGCAGAATTATTGGCTTTTCAAACCTTTCTTTTATCATACATAGTATATTTCTTATTATGTATATTAAGTTGAGTTGTATTTTTTGTTAAATATTGACCGTTACATAGTCAATAAGAGTATTCGGGGTTTGGCGTTTTCGGGACACGTCAGTGCTATATAAGAATCCGTCAATCGTGCCATGTTTAAAACATTGTGCTTCCACTGATCGATTCATGGGCACACTATCAGTTGAAGCCTCAATTAGTGTTTAAGTATTCACTGCCGATCGATGCGTTGAAAATGTAATTGTGCATTTCATTGCAATATATGTGGAAAACGCCGTTATATTCAATTTTTTGTGAAGCTTTATTCTCCGTTCATAAATTTTTGTGTGTAATTTCGGTCGCTTTTGGTTAATTGAGAATTTATTTGAAATATACCAGAGCAAGTGGTTATGTTGAAACACATACTGCAGTGATAGGTAGACAAAGGCAAATCCACTAATACACGACAATACACTGTGTTTCCAATTATCGTCGTACATGTAATTGAATACTCGTCATAAATAAGTTTTACTAATTTAGCTTTTTTTCTTCATAATTCTTCTCTTTTAACATTCTTTTTTCTGTGCCAGGTCAAACAAAATGTGTAATGTGTAAATGAAAGTAAACAATAATCACAATAAACCACCAGCCACATACAAGACATATTGCCATGATTTTAAAGTCTCGAGCAAGGGTATTTGAACATGAGGACGAACACTTCCCCCACGCGTCACATGCCATAGAAAACTCGTGATTGTATAATGTCAATCGTATCGAGGAAACTTTGTCTTATGATCTTATAAACGGATCACTCGACCCCATGGGGAGGGTACCGAAAGGGCGAATGAAACGAACCATATAATTCTTCACCTGAAAAGTTTAGCTTGATATTCGTCGTACTTTTGCAAAAGTTTTCATATGTATAGAATAACGCATTAAGCTTCTTCAGTTTGGAAACCGAGTATATGTCCGAGACGACTTGGCCACGAAGAATGACTAATAGAAATGATGTAGGAATAAACGAAATGACTATTACAAAAATCGGTTCCTTATAGTCTACCTTTGTGAACGACATTGGCATCGTTATAGCGTAGGCAATAGCCAGGGTAAGCTTTGATTGAGATACTTGTAGAAAGGTTAAAAGCATTCGTTATGTGAGTAACGGTAGGAGAGGAAAATGTTAACGAAAGCGGAATTTGATTTGATTCGATCGTCGTTTGCTTTCTGGCATCTTTTTATTAGTAGAATTGCGGCCAGCTGTGTACTTAAAAATTCAACAAGGGTATACACAGCAACACTTCTGACTGATTAACAAGTCACTTTCAATGATATCAGGTTGTGAGGCAGTAAACTGGAGTAATATTATGCAGATATTCCTTACATTGTAATTTAAAGTAGCGGAGATGAAATTCCATAAAGTCCTTTTGCTTATTTCGCAAGAAAAATAGTTTTGTCTTTGTTAGAATTAGTGAGGATTGGAGTTAAAACGTGAATAAAAATAAATAGCAATGTCCAAGCAGCATTAGGAACGTTCTTACTAAGTCCAACCAGTTCTGTTACATATGGTGCCATGTGGAACGATCCTTCCACGGAAGGAATTAAATGGTCAGCAGAAGACATTTATCTAAATGTAAATGTACCGAAGCTCACGTCGATGGTAAAGTTCAATTTAATGTTTCTCACTTATTGTCAGATTCATAGCTGTAAAATACAAATAGTACATTGAAAGCGCAAGACTCGATAGCGTCCTGCCTAGAAAGTAAAACAATGGCAGGTGTCTGAAATGAAAAGGAATTTGGAAATTGAGTTATTTGGATAGCTGCTTGCCAGATTAGATTCGCTCCGCCTCTAGACTGTGGAGTTGTGCTAATACTGTTGCGAAATCATTAGTGCGAAAATTAGCAGTATTTAAACCAGTGCCAGTCGCCGTGTGCAAAAGAAGCAAAAGAGATTCTCGATTCAGAAAGTTAACCGTAATACGAAAGTGTTACGAGCCAGACGAGCGGAATTGTTTTATACAAACAAAAGCGAAAGAAAAGCAGAAATGCTAGCACTAAAAATAGTTGTGTACACTGTTCGTGTACATTTCTTCCATAATTTCATTCTCGAACTAAAGATTAATGGGATTGCAATGAGAACTCGAGAAATTGTACAACAAAAAACGACACAGTTAGAGGAACCACATACTAGTTGGAGGCAGGGCATATTTTATAAGGAGATAAAGATGTTTCCCGATTACGGAGGCTGTTGTCAGAAACATACAGCAAACAATAAGAAAACAAAACATAAAACATAAAAGGACGTTGTTTTTCTTGCCCCCGTGTGCTCTTGCATCTGGGTGGACGGTCATACCCGAAACGATTTGATTGTAGCCACAGTACCCAAATTTCTATGTTAAAACTATTATGGCTCTATCGTCACGTAGATTTCATCGCGACTATTTAGTTGGTGTTTTTAGTTTCAGTTCAAATACAATAACTCGTTCGTGATCATCAAGCGAACTGCGACTTCACAGTGATGTTCGGTAAACAGTGACGTTCGGACAGAGTTTTGAAAAGCATGCATTCTACCCTGTGCCATTTGGCCTAGAAAGAGGACGATGAGGCAGATGGAGAACAATCTAAATGCAGTTGATGAAAAAAAAGTAGCCGAAATGTTGTATAATTGTGTTTTGTTATCCCCAAGTTTTGCTGAGAATTGCACATTTATGCAATAGCACGTATCGCGGGCGACCATTTAACAAAAGCAATAGGTATGTTACTATGAAAACCAAAAATACGCTTTTAACAATTATCCTACCAAACTTTAGCTTCTTTTTATCTTTTCATACATTTCGGTGCTTTTGTTATATTACCGTAACGTTGAACGCTGTTTATCATTCTGTTGGCAAGACTGTATTGGCGCAAGCTGTAGTAGAGATTGTTCCTGTAAATGTGGTTTGTGGTTTGTTTTGTTTTTTTCTTTATTCCTTCCCTTACATTATACATAGTATACTAGTCTATTCAACATCGTTCTTGTTGCCTTCTGGCCATGTTAAACGAGTAATTTAATAGAAACTCTTTCGTTTCGTTCTAAGTAGACGAGGGTAATCAATAGCGTTGCGTTTGCCATGCGTTTGCAATTATGTTTGCCTTTAGAACCCTCCGAGCGTGGTATTAGAGCATTGTTAAAAAAGGGGATATATAATATAATAAGCAGATTTGATTTATTTGTTGACAAGGTTACGTTAATGGTTTAATTCGGCAACACTTGAAAACTGGTGCTGTTGAAATGCCAGATTATTTTATGTGACCATGTGACAACGTTAGTAGAGAAAGCATTTCTTAAAACATCAAATAATAGCAACGTTTTTCGATCGAGACATATGTAAAGGACAACGCAAGGCAGAAGAGTACTGCATCGGAGAAGTAGAGAACATCGTGGGCGGCGTTTAGTATCATTATATTTTACCCTCATGTTTGACCTGGTACATAATATCTATTTCCTCTGCAATGTTCACCTCCAAGTGTCATCAAGCCACCAAACCCATGGGACTGAGGAATCATCAGTCGCAACAGATGTATGCTAATAGAACCATGTTTCTTAACCGAACTCGCAAAGCGATTTTGCTCTTCGCATTTTCTGGTATTTCTGGTTGGTTTTGGGCCTACCCGTCGCTGTCTAATTATGCTAGTTAGTATTGGTACACTCGTAATACGCGCATGTGGAAAGGATTAAAAAAAAGTATTTATTTTTATTACTTAGTCGTTTTGGTGATATTTTTATTTCCTGTATTGTAATTCAGTGTAGCTCGATGTGGAAAAAATCGTTGTCCTTTGAATCATATTGAACAATTTCGCATGTACTTCTTATCAACTCTGGCATCGTATGCTTTTTCGATCACTGTTGATTTCTCTGGCTCGTCTGCTGTGTAGATGTTCCGATTCACATGACTTCAATGATTGTTATTATGATAGCGTTTGCACATCACTTATGTTCCTGCCAACTAACTTGCCTGATAGCGAAAAACAGTGCGATTTTTATCCTTTGCTTTCTTCTTGTTTTTTTCTTTTCCATTACGTTTTGTGTACTTGTTTGTTGCACTCTACAACACAGAGATGCCAGCAGCAGGTGGAGGCAACATCACGGCGCAGGCCTGTGTTTTTGTCCCGAAATGTTAGACAACGGAGGAAGATGACCCTCAAGGAGTCGCCAAGGACCGGCAAAACATTCACGCTCGAGAGTGGTAGTAAATGTAACAGCATTACGAAGGAGAATGTCTGCGATGAGAAAAAATCATCGTCGTCATCCTCGACAACCACCGTTACGTTGAACTCCGCACCTTCGATGACGTCCCCGATAACTACGAGTAAATCGAAACTGTTGTACTCCAACACTACAACGGATGCGGCAGTGGCCATTCACACCACTATGGCCACAGGTGCAGATTTGCCCACTGACGAACCATCTGTTAACGCAAAGCCGCCTACTGAAGCGCCATCAACTGCAGCCACTAACGATGACGTTTCGACAAAATCGCCTAGTGGAAACAACAATAATAACAATATAAACAACATAATCAATAACAACAGCATTGACAACGCGGCTAGCAGTCGATTGAATAGCGGTCATCCGCTTTGGGGCGCTGGTAATAGTAAAAAGTCATCTGTGCCGGAGCGATTACCGAGCACGAACGGTGCCGACCGCAATGTATTCTACATAGAGGACACGGAGCAGGTTAAGGTGAACCGCAGTTTCAAGACATCCTTAGTGGAAAGCAAGAATTTCACATTGTTCAGAAGAGGGTCACTGATGCGTTCGAAAAAGGTAAGCGCACATCATGCCAATTTTACTATAGACGACGTATCCCACTTATTTTGTTTCCTATTCTACAGAGCCATCCTAAAGTAACAACACGAATGCATCACAAATTTCAGGCCATTGTTGATCGATGGCTTGAAGGAAACGTATCCGCTTCCGAACGCGCTTCGTGTGCCGATTGGTTGCTCGGCAAGCACCAGGATCTAACGAGGAACCTCACCACTATGATTGTACAGGATAAACATTTAAACCGTACACCGTATAAACCGTACAATCGCTACAAGGTGGACCATGTAGAGGTAGGTGGGGTAAAAGAGGGTTAGATGCCCGAAAACGACCAGATTATAGATTCTTTTCCTACGAGGTCGCTTGTGAAGCATCCGCAGAAGCTACTCTAAGGCACTGCGTAACCCTTCAGGGACATTACTTGGAACGGGATAAATTTGAGAGATCTGTGTGTAACATGTTCTTCACAAAAACAGGTGCATAAGAAAGGCAGATGGGAGTCGGAATTGAACTTAGTGTATCAGATCTTTTTAATAGATAACGAATATCTATGACTTCTCAAGGAGTAAAAGCTATCTTAAGAAGTAAAGTTTTTTTCTTATTCTACTATTTTTAAAGTATGTTTTTAACTTTTTTTTACCCACTAAGATACAGAAAAGTAGAATATTCTTGAAAGAGACAAATCGGTATCGAAGATGTATAAGCCACGAGCCCGAATGGCATTAAATATTAAATATGTTACAATGGATAAGAGAATTTTAATTATATTTCCACCTTTTCCTTAAGCTAAGTAAACTGTCTACAGTTGTCTCAGATAGAAGGTAGCAAATTGTGGTGCACGAATTAGCTCCCGGGAAACTAGCAATAATGCAAGAAGGACAACAGATTTACAAAAAGTACCATACGTCCACAATTCTTAGTTGACAAGAAAAATAGTATAGAAAATCCGATTCAAGAACGATTCGTCTTTAGTTTTATAGCTGTTCCTATTCCTACACGCTGGGACTATCGCAGAATCGGAAAATAGAATGAACCTCACGCAAGTACGTTAGAATCCCTCGCCCGGCTACAGAGGCCGGGTGTTTCCAGGTTCATTTGAACATTTGAGTGAGAAGTTGCAACTATCGCAAAACGCTGCTGGAAAAGTGAATGTAACGGAACGATCAGTTTATCAACTTTCGCCATAACTATTGCACCGGCTAACAAAGGTGCGTGCAAAGAATAGTAAAAAATCAATTAAACAAGTGAGAATGCTGAACCCTGAAACCTGAAACCTTATGTTAAAACTGATCTTGTGAAAAAGTTCAGTTAGTTCTGAACATCCGAAGAAAGTGTAGCACCACCTACAAATGTGCATATTGATGTGCATCGAGCAGAATAGGAAAACAAGAAGGTAAGCCGAACTTTCTGCGTTCAATCTGTGCCTTTCGGATAGAAGAATTAGTCTACGGGGGCACGTTGCTCTATCTTGTTATAGTTGATAAACGCAGTAAAATATACATGTATTTTTTTCTCATTATATTTTGTTACACATGATCGAATTTTTGTTTGCTGTAATATTTAGCCTGTCGACCTAAAACAACCAACATATTAATTAAAAACCTTAACAACAAATTTGAAAAAATGTGTGATAAGCACAAAAAAACGGGATAACAATCAACAAAATAAGACACAACAAGCGACGTGTTGAATCTAACAGGCATATGGAAACGGTAAAAAATATCGTGTTCGAATTCGTAAGGAATAATGAGCAAAGTAAATACAATAAATGTTTACGTATATATATGTTGCAGCGAATACCAAAATTGGTGGACTTATGGTAATGTTTTCCGAATACGCAAACTGCTCAAGTACTAATCTCGTTGTTTAGCGATATTGTTTTAAAACATTATCGAAATGTTTTGGCATTCACAGACATTTACGATACAGTTGAGTAACGGACATGCATTTACATTTTCTCTGCAAGTACAACACTTAGTTTTATAACTACGGCTTCTGCCACAAAGCATAATCGAGTTTTTGAGATACGTCTTTCTCATTTGAATGTATAATCGAATGATGAAATTTCATAGAAAAAATAACCGAAAGAATAATTCTTAATTTAAACAGATTAATAGATAGTAACATATTTTGTATCCGAAGATTGATAAAAAAGAACATTGCGTCATTCGGTGCCCTTTGAGAAACTGCGATTGGTGGTTGATCCTGATTTCTATCGTACCCCATTTTCATGGTTGGTATCGTTGGTAAAAAGACAAATTAAACTCTTAAAAAAAAGGAAACGCACCCCTATTTTTGTTGAAATGGTTGCGGGAAGAGAAATATGTACATTTTCACATATGTACTTGTTGTCGGCTTCTCTAAACCGCGCGATAGTATGCAGAGTTTGTTTTTGTATTATTGCGTTCTTCGACGTTTTTCATCGGGGTGTTGAATGAATGAAGCAATGAAGACGAACACTTCTAGAGCTTGCTTGCGTGCTTAAATTATTTTTAGCTTAGCTGTTGCTCGTTGGCACCAATCAGGTGGACCGGACAGCGGAAACTTTGACCGGCCGCGACGGCCTCCAGGCCTTCGCCGGCGTATGATAAGAGCGGTGAAATTTCGCAATCTATCACCACATCGCCGTCGTCGGTGGTAGCCTCGCTTACTTCAGATGCGCCTGCGCAGATAAGCCACTTCCGGTGCAAACGAGAGATATCGCCACGGACGCTGGTGGGGCAATCGATGCCAACCGAATCAGCGTTCTTGAGTGCGCTGAATTCCTCCTCGCGTAGGCCCTCCAGCGCCACGAACCGTTCCGCGAACGGAAATACGTCGAAAATGAATTTCTCCATCTTGATACCGTTCGGGACTGTCGGCTTGATCCGGTCGCCGGTCGTGGGGTCGACGAACGGGATCTTCTTCTTCGCCACGTGGAGCGGCATCGTTGTTTCAGCAATGCGCCGAAGAAATGCGCTAGTGAAAAAGTGATTGCAAATGTTGCCAGCGTTGAACGTGAGCTTTCCATCGTCCGGATTGCGACGGTTGGCCGTCTCGTTCGAGAGTTCGCTGTACTCGACCACCTGGTACTTCCCTTTCACTTCGCAAACTACGCCGACTGCTTCGTCTGGATGGGTTTTCTCGATCACTTTCACTCCGCAGTCGGCACCCTTGCGAATGCAGTAGCCGATGAAAACCGGGTCTGCCACCTTGATGAGAATATTATCTACGCTGTGGGCGTGCAAATAGAGAACACCCTCACGCTCCAGCTCGTCCAGTATGCCTTCGTCCATGAGCGCTCGATAAATGCCTCCGTTCCCGTCAGGGGCCGTGGCAACTTTCCACTTTTCGTCGAGTAGAATGCGACCCTCGAAGTCAACGCAGGGCACGCTGCGCTGACGGAAAAGGCGAACCTGTTCCGAGGGCAGGCCGAAGTATCGGTTCGCTTCGAAATATTCGAACGTCTCAGTGTGCGTGTGTTCACTGGTCATGATATACCACCGGATACGCCCACCGCCAGCCAACTGTTCCAGCTTCCGGATGCGCTCGGCTTGCAGCTGAAAGAGCGATTTATTGGAAGGAAGACTCACGTTATACGTGCCTTTCGGGGCAGTTGATCCTAGCCTGGTGCCCTGGCCACCGGCCAACAGTATAACGCCAACCATGCCTTTGCGAATTTGCTCAATACCGATTTGTCGGAGATCGTCCAGTTCACTCTGGCTAGCATCGGCCACCGAAAGCAACATATTCTTAGCCAAGGGGTTGAGCAGCTCGTTCAGGTCCTCCTTCGCTGACGAGGCGGTTGCCGTGGCCCGTCGAAAGGCCTCATCCAGCGCAGTACAATCCACGCTGGCTGACAGGCATTCCAGCAGCTTGCAGCGGTCACTCTCCGAGAGTTCTTCCCAGAATGCTAGCAAGTGATCTTGCTTCCATTTGGCCAGCTCTTTAGCGATCGTCTCATATTGAACGTCCATTTTGCACTTTCACACTGGCAAGGCAAGCACCTTCGCGTCTGGTCCGTTGCACAACCAAATCACTATAGCAACAGGGAAACACTAAACACTGCTCTTGATCCACCCCTGTTTCGCGTTACACATGGAACTGTTACTTTGCTTACGAGTACAACACTGCCACCAAGGCTAGGATCGTAACGAATGCCAGCTTGCTATGTGATGACGGCATGGAAGACTCTCCAATAGACGATTGTTATCTCAACACGACAATATACTTTCTATTTCACTCTTCCTCCATTCGTATCCAATCGAAAGAAACTAGTAGGCAAACATGAGCAAATTCCATCCAATTAATAATTTCGTGGTTGCTTTCAAACGTAATCTGGTGTCGGGAGGACAGTACCACCCCTCAGATGTGCAATTTTTCTATTGTGTTGGAACAAATAGGGAAAACCGCATACTATTCCTATGAATTACATTTTTTGTTGTCATTCTGGGCACGCATGCACTGACACGTATACAAACACGGTATTGACAGACAATGTAGCATAATTTTGACAGTTTTCAGGGAGATGGGAACATGCTGCAAAAGCAGTTTCATTTTTCTTTCTAAATTGATGCTAAATCAATATTTTGTAATGCGTATAATTTAATAGAATTTAACTGAGAAACAACATAATTGAAATAAATGCTCTTGTAATCCATTGAATTTCGAAATGAATGTGCTTGAAGCTAACGAATTCTCTATGAATTCCTAATAATGGTTTGCAAAACGAGAACATTCGTGGATGTAGCATCAACATCACTTCTTACTACCTTTCTTTTTGCCGCCGCTAACCGGCGCGACCGTCGGCATTCCGGTGAGACTAGTCAGCTTCTGTTTTAATGATAGAAGTAACGAGACTTCCGGTTGCCAGATAGATTTGTCCGAGCTGGACGTCTTCAGTTTGCGCACCTTATCGCCTTGCTGGGCGATTTCTTCTTCCAGTGCTTTCACGATGGCCGGATCTGAAACCGTCACATTCGTCGTTTTTTGGATTGCCATTTCGGGAGCATGTAGGGCTGGCGTTGTGGTCTTGGTAGGTTTTCCTTCCGGTGTCGATGTAGCACTCTCCGAAGTGCGTGGTTGGCTGAGTAGTTGTAGTTGTTTCTTTAGCTCGAGCAAAATGTTAAGCTCGGGTTGCCAAACCGAACGGTCTGAACCACTTGATTTTATCTTCCGCACCTTCGCAGCCTGCTCATCGACTGCCTTTTGAGCTTCCTTGAGTGAAGCAACCCCTGTTGCTGATGATGCTGTAGTATTAGTTCCATGGGTCGGGCTCTTGTCTTTCTCCTGCTGTTGTCCAGCGTAGCGTTGTTTAAGTTCAGCGATGCGTGAATCTTCAATTTTCGTAAACAGTACAGCCGGCTTTCCGATACGATGCCCACTTGGAAGAAGCGTTCGTAGCAGTGGTTTTCTAAATAAAAATGGAAGTGATTTTTCAAATGCTAGTCACTTGGTTTCGATTTTTTTAACTTACTCAGAATTGATAAATCCACCACGAACGTTCAACTGGCTGTATAGGTTTCGGGCCGTTGTTGGCATGAAAGGGAATATCAGAGTCGCCAACATACCTACAGAAGTGAACAAATGTGTTAGAAATTGATCCAATGTCTATTGAATTGATAGATTGGATATTATTATATCGAATAATTTTTTATCATACTTACAGGCCAAATTACAGCACATTCCAATGACAGTCCCGGCCCGTGCCTTTTGATCATCTGTTCCCTTCACTTTCACCCACGGTTCCTCCGACTGCATGAGCTGATTGCCGTAGCGGGAAATTTGTAGAAGATGCCGGATGCCGTCGCGCATACGAGCTCTTTCCATTTGGTTCACGTATCCCTTCAGCTCACGATTGATCAGTGCCAGTAGCGTAAAATCCTCTTCGACCAACATCATGAAGGGGATCGTAGAGTCGAAAAACTTCTCGCAGAACACGAGTGCACGATTGATGAAGTTGCCAAGGTTCTTCAGTAGCTCGCTGTTGTTGCGCGCCTGCAAATCGCTCCAGCTGAAAGATGAGTCCTGGCCCTCGGGGCGAGCCGCTGCAAGGTAGAAGCGCCACACGTCCGCAGGGATGCCGGTTTCTTGGGCATCGTTACCAAACACCCCGATACCACGACTCTTGCTGAATTTACCATCTTCGTAGTTTAAATATTCGGTGGCCATTATATGTGAAACAAGCGTGTAACCTTTGTCGGCGGCCAGCAGGGATGCCGGAAACATTACTGAATGGAACGGGACATTGTCCTTTGCCATGAATTGATAAAGATCGACCTTCACACCGGTATGGGGCGTGTCCGGACGCCACCATTGTTGCCACTCCTTGCTGTAGCGGCTCGTGATTGAAATGTATCCGATCGGAGCGTCGAACCAGACGTAAAACACCTTCTTCTCGTAGCCTTCGAGTGGTACCGGAATACCCCATTTAAGATCACGAGTGATACAGCGTGACTTAAGACCTTCCTTTAGCCACGCCCTCGTAATGACGCGTGCATTATGCGTCCACCCGGCTTCCGAACGATCCACCCATTCGCGTAATCTTGGTTCGATTTTCGGTAGATCGAGGAAGAGTTGGTCCGAGTCGCGAATGACGGGTGACGTGTTGCAGATCTTGCACCGTGGACGCACGAGCTCCACTGCGTTAACCAGCTTACCACACCCGTCACACTGATCGCCGCGGGCATCCTCATAGCCACATCCCGGATGAGGACACGTTCCCTCCACGAATCGATCTGCTAGATACCGGTTGCACTTCTGACACAACAGTTGCTCAACCGAGCGGGTTTCGATATATCCGGTAGAGTACAACTCTTTGAACACTTCCTGCACAATGCGCGTCTGCTCGTTCGTGGTCGTGCGTCCGAAGTAATCGAATCCGATCCCGAACCAACGGTAGATGGAGTTGTGTATATCGAAGTACTTGTCGCAAATCTGCTTCGGTGTGGAGTTCTCCGCTAGTGCTTTCGTCTCCGTAGCCGTACCGTACTCATCAGTGCCACCGATGTAGAGCGTGTTGTAGCCGCAAAGGCGCGAGTAGCGTGCGAAGATATCCGCTGAGAGCACGCAGCCGACTATGTTTCCTAAATGGGGAACATTGTTTACGTACGGCAGGGCAGACGTGACTAGATTGTTTTTTTGGCCTGGTTTGGGCAAGACGATCCTCGGCTCGTCGCGAATGGCACGATCATCCGTTTCATTGAAAGCAAACCGCGCCGCTTCGATCTCTTCCCGCTGTACTGTTTCGGCAATGTTGGCAGAAGTATCCGCCAGCAGTTCACCCTCGAAATCGGCTATTTCTGGGTGCAAAACTATATGATGCAATCCACCAAATCGATTGCTATGCTGCAATGAGGCAAAACTAAGCTCCTGCAGAGGAAGCACGCCTAAGGCGTTCTGCACTTCCGGTAGGGACGATATTTGCCGATACCAGCGGAGCAGGTTATCGATGTTGACTGCACCCCTGAGGGTGCCGTCGGGTGCGAGAAGGCTCCACACGGCCACATCGGCGCTGCTAATCTTATCGCCCGTTAAGAACGTCCTGCTGCTGAGGCAATCGTCCAGCATTTTAACCAGTGTGTTAAGGATCGGTTTTGTATTTGGGTCGGCGCGCGATCCCACGGCCATATTGTGCGTGAGGGCCGGGGCTAAGCGCTTCGAGGACCATTCTAACCATTCGTCCCGCAGAACCACGGTTGCCTCATTTTCGCCTGGCAGCAGATACTTGGCTGCCACATCCGTCGAAAAAAGCTGTAAACCGCTGTCCAGTAGCAGAATAGGAAGGTGCTTCATATCGCCAACTGCGGGGTCTAATGATTATTAAAAACATGATGAAATCGTGAATTTAGTCTCACCATTCCTGTAGCATGAGTTGTCTGCATACGTACCACTTAGCGTAGCATGTTGAACCTGCACATCCTTTTTGGCTAAATTTGCACATATCAGCAGCTTTAACCCAAATGGGTTTCCGGTGTTGGTATAGATGATCATTTTCGAGCTGCACGGTATGACTAAGTAGGGGAATAATGAAAATTCCACACAAGAGCTCTTGTAACTTCCCGATGGTGCACACTGCAGAGTCGCCTCAAAGAGTGCGGTTGAAAATGACAAGTGTGAGCTGTCAAAACATGACGAGTATAAACGCGCTGGCGCGGATAGCAATTGTTGTGTCTATGATCAAGGAACAATTTTCACTGGGGGAGCTGTCAATAGAGGAGTACTATGATCAAAACCAATTGTGCAGTGTAGAGAACGCAGAATAGCAAGAGCATTAAAAGGAAAATTGGAATTGAAGGAATAACTATTGGTTTGTTTTTTAGGGGCCAAATTACCGACTGATAGTCACGGAGGACTTTTCTTCAGCATAGCTGTGTTTATTTTAGCCCAAAACAAGGAAACGGAATCACTTGGGTAGCAATCTTCCTGTTTGTGTAATCTACCAATCTAAACTGCACGATGGGAGAACGTAAAGGTCAGAACTTATATTACCCACCGGATTACGATCCAAAGTTGGGTGGTTTGAACAAATGGCAAGGAACGCACGCATTGCGGGAGCGTGCTCGTAAAATTCATCTCGGCATCCTGATCATCCGATTTGAGATGCCATACAACATTTGGTGCGATGGGTGCAAAAATCACATCGGCATGGGAGTGCGTTATAACGCGGAAAAGAAGAAGGTGGGAATGTATTACTCCACACCAGTTTACCAGTTTCGGATGAAGTGTCATCTGTGCGACAACCACTTCGAAATTAAAACGGATCCGCAGAACCTTGACTATGAGATTATATCCGGAGCAAGGCGGCAAGAGAATCGCTGGGATCCAACGCAAAATGAACAGATTGTCCCAGAAACGAAGGAAGTGCAGAGAAAACTGTTTGACGATGCCATGTACAAGCTGGAACATGGCGCAAAAGATACGCAGGCAGCCGAGGAGGCTAAGCCCATCCTTGGAAAACTTTTTCAACGAAACGACTCTGTGTGGCGTGATGATTTCGAAGCAAACAGTCGACTCAGGGCACAATTTAGGGTAATGCTTACGCGCAATTTTACATTAGAGTAAACAACAATTTTAAATTTAATTATTTGTTTGCAGAAGCGTAAAAGGGAGCTGAAACTACAAGAGGAAAAGGATAACGCACTATTGGCAAAATCAAGCCTCGCAGTTGCTTTGCTCCCTGAAAGTGATAACGATCGACGGATGGCACAATTAATGCGACTACATTCGTCCAAAACTATCCATGAGGTGGACGTGGAACGTCGGCGAGCAATCCTCAATCGACCAATGTTGCCGTCTACTTCTTCCCCTTCCAGAGCGGTTCTATCTTTAAGGGACGTTGGAGTTCAGTTGGAAACCAAAAGGTTAGGTATTGTGAAAAAGTCAACATTACCTGATAAACCAGGGATATCCTCAAACGTACGGTCTTTGAAGAGGCTACTGCCTGCAACGGAGGGGTCGAAAGTTGGACCCCATGAACAGGACAATGTGAAAAAGTTAGGTCAAAATGCGAAGGAAGCCTTATCAACGCAATTGGCACAAAAGCGACCTCAATTGTTAATGTGCAACTATGGCTCGGGTTCGAGTGACAGTGATTAACGAACATCAATAAAGCATGATTTTTCTCTAAAAAAATCCGCTTAGTTTACTTTCGGGCTACGGGTTTTGGATCCTTCATATGACTGCATATATGAACATATGTGCAGCATTTTGTCGAAGCGAAACTGACAGCTTCTGAAGTTGTCAAAAAGATAATAGAATCGTGAACATATGTGTGTGTGTCTTCAAATGCCAGAGCTGGTGCTGCTGCTCTAGTCCCACGACCCGTGCCCGACTGAACAACCCAACGAAACGATATTCGAAAGACATGTTGTTTGCTTTTGACTTAGATTGAAGGGAATTGTAGGCAAAATAGTGCTGTCCTGATCGACAAACCTATTCGTGTGATGATACCATCGAGTTTGCTGGCAGTTTCCTTGTGTTTTACATAATTTAAACTGCGATGGTCGACGGTTCGTGTGGTGTTTGTTTCAGATGTGTGTTGGTGGGGTTTTTTAATTACAAACGTGCAAACAAAACGAACCACGGTACTGCACCAATGCAATAAACAAGATATGGTCACAACAAACGACCAAACAGGAGAGCACACTCACACAAAACCGACAGGGAGTGAACAAGAAAAAATAAATTGATTTTCCCTTCGCGGATGACGTTCAGTGGATCGGTGCGACACAGGAAGGCCCTGGCAAAACATATTCGGGCATCAAGTTAAGTCAATACAGTCTGTTCTGGATGGTTCTTTGATAAAAATTGAATGTAGTGAGATGTCTGTCGCTTGAATATTGTTCCCATGGTGTTAAAAACAAAGCATGAAGTCACATAAAAGTTGCCGCGAAGTTTTGCTGTACAAGCGTTAACCGTAGAAGCTCACTATACTACTGTCCATTTTCGTCGCGAAGTGGTACCTTTTGGCCCGCCTTTGGGAATCCATAGCAGCGTGAATCCAAATTGCTTGTGACAATGTGAATTTGTTTTATTATGGTTCTAAAGGTGTATACTGTTTATAATGTACATTCAGCTTCAAACATTCTTGTATAATAACTTGATGGTACCTAAAAATCAGAGCCATCTTCTAAGCTATTGTACACATCCCAAGACAAAGAAATCGGAATAGCAATCGTTGATCTTTCGAGGCGATGCAAAAAAAGTAATTACGGCAAGTGAGAAAGCTACATTGGCCGTAGTCGGCTCTGGCAGTGTGGTGGGAAAGTGGAGTGGTCGCACGCAGTAGCTGCAGCCGTAGTTCCCCTTGTTTGAAAGAAGGGGGGTTGGGCACAACTTCCCGAGGTCCGCCGGTGTTGGGCGCGCGTACCAGATTCTGTAGCAACGAAGGAAAAAGCGAAAAAGGAAAAAGAAAATGGCTCTCTCCTCGGACCCTTACGAGCAGAAGCTGTATAATATGTTCCAATCACACGGGACCGGGGACGGCTCCGGCGGTCTCGATCGTGACGCCCTGCTCAAGTTGTGCCGCACACTGGAATTGAAGGAACGGGGCCATCTGCTGGTGAAGTGCCTTCTGACCGACGCGAAAGAGCACGTCAGCTTCCGTGAGTTTCGCGAAGGGCTCTTGCACATCCTTGGTGGGGAGGAGGATTCGTTGACCAGCACCGCCGGAGACATCTACGAGAAGTCGGCAGTACTTACAACGAAGCGAGCGGACAGCTGTGCGCCTCACGAAGGTGAGATCAATACGTTTCACTTGTTTCAGAAACTTCTTACCATTTCACCACTGCTCGTATTGACGCGATTCTTGTTATGCAGTAGACATTCGAATGACCCCGAGTACAGCATAGCGTGGAAGTTTTGCTAGGAAAAGATGCCCTGAGCAACAGGCGCAAAAAATCTTAAAACTACAGCAAGAAGAGATCAAATTGCGCACGCTATAAGTATCGCAGCTAAGCCTAACGTCTGCTCGTTCCCTGAAATAAGAGGCAGCAGCAAACGGTCAACGAACTTCAGGTGTGTTCGTTTGGAGTTGGTGGTTTCCTTTATTATGATAGATTTTAGTTCATGGGCATGATCTTCCATTGCATCTGGTTCGTTTATTTCTTTGAAATTTGCAAAATGAATCATGGAAAATGTATATCTTGGTAGCATTATGAAAACAAGTAAACTGGTATCGCAATTATAACTCAATGAGCCATTTTCCTTTACAGTATATAACCATGGTTCGGTTCTGGCTTCTGTTTAGTCAAGGTTGAATTGCGAATGAGGCTAATATTTTTAAACACATTCCATTCCCGTAGGAACCTACAAATATGTATAATTCTTTCCTATTCATTCTTATATATTTGGAGAATTATGCAGCAATTAACTATATGATAAAATGCCACGTACGCAATGCCCTCTGATATCGTTAGCCGAGATTAAAAAGATGTGTGTCAATATCAATGGGTTGAAGAATAAACAGGCATTTTATCACGATGCGGCGCCTCAGAGGGTCTTCCTCTTGAACGAAATTCCAAATGCTTGACTTCAAACTCCAAATAGCGCAAACGGCTATTTTGCATTG
>JAOEFI010000004.1:2034221-2057789 GCA_034621735.1 Anopheles plumbeus | reverse complement strand
GCGTTGAATTACCAATGTGTGTGTGTGTGTGTTGTTGCGGGGGTTGTGCACGAGCCTGCGCTTACCTTCCTCGCCAAGATGCTATCCGGGCATACCGCGTGGCCACGGAACCGTGACAAACCGTCGGTTCGGCGTGAGGGCCGGACTTTTTTTGTGACCAAAAGCATTCGGGCTTCGACGATTACCTAGCGCTCCCCCTTCCACCACACCCCTTCCTGCACCCGTGTGCTCGCTAACCTTTGGTTTCGTGCTCACATCTAGCGGGTTTGCTCGGTTAGCGGAGCAGAAATCTACGAACCACTAGGTGCGGGATGCACTTTCCGCTGAAGCTTTACGTCTATCAAATGGAAGGTTCTACGAGTTGGCTCAACCTGAAGAAAAGGTGAAGGCCGAAGATTTCCATGAGTAACGGTAGGCTTTTAATTGTTTCAAAAACTTTATGTAACAAGTTTTATTTCTTTACTTATGAGTGATTGTGACAATGAGAGCAATGTTCCGGCGCATCGGCAACAAAGCTCAGATGAAGGCTGCATTCGCCACGCACAATTCGATGAAAATTGTTTTGCTACATTTTAAGGTGTGGCCATAACAAAATACAATCATTTTTCTAACTCTAGAAAGTTCTAGTTGAGAATTTACTCTAAGCAAAACGCACTTGTAAGATTGAATGAGTGTGTGTGTGTGTATGAAGTTGGAAGAATGATATCGTCTAACTCTCCGAACCTATCGAAATGAAACGACCGCGTCATTATCGCGTCATCGTTAGAGGCGCTTGATGTCGGCAGTTTCCTATGCCACTGTTGCATATTGCATACACATGCCGGTGTGCGTTGGCATTTTCCAGCGCGGCGTTGCACCCCACAAAACTTTGTTGTTTTGTTTCTCTGTTCATAACGATGCCTCAAGTGGGTGGTTTGGAAATCGGAAGAGCGTTGCGTTAAAATTTCGTTTCTTCATTTTAGTTTCCCTCGGTGTAGTTGCGCCTTTTTGATTTGTGTAATTGGATTACTTCACTCGCGAGCGTCGCGCTCGGTTTGTAGTTTTGATTTTTTTTTCATTTATCGGTTGTTGCGACGATTGTGTCATACAGCAGAAAACGTCGTCGACTGGCCAGCCGCGTGTGTAAAATAACTTTGCGGCATCTTTGATTTACTTCTTCCATGATGTGCTAATAATATGTAATGCCGACAAATAATCCCAAAAAAGTATGTGAAGCGAAGAAGAAATCAGGCAACAAAATTCTACTTCTCGGGCATCAGGTTCCGTCCCGACGGGAGAATATGTAAACGCAGACACTATGAAAGTCGCAGACACACTCATGGTTACGAGCTTCTTCGGTTGTGCCCGAACACTAATTCGAAAGGTTTATGCAGACATCCAATCGTAACTTAAATACACCATATTTCATCGGCCGCCAATCTCGTTCGCAAATCTTCTAGATTTCTAGCACATTATCAACCACAGTGCCGTACACTGTTTTCTTCAAAAAAGCGCTGTGAGCTTCAGAAGAGCGAAATGGAAGGACAGAGAGAAGCGCGGGGATAAAACTCTCAGGAAAAGGGAACTCTCAGAGTCACGCTAATTTCACCGCGGTGAAAACGCGCGTTTTCACTCCCTCTTCTCTCTCAGGCGCACTGTGTGATCTCGCAGCTCCAACGCACAAGTTGGATCCCTGAGCAGTTCAGTCTCTTTTCGGTGCTTGCCAGAGATTGTGCAGTGCCCTCCGCGAGTGTCGTGCTTCTGTTCAGCGGTCGTTCAGTCTGATTCTATTATTTTTGCACCGAGTGCTCCCTTCTACATTCGATTCACTCTGACCGTTTGCGCCGTACTGCCGCAGCACCGTGTGCAGTCTCCATCGTCGTCGGTAGCGGTGAAGCGTCCGATCTGCCAGCGTGTCTGCTCCGCATCCCGCGGCTCCAACCAACGACACAAAAGTGAAAAGAGAAAATTAAGAAAAAAGTAAGTGATCTGAAGCATGCTCGCCCGGGGGGAGTGAAGTTAGTGCTTTTTATTTGGTGTGCGTTATGTATAGGATTAAGTGAAAAAAACTTGCCCGACAGCTACTTGGCCGTCGGCTCTTGATTTTATATTGCCTTGGTCAATACCGCTCGTCCTATAGTGTCCTACTGATTATAAGTATATTTGGGAGGCCAAAGTTTGTGGAAGATCAAACGAATGGAAAAACGCGTTGTGCGCCCAAGGCTCATTCAAGCTTTTTTCTATATTTTTGTTAAAAGTGCACCTGTTTGGCAACGGACGATTCATATTACACTCACCTGTTCATCGACAATGGGAAGTTCAATGCGGATGATGGTGTAGAAAAGGATGGAAAACGGATAATTAAGTAAGCTTAATCGCATGAGAGTGCATGATAATGAGATGCTGCGAGCTGCCAGTATATGCGACAGTGAACAAATGTATAGTTCAGGTGTGCAGGAAAAAACATAGAAAAGCACAAGAATTCTGCAACCGTTGATTTGGTGTATGTTTGTGGGCAGTTGTGTGTGTGTGTTTTTTTGGCACAGCATCAACACCATTAAGTCTCAGTGTGTGTCATGAAAGCGGAATCCGACACGAAGGGTCCAAAAATCGAAAATCAGCTGTCACGAGAGTGAAGTGGTGCACCAACCGTCCCCCTACTCCCCCATCGAGACCATTTTAGTCCATCTTCGCGACCACCCCCAGCCATCTTACGCCATCTTCTCAACCTTTCTCCTGCCTACGTCGCGAACCGGAGTAGAAAGCAGCGGTACATGTCTGCTGCTGGGTGGTTGTTTCGATCCGCGGGAATTCTGCTCAGTTGGGGCTGGTGGTCGTGTGTTGTGTTGTGTTGTGCAGTGATCGGCGTTGTGTTTGGTGTTTTCCCCGCTTGCGTTGCGATGACGACGGCCCGACGATAAACATACTGCTGTCAATAATTTCTTCGAGTCTGTATGGGTGCGGCGCGATCGCGAATCAAGCACAAAGCGCTCGCGGAGAAAAGATCATCGTGGTGTGGGAAGTTTTCGTCTCGGACGACTCGGTAGAAAGGAAGCAGACGCAGACGGAATCAAGTTTTCGAATATTTGTACACTTTCGCGATACTATTTTGCACTCTGCGCCTGTTGTGTACGCCTCTAATTCCGGTTCTTTCGCCACCGAACAGGAAGCCTAGGGGCTATGCTTGTCACTAGAATCCGGGACTGGATACATCTGGCCCAGATAATATAAGACATCTTTTTGCATTTCGAATCCCGAAGAAAGCCCCAATCGGTGCCACAGTGCGTTTCAGGAGAGAATTAAGTAGGTTAGGTAAGCTAACCACTTAACGGACGATGAAAAGCTACATCCTATTTTGGGAGCTATCGTGGATCATGAAGGTTCTACTTGAAGAGTCGTCCGTTTCTGATTCCCAATCCTACTCTTTAAAACAATTTTTCCGGGTCATTCTCATCAAATAAGGGCGTGCCAAGGAGGGGCGATCGTGTAAGCAAAATTCAACATTCAATCTCGATGTACAGCCGAAACCTTTCGCTCTTCCTTTCTCGTAAAAATGATTTATGATGATTCCATGCTTGCTTCAAGATATCCATTTTTGTTCGATCAACTGGAATCCACGTCATACGACACGCGCTTATGCTGAAAATTTTCATGCCATATGTCCGTTGTGTTTTGTGTTACGTCTGTATTTATCGTGTCAAAGTTGCTTGGAAACATCGGGCTCGATCGGATTTGTGCCCGTTGACTTAATCTAGGTCAACCGATACGACTTTTGACTTCGTGGCCCGCTTAGTCTGGTTCTGCAGCAGAGATTCCATGCTGTTCGTTGGCTTGTTTGTTTGTTTGTTTTTTTCTGTATCTCCCGACGACGTTAATGTGATGTGCATAAAAGTTTATGGTACACGGGAGTTAGGACCGCGACAGTCAAATTTATTGTTGCATTATATTGCACCGCGGCACAAAAAGTAATGATTTTGAAAATGTTGCAAATCATGAAGACAAATAATTTAAACCGACCTTAAATATACGCCTCCGCCGAGAAATTACATCCGCCAATGGTAGGGGGCGCAGACGGAGGAATAGGACGATGCAAAGTAATCAAACTGCCACGGTGGCCAAACTAAGGCGAACAACAAAATCGATCGACAAAGACGATGAAATTGGTGAAAATGTTATGCTTTCTTGCATATTGTAATTGGTTTCAGTCAGGCCCGAAAAAAGGTCGGCAGCTGGCCATGAAGAAAGAGCAGATTGTCGAGGGGTGATATTGGCCAACAGAGAGTTTTTAGTGCCAATAAAAGATAGGTCGCAAATCTTAACAGTGAAGTCGCCATCTGAACAGTGATGTTGTATGACTTATTTTTTACGAAAAAACATTTTTCCCTTGCACTTGTGCCGGAGCGGAAAGTGGTGCACAAAGACCTCCAGAAAAAACCAAACGATGCTCGCACCGGTTCCGCCGAGAAACAGACACCAAACGATCGAGAGATCGGCCACGGTGAATGCGCGATTGACGAACTGGTCCTGCCGGTATTCGAGCGAAGGAATGGTCTTGTTTTTGTAATACTGATTAAACAGTCCGGATTCGTAGAACGCACCGATGAAGAAGGGAAACATTTCGCGCACGAGCGACTTCTGCAGGAAATAGTACAGCAGGTGGAAATGGTAGAACACCTCGTCGGCGACGCGGAGGTTCCGCTGGTACGCAGAGCGAGCGGCCGGATCGGTTTCGCGGGCGTACGCCAGCATGAGCAAGGTGATGCGCGGATTGTCACGGCTGTTGAAGAGAAAGCATAGGTGGTCGTTTTCGTCGTACGTCCCGGACTGTCGATGGCGCAGGGAAACATTAAAATCCAGCTGGTTGGCAAAGGCTGTGTCGACGGGGAAGATACATCGGTCCCGTATCTCTTGGGCCGAGTTGATCTCCGGGTAGTAGCGCACGACGGAAAGGTAAGAGATAATCAGCGACTGGTAGGAGGACACGAGCACGATCGACAACAGGCAGAAGGTGGTGATGAGCTGGTTTTCGAGCCACCCACCGTATGTGCGCGACGGCCCGGACAGAATGCACATCACCAGCTCTAGGCCCACCTCGAACGCGTGCAGCTTGCGCAGGCACTGGCCGAACCGGGCGAGCACCAAGGCCAGGGTGGAGATCATGGCACACAGTCCGATCCAGGTGTAGTAGTCGAATGGGTCGATCAGGATCGATATGACCGGTTTCGGTTTGCTGCGCGGGACGAGAGCGCTCACGAAGGTGCTGCCCAGACCCACGATATGATCCATGCCGAGGAACGGTACTCCAATGTGCACGACGGCGTAGTCGGTATCGATCGAAACCTGCTGCACCAGCTCGAACGTGGCGTTCCGCTGCCGGGCGATTGTTTCCCCGAGGTAGGCGTCGAAGCTGGCCACAGTGTGCGAGCTGTCCGACAACCACATGCGCAGCTTTCTCCCGCGCAGGTCCCGCAGGTCGTCCGGGACTCGCACGTCGGCCGGGTCGAGAGTGATGGTTTGATTGGTGAGGAAGTTTTTGTGATAGATCCTGACTGCCGTTCGGTTGTAGACGATGTGGTACGCCTTGTCCATTATGATGGACTTGCCACTGCTGACATCTTCCATGAACGTGTTACGCTGGAGCTTAGGATGGAAGATTAAGTACCGGCTGCCGTAGTAGATCGGTGTAGAGGGCTTAAAAGAAAGCGGAAGTATTTTACCTAGTTGCCATCTTTCTCTCGTGCGTGCAATGGATATTGCCTTCGCCAGAAAGAACGTACCTTCAAGCTTTCGTAGCCATTCATCAGCAGGACAGCACAGCGACGTATCTCGAACGTCCAGTAGGTTACGCCTGTCGGTTCGTTGGACAGAATCTTCGGTGGTTCCGTACGCTTCAGGATGGCCGTGAGAATTTCCTCCGAGAACTGGTCGCGATTGTAGTTGAGGATGTAAATTCTTTTGTGCCGTCGCGGTGGACACCACTGGTTGTGCAGTTGGTCAAAAGCATGTAGAATCATGCGCAGGTCGTATTCCGGTGGAGTTAGCAGCGGATAACCAGATGGTGTTCCATTTTCACTGGTGACGCATTCGACAAGCAAGCACATCACCATCACCGCCATCAGCCAGCCGTGCACCATGTCCTGAGGAGTCGCCGCTGTTCGGGCCAAGGGCAGTTTTTCAACTGATACCGCTTTGAACTTTGAACAAATGTTATTTGATAACGTGAACGCTGTGAAGAGCTGGATAAAAATTTGATAAAATGCAAATGGCAGCACTTCGGTTATTGGAATTGTATCCTTGAATCCCAAATGATCGTTTCAAGCAATTTTCCCATGTGTCCAGTGCGTTGTTATTATTTGAACTGGTTCGCAGGTGTATGTGACTCCTTTCAATTGTACACAGGCCACAAGATTGGCCCTGTTCAACTATCTACGCAAGTATCCAACATCACGCGAAGAAGTAATTTTATTTCCGTCCTTCACGAAATTAAAAAAAAGGTGTTCTGTTGTTTCACACTTGAGAAGAAATAGAATAAAATCGATCTGTGGTGGTTAGGGTTTGGCGGTGCTGTTGTGGTGGTGTTCTTGCCGGTACGCTAAAATTGAACGGTGACTCATATTTATTTACAATGTTTTCCGCGCGTTGCGTTGAGAAGAAAATGGGTTGACTGTTCAACATTTTTAAATTTTTCACACCACCACACACGTCCGGCACCATTGTTCCCACCCTGTAATGCACACATGCATACTAGCAGCAAATGTACAAAGTATTATGATTTAGTGACGAAACGGTATATAATATACCACCTGATATGCCACCTGATTGCTGTGCTCTTAGAACCTGGCAACCTTTTTTTACGGCCTTCAAACCACAAATGGCATCTGTCGAAGGGATGAATTATATGTTGCATTGCAACCGAAGAAACTTCTCTTCTCTCAGGTTTTCGTGGCTTATTTCATGCGTGGAGCATATGCATTGTGCAACACCACCATATGGGCCTCGCTGTCCAGGTTTACGGACAATCGCGAGGAAGATTAGCGACGATTCCTTTTTCCTTTCTTGCACTGCCTGCCGTCACACTTTTGTTTTTCCTTTGTTCGTGGCGAAAGTGGCACCGAGCTGGAACGGCTATCACTTGGCGGCTGGAGGGAAAAGGCGAAAAGTCGTTACAAAGCATGGCGACGCACTGGAGCATTTGAACTTTGGCATGCCAATGGAAGTAACAGCAGCAGCGGAAAGTGTGGAAAGCCGCACTATTTGGCCGTCACCCAGCCGACGAAGCCTTAATGCTGTTCCGATGTTGTAACGCAATCTTTTTCCGTCGATCTCGAAATCATGGAGCGTGGAGGACGAATCACCTCCTCCGTACCCGCGTCGCCTCGCAACGTTTGCTGCATAATACCACCGGGTTGTAGGGTATTTTTTAACAAAAGACGCCTGCGCGTCGTTCAACGAATGGCCGCAGTGATTAAGGACGCTCAACTCTTGCACGGCCCGCTTGCGTATGCATAACGCCATGCAGATAACGCGCGCCTCTCTGCGTCTATAGCTTTGGTGGGGGTTTGAGGGTGCAAAATGGCCAGCTTCATACGTTTTAGATAAAAAAAAACGAGACCTTACTACTTTCTTTGCGTGGCTGGAGGATGGAAGCGAATGACGTGGGAAGTCACTGTCATGCAGGAAACGACCATTTCGTTGTCCACCATCACTTTTTTGACCGGTACATCCGGCTTGCACGATGACTTTGGCAGCAAAAGGCTGTGCAGACAGACGGAATGGCCACTTCGATTCGACTCGCCCATCACCCGAGGCACTCTTTGTTGTGTCGTACATTCCTTGGCCGCGAGCTTAGACGTGCGTGAAGGTCATCGCGGCGAGCGAATAGCTGAAAATCTAAACCCGAAAATTAATCGAATTGAATCCGACCGGGATCGATGGCAGATGGCTGGAGAACGATCGCTGGAAGGGTTCTAGACGACTATCCACTTGTCTAAACCGTTCCATGATGGATTCTAAGGCTGAACGCGAGTAAAATGTTCACCTCCAATTAAAGTTTCCCGAACATGGCAGCTGCTTGATGTATATGTGCAATGTTGTATATCATGTTCCGTTGATAATGGTTCCGCTGATCAACCTGAAACCCATAAAGCTGCCATTTCCTGCCGATCGATCGATTCCATCGAGATTAAGAGATGCTAGGTCCGCCCTCGGTGGGGTATCGAATCCAAATTTCACGCGCGTTCTTTCTTATGTTCAGGATGGTAATGCAGTCAGGGTTGAACGTTTCTCGAAGCGAATGGGTAAGTATGCTGGTGTCTACATCTTCGCCTCGTCGACGTAGGAACATCGGGCTGCGAAGAATCGGACGCGAAGTCTAACCTTCAAAGTTTATTTTCTTGATTGCTCTTTTCGCAGTATTGGTTAAAACTTTTATCTCACCTCTTCTGGGAAATGTGACAGTGGCATTGAACAAAAGGACTAATGTGCAATATTACAACATGAGAACTGAAAACGATCAGGAACAGATATTTTTACCAAGGCTGATTCCCTTTTGTCTACAGTAATATACTATTTTTGGAATATCATGTAAGCAAATCGAATTTAATCTAGCAATTTTATCGAATTCGAAACAATCGAATATATGGTTATAACACCTGTTTGTTAAACCCACACCACATCATGGGCCCTCACCCAATTGGTGAGCGGTTTGGAGTTGTAAATGCGATAAGATTACCCTTACCATCCGCGAGCCAATGTAGGTGGGAAGGAAGCGTCCTGGTGGGTCCAGTCTACTCGAGACTAGGTCGCTAATGTTGCCAACCCAAAATTATGGCTCTTTTTGCATGCTCCAAACCACGGTGTCGGTTGGTGGTTGGGGCCCGTGCCCTGTCGATGGTGTATTGCCCTTTATTTGACGGGTCATCTATCTTATCACACCACACCTTTGTTTGTCTGCAAAGGGCAGCGATCGAATCATAAATTTTCGATGGATCCCTAATTGAATTCGGCCCCGGACAGGCTGCGTCCTGGTTTCCATCCTACGTACCTACCGAGGATGTTCGGCGGTCACAAAAACACAGGTGAAACTGCTAACGGGCAAGTCGCCGCAATTGCTACTTCAGACTTTATGGCCCTTCTTCGATATCATAGGTCTTAGAATGTCCCGTGACCGGGGCACGCTTCTGAAAACATAAAAATTACAACATTTCCGCCCGGTTTTCGTCTGCAAAACAAGACGCGGTCGAAAGGTTTGATGTTCCGTTTTCCTGGCGTTAGTAAATTGCAGGATTATATGTGAGGATGAACGAGTAGTTTAAAGTGTTTGAGCCTAAACTTTGAATAGCTTGAGAACTGCTTCTTATCTGTGAATAGCCTGGCCCTTTGCTGTTCCGTACAACAAGTGTCTGTTCGATCAAAATGAATTACGACCAGCCTGACGTACGCTGCCGATAAGCTTCCATTGAAGAATCAATTGGAGAGCCGTGAGACGGTTAGTCTGGGTGCAAATTGAAACAGGCATGTCTTCCTTCAGTTTCGAGGGCTCTCTACTATTAGCCAGAACAAAAAAAGTGTCCGACAGAAACACTGTCGCCTGGGAGAAATCAAGCTTGGGCGCCGCTCGAGAAATAGACAGCATTTTTCAGTGGCAGTATTTGGGACAGTTACTACCAGGAGTTATTTCTCCCGCCAATTCCCATAGCTTGATAATGAGTATGGAGGCTTCTCGAACAACAGCAAGCGTGACGTGTGCTGAGAAAAGATCCTGTGAAGCGCCCCGCTTCTCATAAATCTGCATCGGAAAAAGTTCCTTGGGAACTTTCCGGAGTCACACTTCACCGTGCGGGCCAACAAGAAGAAGAGGGTCGAGGCGAGGTTCCTGCAAATGCCTCCACCCGTGTAAGGAGTGGTCCCACAGAAGACTTTCCCGCTGCTGCTTTACTTTCTGGCATGCTCAGTGCACCTATGATTGTAATATACGGTGTCCCCTTTTACGCGGACTAAGATTAATTAGCACCGTCACCGAATGCTGTGAATACAGCCGACGATTCAATGTTGCGAACTGGACGAGAAACGACCCAGATTTCATTGTTTATAATAATGCAACCAGCCGCGAACGCCGTGCTCTCGATTGTTTACCTTTTCCTGCGATCCCCACGGGAATGAACCCCTGACTACTGCTGCTTTGTATGCCGGCATTGGCCGCGGCATCTTGGGCCGATGGGGAAGGTTTACCTTTTCTCTTTTCTGCACTGTGTCGTACAGCTTTTGTTGTTTGAATTTATGCGTGCTTACCCGGTGATTAGCGACGTCCAGAGACGCTGTGCAGCGGAACATCTCGAACGCTGTCGAAGCCCGTATAAATAGCACCAAACACTAACACGTTGTTGGTGCACATGCGCATTCGTTCATTGTAAGACGGGGTTGCAAATGGGCCATGTTCAGGCGGGTAATATGCGTTCGAAGCTTCACTGCAGAGCCCAGGGAGAAAAAAGTCCCTCTCACCGAGATGACGAGGGTGCATATCATATCTGGTGTATTACTATATCTTCCTACTACATCTTTGGAGTCGCGTCTTCAGGGGATGCTCACTGTGGCGGCTTGGCATAGGCGCAATCCTCAGCTTTATACGATGGGCAGATTAACACCCGGCCAGAAACGTGTGCAGAGTGGCCAGAGAAAATGGACGCGTAAAAGACTTCGCGACGGCAAAGCCCGCTCGTCTCGGAATTGTAAATATGGAATCAAGAGTTACGCGTGACACGTAATGTTGGTGCTGATTAGCATGTGTGCGAATTGGCCGGCGATTGGTGCGAATTGGCCAGGGCGGAAGATTAACAAGAAAATGATATCGTTAGCGTAGCGCATGACATCGCTCGAAACGTATCTGTTCCTTCAAGTTATCCTCGCAATTCTTCAAGGCACGTTCGGTAAATTCAACAAAACGAAAACGAAGTGCGACTGTCCCACGAAGCTGTACTTCATTGCAATGATATTTTCCGTCTCAGGTAGCCCCTGAGCCTCACGGAAGAAAAGAAATGACGTAACGTACCGATGCTGCGTCCTCGCATACAAGTACAGCTTGTTGAATTTGTTCAGTTCGCTGCTGTTGAGACTTGACTCATGGCTAGCCCTGTTTCCAAATGGCGAATGGCCGAACACAAGCGTGATCTGGCCGCCGAAGACGCCGAGAACCGGTTTCTCTGATCGACCACTCATCAATACGAGGATTTGCTGTCCTAGGGTCTCCGGTTTTTTCCTTATTTTTTAAACCCACCAACCTATATTATCGCAGACACGAAGGCTCCGCAAGCAGGCTCGTCACGTGGCCACGAAGCTAAGAGGGCTGCGCTGACATCATTCATGGTGGTCGCCGGTTAACTTTTCCCCCTTTAGCATACATTACGATGGCAGGCGATTTCTTCAGGCCATGGCAGCTGGCATCCCGTCGGCTGTTACACTTTTAAGTCTGTTTGCATCGATACTTAGCGAAACTTTATGCTAATGGGTTTTCTGCTGCTCGTCTCTCGATAAGTTCTGTATGGCGGGGTGGCTTTCAAAAGAATTATAAATTGGAATTCAGCAGCCAACAACCATGTCTCGTTTCTAATCGTCTCGTCTTGTAAATCGAAAACTTTCTTTCGGTGCATGGACGCTACGTCAAATGCGCGACAAGGGACTTCAAGAAGCCATGTGATCGTCTGAATTTAAATAGTTCCATTGGTGCAAATTGTTTGCAAAGTTATAGAATGTACCTGCAATGGTGAGAAATTAAGGATCCATCCACCAATTCGCGACAGCGTCTACATCCGAGATAATCGCGTCATCGTCCTATTAAATCATTAAACAATTTGAAACCTACTGCAATGAAGTGAGCGAGAGAGGCGGGCCGAATAGAACCCGCCTGTAATTAAACTTCATTTAAATTGTCTACGTTCGTTGCCGGTGTGGTCCCCGGCCGGAGGTTTCTTGCTGCTAATCCATTCCACTCAAGCTTCTACCGGGATGGAAGGAAGCCCATGCTATTACGCTTTTTGTACGGTTTCCACATCGGCTTCGCGCACTTCCCACGAAATTCATTCGTAAGAAAGTGTCGTTTCACGCGTCTGGCGGCAACTTACGCCACTCGCGGTGTATTATTATAGCTGGCGAAACTCTTTCCGCGCCTCGACCGAACTTGAACTTGGCGGCCAGGGTATGTTCATCCGTTAGTCGTTGCCAAGAACTGGATTGGCGCTGTGTTGGCGTTTTCTGTCTCAACCGGTTAAAGTGTGTCTCTGCACACTTCACAGTGTTCACAGTGAACTTCGAACAATATTAAAGTTAAAAGGTTAAAAGGTTTGAACATCATACAACAGTAGAGTAACACTTCGAAATAAATCATTATAATGTCTGAAGTTAAAGTAGAAACGTGTACGGAGTTTACGGCGGAACAATATGCTACATTCGTGTAACTTCAATGAATGCTGCAACGGGCGCCCCTGTCATCCCTTTCTCTTAGCCTTTTAGCATACCAGCATAGGCTACATTAATAATTCATTTTTAATCACCGCAGCTCACCGTTTCCGGCGCCAAACACGGCCTGTTCCCGAAGGGAAACTCGTATACATAGAACAAATGGGAAGTGTGGAGCCGAACAAGCCCGGCGTCGGTCAGTGAAACCAAGGTGCCCTGGATGTGGAAGTGTTAGTCTGTACGGAACGCAAACCTCAAACACCACAATTAGCAACACAAACCATTGAGGTCAACTGCATCAGAAATTATGCGACAATAGATGGAATTATCTCCGCCCATTTGAATTTGGATAGATATAGAAAACAAACATAATTTGCATCGTCTCGATTATGCTATCGAGCAAACTCCCCAAAACGATTCATATGCATATGTTTTGAAATAGAAGTTCTAGTTTTTTTAAATTACCGGCATCAAATAGAGCCGCAGTTCGGCCATATTGCCACTAGATTCTGATGAGCGAGTAGTGACTTACATTTTATAATTCGATTAAAAATGATCCCGATTCGGGCATTAGAAGCCTGAACACATCGGAACCCGAGTGAACGCAGAACTACAATGCATGTATGTATGCTTATTATTTTGCCCTCATTTCGCGCGCGAAGCCTCTCAAGTCGGCGAACTTGTTGAGACATTTCACCGGCAACGTCTGAACCGGGGGCCAAACATGAGGGGACTGCCATATGCATATGAGCGATCAGCTCGAAGGGCCCGTCTCCCGTCATGTCCTGCCCCTCTGGAGTGGTTTGTTCTTGGTCGTTTATGCAGGCGCAGGGAAAAACGGGGCCAGTACGTGGGGTATGTCCGGGTTGGACTCTGTCTCTCATGGTTGGTTTAGCGCCAAATGGGTGCTCATTTCACATTCAATTAACTCGACGGCTGTTACGCACGATTCCATTCGGCCCAGCAACCAGGTGGAAGAAGCATGGGCTCCAAGATCGCGTTGGGTGGAAGGCTACATGGGTTGTGCGCTGGCTATGCTGATAGAATTATGCGATGGCAATGAGGGAATCACTCCAGGTGGGACGGGGGACGGGTTAGGGCATGCCACGTAACAAATTTAACAGTAGAGCAAGCCGACAGCAAGTTGGATCGCTGGAAAACGCGGCACCTTGCTTATAGTTATGCAAATACACGAACGGAAAGAAATGCTTGCTTCAGCAAAGTCTAGAAGTTCCCTTCGCGACGACAGTAATCGTTGATACCTCACCTTACAAACAAACCAAAGAGGCGCCAGCCGAGCAGATGCAATTAATAAACTCTGATGTAATTGCCATCCGGCTTCACATGCCGAGGTTACGAAACCAAACGCATCGTAACGATAGCGACCATCGTCACGACACTGACATTGATGTAAACCCAATGCTGAACTAATTTGCTTCCATCTTTGTCCGAAGGGTGCACTCGAATCGAGGACTGCCAAGCAAGAAGGAAATTGCATTGCCGTTTTGCGTCATCATTTGGGCTACGTATAGTACTTGAACTGACTGGTATGGACATATTGGCGCACTTGGTTCAGAACAGGGTTAAACACTAAATCAACTCGAAAATATGTCATCTCCTAATATTTATTTGCAGGAAAAAATGCTTTTTCTCGTCTATCGTGCATCGTGGAGTTCGTCAACCTTCGCAACATGATGAGTAGAACGCCACACACGAGAAGAAATGTGATTAACCTGCCACAAACGGCATAAATGAAACTGTATGCTGTTAGATGCTGAGTGTGTCCGCATTCATTCAACGGGAGCATCCGTTCATCATCATCATTATCAAAGAAGTCACCGCGTTTGCATACAATGGTACAACTCACCTCGTCCGAGGAAGCAAGCGCCGCGGAATGACAATGGGGTTGCCAAAGCGTAAATGACAATGGAACTAGAATACAAAGTACAGCCCCGGATAGGAAATAAGGACACCCGTTGTCGTCGGCGTCGTCGTCATCGCTTGACTGCGACTCCGGCCGGGTCGGACCGATTCTTGCGATGAGCTTTTGATGATGAGCGATGTGAGCTCAGTTGGGTTTGTTTTTGCATAAGAGGGCCAAGGGAGCCGGCTAGAAGGGACAGGTAGTTGTATAAATATCAACTAGACCGCCGTTTCATAGCGTCAGAGTGAAAGCAACAATTTTTGCTAGGCACCTTGATATTGTGTGTGTTTCCGAACCCGGTTCGCCTAAGTGGTTGCTCATGTGGAAAACATTCGCGGGCAGGTTCTCATAGTGTCGGCCAATTCCTCCGAACGACATAATCAATACTATGGGTTAATAGCGGCAACAGCATTGATCCACGGGCTGGGTCATCCTATGCAATTATTGCAATCCCGGGGAAACGATGGGCCTATGCAATGGGGTTTCTTCGGCAACCACCGATTCCGCTCGTGCAACAGCATATCTGTACATGCATTACCACCAAACAATGGTGAATAGGATACACTACATTTCGAGGCGAGATTGCTGGGAAAGGGAGACACAATCGTTGCGAAAAAGACTCCTCTAATTGAGCAATAGAAACACGCCTGCTTTGTACGGTGCGCTGCGCCGACAAACTTCTTTTCAAACTGTCGCGACATCTAGGGGCATACCGAGGCCCGGGAAGTGTGCCACTTTGTGCCCATAGGTCCTGGTGCACAGGAACATTGTACTGCAAACTATAACACGCAGAGCTACGGGAAAGTGTTACGAACATGATTACGCGTTGATCGAGCAGCTACAAGTGTGCCCAAAGCTCTACAGCATACTTCCGGGCGATCATTATGGACGCAAACATGAAATATGGGCTCGGTCGGATTTTCCCCTCCCGCGGTCTGTGATGGAGTACTTCCCGCTGTCCCTCTCTCTATCACCATGCTTCTCTCACTCGCTGCAATCGCTCCGAGGCAAGGGCTAGCTAGACACGAATGAATATTCCGGTTCCGGTATGATGCATTTTCATGCTCCATCCGCCGATTAGCAAGGCGCCTGCAATGGCGCTCTTTTAACAACTAGCCCACATCCGGGGGACAACGACCATAACTGTGTCCCTATCATTGTCCCGGGGAAGGCCTTGGAACGGTGCCCTCTAACTGATGGTAATTTTATTTTAATTAACGCACTATTGAATGCATTCAATTATGATGTTTTCTTCTTCTCGGTACCTCAATACTTGTTTTTATGTTGTTGCGACCCGGGTATTTTTTTTTTCAATGTGCTGTTAGTCGAACGACAAATGACTCGCAGGTCACATCAAATTGGTAAGCAAACATTATAAAACCAACATACTGACATGAACAAACAGCTGATGGCGAACTCACACAACACACTATGATGAGAAATGTTAATTGTGGTTCTGAAATTCCTCTTTTGTCGTTGCATTGTGTACGCAAGTCACGCAAGGAGATGCAGCCAAAATAATCGCAACATAAAGCACATTCCGTCTGTTCCCTTGTTACAAGAATTGTAAACAGCTTATTTTTTGCCTAAATTCGATGTCTCATCTGTTGTTATTTGTGCATTATCATTGGTCCCGGAATGTGACGTATGTACGAAGATTGAATATGCAGTCCAACATGAGTAGTAACTTTTCCATTCTCTTGCCATACCAAAGATAAAGAGGAACAGTCGGAAGGCTTGATAAGAAACATGTATCAACTGATACGTAGTAGAAATTCCCGGGCTCCAAATTTAGCTGCCTTTCATTCCAGGCATGCCTGTGTACGTGAGTGTGATTCATAGCTGATGAACCTCGGCCGCATGCTACCCTAATGGACAATTAATGTAATCGTGTAATGTGAAGTTCACGTTCTGCGGAGGATGCAGGACGACCTAAAGCTGCCATCGTAGAAATGTTGACCAGGTTGTGCCCCACGGAAGTATCGGACAGAAATCTCACGAGTACATTAATCGCTGCTTCACACTTTGTCAGCAGATTCAGGTCATCGGATCCCGTGCCTGCTGTGGCATTATTCTAATGGTGATCCGAAAATCCTATGAAAAAGGAAAAAATTGGAAATGCCAAAACCAATCTACGACGGTACGGCGGCTGCGGCGGTGGTCGCAAGATTTCACCGTGTATTTGTGGGTGTGTGTTGTTTTTATGTGAAAATTCAGCCACCACACCGATGCCGTCATGAGAAGGAACAAGATAAATTAGTCTTTATTATATTAGCCATGCTGCGCCGCTGGCACTCTGCGGAAGAAGTCGTGCCGCGTGGCTGCTTAGCTGTAGTCGGCCTCATTGAACTGCCAATTCAACATAAAGTGTTATTAATTTATTAAAATCCCACCTTTTTCTTTCTATTCTTCTTTCAGGAGGATTTTTGGGCGCGCCAGAACGACCGAAGAATTCCGAAGTTTACATTTGAAGCACAAGAAAGTATTCGAGGTGCCCAACAACCTCACATCAACGAAGCCGATTAATAGCAACTCAGACACGGTCTGAGCTCGAAAAGTCGCAGCGAAGAAAGCGAAGCACGGACGTACCATGCAGTGTGGCGTCGAAACCATGAACGACTGCGAGCGATCCCCGGGGCGCACGGGACTGCGCGTGAACTTCACAGAGAAAGGCGAGGTGAAGGAGCGCCGCGAGAAGTTCCTCACGGCCAAGTACGGCTCCCACCAGATGAGTCTGATCCGGAAGCGGCTGGCGGTTGAGATGTGGCTGTACGATGAACTGCAGAAACTGTTCGACCCTCCCGTAAGCTGCTGCGGAGTTGCTCCCATAAACAAGTCCCGCGATCGTTGCTCGTTGGCCAGTTAACTGATACATTTCTTGCCTGCTCCTCTCTTTTCCGGACCCCGAAATTCGAAATTCTTTCCGACCCCGAGCGCAGACAGAAGCTATTGATGTGGATATCGATGAGATTCTAGATATGGACACCGATGACATAAGACGATCGCATCTATTTGTAAGTATTTCCGTTCGAACGTAACAGAGAGAGAGGAAGAGAAATAGAGAGATAGAAAGTGTAGGAGGGAGAATGTGAGAGAGAATATATACTATTGTCATAGGGACTATAAACAAGACGGTCAGCCGGGAAGAACCTCTAAAGATGACCAAACATAATTCCTCTTTGATTGGATGAAACATATAGACTCTTTGGTTGTCGGCAAATGTTGGGTGTCGCGGACGATCACCTGACCCACGGATTATATTTTTTAACTAATATAATATAACAATCGGCTTTTGTAGTATCGGTTTTTTTTTTAAATCGTTGACGACGATCGAACAAATGGAACGGTATCGCCGAACGGCGCCATAACTAAAGATAAATATCTTCTCGCTGTAGTATATTCACTGTCAGAAGCGCATATTCTGAAGAATGATAATATATTTACTGAAGCCTTGTGCGATATGCTGGCGAAAAGCGCACAACGGTCCTGAAACCGAACGGAGTGTACGCTCGCGAAAGTTGGTTGATTGGTTATTAGTGGCTTTGCGCTCGTGAAGGTTGCTTCGTTTAATGTTTCCAAGCCTGCCATAGATGTACCAATTCAGTAAACTAATTAATTGCACAATCTCTCTGTGCTGCTTAATTTACATGTCCGTTTTCGTCCAATTCTCTTTTTCAGAGTCTGCTTTCCGCATGCAAACGACCACCTCAAGACATATCGGTAAGACACTCTTGTTTATTTCCTTTTATTCGTTCGCTCTTCCTCAGCCTATAGCGATGTATGAACGATTACATCACGATTCGCACAATACCATCATTAGATACAGCTTTACTTGTTTCTTCGAATGCTTTCCTAGTTTACCCATTTAGTTGGCTAACCAAAATAATCCAAACTCGTCGAACCAAACCCAATCTTTACATTAATTAAATTAGAAAGTTGGACAGTCATAATAGTATCTCATTCGGAAAAGCATAATAAAAACGAATCACCCCTAGAGACAGAGACGTACATTATGGACGTTTTAAATTGACGAAGGGCATCATGCTTTCCGTCCGATGTTTGGGTATTGAAACAAATAGACAAATAATGTTTGCTGTACCCTGGGTACAACCCCTAAGATTTGTCTACAGGAGCATTCCGCTCATTTTCAGTTTGTGTCCGCAGTATGGCAGATTATATGTTTTATTTTGCTCTCACGTGGTTGTTCCAGCGGGGCTAATAAAATATTGTATTTGCATGGAACATAGACTGCCTATTGCCTCAACATTTAACCATTATTTGCTTGAATTTATTACGAACTTTGCACCAAAATTAGCTCGCATTTACTATAAAGTTATCAGGCATTAATTACACATCAAATGCTTTACTTCCATTCATTGTTACGAGTAGCATTACTTAAGTTTGTTTAGATGTACTTTGCTCAATCTACACATAAAATAAGAACAAAGAGCATACATACATCATCAAACATTTCTCTTTCTTTCACAATCTCTTTTCAGAAATTCATTAGCGATCTTCTGGACAGGGCCAAAACTCTCTGAGCTGGACTGGTCATTTCAGTTTAAATATAGGGTTTAAATAATTTAATGTATTATGGTTTAGCATTGTCACTCTACCGGCGCTATCAACAGCCACAAGAATCCCTTCAACATAGCTCCACTAACAACAAATCCGACCGAACCCTTGGCCTCGATTGAGGGATGAACGTTTGCTCAAAGGCAGCCCAAAAGTGCAGAAGTATTTCGATAAAATACTACAATTTAATAGCTGCATCCATGCGCTGCACAAAAGCGAAACTGCAGATGGACTAGCGTGGTAGCGAAGTGGGTTGGTTATGACAAATTGAGAAAACAAATAAAAGAATCCTTGCCTTCTTCCGATAGAACCTCAGTGAAGAGTATAGTGATCGGCAGACAGTCGGGGTGGGAAAGTGCAGCGTGGGTGTGCAAAGTGGAGAATTGAGGATAGGAAAACAGTATGGGTGAAGAGAAAGATTTAATTTTTCTCCAAAGAATACTTTAAACGAATATTGATATAGATCAAAAAACAAAATACGGGAAAGATTGAGCCAAACGTTGAAGCATAACTTCAAAAATAAAAGAGAGAAAGAGAAGAAATAAATTTACGTGAAAGGACGTACTAATAATGATCGTATAAGATGAAGCAGAAACAGAATACAAATTATGAAATAAGTTACAAATAGTTATCTTATGTTTTTTCGTGCTTCATTGACAGTTTTTTTACGTTAGAAAGTCTTAAGTTTACATTTAAAAGTAAGAATTACTAATTCGAGTTTTAATCCTTCAAACGAAATCAAAAACGCTCCAATACTTTTAATGTTACACTGCCAAGAACCAATCCGACAAATCATTTGACAGTAGATGGAAATTCGCCAGTTGCTTTTCCCGGAAACATCCATGCTCTTCATTTCCCATTATTGGCGAACACCACACGTATGCTCCTCTCGTACAAATAGCTTCACGTAGTCCAGGCTAGCTCCTTTTGGAAATACAATGCAAACACAATGATTGCACAATCGACAAGGATAAAAGTATTACTGTAAGGATGTTTTTGAAATCGAAAAAATCCATTATCGATGGCTTATCAAGACATCAAGACATTAACAGACTCAATCGTAGATCATATGGAGTAGGAATTTTAAGACAGAAGAAAGCGCAAGCAATAAATATGAGATATATGTAGACCAAACATGCTTTTTCAAATTACATTGCAGTAAAAAAAAACATCTCATAGACCACCGTAGATGAGTTTTTCGAAAAATTGTGTGCGGGATGTGTAAGGTATGATAACAGCTGTTACCTAGGTATACTCGTATCAGCGCATGTATGTAGAATGCATTGTTACACTTCTCGTCATGCTAGTGTCGATTTGGTTCCGCAAATTCGATTGAAAACGAGGCTCTGGCGTGGACGGAAAAGAGTCCTCGGTTGATTGACTGGCCAGTTCATTCTTATCATGGGTTTTACACTTTGGCGCGCGCATATTCGCATCATCATATCACATCATCATATCTAAGAAAGTTGCTTCTACTCAAACTTCATCCATTCGCGTTAGTTAATCTTTGTGTGCAGCTGATCACACATGTCCTATTAATCGATCTTAACCGAACTTAGACAAAGCTAGAAATTACTCAAGTGTGTTGTTTCTTAGATTATTTTCATTGCTGTGTAACATGCTACAAATGCTGAGAGCGCATCCCTTCAATTATTTCCTTGAACTGAAATCACGATAAATTCTCACAAGGATCGCTCCTTGCGAAAGGGCATCGTTCGACAAGGCGCTTTCAACAAACGAAACTATAAGCAAGCGGAGCCGACCGTGTATATCCCCAAACCCGAGATTGTATCATCAAAAAAATCAAAAAATAGCACAACACGTGTTATAACATAAAGAAAAGAATGAGGATAAGTTCTGGATTTGGTAGCAAGAGCTAATATTTGTGTTATTCTGCGACACGAAAGGGATTTTACATTTAAAAAAAGAAAAAGACCCTTATCAACTCAATGGCAAACGTAATTTGATCAGCGTGAAAAAAAAACAGTTGGGAAAATTGAAGTTTCTGTTTTGAAATATGAATTCAAAGGTTGTAAAAAACAAGACATCTGAATTTGCTTGAATCAACCAATAGAAACACCACATACAATGGGTTATTTGATGTAGGAAAACGTACGATAGAAGGGGGAATCATCGGAACACACAGATGAAAAACACTTCTAGCTCTAAATATACACAAATTCCTACGATGGTTCGTTCCCTTCTACGAATGGTCCAGGTGGAACTATGAGAACACAAAACAAGAAGCAGTACTTTGAACGATGAAATCCCAATTTAACTAGTTAAGGAGCGTTTGTGGAGCATGAAAGAAAAAAAATGAAAAATATGTTTAGCCACATGCTGGAGAACGAATCGCAAACAACGTGCGGCAGAAAATGTAATAAACATTTCCAAAAAAGTTTCTGATGCAGTATTTACACCGATCCGAAAATAAAAAATTGCGATTGTTGGTGGCATTATTTAATTTATTTATCGTCTGTTTCCACCTTTCGTCCTCGGAAAACTATTTTAATTCATTCAACTACCAACTCCTCTTCTTATGCGAGCATTTACGTCGGCAGGGCTATTGAATCCAGCTTCCTGGGCCTTCGCAAGCTAATCCGATGATATAAACCCGTTTATTTATAGGACCGGCTGCAATGGCCATATGCCCTATCTACCAACCCGATATTATCATTTGTTTCTGTTCTCCGGCGCTATTAGTTGTGTAGCTTCTATTAATAAAATGGGTAACCCTATTTTATTTTCCTATAGTGCTCCCAGACAAATTGTGTCCTACGGGCTGATCCGTCCAGTGATGGAAAACAGCATTTTGAACCGATTGATCATTGGCCACACTATTAGCGGCAATCAGCTCATTTTCCACATTGGCAAGTGCGTTTTGGTATTCGGTTATCTGCAACGCCTCCCATTCTGCTTTGAATGCAGCCTTCGGGTCTTGTGGCATTGCTACGGCAGCGCCGGACATCTGATCTTGCATCGATTGTGTTTGATCCGCGGCTAAGGATATGAGAGCAGATATAATATCAAACACTTATTACATTATACAGGGGAATTGAAACTATACCATTGTTTTCACCAAGCACTAGCGTATAGATGCTTCGTAGGCCAAACACGTTCAAGAAGTACCACGAGGCAGATGACACCCAAGCAGCGTCGAGCGAGGCCAGTTCAATTCCTCTTTGTAACATTGGCTTGAATCGAAGTGTCAGTGGGAACGGTACTTTTGTTGTGACGAACCCAGAGAACATCCAGTTGATCCATCCTCCGATGACGATCATGGGGAGTACATTGATGAAGTTGCCCTTCACCAGGTCCGACAACATCGCCGTCGAGTTTGGACTAGGCGGTGCTCGTTTCTGCGTTTTGAAGTAGCCCGTTTCCTCATTGTTGAAGTAGTGTCGGCGCATCGCAAAGGATTGCTGGGTCAGATATTTTCCGTTTTCTCTGAGCAGTCGTGCCCGGATCATGGCCTGACTGTCCTGTATCTGAGTCAGTTCTACCTTTTTCTGCGAAGAAATCAGTATGGAGAAGTAATGCCGGACGATTCCAACGAGGAACGTTATCACAACAATTGGCAAAAACACCCAACCACGAATGTTGGGATCAATCAGCAATTCAGCCATCGCGCCGAGAATGAAAAACGTTCACAACACTTAAGCTGAAAAGACCAAAGGAAAACCTATAGGGCGGACACAACTTTGCACAGATATTTTTACTGCACAGCAGCAGATGGTACAATTGACAGCTCTGTCATTTGACAGCGGGTGAAGTGAGATCCCGCCTGTGTGTGTGTTTCATCGTTTGTCGTGCTGTTTAATCGATTATTCTATTCCTTCGTTCTCTACATTTCTTTCCTTTTTTACTGACTAATCAATCCAAAATGTAAACAATATTTTATATAAGCTATTTATTATTGCGCTTCTTCCGCATTGCCGTTACCGTTGTCGACACGATTTTTGTTTTTCAATAGAAAGTTTGCCAAGTACTGCACCGGATCTTGGGGACGTTCCTTGGCTATTGCCTTTAGCCCTCGCAGTAAAATAGGGTTCACGGTTTGGTCCAAATATTGTCTCGTCGGAAGCGACTGCAGATCTACCCGTCCCGTTGGCTTTCGGCCATTATCAGCTGACGAAGTTTTATTTTCCTTCTCCATCGCGGCTCAACTAATTTACGATATGATTATTGTTTTCCGCTGTAGAAGCACTTGTGCGCCTTTTCGTTGACCAAAACAAACACCCTCCGGAACTCGCTTGAACGAGCAGAATGATTTTGACAACCAAGATAATTGCAACAGACGTTGCTCGCTGATGTTTACGGTGAACACGTATGTACTGTCAGTAACAAAAACAAACACAAACGGCAAAGAAGCAACTGGAACTAAAAGGCAAGACCACGAAAGCTTTTAATGTAACGTGCCCAACTGCCACCGCTCATAATTTGATACTCCCAGCTTGGGATAGTCTGGAATAGCTTTTATGATTTAGAAAATTTGACCATCAACTCCTCCGGATGTAAGTTTCGAAAGGTGGCTTGCGCGTTTCTTATAGAACAGCTGAACATAAACTCTTAACTCTCTTGCTACCATTTTACAAAGTATTGATACATCGGACAAACAGAATGCCAAAAATATGCTGATC
>JAOEFI010000004.1:1916443-2022623 GCA_034621735.1 Anopheles plumbeus | reverse complement strand
TCCATCGGCCGATATTTCAAAGGGTATTTCAGACGAAATCAGTATGCAAGTAATTACCCAAAACATGAAATGAAAGCCACATTGTGTGTGTGTGTGTGTGTGTGGAAGTGGGAAAAATGAACGAGCAACTTACCGAAACCTTGAGAGTCCTCTTGACCGGAAACTGCCCGTGCAGCTAGCGATAGCAGGGTGAACAACATTAGACCGACGAGGAAAGCTTCCCACCGACGAGTCTTCATCGTTCTCCTCGTCCGCTGGTTCGACGAAAAGAACACCATTTGGCAGCCGCCGCGTTTCGAACTGCGCACACTTGTTAACCTCACTAACGCCCCAAGATCGCGGGATCTGTGTCAATAGACGAAGCACTTGACGGGCAACTCGAACCGTTTACCTTTCGACACTATTTTTCCTGCTTTTCGTTTCGTCAGTGGATTTCTACAGAACCGGCCATCGTGCTGGTGTCCGTCGTGTAACGTAGTGCTTCGCGGAGATGCTTCTAACTGGTCGAGTGATCGATGACAGCAGCGCTCATCTGCGTGCAGCGTCGCACCGCAACATAAAACACTGCGCTTCGCATCCACAGCCTATTCCAACCTTGATCGGCTTCCACTGACCCGTGGCTTCAAATTATCGTAATTTTCTATTTGAACCCGCAAACAAACAATGGAGCGCAATTATACTGTTTTCTGTTGTTGTTGGCAATCTTCACACAATCACACGAAACGAATCGAAATCGAACCGAAACCACACTCACTCACTGATTGGACTTCCTCCGTCGGTTCGTTTTTCCGTGGCTGCCTTTATTTTATCTCGGCTCCGAGTTCTGTTCTGATTCTGATGCCCGGGCCGAAGCAGGCAACCTCTCTCGGAACGAAAGACTTCAACGATGCGATACGCGACGAACCCGGCGATGGGAGGGAAGAACGAAAACAGAGACCCCCAAGGAGGAAAAAGTGATACACGCCACGAACCGGCCGCTAAACACTGATCGAACTGTTCCGTCCCTCTGTTACCCCGCCCTGTAGTCGCTATCGATATCGATTGGGCGAAGTTATCTCGGGACCATCCGCTGAGACAAAAAAAAAGGAGAATTGGCGGGCCGGTTTGTCAGCACACCAATCTGTTCTCGAGCCCGATGGCGTACGAATCGTGGGGCAGCCAATCCCCTAGGTGCGCAGGGCTGGGCTGGTGCACATCGGCAGAGGGAACGCGGCGTTATGCAGCGGAACGACAGTATAAACAAATTGCTCCCGTCATTCGCTGTCCAATGCTGCTGCTGCTGCTGCTGCTGTTGCTCCTACCTCCACCAGCCGCCGTTTTCCACCGAGTTCGAGCGTTCAGTTCTTCGCCCTGTCCGTGCCGCCAGCGCGAGTGCTTTGACTTTTCCGTCGTTCGAACGCCGTTCCCCGTTAGAATATGACTCTGTGCAGCGACGCAGTCAACGACAACAGCAACTACGGCAACGACCGTCCGATCGAACGATCATACTGCAACTAACTCTCGGCTCGCGGCGGCTGCGCTGTTGGCCACGCGCCATGCTCCACCGCACGAAGACGCAAACACGCGCTCCCCGCGTCCGCGTGCGTTTTTCTCCGTTTTCTCACGTTTCCCCAACGCGCGTAACGACCGCAGCGCCGTACCACTCCAGGGTGAGGTTGACGACGGGGTGAAGCCATTTCCAGTTTCTCTCGCTCTCACTAGGGTTTTCACGCTCCCGATTGAGATGAGCTGGAGGAGATGTTGTTCTTCGAGACTTCAGCATGGTTCAGTCGGGGCTGAGGGCTGATGATGAACATTTTCCCAGTAAATGTTATACCTACACAATCGTCCTTTAGCCATGTTTTGAGTGTTCGAACAACGGTGCGGATTGACCGCATGTTCAGGAAACCAACAGTGACCGCGCAGTTGCTTCGAATATACAACATTCCATTGCGCATCAGCACATCGACCAATATGCTTGCATCATTCGGTAGTATATGCGTTTCCGCCACAGTCAGACTATGTTCTCCAAGCGCGCCCCATTATTGGAGCGATGTTTGTTTTAAGCAATTACCCACCGCATCCACACGTCGTCAGACGGGGTGCATTTGTGATTGCATATTTCCGTTTCCATTCCGTTTTCCGCAATCAATTCCTGTGGGCCAGCCCAGCCCGCAAACCGAACAGCGAAGACAGTAACAGTTAGGGGATCCATCAGTCCATCAAACACGTTTGCAGAAGATGGTTCTCTGCGAAACGGTTGAGTCACACTGTGGCGACGAGGGGAGCAGCTTAAGCTGTTGCGCCGGTGATTAATATGGTTTTAACCCGAGCTACCCTCGCCCCTGCTGGGAGCATCTCGACCACTAGCAGGGGATCGATTATACCCGTGATTACACCGTTGCTGGTAGAGATGTACACGGAGACGAAGGCAATAAGAAATAGAATGGTGCACTTACTTCGATTAGCTGCATGTTGAAAAGGGCCAATTTTATCGACAGTAACTATTCAAACGAAACAGAAAACAGCTCGCGTTAGAGCAAAACCTGCATCTAAAACCAAGTTATCTCTTAACGCATACTGATGCTTTGTATCAGCAATAAGCGGACTACTTTTCATATGACAATTTCATTCGATAGACATCATAGCATACTGTCAATCTACAAACGGCACTTTGTAGAGGTTTTTTTGTAAATGTATAGTTGCTGTATTCATGTTTTCATAAATGTCCAGTACCTTGAAACTTATTTGACTATCTGAATCAGCACGATCCGATTGATGGCTCTTCAATCTCCACTTAAATCCCGTCTTTAAAGAGACAGTGAAGAGCCGGCCAATAAATTTCGTTTCTTCGCAACCATGCCTGCGTGCAAAAACGCCCGGTGCATCATCGCAAATTAATAGAACATAAAGTTTAATTATTCCATCATACTGCGATTTTCTGCCAGTTCTCGCTTTGCTCGGCTATTAGCAATGATAGGTATGAGCTTTCCTTTTTTTTTGGCAAAGCGCACTATCGTCTGACTGAATTGAAAACATCGAACTCAACGATGCTCAAAAGGCAGACAGACGAGCCGGAGCAAATACAAGCCCAGACGAAAGTGTTGGAAATACTAGCCCAGTTAAGGCTTTTTTCGCCATCGTTCACGCAACATTAACAATGCTACGGCCGACCAGTAATCAAACATCTAATAGAAAATGATTGAAATTTTTGCAGATTCCATTCGATCGAATTCAGATTGTTTCATGGCATCTGCATCGTATTCATCGCTTTTTTCTTCATTAAAAAAAGAAATAATGATTAAAAAATATGTTAAAATTCGAGGCAAGGATAATCCTGGTAAAAATCCAGGTTTTACAAACCGCAGTGTAACACCAGCGCCCATTACTGACACACATTTTGATGATGTCATAATACACGATCCACTGCAGTCCGAAAGCATAAAACAAAGAGTGGAAGTGGAAGTTTAACTCATGTTCAAAGGTTTGAAGATGTTAATGAAAACAGAAAAAAGAAACATACGAAAGCCGGGGCTTCATCAATGCCATTCGGCATCGCGAAGGATGATGAAAATCGGATCCTCCGATGCCCCATCATGGTCGAAACAATAATGATGCATATTGCTTGAAGCGGTCGGCAATTCCCACATAAGTGAGCAACTTCAACCCGATCTCATTCATGCGATGGCGAAAAAGGCGGTATTTATACGGTTGCCAATCCCACGCTCGATCCGTTTTCTCCAGCCACCCATGGTCAATTTTGGGCTTCAATACGCTTGCCGCGTATGTTCCCCGTCGCGCTCGGGTACAATGGTTCGATTTTCACTTTCGGTCGATCATGGCAGGGAGCTGAGGAAGAAAAATAATTCTCCGACGGATTAGAAATGAACAGCAGCGTGCCGACTTACCTCTGGTGCCTCTCCGAAGAAAGACACTCGAAACCCTCTCGAAAACTAGCGGGAACTGATGAAAAGCCCACACGCGAGGAAACCATTCCGACCGCCGATCGGAACTGATCGACAACAAATGAGTAAAAGGTGCCCGATACCGACGACGAACTGTGGGAAAAAGCTAGATTAATCGCGTTGCCCTCTGATTGTTCGATATCTTATCACTTTCGCGGACATGGAACGTACACGAGCACGTCGCCACGATTACTTCGTTTGTTTTGTTTCGGCCCATTTTCAGTTTCAGCGTTTTGTTTGGCTCTTTTTTTATACCAAAAGCAAAAGTTTCGGATACGAAAAGCGACACTCATGTTTGTTTGGCATTTCTTTGGGTATATCTCTTTCGTAGGTCTTCATTTTCACTCTATCGCATTAGTTGACAAAAAAGGAAGGAAATAATTACTTTACGATCAGATGGATTTAGTGTACTAATTGTATATAAATGAGCTATTCACGTTACTCTCAATCGACCATTTAACTTCTTTGATATATACTAGCACAGTTCCCTCCAAGTCCCGAACGTTGCAGGTGTGCATGACTGTTTCACATGTGTACGGGTACACGGCGAACTGCCAAAATCTTAAGCAACATAATTTCGTTACCACAAAACTAAAGCAAGGTTAATTTCAGTATCCGAGAAAAAAAAGTTCCAAATTCGATTGGATAGAGTACTCAATCAGTTTTTTTCACTTAAAGCATCTTCCTCGTTTGTCGGTCGGCCTCTCAATGTTGCGTCCAAGCACTGCTGCGCTCGTCTTCTTCGCGGGCACCTCAGCACGTGGTGTTTGTCGCTCCGTACGTTTCCAGATGGCCCATCAGTACTTGCTGCAAGTGGCCTCGCTGGGACCGTTCCTCGGCGATCTGCAGTTTGACGTGTGCCATGTCCTGCTGCAACTGTCGCACGCTGATGAACAGCTGTCGCAATGTTGGGGTCATCTCGTCGCACTCGACACCTGACAAGGTCCACAGCGCGAAAAGTCGAGCAAAAAAGCGAAAAACAGAAGCGGATATAAAGACAAAAAATAATCAAGAAAAGAAAAAACCATTTTAAACCGAAAACTAATAAAAAACCACAACCTAGCTGGTAGTAAACGAAGAAGAAAGGCATGCATCTGAAGCGATCTGAGAAATTGGGTAAAATCATAAAACCAAAAGTACACCACTAAAAGAAAAACGAAAGAGGGCACCACATTTCCAAAGCATAAGCCTAACGGGATATCTTGTTAATGAAACAAGCAATGCAGAATGAAAACAATATGGGTACCAGAAAGCTAATCCGTTGTAGCACCAAATACTAATAGATCTCGTCGTCGTAAAGGAATAAAAACTGGATCACCACCACCCATCTCTTTCATTCGTCGGGATTAACTTTCAACCTTTTCCACATCATCGTGTACGGCATTGCACGCCTTTGAAGGTGCCATTTCGCCATTTGCGGCCACCCGTGGGCGTAATTATTCACACGTTTATATTGGGATCACCCTTAGCCCCATGGCCAACGACAGATGCATGATAGTGGAACAGACATTCGGGTGCTATTGTTTGAAGAGCAGTTTGGAGGGCGGCGAAAGTGTCTTCCCACTCGGGGAAAAGCAAGCAAAATCAACTGAATGAGAACGGAGATCGTCGGCTGCGCTGGCTTTTTATGCGCTGTCTCGAATACTAAAACAAGCGCAACTCGGTTTATTCCATGAAAACAATTTGTGAAACAAACTCCTCGCGGCTTTTGTTTTGTATAAAAAACAAAGGATGGAGTTAAAAATGCTTGCCCTTGTTGGCTATGCTTTTGACGCACGCCACAGTTCCGAAATAAATATGTTTTCAAATCATGTATTTTTAACTTTCCTTTTCATTATCCAGCGATAATTTGGTACTGGTCAATTTTGAATCGTATGAAGCAGTGCAATAACATCGCTTTGTGGGGGACGATGGCCAAAAAGCATGTGCAAATCAGTCCAACACATGATATAAATGAAACGGAATCATTCAGTAAATCAACAGTCCAGAAAAACTTTCGCATTCAGTTGCAACAAGACCGCACACCTACTTTCTGAACCAGTGATTCTCAGTTTCATCGAGTTTCACAGCAAAGAAAGCCTACTGCTCACGTTGAACCGTATCGTTGTTGTCGGAAGTAATGTTAAAGTAATGAATTAACATTCTGATTAATTTGTAATTTTGTGTTTCCCTTTTTTGCTATTCGTGGGTGAAACATCATCCTAAACACATTGCATCATATCATCGCCCTTGTTGGAAATACATAAACAATAGTTGGGGTAACGCTAGACTCTCGCCTTAAGTCGTTGTCTCTATTTCTTTTTCATGCCGAATCATGCGTGTTTTTATTCTTCAAGCGGAACATCCTATATGTATGGGTGTTATATGTAACATTAATCCAAAAAGCTAGTACCGTTCGTATTCATTGATACGTTCGTACATCCCTCCCCCATCGACGGTAATCTGTAAATGATTCAGATCCTTACCTTTGTAGTAAATAACAATACAAACGTAGGGTAATTTTCTCAGTAACAAATCTTCTTCTGACAATAAATACGTCCGGTTCATTCGAGGAATGATATTTACAAGGAAAACTTCTTTATCTTTACTTTAACTAATATCACATTTTCATTCTCTCGATGTGTTATGATATTGTAAGTACTCGTTCTATAAAGCAAAGCAGAATAATTATTATCCTGAGAACTTATCTACCAACGTACCGACGGTTGATGCAATCTCGTATATCTTTAAAACATACTATTCCCGAATTATGAGGGCCGAACAAAACAGCCTTTACAAATCTATCCTGACTCATACATACATGGACATATATTCGTAGATTAACAGCAGTTTTACTGCACATTGGTTAAATTCTGCCACTAGAAACATTTAGCATGTGTTGCTACTCTACTTCCTAAAAAATCAACCAAAATAGAACAAACCGTCTGTTATGGTACGAAATAAGACTCATTAGGTGTATAATATAGAATGATTTATAAGTGATAAAGCAAGCTCGGCTTCTACTTCGGTATTGTAGGTACCATAATATGGATACACTCACTAACTAACCAACAACGTTCCTATTGAATACACATGCCACTACACTGTCCTAGGCGTACTTTCTATGCAATATTTGGTTTGAAATCAAACCTAGTGCATATTTGCTATGCAAACATTCCGTTGTAAAAGGTCCCTTCAAGGAAGAGGTCGATCAGTAGATAATATTGGTCGATTGCGAGATAAACAAGAAGAATAGATTTGCAAGGCTTTTGATGCATTTTGCATGGCACCCCCATGTGCTTTCGATTAATGATTACGCATCATATAGATGCTGCGAAATCTAAGCTTAACGTTGATAAAGAAAACCAAAGAAACAAAAACAGACGATGTTCTCTAGGGAAAGGATTTCTACGAAATCTATCGCCCCTATCGATGGTGCTGCCAGTAGAACATCCAAAGCTTGTTGCAACAGGACACCGAGTTTCGTGACATATCGTCACGCAAATGATCCTCCTCCATTCGAGGAGCCATGATACGATCAGCATGATCACGGTCATTATCGTCCTCTTCGTCACCGTTCAGTTGTGGCGTCGAGCGACGAAGTTGCGATATTTTCGAGTTCCTGTTCAACCCCTGCGCCGTTTCGAAAGATCGATTCAGGCGGCGATCGTACAACGACGTGCAGACGGTGGAGCCAGACGAATGTCCAATAGGCCTGTAACCTCCGACGTATCCACAGCCGCCGCCTTCCGGTGCCGGTGGCGGTGGACTGGTGTCTCGGTCGGTCAAAAGCACAGCATCTGCTTCCCGGCTAGTGGTTCGTTGTCGACGCCGGTGGTGATGCTGCTGAGGGTAGTGATGCTGCGGTTGTTGATAGTGGTGATGCCCTCCTAGGTTTGCCCCTTGCAATTGGTTTGCATTGGTCCAGACCGTCTGCTGCTTCGAAACGCGCGACAATAGCGGCGTGTTGGTGTTAGAGTTCATAAAAATGTTATCGTAGTTCGAACCAGACCGTGCGATGTATCCGGTACCATGCGGACCGGATTTCAACGTGCTACTAGATCGAGCGGACATTCCTATCGTACTGCGACCAGTTTCCTCGGAATGCAAACGCCACTCCGTACTACCATAGCCACCGATCGAGTAACGAGCCCGCTGATGTTGCTGTTGTTGCTGTTGCTGCTGTTGCTGCTGTTGCTGCTTTAGCTGATGCTGATGTTGCTGAGCACCGCCGGCCGTGCTGAGGGTGGCGATCGAAGCTGCATAAAGATTAAAACTATTCGGACTGGCCTCCCTCCAGATGTGCGACGAGTTGATGCTATTTGTAGAGGTGTGAGTGCGGCTGTTTCTGATGCCGCTGCCACTTGGCAGGTATGACGACAGTGAGGAGCAAGTGAACGGTAGCTGCGGATTGGACGAGGAAAAGTGTTTGCTTGTTTTCAGCTTACCGCCGCGAATCGGCAGACATGGCGTCCATGGTAACAGTGCTGCATTGTAGATGCGTCAGTGGGCGTATGCATGTGTGGGATGTAGTGTGAAAGGATGCAAAAGACAAAGAAGGAAAGGGTTGATATGTTTTTGCGTGTCATTCATTGTACACGAAAAAAACACCATCGATCATTGCCACCGGGGAATGCCAATCGTCAAAATGGTGGAAGGATGCGACGCACAAACAATGGGAAAAAGAAAGAAGATAGAAAACGGTCAAAGATTTTCCAGCCTTCGAGACTTGCTTTGTATCGACAATCATAGTTAATTTTGCATTTGCATACGAATTTCAAAACAGAAATGCAAAAAAGTCAACCTTTCGCCAGCAGCTCGCAGGGCAACAATCAAGCATATTCAAACGAATGACGGAGAAGGCAACAAAACATAGTGGCGCATTTCATGTGATGGCTTTTAGATAACCGGACAAAATTATGACTATACATGCATCGAATTAGTCCAACAAAGCAAGGTTCAGGTTAAAACTGTAAAGCACAAAAATTAAAACGTGGAATATAAAATTCAACTTAGTCCGTTTCTACCACGGATAAAAGGTTTCATGATTCTTTTTTGGTAAATGTAAAACAAAACCAGAACGAAATCATTAGACCTTTCCTAGCCTCAGCGACTACCCTTAATGCATTATGATGTAGGATTAATAGCGAGCGTAGTAAACACAAGATCAAAAAATAAATTAAAAATATACCCCTAACACATACAACATTCACATTGCTTCTCATGTTATTCTCCTACCTGAGTGCATCGTGTTGCGCGAGGTACTCTGGTACGCGGCACAGTACGCCTCGATGACACGCAGGACTAATGCGTCCTCCTCATATGTGGGCGAAATCTTTGAGCTCGAGTTGAAGCATAGGCCATGATTAACACTATCAGAAGCGCCTAGTGTTCCATTTCCACTATTTCCACCGCCAACGCAACTGGCCGCGGCCCCACCAATGCTTCCGGTGATGCTCCCTGTTGCACTTCGCCCTCCGCCTGTTCCTCCATTAGCGCCACCACCGGTACCGCTGGCAGCGACCGAGCTCAAAAAAGAAGGGCGCAACGGTGGCGCCGGCCTCAGGTTTGTTATATTCCAGTTAGCTAAAAATTGTAATAAAGTATTTCACAATTATCCAACTTCATTTGTAGACTACCATGCAAACACCAGCATACCTTTTTCCGAAAAACCTTTTTGGCTTGGCAGCGACTGCTTTCCCTCTGGACGATTTAAGCTCTGGCAGTTCAGGGAAGGTAACGGATTTGGATTCAGTTGATGTTGCTTTTGTTGCTGTTGCTGGAACTGCGGCTGCTGCTGCTGTTGTTGTTGCACCTGATTGTAGCTGAGGTGATGGTTGAACGACTGGCTGCGTTTGTGTTGAGACATGTGCTGCACAATGCCGGTCGATCCGCTCCGCGACGGATGACTGTTTCCAGTCAACGATGGTGGTGACATCTGCAGAATGAAACGAACAGCCATAAGTCGTCTTATATTATGCTATGAAGAATAGTTCAACAGCAAACAAGCGTTTACAGGACATGGCCGGAATGGACATTTAAAAGACGAAAGGCATCGCCAAGAAACACGACCACTTGCACCAACTGTGGTGCAATGGCGAGGTGGAAAACAACTACGCTAGTAAGCTGAAGCGATGCGATGATAGGTCCTAATGGATGTGAGTAGAGAGAGAATGCCAAAAAGCATAGCGAATGGCACAATGTTAGTATTTTCAGCTGCGTTTGATCGAACGTGAAAAACGTATAGCTTTATATATTTTTAATGGAGTATGCTCGTCTATGGGCTCAGGCTGTGTGTGTATGTGCATTGGCAGAACTATTAATGTGTACAAATTGAAACAACGTCACAAACAAAGCAAACACATCCACATTCCGGCTGATTCCAGTTGTGCTGCTATCATCCAACATATCTTTTACTAATTTTTAATGATTTATTGTCATTGAAACTAGAGGAAATTTTAAAGCTTGTAGTACTTTCGATGTGCGTATGAAAAATATTATTAAAGTTATGAGTGGACTGCGAACGTTGCGCATTTGCACATCATTCCAAACAAATTTCCATCATCTCAGTAAAACGACAAAGTTCGGCAAACAACGGTTTAATAAACGGCCCATAAAAATGCAAACAACAATAAATACGACAACGAAAAATCAAACAGAGGAAAGGAAAAACAAACGGAGAAGAAACACTCTTGCCTGAACCCCGAGCAGCTCCACTGCGATTGGAAGAAATAGTTGGACGCCACAATGAACCATCGCACGCGACGGCTACACCCTCCCGGATGCTGGTCGCGGGTTCGACGCTACTACTACTACTTCTACTACTAAGAGGAGCTTGGTAGGGATAGGAACCGGGAACAGGAGGTCGTGGCGGTGTTGGTCGAGTCAAGAGACCCGATGCCGGTGGCAACTTCAGTAACTCGTGGCTCGTGGCAACAAAAATCGGAAGTTTTTCTTTCTTCCACCAGTGTGCATACAGGCCAGTTTTGAACGTTATTCTATCCGCCAATGCGCCACCGTCCGATGAACCTTTTTCGTCTCCCGGTCGGCCGGAAGAGCGGTCGTGCAGGTTCACCACGATACGAGTTCGCCCACAATACTGCCTCGCTTCCATATGACCTGCGTCGGGACGATCACACGACGAGATAAACAATGGAATGCGATCAGCACTGCGACTTCGGAGCGTCCGATCGGACTCCGGGGCCCGACCACGACACGGGAAATATCGATTTGCCTCTGCTCCTCTTACATCTCCGACAAATTCCGTACTTTCCGGAACGTTCGCATCACCTGGGACAGTGTTCTGTTTCATCCCCTTCGCACTCTGCGGACGGGAGGACTGGGAAGAATGGTTATGATGTTGGAGGTCATTATGGAGGTCGTATTGTCCACTGTCGGTAAAATCGAACTCACTGTCCCGCACAAGCGCAAACCGGCCCAAATTGTGACTGGACCGTGAGTGTCGTATCTGCGACGATAAACACGTGCTGCTGCATTGTATTCCCCTGTTTGGCGAGTTCACTACACCCGCAACTATCGGGACGTCGTCGACGGAATCTTTGCACATTGCGCTCACTTGCGTATGATCGCTATCGCATGCCATAAGTGTCTCAACACCATCGACGCTCTGCGTGGTACGCTGCTCTGCATAATCACAAAGAAGAAAATCACCGGAAAATTTAGCGGGACCGTCTGGAGACGAGATCGTACAACTACCGGCCATACCTGAATCGCTCGAGTGCGGACTGTGGCCGCGAGAAGAGAAACTACAGAACCGACACTTGTGCTCCGAAGAAGAGAAGGAGGAATCACTAGTTACGGCCCCGAGACCGCGTTGGCGAAAACCGTCGTCCACTCGACTCGCGGCACTGTATCTAACCGTCGAGTTGTTGTTCGAGTCGAGCGGTTTCATTTCTGTCAACTTTAGTTCCGTTGTAGTAATACAGGACAATTGCACATATTGGTAGCTGACGCATCGCTTCCTTACGGTAGATTTTGGGCCGCATTCGGTCACACTCGTACCTAACCGCGATGGTGCCGATTCCCCGCTCGTTTGCTCGTGCGAATAATCCTTGCCTTTTCTATGATGAGTTGGGTTTAGCACAAGTTTTTTATCTGAATTTATTGAATGCTTACGGAATGGTGACTGCTCGCGAGATAAACAAGCCGGCGAAAGTTCCTGGTTGGCCCAGCCTCCACAGACACGGCCACCGTCATCCCTACCAATGTGTTTTCCATCGGTGGTTAATGCCGTTTTCGAAAAGTTGTACAACAGCTCGGCCGTCACCGGATCCGGGGCAGGCACGACAGCCGGTATATCGAGCGAGCTGGAATGTACAGAGTTACGATCATCGGTACCCTGGCCACCATCGCTGCCGCCCCCGCCTCCATTCTGGCAGTCGTCTCCCTTCCACGAAGGAATGTATATTTCCGTCACCGATGAGTTGTTGAAGCGATTACCCACAAAGTACGTTGGCATGCTGTGGCGCTCCTCGACTATTGCTTTCTGTTGCAGGGAGTGTTTTATCTGCATCGACTCATCCAGGTTCAGGAGATCTTCACAAGCCATCCGACCTCCGCGGGCGGTGCGGTGCTCGAAGCTGGACATTTGCGACTGTTCCGAACACTGCTGTTTGAGCTCTCCTAATAGCAACCTTGCAGTGGAGGTATGAATACCCGAAGAGCGAAACATATTCGATTGTCCACCGTACGGGGTATCGTCACTGGCAAGCGATTCCCGATCATTTATCCTCACGAAAGGAACTGCGGTAGAGCCAATCATCTCCGAGGTACGATTGCCATCAATTTGACAAACGCCATCATCTTCATTCACTTTTTCACTTTCAATGTCTTCTGAGTCGACTGTTGTTCTACAATCCTCCTTATTTCCACGTGTGTACGTGAACGATCCCCCCTCTAGAGCATGTTGATCACTATAGCTTTCATAGACGGTGCTTTGCGTATCTGCTCCTCCGCTGTCATTGTTTTTGCCGGCAAAGAAAGTGATCGTTTCATATGCCTCATTGTCTTCCTCAACATAATCGACGGCATTTTGTCGTTCCAAGTTCGAACGGTCTCTTGAACAGGTGGACGACGCACACGAGGATGAACCAGACGAAACGGAATCGCAGCTGTCACTAGTGGCAGGCTCAACCCTCCTTGAACATTCCGGAAGTTTACATGGACTTTGGCCATCCGTGCTGTTTCCATTCTGCTCGTCTTGCCGCGCTGCAGCAGCGGGTTCTTTCTCACGCCGCTGCATCCGAACTATTGCTTTGTGTCGCCTACGTCGCATCACTACCTGTCTGCGATCGTACGCTTGTGTTACTTGGGGATAAAGTAAAGCTTGCATAACGTATCGGGACAGCTCCCCGGCACGGAAAAGACGTCGAAGGTACGCAGTCAGCTGGGCGTAGGGAGCAGTTGGCGGATAGCTGGCGGGTGGATAGGTTACCTTGAAATCGGAACCATATTGACTGCACCACTGGCCACTGCCACCGTATGCACATACCGATACACGAGTACTATAGCCACGGGAATCGAGCGATAGCTGGTTTTTACCAAATGCATCGTGTGTCGCACAACGCATAAGAAAGTGACACGCACAATGCAACAGGCGACAGCATTTGAGGTTTAATATAATTTGAAAAGTAGGAAAAGAAATAAAAAGCATAAAACAGAAAAAAAGGAAAGGTCAAAGACATGGAAACAAAATAAACCTCAGTCGATACGACCTATTCTTGAAAAATGAAGGTCTATAGAAAAAGCCCTAAATTTGCTTCATTTCTATCCATGGGAAAATAGTTTAATGTCGGAATAATTTATAAAACTTTACCATGCACCAGCTAAAACTGAATGCGTATTGAATAAAAGAGAATATAAACGATGTGTATACTTACATGAGGCGGGGGTTGCGGAATGTTTACGGCGGAGCTGCTGACATTGCGTTTCAAGTCGACCATACTCCCACCGCCCGTCTGTTCGTTTCCGCTGGCTGCTTTGGGACTAAGCAGCTCTACCCAACGATTGGCTTCGCTCGGTCCTTGGCACACTGCTACAATCCGATCGATCAGCGAGCCGCTTATTTCAAACGCGTGTTTGATCTGGTCCGTATCCTCCAGTCGGTTAACGGTGATCCCCGTGAGCGGAAGCTTTCCTTCGTACTTGAAAGCACTCATCCGCTGGCTCACGCTCAGTATCAATAGCGTCTGGGGAAACAGCACCAGATAGCGATCTTTATGCTCCGGCCCGACGGCCACACTGCCCATGTGGATAATGTCACCGAGAGTGCTCAGCTCGGCACCTTGCCACCCTCGCACCGGACCCGTTAAGATTTGAAGCTCGAGCTCTTTCTGACGCCGGGTGGCCGAACAGGAGGAAGCAACATCCTTGTACACCGCGATGCTGCGCTGTGTGTCGCCACGGTCCGGGTGGCCACTTTCCATGTGCCGCTCAAGCTCCTGCAGTATGGCCGCATACTTGTCCAACCGCCTGAATGGCTTCGAAAGCCCAGTAGTGAGTACCAACAGACCGGGTTTTGCTGCACCCTGCTTTTCCATGAACACATTCAATTCTTCACTGCAAATCAAGGTACAAATCAGTTAAACCACTGGACCGCCGTCTAGCTTTGCTCTCTTACCAAAACTTATCAACTATAACTATAGCACGTGGATGGGCTGCGCAGTAGGTTTGGTGTACTTTCTTCATCGTTGGTGCCTTGGATAGGAACACTTTTCCCACGCGATCGTTGCAATCTTCCAGCGTTTGCAGAAATTCTTCATGCATTTCTACAATCTCCAGAAAGTTGCACATTAGCTGCGTGTATTCGTTCGACGAAAGTCTAATAGGGTGAGAAATTGAGGAATAGTTGTACTGCATTGTGTACTTCGAATTCTCACAGCTCTACTCACATCTGACTGCCATCTAGGGGTTCTAGAAAATTTTCCACTAATCCTCGCAACTCAGCGACGTGTGCTTTTTCGCTTTCGAGCAGATCACGAAACACGACCGATCGGAATGCCTGTATTTCCTCCGGCGGGCGAATCGTTTCGGATAGAGGGAGTGGGCCTGGAATGTAGTTGTAGTGAGAATTGCGTAAACTTTCTTTGGCGCGAATTTCGTTGTTATACATACCAGCGTACTCCTTGACATAATTGCTCGGAAACCAGCCAGTTTTATCCCCCAGGGTGCCCTCCCACCAGCCACCTTCCTCACGCTGTGTAAGCGTAATAATGTCTCCCTTTTTGAAGCACAGCTCGTCATTGTTGGATCCATTGAAGGAATACTGTGCCTGCACTGTAATTGCCGAAGTGTCCATTGCCAAACCCAACACGTGTTCTGTAAATAAAAATGTGTTCCCATAATTCAGTAGGATCTCTGTTATGCCGCATAATAGTAGATTTGCCGTCGCTGCCGGTAGACGATGCAAATACATCAATTCAAGTTATGATGCAAATATTTCAATTCAAGTAATTCAGTCGAGCCACTAACGAAAACAACATTTTCCGGAAAAACGACGTAGACCCTTTTTGTCTGTCTTATTCAGAACTTCCTTCTTCGAACGATCGGATCGAGTTGCACAAGCTGAAAATAGTCTGCAGAATGTCGAATACCAAAACACACACAAAATACGAAAAACTTCGAACACATGGAATGTACAGAAGTTTGTTCATCTTCTTCATTATTCGTGCATCGCAACGACAGACTGTATGACGCACGCACGTGCTTTAGAATGGCGCATACGCAACATATGACACATGCCTCGCTAGATTCGTTTAAAACTGACTTCAAATGTGTACGACTTGGAATTCGAATGGTTTATAATGGAGAAACACACAACACAATAGGCCAAACGTTTACTTTTTCTCAAATGCAAACGAATTCGAATCAATCTAAATCATCACGAAGAAAAGCGTAGTGTGCTTAAAACCAAAGCATAAACTTTACCACTTAATTACATTATGTAAATAAATTTATTTTCGGCTCAATTTAGATCAATCAAACAATGAATAATTCCGACAAAAATCAAAAGACTGATCTGTTTTAAATTTAAAGCTCACTGGGTTGTCTATTTAGTGATGAATTAACGAATAATTTAACTCTAACGATAGAAATATATACTTCGTCTTACTCCTTCCAATCCATTTCATCGACGAGCGAGACGGGGAAAATTATAAACACTTAAGAGCGCCCTATACCTCGTCCTTATTTAACAGTTTCAGCTCCGGACAGTTTATTTATAACAAATCAGATTTATTGACCAAGCACCACTTTTCTCCACAGCTTCATTTCGTATACCATGGGGTGTTTCGAATTGGCATTTCTAATGCCGTTTCAAAGTGCCGAGATCGAAGCGGACGCCTAGTCATTCGATGCGAGCACACGATTCGCTCACGAGATCAGTGTCTTCTTTGGATTTGTTTACGATCAAATCTCGTTACGCTAAGATTGTCTTTCCAACGTTGGCATGGTTGTGCCACTCGCACAGTTTTTGTGTAGAAATGCACATGGAAATGTGTTTCATCGGCACGCGAGTGTGAGTATGCGAAAAGCAATCGTTTTCGTAGATGGGAGAATTATACCAATAATTTGGTAAAACACTATCTTTGTCTATCAGAGCTATTCCCATGGTGAGTTACATGCTGTAGCTCTGGTTCGGTAGCATTGATCTTGCGTTATTGCGAAAATACGAAGAGATAAATCAGTATTACCACCATGACGATGTACCAAAGAAGCACTACATAGTTCTGATGCATTGCCATGAGCACCGTTTCACGTTGCAACGATGCAACAATTTCACTTGAGCTGAACCAATATTTCACGACCTAGGCCAATTCTAATTTAGCTCGTCGATGATAATTGTTTTAATCGTTATTCGTTACACTTTATAATAGTGCCAAGTAAAGTTCTATGATCTAGTTCGTTTCTAATATGCAATATGTCATGCGCGTAGCAGGTAGTGCTGCAGCCTGCAGAATTTCTAAATTTATTTTTCTCGTCCTCCTGACACACGATCACGCTTTTTCTCAGGGAAGAACGTTGCTTAACGTCTAGCTTGCTGCTTGTTGTCCTTACGCCAGACTTTCTACAATTTAAGAAGTATTCATCAAGATCACTCTACAAAATTAGCCTTTGTAACTATTATTAATCAGCTACTTACCTGTTGCCTTCGCAACACGCTAATATAATCCAATGTTAAAATACGGCCTGATCAAATGGACGAAATATAGGCGAAAAATATTCTTCAACTAATGGGTGTTATTGTTCGGAAACAACAAAAACCTTCTGTTCCACGTCCACCTGCGTGAAGATTGTGATTTCCAAAGTCACAGTAAAGGTTACTTGTTGGCTACCGCAGAGCGCCCAGAAACTAAACTGGTTCCAACCGTCCTAAGCGCAACACAACTGATTCTTTCTGCTGCTCGTCAGTGATAGGGCATAACGAGAACTGCCAAAAAGTCCCCGTTTCGCAGCCAACAACCCAGCCATCATCACCACCATCTGACCAGGACGAAGTTTGCAATGCGTTATTTTTGAAGCAAAACTTGGTTATATGTATAAAGCAAAAAAATAGTTTTACCTATTCACCGCGCATCTAACACACAACTGACAACGTCCGCCGTCGTTCATAATGGCACAGACATCAGACACACATCACATTAAGAAATGCTGTTCCTCTATGTAAGAGCGGGAAAACCCAAGCAAACCACATTTCTCCCGCCTTTCAACGAATTATCTAATTCGTTGAGCACTAGAACCCTGAGGGATCCTTAGGAAATGCTTGACTTTTCTGGCTTAAAACGACGAATTCACTTTGGAATTAAATACATTTGCAGTGTGAATTGCCTGCTCTATTTTACTCTTTCCAAGAAGTTAGAATCGTTGGAAACGGTTCAAAAGCTATAGGATAGGAATGAAGGATGAAGGATAGGAAACCTATCGCATCAAAAAGTAAGTCTTTAAACTACCGTACCGCTTTATGGCTAGCGGATTCGACCAACACGCTAAGCCAACTATAGTATTACACATGAACAATCGCGATGTATAGTAACATAAGAGCTTCAGACTATCCATACGGCGAACAAAACCGTACACAGTTTTGTAAATAATACTTCAAGGCAAAACATTGTGTATTATCATTCCTGAATAGCATCAACGTGTCGTAGACAGGTGTGAAGATATGATATTGAAATACAACACCCACACAAAGCATGGATAAGAACATTTTTGATTTTTTCGTGTCCTGGTTATATTTAGAAGGACAAAGCCATCAAAACCCTACAAACTAATACACATGATCCGTGAAACATGACGGACAGACATTTCTCCTTGAAGGAAAAAATTGCGGCGTATGATAACAAGACAAGAAAACAAGCATCCTCAGTACTCCTTACAAATTCGAATCAAGCATACAACAAACAATATACAAATTGTTTGATTGAAAGAACCCTTCGTGTGAAAGATCCCACCAAATTTGAAATGTTTCTACACACGCGGAGGAATTTCTGTGCGTTGCAGACTTTCCGACTCGAACTGTTATTTTCCCCTCTCCATCATTTTGTCAATTTCGCCCTTTTCTTTCTTTCTTCACCCGTTCATTGCTCTTAGTCCGAATATTCTATCCACTCATCGCCAAGGCAGATAAGGGGTGTACCAGCGTTCAACAAAATCAGTCGAGACTCGATCGTTACTATAAATAGAAAAATAAACTTCATGGCGACAGAACAAATGTCCAACACCGATGACACCGAAATAAAACAGCACGATCATTTCTTCGGCTGATCTTCACCTCATATGAGCTCGACACCAATGTGTGATTTTTCGAATGGTCCTATGCCGACTTCTTACGAAGGATGCTCCTGTGTGGTCTTACGATCCGACCTAGTCCTCGATCGTCGTTCCAAGGTGCTGATGGGTACTGTAACGGAAACTTATCAAAATTCAACCGAGGACATGCAATCAATCGATGACCAACGAAACTGTTCCGCAACAGATTGAACCATCCAAAAAATGGTTCGTTATAGCTATAGGAAAGAGTTTGGCCTTAGGCATTTCTGTTCCGCACCGAACGGTAAAGCAAAGACCAAAAAACATATAATATTTTTATGCCCAGATTTATAATTAGCATCACTTACATGGGAAGTGGAAAACGAAATTTTCTTCTTCAGGCAAAACGTTTTGCTGTAAAGCACCGCAACCAATGAGAGAAGATCACTGGCACCCGAAAATATTTTCCTCTCTGCCCTCCAGTCCGCCGCCGTCTACACTCTTTTTTCCTATCTTTTTCTTAACTGGTTGATGCCGACGAGTTCAACCTGCTAGATACGTTAGGAACAAATGCACACGATAGTTTTCTGTTTCCGGGGAGCAGGGAAACGTTTCTTCTCTCGTGGATGATACAATTTCTTCTTCAAGCTCTATGGTGACAATGGCAGATCCAAATCACATATACAGCAGCTCTATTCTAATATTTAGAACACCGAATAAACGAAGAAAAACGCCCACTAGATCTGCCGGACACAATGTTCACTCACAATGTTCAATCGCTCGAAGCACTACAAACGAACAAAAAGGAATGACTATACGCGTTAATAGGCACAGGGGTTCTTCATATTCCCGAATAGAACGGCATTTTCGGCGGTCAACGAAACCGAATAAGTACACCGCAACCATATGCGACCCACAGCTAGATATTCGATGCAGCACTGTTCCAATTGTGATGAATATCAGCCGAACAGCTGCCTGGCAGGTTGACATTGCTGTCGGAACCAAGGCTAATGACGTGAGAAGCTGCCACTATAAAGAAGATGGGGACCAGGATACCAGCAGACACGTATAATAATCTTGGCATACAACAATGATGCTGTCAAAGCCAAAAAGTGTATGGAGCAATGGAGTATATATGGATACAAGATTGAGTAGATTGAGCAAATATTTTCATCTATTTTTTGGCATTCTCTCTGACGATATGCGTAACAACCGGTATTGTGGCCAGCGAACATTGTTTCATGGATATACACTCAGTTCAGGTGAGTCGCGCAATATATAGTGACTTTGGCAAAGCCATTGCCAAATGTCAGCGAGCTAAACGTCAAAATGCGCTAGACGCTGAATCCGCCTTCATTTATTCTAGCTAAAATCATCACAATCGAAACAACGCTAATCTTTTCAAACGCGTCTTACGGCCCATAGTCCGCAGATAGTGGTGTTTATACAGTATCTTTTGGACGGCCAAAATGACCGCTATTGACAAAATACAAGCGCTGGACCTTATCGAACGGGAACTCATATTGTGCCTGCAAAGCGCCGGTAAGAAATATATCCAATATTGAGACAGTTTCGATTACCTGTTTTGCACTCTCATGTTTTGTAAACAGGTGCTGCCTTCACGGAACTTAGCAAGGAAAAAACAAGTCAAAAAGCCACTGAGACGAACGTCAACCAGTACCTGAAATCTCTGAATAACGTAGAAACTAAGCTTTCGGAACAGATCAACTATCTTACACAAGTATCCACCGGACAACCGCACGAAGGATCAGGATACGCATCGGCGAAAGTGCTGCAGATGGCTTGGCATCGTATTCAACATGTGAAGTCACGCATCAAGGACCTGGAGGAGTGCAAAATGCGATATATTCAAGCAAATCGTATGCAGAGCAACCGTGTCGGGCAAAGCGCATCATCTACTACAGTTGGTGTTATGCTGTAATAATAAACTCCGTAAATGCGTTTAATTAAAAAGAAGTATAATCATGAATCCTTTATTTCTTCATCCTCCGCACTGGAAGTGGCCCCCATTACTTTTGGCTTGCCAATTCCAAAGAAGTTATTTAGCAGTACGTGCCTCACGCACTGCAACAGAACGTTACGTTCGTGTCTAATATCGGAATCCAGCAGCTTTTCTAGCATTGTGTTCTGATTCGATCTGCGTAGCTTGGAGTAATCTAGTGAATATTTCCTTTCTTTTCGCATTTCCCTAGCTTTCGGAATATATTTTTCCTTTAGTTTCGGTTGCTTACTGTGTGATTGGGTCCTGATTTCCGCTTTCGCGACGTTTACTGATTTTATATTGTTTGGATTATGCTTCAGTGAAGTGTCGTTTTCTTCTTTAGCAGTATCTGCGGTAATTTCATCGTCTACGTTTTCTCCTTCGTTTAAATTTGTATTAGCTACTTCCGAAGGAACACAAACGAGAGATTCTACGCAAAATTCATCGTCTTCAATTTGTCTTTCACTTGGTATATCTGTCCTTTCCAACATTTGTGAACGCCGTTCTTTCTCGTCACTTAGTTCCACTTTAACTATGTCTTCTTCATCGGATGCGCTTTCACTATCACCATACTCTACCAATATTCCAAGGGCATTTTTTCTTGGGTCTTTATAATCCTGTAGTAAGGACGTACCTACAAATGATCTTCTTTCACTGGATTCTCCCACCGCTGATACTATCATTGGTCCTTTTGCTCGCCTTTTTCGTTTCGACCTCTTTGGAGGTTGTGACTTTAAAGAATCGTTCCTTTCTGCGATCTCCCGAGGAGGAAAATTCCCTCCACAACGATTTGCGAAGCGATCCTTGTTTTCCTCAATACGTTCTCCTCGTTTGAAACGCTCTTCTTGTGCCTGCTGCCGTAATATAACATTGTTTTTCGTGGGATAACGTTTTCGGCGTTCTTCTTTCCACTGTTCAATTTCCTCCCGTGATGTCCCCGACCCAATCTTTTTTCCACATCCTTCGTTGCTGTGTGCCTGCCTCAGGTGTTTCTTCATTATCATTGGGTGGCCTACAAATGTGCACTCCGAAACGGAGCACGGCATGTGATTGTCCATGTGGCTTTGATATTCTTCCTCACTGCGACAATTAACATCACAGCCTTCGCACCACAGCATCCAATCCAAAAGTAACAAGTTTGGATTTACTTCCTTTTCGAGCCCTTTGTTTGGTGGGTCGCAGTTCGGTCGATGTCCTCCATGACTTTGAGAACTTCCGCCATGTCTGAAAGGCGGCCGTCGATCCTTCTGTCCATTTTGTTGAAAAGCACGATAATGATGATCAATCGGTTGAAAGCTGCCTGGAGCGGGGCGTTTTCGTGAGCTGGCCATATACTGGGGAGGAACTGTGGGGCCTCGTGGGCCATACATTGGAGGTGGCTGCTTTTCACAAGGCAGCAACATTCCACTCGGAGTTGAAAAGTGTGGATTGAGATGACGAGTAAAGTTGTCCAACGATTTCTTTACTTCATCCTTAAACTTAGGGGCTGGTAAAATAAATTTGTTACCGTATTCCTCCGCCATGGCTATTTGATAAAAGCACGTTTTATGTTGTGTTGTCACTATGCGTGGTTTAAAGGTTTTTTTACAGTATGCCCTGTTCTGAGAAAGTGCTGCCAGCCCAACTCGTTATTTCTACTAACCTTGCAATAAATATGGTTGTTGATGACTGATAGCTAGGAATATATTTCGATAGGAACAGACACTCCACTTACATTCTAATTTAGATTCTAGTGTATTCTAATTTTAGTTTAGAGTACCTGTTAGTTTCACGCATATTCCATCATAAAACTAAATAATGTAGAACTTACCTTTTTTCAATTTCATCGTTCTTTCTTACTAACCACCCTGTGGTTGTGATAATTGCCTATTGTCAATTTTTGACAGTTGATGAATCCGGGAGCTTCATCTATTGTGGTCCAGGCAACAGTGCTGTTTACGTGAAAATTTGTTTGAAGTTGTTAAATCATTTATTGCGTCTCACCAAAAAAGTCATCATTTTCGGTTCGCCAATATCGACGAGCGATGCCTGAAATTGAAGAGCCGACCGGAAACAAGCCTGAGGCCAAAACTGACAGCGGTAAAAAAACGCCGACGAATGAGGATGAGCGTCGCTTGTCTAGCGACAGCGTTAGTCCGCCAAAGAACCAGCTAAAATCTGTCGTTACTAGGCGGAATGATACTATGGAGGAAGGCGAAGTTCGTTCTGATCATTCCCGTTCCCGTTCCCGTTCATGCACATCTCCGAAAAGCGAGAAAAAATATGAGGCAAGCAGAAACAAAAATGAAAGACGCCCCAGAAGCCGTTCACGACGTCGGACGCCTACTCGATCCCGATCACGGTCTCGCTCTCGTCACCGGCGTAGAGTCTCTAGGAGAAGAGATCGCACACGATCCTATTCGCGCTCGCGATCATACAAACGCTCCCGATCCCGATCGCGTCCCAGACACAAGCGAAGTCGCAGAGAAAATGATTCACCAAGGCGAAGGCGAGACGCCCCGAACTTGGACTATAATCAACTGACCGTTGCGGAATCTAAGGATGAAGGAGATGAAGTTCTCCTGCGCAACGAAAAACCTGCCATCCGCAAAACAGTCGACCTGTTGACGTCTAAGACGGGCGGAGCATACATCCCGCCAGCAAAGCTACGCATGATGCAGGCGGAAATCACGGACAAGACATCGGCCGCCTACCAGCGCATTTCTTGGGAGGCATTGAAGAAATCCATCCACGGGTTCATCAACAAAGTGAATGTGGACAACATTGGCGTCATTACGCGAGAGTTATTGCGCGAAAACATCATACGTGGACGCGGTCTGCTGTGTCGCTCGATCATTCAAGCCCAGGCCGCTTCCCCAACTTTTACACATGTGTATGCGGCCCTTGTAGGCATTATAAATTCAAAGTTCCCGAACATAGGCGAATTACTACTGAAGCGGTTGGTGATTCAATTTAAACGTGGCTTTCGACGGAACGATAAATCAATTTGCCTTTCCGCTTCCCGATTCGTGGCTCATCTTGTCAATCAACGCGTTGCACACGAGATTCTGGCATTAGAAATCCTCACCCTCCTGGTGGAAAATCCGACGGACGATTCGGTAGAGGTTGCGATCGCGTTCCTAAAGGAAGTCGGTCAAAAGCTTACCGAGGTATCTGGGAAGGGAATCAACGCGATTTTCGAAATGCTCAAAAACATTCTGCACGAGGGTAAGCTGGACAAGCGTGTCCAGTACATGATCGAGGTGGTGTTTCAAATCCGGAAGGATGGCTTCAAAGATCACGTGGCTGTAATCGATGCACTCGAGCTGGTAGAAGAAGACGATCAGTTTACGCATTTGATCATGCTGGACGAAGCAACGGACACCCAAGACATTCTTAGTAAGTTATTGTTATCACCTAATAAATGATGACCGATTCATGTGAAGAGGTTGTGCTAAACAAAAGTGTTTTATGCTCGCTTCGTAACTTTTTTAATTTTTTATATCATCTCTACAGATGTGTTCAAGGTGGATTCTGAGTACGAGGGAAATGAAACGAAGTATAAGGAGATAAGCCGGGAAATTCTCGGAAGTGACGCAGATGATGATGATAACGGTAGTAACGATGGCGATGGTTCGAGTGGCGACGGAGCAAACAATTCCGACGATGAGGATGATGGTAGTGACTCCGACGACGAGGAGGGTGGCGCCACGAAGCAAGATGCCATCATCGACAACACGGAAACGAACCTGATAGCCCTTCGTCGAACGATTTACCTGACCATTCACTCCAGTCTCGATTACGAAGAGTGTGCCCATAAGCTGATGAAAATGGAACTGAAACCGGGACAAGAGCAGGAACTTTGCCACATGTTTCTTGACTGCTGTGCCGAGCAGCGGACATACGAAAAGTTCTACGGCTTGTTGGCGCAAAGGTTCTGCATGATCAATAAAATCTACATCGGACCATTCGAGCAGATCTTCCAGGACACTTACACAACCACGCACCGACTCGACACGAATCGGCTCCGTAATGTGAGCAAATTCTTTGCCCATCTCCTGTTTACCGACTCGATCGGTTGGGACGCGCTGCAGTGCATCCGTCTGAACGAAGAAGACACGACCAGTTCCAGTCGTATTTTCATTAAAATACTTTTCCAAGAGCTCGCCGAGTATATGGGTCTTGTCAAGTTGAGTGCACGGTTGAAGGATCAAACATTACAGGAGCCCTTCTCGGGGTTGTTCCCGCGAGACAATCCAAAAAATACGCGCTTTGCGATCAATTTCTTCACGTCCATAGGATTGGGGGGACTGACGGACGAATTGCGAGATTTCCTGAAGCACGCTCCGAAACAGGTTATTCAGCCCCTACCTGCGGCTCCAGTTGTTTCTGGCAAGCCGAATGGCCCCGACTCCAGCAATACTGACTCTTCATTAGGTAGCTCTACCACGGACTCGTCTTCTTCGTCTTCGTCGTCGTCATCGGACTCTTCGTCCTCGAGCGACTCGGAGTCCGGAAGCAGCAGCTCGAACTTAAACAGTCGACGAAGACGAAGGAAGAAGATTTTGGAAAAATCATCAAAAAAAACTAAATCCCAGAACCGAAAAACTGTCTCAAAGAAACATTCGAGCAAGGAAAAAGGTAGCAAAAGACAGGAAAAGGACGGCAAAACACTTAAAGGAAAAAAACGTGAAAAAGAAGATAAAAAGCGGACTGAAAGCAAGTCGAATGATTACGAATTGCTTCGCGAGGAACGTCATCACCAACGGGAACGTCGAACTGAACGCGACAAGGGCATTCAAAGTGGTCAGGCACATTACTACCGACGGCATGGGGACGAGGAAATGTTGCAAGAGGGACACCGTGACGGACAATGCAACCGAGGCCGCTACCGTGATCGTGAACACCACCACAACCAGGATCGTCGTGACCAAAATCGAGATCGCGAATATCATGTCCAACGCCATGATCGCTTTTAATTTTTCACGTTCGTTGAAAACACGAAAAACTTCTCCTGGTTTTACTGGTAAAAGGTGCTCCCTTTTTCTGGCCTGCAATAAAATGCACTGTTTAATTGCATTTGATGATGCATTGTTATCGATTTCTTTCAATTTGGTTGTTTGTAGATATCCAATTACTTTTAAACCGATCATTCCCGCAGTTATTTCATGTGTTGGTTATTGTTTGTCGTATGCATAACTATATATCGTTTTACATTTTTTCCGTATAAACTATAATTATTTGAACATATCGCACTGCAACGTAACTACCTATGATGAACATAGTGTAGACAGAGCATTTTCCGTTTTGTTTTTGGTACGTTAAATCAAAGAGGAAAGTAGTAAAAACAAGGACAGTCTGCATACATGCAGAACGATATTTACATGAACATTAAAGCTCGAACAAATTCTGTGTAGCGGCGTGTAGGCCCTTGGCGTTTCAGATATACATTACCAGAATGGACACCAACCAATGTAGCACTGGCATAGGTTCTCGTTGTTAGTGGCTTGCTGAATCAGTAGATCGATCTGCCGGTTGACGGCAACCGGTTCCGGCTTCCCGAAATCTTTACCCGTCAGCTTATCCTTCACCCTATCGACAATTACACGCGCCTTTTTGTTCGTCACATCAACTGGGTTTTGCTGCGCTGCCAAGTTTCCGTCTGGAACATCACTTCCAGCAGCAGCACCCGCCGTACCGGCAGCAGGTACTCCTCCCACGTTGGGAACGGGAATCGTAGCCATGGCGGCACCGCTAGCAGCAGCATTCACAGCAGCCGTTGGTTGTTGTTGCCCGGCATTAGCACCGACGGTCATGGCCATCATGCCCGCATTCAGCTCGTTCATCCGCGCATCTCGCCGGGCATTGTAGCTCAGTATCGTATCATCGTCGGCGCTGCCCGATGTGCTCTCCATGTCGCCGACATTCTTTGATCGGCGCAAACGATCCGCTTCTAGCAGTCGCCAGTTTAGCAACGGGTCATACACGAACGCTTCCAACACAGCCATCAGACTGTCCTTGTTACGGCGTAGCACGTGCATCACACTCTCGCATGTCCGCCGGTACGTACCCTCGATGCCGGTTACTTCCATGGCGTTGATCAGCATGCGCGTCAAACGGAAGGGAATTTTCTCCGGGAACTTTTCACGCGTCATGGCCACCTACGATAAGTCAAATTAATGCCAATCATCAATGTGCCAACTTAGATGTTGTATCCATACTACTAAAGCAGCCTTGTGTTCGCTGCTTGATAGCTAGATATCAAAATAACTACATAGGTGGAAAATTATTATACATAAAATTTCACACCTTCCTACTTACCTCGAAACAATCGCCGAAATCAATGTGCAAAATTTTTCCACTTAGTCGGTCCAACATCAGGTTTGACGGATGGCGATCACCAAGGCCAAGGATATAGCCAACCATCGACATGACCGCCAGCGAGCGGATATAATTTGTACGTCGATCAAACCACACCTCCGACGAGGGACTCTTCAACCACAGCAATTTGGCCAAATCATCCCCCTTCGTCTGCTCGAGCGCGTGCTCAAACACCTCCACCTTCTGCATCACCATAAGATGATCGTAATCCGTCGCCATTCGAAGCATGATCCGGTGCTCAATGTTTAGCATCGTTTTCTTCGAATCGCGATAGTCGCGAATGAGCTTGTGCAGTGTGTCACAGTGCGGTACCCAGCCGATCAGGCCCGAGTTCGTGCTGAGTGGGATGACTGCGTACCGCTGAATCGTCAGATTGCGTCGGAACGTGTCGCGATCGTTTAGCAACAGTGTGTTCACCAACCCGAACAGCTGCATCACCCGCTCGTCTTGGCGCAGATCTTCGTGCCCCTTGAGCAGAAACATGTAGTTCTTCCCGTTTGATCCCCGAATGGTCAGCTTCCGTGGGCGTTGCTTAGAACTGATGATCGAAAGGTTCGGTTCGATGCTCGCGATGCAGATCAAACTCTGGCCCGGAGTGTAGCTGCCCGGTACGGCCAGTTCTAAGTTACGGCACGCTAAAAGCTTCGGGCTGACGTACTGCAGCTCGAGCGAAGTCAACTGCACTAGTTGACGTGAGATACGCCGAAACACGTGGTAGTATAAATCCCACGCTTGATTCAAATCGCGAATGTTGCGGGAATTCTGCAATAGCATTTAAATTAGAGTCAGTCAAGAAACGATAGCCAAATTTGGTCAAAACAACCACGATGCTGCCTCCACGGGCTATTTTAAGCGGAAGACAATGGATGCATGTAATGTTAGTCTAACAAAACAGCGACAACCGCTTCCGAACCCAGACATGCACAACTGCAGGGTGGCTTGTCGTTGCACCTACCTTGTACTTTTTGCACCATTCCTGCGCCTCGGTTAGATCACGCCCGTACGCTTGATTGAAAGATGACTCCTTCAGCGTCTGTGGTCCTCTCTGCAACATTGCATGCAACGGCTCTAGGATCGCTAGCATCCCCGCGACATTCTGTTCGCCAAAGTACAGCCGCGATGCTTCCTCCAGTCCTTCATGCCACTGCTCATGCCACAGGATAGCCACTCGGATGAGCTCCTCGCTAATCAGCAACACCTGGTTGACGAGCGTCGACGAATGCTCGCACATATTTGTCAGAATCTTGTGCGCCGCCTGTTTCCGAGTGCCAGGCGCCGACTTGGAGGCCACTGTTAATGGGTACACAAGAGCCTGTGGGTGCGTTTTGCCAATCTCGGTGAGCAGGTAGTGGATGAGCTGCCCGACCAGATTACGCGGTGTATCGATGCGTGCGATCAGTTGCGGAATCACCTGCAACCATGTGTTCTTATCGATCACTCGCATACCTTCGACCAGTGCCTCGTAAACTTCCTCGTACTGCGCATGATCGAACCAGAGCGTCAGCAGCCGCAGCGTGTCCTGCAAGGAATTTCCCTGCGACAAGTTGATCGACTGGAAAAACCCGCGAACGGCAGGAACAGCGTAGTGCTTGATCATGTTACGTTCTGCCACACTGCCCGGATTCTTGGTATACTCTTCCTGCTGCTTTTTCGTCTGCACCACTTCAAAATTCATGTACGCCCAATTATGCCACGCCTTATACCAGTTAGGATCGTGCTTCGTTGCCCGACTGTAGCACGTCAGCACGTTGCCGATCGACTGCGGATCCTTGATACCTCCTTCGGCACTGCTCTGCCATAGACCCAGTTTAAGAAAGCAACGCGCCAAAAGTCTTCTATTCTCGTCCTTCAGTTCATCCGGTGCACCAGGACTGCCGGCGGCAAATCCGGTGTGCGGGACGAAGGAGGCCACGAACCGATTTAGATGATCGTATGCCTCCTTGACATACCCGGCCATGTGCAGGTGCTTGGTGTACGCGAAGGTCACATGCGGTTTGTCGATAGGGAGCGGTTGGTTGAGCTTCTCCATCGGATCGTATTCCAGCAGCATGGTAAGTGTTTTCTCGGACAGCTTCAATGAACCGTTCTTGCGACAGAGCGAAGCGAACTTTAACCATGTCCGGATGTCTTCCTTAGGCGACAGGACCAACGAATGCACCTGGATGATTCGCTGCCAGTCTTCGACGAGCCGCTGGCCACCAAGTAGTCGATCCCACCACATCGATTTTATTGTTTCACGGCGCTCCGGAATGAGCTTGTACTGAATCACTTCCTCCAGCTCAGCAAGCATCTGCACGCATACCATTGCACCGTACGCTCGTTCATATGACTCCCCAGCCATGGCGGTCAGCTCCGTATCGAGCAGGTCGCGGGTTGAATCGATCAAACATTGTGCTAGATCATAGTGGCCATTGTGCACGGCTAGTACCGCCCGGTAGAACGCACCATCCTGTGTGTCTTCCGGTATACACTGCACAAAACGATGCATCCCCTCCCAATCCAGAAGACCCCAGGCGGCCGCCGCAGCCAGACGACCGGCCTTGCTTTGCCCCTCCGTTCCCAGGGCATCCCAGTTCTCCGTTGTAACCGCATTCAACGATGACCACTCACCCAGCGCCTCCAGGCACCGCATCTTACCGAGCCGCGACTCGAGATCGTGCGGATTCGCCTTTAGCTTTTCGGCGTATAATACGCGCGCCTGTTCCCAACTGTGCAATTTTTCGTACCAACGGACCTGCACCTTCATCTCCTCCGCGCTCGATCGATGTCGCCCAGCGTACTCGAGTAACCCCTCCGCGGCCTCCTTTTGCTGCAGCTTGTTGTTGATGAGGATGAGTGACTCGAACAGCGACTGATGGTGCTCCTTTGTCTGGTGGAACTCCTCCTCCTTGTAGTGCAACGCTTTAGCGTAAGCCCGACATTCCATTGCCCGCTCGCCCAGGATTTTCGAATCAATCTTCAAGGGGTAGCTCTCGCAGTGCTCCATGAACTCGGCGAGATTTAACACGGTCTGCGTGATCTCCGGGAGGTCCTGCACCGTCAGTGCCTGCGTGAGACTGTGTGCGAGGTCCTGCTTCAACTTGTCCGAGAGATCCGACCAGCACGACACAAACGCCGCATTAAACAGATCCTTCAGCAACTGTGGATAGTTCTGCGCAAGCGTGGCACACGATCGTAGGGCAGGATTTTTTGACTCCTTCAACAAAATAATGCTGAGACGACGAAGCCACTCCAACCAGTCGTCCTTCGAGACGCGGCGATTGGCCTTAAACATCGTCTCCAAGTCGGACATCGAAACTGGGAATTTTTTGATCGTGCTGTCGCACGGCAGCGAAATTTCGCGATTCCGATTGCGCGCCTGCCGTATGCGGAACTCGTCGTCCAACGCTAGTGTACTATTGTTCTGTAACTTCGTCAACAATTTTGTGTACTCCACCGAAGCGATCTTGTGTTTAATCATCACCCGATTCACGAGTGGCACAAAGACCATAAACTTGCGCCCGAGCTGAATCATGATTGAGCAGAGCGTCGTCAGTGCGACTGGTCGCAATTCAGGGAAGTTGTCCAGCACCCGCACTAACGGGTGCAGGATACGCGAAGAGAAATCGGTAAAATCGAGCACCTCCGCCAGATAGTTGATCGTTTGCAGTGCCGTGATCGAAACATTCAGCGGGATGTCAATCGGTTCGAACAGCTTCACAATGGCCGGTATGATCAAATGGAGAAAATCGTCTAAATTGTTACCAAAATTTCGCAGCGCACCGAGCAGCTTCACTGTAACCATACGATCCTTGGACGTGTCGTGAAGTAGGACGCGCAGGATCTGTGGCATCAACTGTGGGAGGTACACTTTAAACTCGCACCCCAGTGCAATCGCGATCTTCTCCACCAAGTTGATGATTGTGGGCTGGAGTGAGGCTGCTGCAGACGAGTTGGTCGCACCACCAGGCGCTCCCATCGTCCAGAAAGTTTGAATTAGTTCAAAAATATCATCCATAAACCCAATTATATGCTGCTTCACAATCGAGATCAAAGTAGAAAGCTGCTGGAACAGGTACTCCTTCAGGCTCATCTCGGCTGTTATGATGTTCTTCAGTAGGCAAGGCAAAACTTGCGACAAATATGGAACGCCTTTAATGCCTAGACTAGTGAAGGTGAATGTAATCGCTTGTACAACGCTCAAATGGTGATTGGAAAGTGTGGGATCGCGCAAAATCTTCATCAGGGTGGAAATCACCACCGCCGGATAATACTCGTCCAGCTGCGTACTCATGTTGATCAGCATCTCCGAGGTGGACAGGTCTGTGTGCTCGTTTTCGTTCTTTGTGTCTGGCACGGAAATAAGTATGTTGCTCGTCTGGCTGTCGATCAGTCCCCGGTTCATTTTGTGTTTGTATGGGTCAAGTGCTCCGAGCAACCCAAGCACACGGATCGTCTCCCGTCGCACATAGAGCTGTTGTTCGGTCTTCAAAAAGTTAATCAAGATGTCAATAAGATTCGGGTACTTGTTGTACGGTACCACAACCTGGCCCGTCGCACTGACCAGCTGCCCGAACGTCCAGAGCGCCACCGCGCGCTTCTCGGTCGAACCAGCATCGCTGAGCATGTCCAAGAGGAGCTGCATTAGCTCGTCCGTCCACTTTTGAAGTATGTGATAACCTCCTATCACCTCAGCCAGATCACCGATTGCTCGCAGGATGTTCAAAACCACGCCCGGGTTTTGTTCAGGTTCCTTCAGCTTCGGTACGAGAGAATTTAGTATCGGACTCATATATGAAGCCACCAGTCTCGGCGTGCTCACGATCAGATGATCCAGCATCCTTGCGCTCTGCTCCTTATTCCGACTGATGCCTGAGTGGTTCATCTCCGTTAGCAACTGTACCATTGTCTTCCGAAGAGTGGGCATCACGTACGCTGGATTGATCACCGACAGACGACCTACAATGATGATAGCCAACTCACGCATCTCAAACGACTCGTCGTACAGCGTGTTCATCATCGCATTGAGAAACCACGGTTGTGCCAGTTGTGTGTCGAAGCTTTCGTCGAGACATTTCATTACTCGAAGACGCACAGCCGGGTCATCGTCCGACATGCCAACCACAAGTATTTTTTCCAACACTGAGCTGAGTGTGCGGGTGAGCGTTTCTGAAACATCATTCCCATTCGTTCCGTTAGCATGTAGAGCCAGCTTCAGCAGAAGTGTGCAAGTGTGTACCGCTTCGATACGTATCTCCTGTTGATCGCTATTGAGGAAATGATCTGCACAACGCTGAACGAACTGCAACAAACTGCATCCTTCAAAATTAAAAGTTCCCAGTGTCTGCAGCGCAAGGACGATCGTGGCAGTATCGTGCACCTGCGACTGAGCCTGCGTCGACGGTAACTGTTGCTGCTCAAAACTGCTTAGGTAGCCAGCGTGCGAAACGAGCGAGTGTGATTTTGGTAGGAAAAACTGAGGCAGCGGACGATTCATCAGCACATAGTACAGAATCTTCAGCAGTCCCGACGTAATCTCCGCCTGTGTCTGTGGTACTGTCTCGCATAACTCTCGCAGGCAAATGATCAGCCCCGCGCTCAGACCAGTGGACAGCATCGGAGCGATGATTTCCTGTACTTCGTGGTTAATACTGCTCTTGAGCGCATGTCCAAGAAGCATTACGCACATGAAAACCGAGTGGTCGACGGGGGCTTTCCTCTTGCTCGGTGTATCCTTTGGCGGGAGCGCACTACCGATCAACTCCATGATACTTTTCGTGTACGGTTCGATGTCCTTCTCCACCGCCACCGCTATGTAGCCGAGAGCGATGAAGGCTGCATTACGTTCCTTCTCCTTGCTGCGCAACAGCGTTAGCAGGTAGCTTACGACAGTGCGCAGATGTAACCTCACGAACTCCTCCCGATTGAAGGCGGCTAATCGGGGGAAAATAGCTAACAGTGTTTGAATAACGTATGGCGATTTCGAGCTTCGCTGATCCAGCACCGTCTGGCAGATGGTGTCGTACTTTTCTTTTACGAGTCCCCGATAGAGAGCAGACTCTTGGACGCTGTTGTTTTGCCGGAAAAATTTCATATCCGTCACAACGTCATAGTAGCGGGAACTGTAGCTAACCGCACCCGAGTAAGAGTACCCGTTTGATGAGTGATTGCCGAGTTTCTGCATAAAAGGCACCCGAATTCGAGGAAAAAATCCTTCGCCCTCCGTCTTTGGTCGAATCGATCGCTTCTGGTCGACATTTAAGCTATCCAGCTGCATGTACTTCTTTTCCCACGCAGCGTGCGTGCAGCGCAGAATCTCATTGAAAACAATCAACGATCCGTGTATGCGATCGTCGCGGTTAAGGTTCTTCTCGCGAACAGACGCTTCGCGCAAGCACTCAAATGCCTGATCGTAGCAATTCATGTGCCACTGAGTGTTGTTGCTCTGCTTGCTGCCTTCCCGTTGCGATGTGAGTATCAATACCGCCCTCAAGGCCTGCCCAGCACCCTCGCGAATGACTGCCTTCGGGTCCTTGATGGCAACAAAAATGTGATCGAAAAAGCTTCCTACTTGCTGGTAGAAAAAGGTCGGCATAGCAACGGCCAGCTCACGCAGTACCAATACGGCGGCTTGCCGTTTGTTTTCGGCTCTGTCTTCCGAAAGCCATTCGAATGCACGTTTGATGTCAAATTCAAAGGAACTGGCACCGTTCGAGCCTGGCAACAGGGCTAATTTTACTAGCACCTTCGCCGCCAGCTCCATCACGCACACATCGCTTACGGGCAATAGGTTACGCAGATTGTTCGAATAGCGAGAAATTTTGTTCGTCGTATTCACAACGTCGCCATTAATAAGACAATCTGCAAAATAGAAAGTATTCTATGAAATATAAATGATTGCTAATTAGAGTGATGATGCAAAAGATAATTACCAATGGCCAAAATTCCTCCCTTCTTTTCATTGTTGTCAGAGCTCGTAAGCATCTCAAAAATATAATGATTGAAATCCTCAAAAAACATATCATCGGGCGTTTCGCGTAGTTCCGTCTTCACGTATAGTGACAGCTCTTGGATGGCCTTATTTTGCACATCCTTATTGCGGGACTTTAGCCCGTTTACAAATTGCAGCACTTTTACCATCGACATATTTTTTACTTGCTGCAACTTTGAAACGATAATTTGCCAACCGGACTGTTACCGGCTTTTATGTTTGCATACGATACGATTGTTCTGTTTTGAATCGCAGCAACCCAAAACAAATGGCGCTTTACGCTTTCTCGCTAACACCGCCTTCCGGAATTCGGCTAAACCAAACACGGCGCGGTTACGCCGACTAAAAACGTCCAAACCCTAAGGTACTTTTGCAGATTGCTTCGAAGATCGGGGGACGGTGGAATAACTGAACGTATAAACAATCACGCAACCTTTTCTCGAATACAGGGCCGGAATTTAACAATATTCGCTTACGAAACGCACACAAAAACACTTCTCACCATCCGCACCCGATGCTATACTGACAAACATCGGCACTAAACCCTAGCTTACTATCTACAACCGTTTTCGCAGCGGATAATTTTATCAATGTCTCTTCTTCGGTGGAATCTAGTTGTGTTGTACAGCTGCGGAGAATATTATTCTGAAAACAGAATTGTCAAAATGGACAACTCGTACCAAGTTGTATACATCGTTGGGTTAAGTTCAGACATTTTTAAATTTAATCTGTGGCAAAATAAACTGAAATGAGTGTATCAGCGTGATCAATAAATCGTCACTGATTTTGATAAAAACCTCCACATTTCCTACTCGCCTTCCGTAACATCCTGTCCACTATTCTAGGTATGATCAAGATTTATAGAGAGTGGTTGCATCTCTCAACCTGGCCTGAATCCATTCTAGACTCATATGAGCGGAAAAAGTTATTGACGAGCACCTGCCACAGGCGCACTTTGTTTATTTGCCAGTTCGTTTCCTACGGATTTTAGGCCATTCGTTCCGAGTCTTTGGTTATACAAGCGGAGTCCTTTGAAGCCGGTTTAGAGAACAGATAGGGCTTCTAAAACTATGTTGCGTGCATAAAATGGATAATCGCGTTTAGAAAAGGATATCTCTTCAAAGTGTACGCAGTGGGGCAAACTAAACACGAGACTTCATAATTCGTCAGACAGAATGAACAGAACAGAAGAAGCAACAATATTAACATTTAATCAAATCTCTGGACCGCAGTAAGTCACAGATTGTCGTATCCAAGTTTAAAAAGAAAGCTAGTTTAAATTACAAGGGTAATTGTGGCGAAACGACGACCAACGAAAATGGCGTTGAACGGATTTCTGGAGTTTTTTCAGCGGGAGAAAACATTTCGACCGAAGAAACGTTTCACCCAGGGTACAATCCGCTATTCACTGCACAAGCAGGCCAACGCCAGTCTTCAATCCGGCATTAATCTCAAGGAGGTGGTCAGATTACCTTTCGGTGAAAATATGAACGATTGGCTGGCGGTCCATGTGGTGGATTTTTTCAACAGAATCAATCTCATATATGGTACTATATCAGAGTACTGCAACGAAACTACTTGTAAGACTATGAGCGGTGGTGCCAAGTACGAATACCTCTGGGCGGACGGTGAAACGTATAAAAAGCCAGTACAGCTACCCGCGCCGCGCTACATCGAGCTGCTCATGGACTGGGTGGAACATCAGATCAATAATGAAACACTGTTCCCTGTGTCAACGGATGTGCCATTTCCTAAAACTTTTCCAAGTTTATGCAAAAAAATCCTAACCCGGTTGTTTCGAGTATTTGTGCACGTCTACATACATCACTTTGATAGGATCTTTAGTATTGGCGCGGTACGTAACTGAAGATAGGTAAATATTAGCATGGGCTAGTATTCTAATTGTGCTCTTTTTCTTTCTCAAATCAAATGTAGGAAGCGCACGTGAACACCTGCTACAAACATTTCTACTATTTCGTGGCTGAGTTCGAGCTGATGTCAGCAAAAGAGCTAGAGCCTCTGGCGGTCATGACGGCGCAAATGTGCAAAGACTAAATGATAGATGTAAGAGCTGTAGACAATCCACATAGAAAAAAGGCAAGTGGGCAAACGATGACAAACGCCATGCTTCCCTAACAGGCTAAACAAGGCAGTAGGAAGCATGCTGAACGAGAAGGCAACAAGTAAGCAAACAAACTGGCGACATAAAAAAACTGTTTACTATCCAAACAAGAACCCCGTCACGGAAACGAGAAGGGAAAAAGAAATAAAGAAAACCATCATCAAACAAATAACTACGAATAACAAACAAGAAGCTAGCAGAATCTGGTCATGATTTTTTTTAATTTTAATAAAAACGAATGACTGTTCGAAAAAGCAAAAACATAGCTTCACTACCTTAAACTATATAGGTGATGGGTTTTAACTCTGAACTCCAAAATAGTGTTGCTGTTGGTAAGGTATGTGGCTTTACTTCTCTAGATCGCATTCACGATTCGTTTATTTATCGATGACACTATTTCGGGGGCAGTCGCAAACACGAAATTACCAACAATTCAATTGCGAGTGGATAATGTAGAGCTGCTATTAAGCATCACCAAATCATTATTCACGGGGATAGAGCTGAGCACATCTGTTTTTCACTCCTGGGTGATGATAAACTTTGCCTAACCCTTTTCTACAACACCTTGTGTATAGTTTCTTCGCCTTGTTACCTGCTATTGGTGACATTTAAACTATTTGTTACTTTCCATGGGTAGTGTAAAGATGTAGCTTTCAACTTATTCCTTATCCTTGATGTTTCATAAGCTGCTTACATCACATTGCTGCTTCTTCTTTCCCAGTCTTTCTGCTTAGAATGTGTTCGGATTCTTAGGAAATGCTTACTGTGATCGCCTGCGATACCGTCTACCACATACAAGAACTAGGCGACACCCACCCTTTAGGTTGAATATCTATCCAACTATCAATCCACATCCGAGCCGAAATTGATTTTTGGTGTGATTGAGTATACCACTGAGAGCAAAGGTGAAAGGAAGCGGCTGCAGCTTCTTCTCCAGAACAGCTCCGACAGTCCAATTACTGTCTACCATTCCCCGGAACACTAGATCCGACTTTGGCAGGTCAATTTGGTAGCCGATGGTGGCGACCGCTTCCTGCATTCGGAAACTAGCCTCTACTTCCGCTCCAATCTGCAGCTGCTCGCTGGCACGCTGGTAGTAGCATAGATGAACACCGGCCGCTCCGACCGTACCAGACCACGTGTAAAGATCGGTCGCGTACCTTTAGTGGGATGCATTGGAATATAATTTTTTTTTTTCAAATCAACGAGCTGTTGGATCGCGTTAATTATGATCAACTGACCTTGCTGCGGCTGACGTTAAAGCAATTTGTCCTCCAGGAACCGCCGGCCCGTATTGGTATGCAAACTCTCCGCCCATCGACAGCCGGTTTGTTACGGCTTGTAAATAGTGTGCCACCACGACACCTGAGTTATTTATAATGTTTGGGTTACCGACGGTAAGCGATGTGGTATAATTCGAACCCTTATAATCGGTAGTGAGTTGTGCTGCAGTTACCTTACTGCTTTGAATCTGTAAGTGATATCAGTTCATATTACTCCTAGCGACTTTTCCACGAGTCACCTAGTATTCCTTCGTCTATCTACGCACCTGAGATGCAAATTTGCACCGCACCTGCGGAGTCAACTGGTGAATGATATTTGCATTCAGATTTCCGGAAGGATCAATATCCCCAAGCACCACCGGGAACGCTTCCGTTGGTGATAGCTGTTTTGTGCCGACGTACATAGCCCCGAAGCGGTAGCCGCTAGTATTCGAGGAATTAAGATTGATCGTATGTGACACTTGAAAGTGATTGCTCAAGCCCTTGTTGATCATCAGTTTTGCCCCTTCGAAATTCACTGGCATCACGTCTAAAGATTCAAAACACGAGAAGAGCAGGCGCATTAAAGTAAAGAAGAAAAAAACATAAACCAAGTAAAGGCAGCTGTCAATATTTGGTGATTATGCAACACACGGCACCGCTGTTTTAGTAGATGAGGAATCTCATCCCATCATCGCCTCTGTTATGTTGAACGATCGGTGCGGCATGCTGAACTTACCTTTACATTTCTTGTGCAAGTCTTCCATAGTGCCTGGATTGTCTAATGGTTTCGATTCTTTTGATGTCCTCTCGGCACTTGCACCGGTTCCATCATTAACGGTGGTAAGCGCTTCTGTTGGCATGGGTGGAGGCAGTCCACCAGGACCACCAATAGGTTTCGACGAGGCTAGCACATTTCCCATGATTCCGCTACAGTTGACTTAACTGCGGTCGAACCGAAGGATGAAATCTCGGTTTAAAAATACAAGCACACTTCGCACGATTGCAGGATTTCGTTTGTTGTGCCGCAAGACCTCGTGAATTCTTTCCATGCACAATATACGACAATATCGAAACGGACAGCAGACCGCAGCACCTCGCATGCAAACGTGCGGTGCGAATTGTCAAAAATGTATTGTCAATCAGTCAGTCACTGACAGGGTTGCTTGTCCATGGCATTTGAACAGGGATTCCAATTTGTATAACAGTTTACTTACACGAGAAAAACGAAAATCATGGGCGTTTTGTAGGACTTTGTTTAAATAGTGACGATTTTGAAGAGAATATGTATGAATTCACATTGCGTTGTAGCTCATGCGAAATGATTTTCGTTAATATACAAATTAGGCAGCATATGAAGTAACAAAAAATTAGCTTGTACATATATTTGAACAGATTTTTCCATTCATAGGATGTATGGAGGAATACTTTTTGCTTTACTTTTAGAAACAAGAGCTGATTAGCAAACTTGGTATGGTTGTTTAAAACAGAGAATATTATTGCGTCAATTTTGACATTCTGTTAAGAGTCGTAATGCTTTTTCATTGGGAATCATCGGTAGAAACACTCAACCCCACGTCGATCGTAGTCGTTGTTGTGTCGTGTAGCAATGTGGTGATCTAGTGACTAGACAAAATTTTGCTGTTGTGGAACTATTAGGACGAGAAGACCAAAACGTAACCAAAAGCACTTCGTTGACTGAATCGAGCTTCTGTTCGACGAAGACGTTTGTTTCGCAGAAAGAGTGCTTTTTGCGCTGCCCATGGAAAACATTTGAGAGACTACAGAAGAAAAGTTTACGAAGTTAATTAAGTGAATATGGTGAAATTGAGCATCATTGGTTGCTGATTCAATTTGATTAAAACATCCTAGTAGATACGCATGGGTTTACTTTGTCTAAAACCATTTTGGTGGCAGTAGCGTCGACTGTCAGAAAAGTAAAAAAGAGAAAGGGGACAAGTGCTCCTCCCGGACACATCACTCGGAAAACATATTGGTAGAGAAAGAAAGAAACAGCTTGTTACGAATTACCAGGATAACTACTTTGAAAATCACCCTGCGTATCAAAATCCATAAGTGAACACGGAAATCTCGAAGGAAATTGTGAAGGTGATAGAAGGCATTTTCAACGAAACAACAAAAAAATAAATTGCAGAAGCAGGAGCGATATAATGGAACTAACTCCCGAAGAGGTAAATATAAGTCGGCGAATTCTGAAACTTTTTGCCTACCTCATGCGGAGCGTCGTAAACGAGGGTGGGTCAACGATGGATGCCTCTGTTCATGGTCGTTCATTGTCCTTGTGATCGAATACAGTATCGATGGGCGCACAGCCATTTGTGATTACTTTATAGCTCTATACTAACGCAAACGATCTGGGACCTGTTAAATTTTGTCTTCTGGCAGTAATCGTAGAACAAACGGGAACAATATATAGTACAGTTATCAATCTACGTACTCGCAAACCGGAAACAAAGAATTAGATCGCATTGCCATTGATCTTTGGTTCGCTTTTGAGTTACTACACAACTACTTCTGAAGTACTACCATTACTAAAACCGCATACAGATCATAGTATTGCGCGTGTACCCCGTGCCCCGATGGCGATGTTAAGATAAAGTAATCCAAAAATAAAAAAGGAAACAAACTCAGCATGAAGTGAAGTAAAGCGTAGTGGACGACGGTCATCTGTTGCGATGGTTCAGCAATGCGAACTCTTTGTGGTAGCTTTGCAAACCGAAATGCGTGATAGAAGGATAATTATAATCGTATTTATTCTTCCAACAATGTGTTTATTGCTGAGATGTGCCTTCCGTAGACGTTTGAGGAAGCACAGTGAGAGTTACGTCAAGGTTTGGTCAACAACAAAGATTATTATGAAAATGATTCAAGAACAATTCCCAGCGGGAAATCAATCCTTTGAGTTTTCGTTTATGTCTGCGATGCTTTACTTTTCTGCATACGTCGTTGCGGTTGATCAATGTGATGTTTTCCCCTTTGGTTATATGTTCGCTTCTTCACATGCAAAGGAATATTATAAAAATTTTGTGTTGTAGACGTTGACGGACCATCGTGTTCGCACAAAATACAAAAAAAAACTTCGTACAAAACATTTTCATAAGTTATGCATCACGGGTCATCACGGGTTGAAATTTTCCGAAGGTGGTTAAGCTTTACTAAAACTTTTGTATGCTGCTTCGATTAATGTGCGTGATCATATTGTAGTAATGTCCAAGAACCAGTAATCCACTTATGTTTTGGGCGATTCGGTTTCGAAATACCTATTTAAGTGCTTGCTCTTTTATTGCATACAGTAACACCTTCTTGTTCGCTAATTTATTATTTTTGTCTTTTCTATCAATCATCAAAGATAAGAGCGCGCCGTTTAAGGAAGTTGGAAGCCAAGAACAACAGAAATGTGTCTAATAATACCACTGCCGCTAAACCCGACGCTACAACAGACAATGATATTGCTCTGTTGGATCAGATAACAATCAGAACAACCATGCCGGCATCATCGTTTACAGACACCCAGCCATCCTTGAATAATGACTCAATTGATCCGGGACATTCGGGAACAGCGAGCGGCAAAAACAATGCCAGAGTTGGTGTTGACGCCAGCAGTCCGAGCAGTAGTACGGATCAGAAAACGGATTTAATTCTTCCAGATAAAATTGCAGCGTCGTTGATGCTGCGAGGTGGTTTCGAGGTGACTGGACAATCACAACAGCAACAAAAAACAAGACCGTCTGGTACAAGCGCTACGGCGATCGGAACTGCAACTTCGGCTCACCGAAAGAAGCCAGTGGCAGCTGCACCAGCCACGCCAGGAGCAACAGCTTCTCCAAATGCATGGGCCTACAAAAAACGATCGTCGTCCGACCACGTGGGACCCAAGAAGGAGGGTGAACATCAGCTTCCTAGCGCCGAAGGGGCACATATGGGGTCCACGGGGAGGGTTTCTTGCGAGAAAGACACCCAAGCGGCTACTGAAGACGAACTGCTGCAGATCATGCTGCGCATCATGAAAATCAACAGTAAGGCCCGCTACTCTAACTCGCGTTTTACAATCGACTCTGTGATTCTGGAGAATGCGATTGACGCGCTAAATGGGCAACACTACGCAGAGTTTTGCGCCGAAGTTACGACAGAGATAATAAAGGATATTTACTACGGCAAGTTGATTGAGTCCGCGGGTGATAGCAACGATGCTGGCCGACTGTCCGACAGCTGGAGTTCGATTCCGAGCAAGAAGGTAAAACCGATCATGCTGGATGAGGTCGTTCTGGGTAGTTCTGGGCGAGCAGGGAGCAGCGCAGCCAGCACGCCGATGGACATCGATGGGGGGGAACCGGATGAGGACGTTGCCTCATTCTGCTCTTCGAAACCATCCATGAAGGCGTTCGCCAACAATCGTGTCGCAGCTCTAGAGTATCTCATCGGATGCTACCTGCGCTCGAGCGAGGAACTGTACAGCTACACTAAGATAAAAAAGAGCAAAAAAATGTATCTCTCTGAGACACTTCCCACGGTGGTTGCCGTGGTGCGCCAGCAAACGCTAAAGTTTGCCATATTGGTGCTGAAAAATACCTTCCAAAGCTTCTGTGGCAGTGGCGAAACTGCCAGCAGCGGGGGAACTACAGCGATCATAAAGGAAACTAGCACGGGAAGCACTGCGCTTGAGAAGTCGCCCCTTTTAACGCTCATGTATGAGAACAAGGTCTCGGCTGATTTTATGTCCAACCTGATGGCGGAAAGTCGGAATTCGGAAGGAGAGGAAGACTTCCGCGTGATTTTCAACGCCGTACTTGATGACTTGTTTATCGACATGCAGAATGCAATTTGCAACGAAAACATTGTGGCCGATCCGCTAAACCGACTCAAGGAGCTGATTGAAACGCGTGTCGATAACGCGAACCCGATTTGCCTGCTGATCGTAGAGCATAAGATATTCCTGACAGCGTTCACGCCAGACAAGTACTTTGCACGGGAGATCTCGAAAGTGTCTTACTTGGCGCCGTTCCTTTCTCTTTCGGTACTGTTGGATGAGAATCCCAAGTTTGCTAGCCACCACTTCTCAGAGAACGTGTGCGATCGGACACTATCGAACTCGTTCCATGCGATTCTCAGCAGTACGCGCAAGGTGCTGCATTCAATCTTTTTGGTGCTGCTGTCGAACCAGTTCAGTAGGTTCGAGATGCTCAACTACATCGCGGCCATTCTCAAGTCTAATGCGAAACGAATCCAGTACAACGCGGACGATCGGTTTTTGGCGAAGGATGGATTCATGCTGAACTTTATGTCCGTGCTCCAACTTCTCTCAGTAAAAATAAATCTGTCCCGCATCGACCCCCTGTACCCGCACCACCCGGAGAGTCTCGTGGAGATCGAGGATGAGACGAAATTAAAATTTTCCTCCCAGGAATATGTCGACTGGCTGATGAATCTGCAGGACGTTAAGGACTGGGAGCAGCACAAATTCGTCACGCACTGTTGGTTCTTAACGTTGCACGCGCACCATCTCGGCATCATCCCGGCTATTCAACGCTACAACAAGCTGCTGCGAGCCACTAAGGAACTGCAACGCATGGTCGATGAACTGAATGCCACTAAGACGCAGTGGGAAAACACCCCGTTGGCGCGTCGCAACAAACAGGTGCGCGATCGGTGTGTAAATCAGATCAATAAACTGTCGAAGGCAAAGCTTAGCTGCGATATTGCCATCATCGATCCGAATGTGCTGAGTGCATGTATGCAGTTCTACTCGTCCGTTTGCGAGTACACGCTCTATCAGATCGAAAATCGGCCCATCGATGGACCATTCACCAACCAGCAGCATCCGTCGACGCTGGTGGCCAGCGAGAACTTTTCTGCGCTGCCCGAGTGGTACATCGAAGATATTGCCGACTTTATCCTATTCTGCATGCAGTACGTACATCGAATGCAAATGTTTCGCCATACGGCCGATTTATTACAGTTGTTGACAAACGGTTTGCTTTCCCAAACAGACACAGCATCAGCGTTATCGACTATGTGGACAATTCGATCATCACCTGGATCTTAACGTTAGTATGTGCGCCTCATATGATCAAAAATCCCTACATCACTGCCAAACTGATAGAAGTGCTGTTCGTAACTTCTCCAACAATACAGACCACCTCGCAAAGGCTGTATTTGCAGGTAAACTACTACGCCGGAACAAACAACACTGCTCACAGCATGCTAATTTCAATTTGACCAATATTGTTTTCTTTCTCTGTTAGATTATTAACCATGAACTTGCTCAGACGGCGTTAGTAAGTGCACTTATGAAGTTTTATACCGACATCGAAACAACGGGGCAAAGTACTGAATTTTATGATAAATTTACAATAAGGTGAAGAAGCAAAGCAAGACAAGTAATAGAAAACAAAATCAATACAGCGATCATTCATCCGTTTGTTTCAGATATCATATAAGTCATCTGTTCAAGGGGCTCTGGGAAAGCGGCGCCCATAGACAAGCGATCGTAAACGAATCGAAGAGCGGCAAGCAGTTTGTCAAATTTGTCAACTTCTTTCTCAACGACACAACCTACTTGCTGGACGAGTGTTTAGAGTACCTCAAGCGTATCCACGAGACTCAGGTACTGATGTTGGACGACGCTGGCTGGAACGTACTGAGCCAAGAAGTGCAACAAAGTCGCCAGCGGCAGCTGGTTCAAGACGAGCGACAGTGCCGATCCTACCTAACGCTGGCCCGTGAGACGGTGGACATGTTCCACTACATGACGATCGACATTAAGGAACCATTCCTGCGTCCTGAACTGATTGATCGGTTGAGCTCGATGCTCAACTACAACCTGCATCAGCTGTGCGGGCCAAAGTGTAACGATTTGCGCGTACGCCATCCGCACAAATACGGCTGGGAACCGCGACGCCTGCTTGGACAACTGATTGACATCTATCTCCACTTGAGTTGTGATGAATTTGCTGCCGCACTGGCGGCTGATGAAAGATCGTTCGAGAAGCGGTTTTTCGAAGACGCTGCCAATCGTGTCGAAAGGATTGCTGTTCGACCGCAGGGAGATGTGGACGAGTTTCGAAGGCTTATCCGGAAGGCGGCCGATATTTACGTCAAGAATCAGGAGAACGCAGATGAGTTTGCGGATGCGCCTGACGATTTTAAGGATCCGCTGATGGACACATTGATGTCTGATCCTGTCGTATTGCCATCGGGCACCATCATGGATCGTTCTATAATAACGCGGCATCTGCTGAACAGTAGCACCGATCCGTTTAACCGTCAGCCCTTAACGGAAGATATGCTGAAACCTGGTGAGTAAAGGTTCAATAAACAAATCGTTACTTGCTGGCATTTGTATTTTTCATTTTCCTCAAATTTTCTCTTGTTACCAGCAACGGAGCTCAAGGAACGTATTCAAAAGTGGATCAAAGACTACCGAGCGCAGAAGAAGTTGAGCTAAAATTGCCCGTCGTCCGCAGTCGTCAATATTTTGAACCACAATGTCTGGAATGGCATCTCCGATATTGCTTAGAAAGAAAAAGGAAACTAACCCACTCAGAACATGTAGTTTGGTGTCCAATTGAGGCAAAGATTCTCAATCGCTTATGTTGAATGTACTGCATGATAAACGAAATTATCAATCCCTATTATTTCGAAACATTCTCTTACTCAACAAAGCAGCAACGATACAAAAGTAGTTCAAATAGTACATACAATACAATAGTAAATACTTAAAGCTCCAGATGTAATGAACAGATTCGATTCTTTCAGTACGAACGGACTCATGCGTTTTTCTATAGTGATTTTTTAAAGCTATTTATATACGTTCTTTAATGGACAAAATCGTATCGTTTTTGACGCAATCTCAATTGGCGGGCAAATAAGAACAGCAACGTGCAAGGTAAGAACCAGACACCAATGATGCTGTCTTACAAACCCGATATGTTACATTACAATCCACTTATTCTGCACTAAAGTGCGCATTTCCACAAATTCTGAAAACCGATTTCGAACCTACTGCTGCGCTCGTTCAGTTCACCAGGGGTTTCCCCTCAGTTTGACAACTATCAGCCAAAGCTATGTTTTATCAACCTTGATGTTTACGCATTCCTTTTGTTTACATACCGATCTGACAGTTCACGCCTATGCGGATGTGTCGGCAACTTCGCTTCACCTGTTGTTTGATACCGTTTCATTGGACTACTTTTTGGTTACAGGCAATGAAATGTTGTGTGTAACCAGTTGGCCACTGCGCCACACAAACGTGCTGCTGGAGAAGCACATTCCTGAAGAAAATGTTGCCTCAGTACGAACGGCTCGACGATGTCGGGTCCAACGACTCAGCTCCAATCACCGTAGGTGGAATACGGCGAAGCACGTTGCGCATTCGCTTCGGTAAGGTTGCCGTTGTGACGGGTCTTCTCCCGGTGGTCGGTTTCCTATTTTGTGTCATCTGGTCCTTGCTGTACAATTTTGAGCAAGCGAACGCGACCCACTGCCTGGTCTACAATGTTCTTCCCTCCCTTTCGGCCGCGATCGGCAACTATCAACCGCAACGGTTCGTGTGGCAGTTTTCGGTGTTTTTCCACGCCCCAGCACGGTATGCCATCGCATTTCTCTACAAAAACCATCACCTCTCACTGCTGTCGCGTAAACATCGGAAGGAGTGGGCCTACTTGGCGTGCATTCTTAACATAATCGAGCTGAGTTCTCTAGTTGGATTGAGTTTGTGGACATCTAGCTCTAACTATGGTGAGTAATTTAATCAATGAAAACAACGAGCGAAACGTGCCGGAACAACGTTAGGTTCTATTCTAGTATTGTGTCCTCAGCTAGGTCCTCAATCGAGGATCTGCCAACCTGTGAAACCCATCAGTGTTGATACCCTTTGCTAGATATGTAATCATTTCCTGAAGGTCTATCCAGTCATTATCAAACTAATCAAAACTGTTTCTTTTTATTTCGAATTCCAGAAATCCACAAATTTTGCTTCAGTGCCTTTGTGATATGTTCCATCCTCTACATGATGCTGGTGGTTCTCATCAACCGTGTTACGAGAATGGAAGATATGTTAGTGTTAACAGAACGGAAGTCCTTGCGCTACAAAAGGCGACTGCTGGTCGTTAATGTGGCTTCCATTCTGTGCGCCGTATACTTCTTTGTGCGTCACAATAGCCACTGCGAGCCAGGCATGTATTCGATGTTCGCGCTGAGCGAGTACGTGTTTGTTTACTCTAACATCGGCTTCCACATGACGGCCTACTGGGACTTTATCAATGCTAACGTGTACTTCCACTGGCGAACCGGTATTCATTTTAGTTCCGTTTGAAAAAGAACACGTCGATGGTTCGGAAACACTTTTTCCAACTGAACGATGGTAAATTGTCAGATCCACGATCCTGTAACATAAGATAACGGCATTGCGCTTGTACATAAAATACGGTTTTATTTTTTACATTTTTCTTACAATTATTGGCCGCAAACGATTTGACGTGCCAGTTTTGGCAATAAAACGCATCTTTATAATAAATCGCAACGTCCGCTGGAATCTGATTCCAGTAGTAGCCTTGGATAAATAAAACGCTTATCTGAAGTTCATAGGTTCGTTTAGGATTCCTGTCCTATTTTTTTCATCTTTGTCGATCACTTGCCGATGTGAAACTTTTCCTCAATTTTATCGGCAATCATTTTCGCGATCGAAAGCGAACTTGTCGCCCCCGGGGAAGGCGCATTGCGGCAATGAAGGATGTTCCTCGAAAGGGCCGAGTTGCCCTTACCGTGATCGAACACAAAGTCGTCCACCAGGTTTCCGTCGTTGTCGAGGGCTTGCGCTCGAACTCCTGCTGGACCGCGGGCCACATCGTACTCGTGAATGTCTGGAATAAACTTCTGTAGCTCGCGCACTTGCAGCGGAATCAAAGCAGATCGAGCCACTTCCATCATCCCAGCACCGATGAATTTCCAGGCCATCTTAATTAGTCCGGGGAAGCGTAGGGCATCGACAAGCTCCGGCAAGTTGATATCCGACCACCTGTAGCCCTCCCGGCGGAAGGCTAGAACAGCGTTTGGCCCGAGCCATACGCTGCCATCCATCCGCGGAGTGAAATGAACGCCCAGGAAAGGGAATCGTGGGTCGGGCACAGGATAGATGTTGCCGCGTACCATGTGGCACTTGTCCTTGTTGAGCAACAGGTACTCCCCTCGGAACGGAACTATCTTCGGCACCGACGGGCAGCCGGTCATTTCTGCAAGTTTGTCCGACTGCAGTCCTCCACAGGTCAGGATATTACGGGCGCGAATTTCATCGCCCTGTTCACTGCGCACCACGATCGGATAGTCGAGATTGTTCGGCGCTTCGGTGAATTGGTCTACCTTAAAGTTAACATAAACGTCTCCTCCAGCGGCCTTGAAATCCCGTGAATAGTATTGTGTCACAAGACCCCAATCGACAATGCCCGTGTGTGGCGACCAGATCGCCTTCATCCCATTACAGAATGGTTCGATCTCCTTAATCTTCGCCTCATCGACTAGCTGCACATCGGGTACATTGTTGGCAAGCGATCGCTGGTACAAATCCTACCGAAGAGCGGAAATTACCGATTACCCTGTTGCACATGAGTTGCATTTGAGAAGGCAGCATAAATTGTAGCAGCAGTTCTGCCCCCGTATTTTGAATCATTAAAACCCTAAAATACCTTCACACAACCACGAATAATTTACTCAATGCACAGCAATACTCACATTCAATCTTCCCACCTCGACCGCATTGGTGGCGACAATCAGCTTGCCGACCTTTTTGTAGGGAACGTTTTTCTCGTCAAAGTACTTGTAACTTAAATGCAGCCCCTCGACGCACAGTTTCGCCTTTAGCGAACCCGGCTTGTAATAAATGCCAGCGTGGATTACACCACTGTTGTGCCCACTCTGGTGGAAGGCCAGTTTGTGCTCTTTCTCCACGATCGCGATCCGCAGCGTCGGATGTCGTAGCAAAATTTCGCGGGCCGACGCTGTTCCGACGATTCCTCCACCAACCACTACTATGTCATAGTTCCTATAAGAGGAAATATATTTAGATTGTCCAAACAGAGTTAAACACGATGTATCGAATAATGTGAAACGATAAAACAAAACTTATTGAGGATTTTTCGGTACAGACCTATTAGCCTTGACAGAATAGGCCCTTAAGGCGATGGTTGCTATCCTCCGCGATAAAACCTCGGTCGATAACATCATCTTGGGGTACCCGCGGTTGTCAACACTCGCTAATTCACGATACTCGGGTCTTCACAAGTACTATTCTTTACTATGGCAGAGCTAGAGTAAAAATGACCTTGCTGGTGACATTGTTTTTTTTTCATAAGTGTTCCGAACGGCACGCCCCGCCCCGCATATGCAACTCCAATTTTGACAGACCTTCAAGGGGGCAATTGAGAAACCCTTTTGTAACACATCGTTAGCTTTGTTCGCACAGCTTTAACATGAAAGCTTTGTAGTTCATCTGAATGCCAAGGGCGGCGCTGCAGTCGCCAAAAAGCTTACGCATCCCTCTTGCTTGAATCGAATACCCGTAGTCTAGAGAATTGTCGAGCATCCACTTGATTCGAGTACCGGCGGCCAAGGTGAGACGAGAACTTTTTCGATTGGTCCACGAAGACCGATCCGCGTTCTCAATCCTAGTGAATTTTTTTTCATTTTTCGATTGTGGAAATCCCGGTTTTTCTCTCATGAGAAAAACTTGGTGAGGCGACAACTTTCATTAGTCGACACAGCGTTTCTCACCGCCTTTTTCGGCCACCGCATTTAAAAACCGGCTTTTTTGCCGTCGTTGCAGAGTATCAATCGTTAATCGGAATAACTCGAGAACGTTTCTGCATACTTTTTTTAGCGATTATTGAAGTAAAAAAATCGACTATTTTAGTACAAAGAAATATTACTCTGGTCGGTCAAAGAATCAAACCATAAAATAGGTCAAGCGACGCAAATGTGATTTTCTTTAATCAATAACCTTTGTCTGTGCCTAACAAATGCGGAATATGAAACTGTAAGTTCATCTTACAAGTACCTAAAATTCAAGCGCAGTGAATTGATACTATAGTATTGCCGTTCGAACATTTATATGACCAGACCGTGGTCTTTCCGACGACCGCGAGTATTCCGTTCGTCGGGCGGGGCATAATCATGCAAGGGGAAGTCAACGGGCGCTAGATACCGCTGAATGTGCTTATAATAAAACCAAGCAAGAGGGAGACAAGGCATAATATAATTTCTTTCACGGCCCGCCTCTTTCGCTTCGGATGTTTCGTACCACCCGGAATTTCCCAGCCACCACCGAAGGCGTCGCAGAATGCGAATCCTAGTCGCAAACTTCGCGCATGGATTCATCTCGTTTCTTTTTGAAGCGGTATGATTAGAGCTACAAGACCAGTGTTTCTTTACCTCTTTACTTCTGCGGACTGGTCAACATGATGGACAGCTACTGAAAAATATGGTCGCTGACCTGTTCCAAGTAAGTTAGCTGTTTGATCATTCTTTTAACATTTCTACCAAATTTAATGTTGAACATGTTGTAGGAAACGTATGTTTTGCTAAACACAGTATGACAAATAGATTTCTCACACGCCTTGAACGTGTTGCCCAACGGTACTCGGCCCACAGGTTGAAGACCACTGCACCAAAGCATCTTTCGCAGCTACCAACCGAGGGCAAACGCCATGTGACGAGTCGTGGATGGTAGCAATCGCATGCACACAAGGCCGCATGTCCTATGCCAGTATTGGTGTGTTGTAAACGGATGTTCGCCGCCTATATTTATTGGCCTATATTGCCGGCATTTATCCCGTACATTTTTATGTATGTTTTCATTTACTACAAGAAATTGTAGAATCTGCTTTTGGGACTAAACTAATATTAGAACAAGCACAAACTTTCTCGAATACTACACTTTCAACGCGGTTATAATCGTGCATCAGAAATCTTTCACACCTGGGCAACGCACAACGCTCACAACTTTGCCAGCGTCCGAGTGTTCGTTTCAGTATTTAAAATTTATTACAAATATAAAAATCAATATAACTGTTTGTTTTTGAAGCAAATGTTTGTCTCGTGAAAAATGACAAAAATGCAGAATAAACTTCCACACTAAACTCATTGGCATTTTTTGTCTGTGGTACTCTGGTAAGAAAACCGGGTCGGGGACCCTTGGCTCGCCGTTCCCGAAACGCGGCTTGGCTTGGGTTTGGCATGATGCTTGGCTTGGTTAGGAATATGATGCTACTGTTAGTGGATCGATATTTCCATACCTTTGGGAAAAATAGCGATAGGGGAAAGACAGAGGAATCAGAAGAAATGGAAGAACACGTCACGCCTCACGAGAAAACTCAAAATGTTTGTCGGTTCTGGAAATGAGAAGCCCCAGCGAAACTAGCAGCGAGAAGTGCACAATTAATTATTTCAGGAAGAAAATGCTTCAGGTGTTAGCTGAGCGTTCATATTTTATGCAAAAAGCGTATCGAAAAAAAAGGTATGCAATAAGCATACATTTGCTGTACACCAGAGAGTGCGTGGCGTCTTCTTTCGGCTTTTCTCAACGCTTCATTAGGGTGGTAGTGTGTACCATAAACGAACACTTTTTCCATCTGCTGCTAATCAATTGTGCGCATGTTTGTAATACATACTGCACAGCACATACCATAGCGCTTGAACGAGCTCGCTCCACGCAGCAGAGCAGCAGGCGCGACTGTGTGCACGTACGGTTTGCAGTGTGCGTATTTGTGGCCGTTGGAAAAGGATGTCGACATAAAGGAACGTTTATGTATTCTGGCACGCATATGTAAACCCATATATTTTTCGCTAAATGAGCGGGAACGCTGCATGTACAGCCAAGCTTAACGCTTGTTTTGCCGGCTTTTTTGGGAGACTTATGCATTTGGAAAGAATGTTGCTCCTTTTCGGTTTACATCATGCAAACATTAAAATATTAACGGAATTCCTGGCCAGGGAATTATCTGCTCGTAGAGAATTGTCACAATCCACCAACCATGGTTCGGTATAATTTTTATCATATCCGAATCCGGCGAGTAACATTGTACATATTCTTTAACCGAAATTCTCCTGCATTCTTCTGATGTTACGCCACACGGTTTCGCGGTTGTCGAGAATCAAGCATTAGGATTCGTAACTGTTCACGATGGCGTAGGTGTATGATTAAATTTACTTGGAAAAACCCCGGTTTGCACAGGTGCTTTTTTAGTTGGTGTTGGAAAAGAGCGATTCATCCACAGTCATGTAGATTCACCTGATTTCGTTCACCATTCAATGAATTCATATTTTGTTAGAATAACAATTGGAAATAAAACAAAAGATTCCACATCCAAAAGCGGGATGCCTCAACCCCATGTTTCACTTCCACGCAGGAAGTAAAGTTTTGGAGAGCAGACTCGGGTTACGAAAATTAGCATTAGATTTACAAAGGACATATTAGATTTTTAGTTCGTAGTTTAGCATTAGCATTGGTTTAGGTACTTTGGTTTTATTATTGTACTCTTCTATCTTCTACACCCATCTCTTCATCGTTCCGGGGGAATCATACTCTTGTTCTTTGGAAGGACAGCAGATGACAAAAACACACTATTCAGTGCGATATAAGTAATTAGTTACTCTAATTGTCCATGCAACCTGCAAATAATGTGAAAGAAACTAAATAAATCACTACAAAAAACAATATCTACTCTATTTTTGAAGCATGCATCTGTGGATTTTGACTTCAGCGTTTCACCCCACACCTTGTCGATTATAAATAGAAAACCACCAAAATCTTCAATCCAACATAATTTGCTAGAGTTTAATGTCTATTATCGTCTATTCTTAACGCGTTCGGTTGGTTTCCTTTACGATCGTAGAATCCTGGGCAATGGATTCTCTTGAATCGTTCCGAAACGCTTCCATCCAAGTTGCGCACAATTCGCTGTTCTTACACTCGCAATTAATCCGCTTCCATTTCAGGTTTGTCAATTTTTTCTTTTCTTTATTTTCCGCATCTTTCACGACGAATTTCGCCACGAACGATCTTAAACTTTACCATAATTATAGTATTTTCTGTCCGAAAACATTTAATTAAAAGGTAGTTTTGGAGGGGTATAATTATTTTTTCGGTGTATGTGATAGGTTTCATTCATTAATGACAGATACTATTTTTCTTCTAGTTTAGTGTAAAGATGGGGCTCATTTTTTCTATGATTCGAAAAGAAATATTTAAAAAAACTAAACAAAAACCTTTCAAGAACATGCTGCATCTACATTATTTTGTTTTTTTTTTCTTTACTATTACACCGTCTTAACCCATTCATTAATCTTCAGGCTTGACGATCTTCAGTTTCAATTTTTGCAAGCAAAAATTTTCCCTTTCCACTTTCCTTTCCTATTTGCAATTATGACGTCAAAATTCGCTCCCGGTCTTATTATTCGTCCGTTGTCTGTTTCTCGGTCAGTCCCTGTCCTTTTAATGCTTAACTCTCTCTTGTCTAGTAGTAATAGTGGTCACGGTACTTTGTCCTAGGGGGCATATGCTCGACTTGCGTTTGGTAAGGTCAACCTCAACCTCAATGGAAGGAAGAGATAGGAAAAACCATGGTGGTGCACGACACCACCATCTGCATCTTCCTTGACGTCGTGTGGCATTTCTCGTCTACTTCACAAATTTAAAATGAGTCACACGAATAGATGAGATCTGTCATAAGTCTCATCTCCACCTGTACTTATTCTGCTGTGGTTATCTGGCCGTTTTGTAATGCTGTGACTTCGGGTTTGTTTGACACTGTATCCCTCCACCAAAAACGGTGGTGGTGTCAGCAGTACTCCCCCCACCAATGCAATCTAATGTAGAGAAGTGTACTTCAATGTCCCGGTTTTAAATGACTATTCCTTTCGCTGTAATTCTCCTCGCTGACTCCCTTTCTCTCTCGCTCTCTCTTGTTCTGTCTCTCTCACACACATTCTTTGTTAGCAAAGTCCTCCGCCTACAACGCCTTATCTTTGCAAGGTGAGTTTTAGGGATGATCTGAGTGATATCATATTAAGAGTGCATGTGACACCGACATGCTACTACTTGTTTGGATTGCTTAGATTACAAAATGCTGAACTGAGATATCTATAAGAGACTCGTCGCTTGTTCACTTTGTCTCTTTCGCTCTGCGCCCTCACTATCCTATAGCCTTACACTACTACTACCATCATGTGAGTGCAAGCCATTTTGCCAGTATGAGCTATCCTTTCGCCGGGGGTTACTAATCAAGTAGGAGCGAAACATTCCCTGCGCGTGTCCCGATGTGGCCACTACTCTCTTTTGCTGACAGAGTAGAAGTAGTAGTGGTAGAGCGTTGAGGTGCGTACGTTCCGTAGTGAATGGGGCATTCATAGATGTGTGCTTTCTTTTTCTGTTATTGTAATTGGTGGTTTTGTTTCCTCGCCGCTCGGTACGGTTTGGGATGCTGCCATTCTATTCTCTGAACTATTTTACCTATGTTCGTTCCAGTTGTTCTGTGTCTTCATTTTAACTGTCGTCCTGTGTGTTTCTCGTTTTTTGTTAGGTTTTCTTCCTCATTTTTTATAAAATATATACACAAACAAACTTTACAATTGTTTTCATCGATGCATATACTTATTTGCAGCGCCACTAACGCAAAATCAAAATAATAAATCACCTATTACTAATTATTTTGTTTTGTTTTCCTTTTTGTTTTTGTTAGTCTCACTCTCACATTCGCACTATCATTCATTACGCGTCCTCGTCGTCTTCCTCTCCCTCTCCTTCGTCACCCTCGTCATCTTCCTCATCTGCCATTTTCATCAATAACACGTTTCCATTGTAGACGTTCCGGATAAGAAAGGGGAGAAAGAAAAAAAAAAACAGGTGGAAAACACCACCGAAAAGACGTTAGTTTAACTTTATACTGCATAAATAATATGTTTGTATGGGCAATGTGAGGGAATAAATTGTTGTGTAACAAAACAAATTGAAGACTTGTTTTAAATTTCTCGCTGCCACCACCATGTGTATGAGTCCAACAAACAAACACACACACGTCCATCCTAGGATGAATGTAACAGAAGATGTGCCACTATATGCCCGAGTGGCATTTGGCGCGAAAACTACTTCAAGCGATTTCCATCAAAGGAAGCTTGAACGGAAATCCTGCTTTCCGTGCATCGTTAGATCCACGCTCCATGGGAGCACAGAAAAAAAAATACTCGGCGAAGCATTTCTTCTGCCATAATCGACCCCCGCGGGATCGATTTTGTTTCATTTTTTTTTGACACCAATGATTTCATCCAACCACCACCAAATTTCTTCAAACTTACCTTCTTCCTCAATGTTTTCTTCTTCGCCATAGGGAAGGTCGTACTCCTCATCCTCACCTTCCAGTTCCTCCCCTTCATCTTCTACATCTTCTTCCTCAGCGGCACCGTTCTCGTCCTTCTTCACTTTTTTCGATTCTGGAGTTTTCTCCTGAAACATGAAAATGAATAGTTTAATAAATTGTCTTGTGATTAACGCTTTGTAGAGACATTTTCGAAATCTATCGTATTTGTAGCAAATCATGTTATAGGCTTTGTTAGCGGTTATCCCAAGGGCAGGACAGGACGTCTAGAGGACGTACAACACATTGCAACATAATAGTGTAGGGAGATATAGGTACACTTCCTGCCATTATCATCCTTTCCTACATAGAGCAACACAGAGACCCTTGCGCAAACTCTCTCCCACATTTGCACTAAAAGATTGTAGGGGAAAATGGAACAAAGCGCAGTATCAATTTTATATTGGTTAGGAACTGTCGAAAATCAATTCGAGTTAATGTCTCGTTCGAGTTTTGAAAAGTTCAATTTAATTATGCCAATTTGGCGATAGACAGTATCGCCTCGATGGTTTTGTCGACATTATTCCCATACCGGCATTGCCATTGCCATATGACAATCCAACGAATTTCTATCACCTTACATACATATAGGGGAAAAGTATGGTGCTACGTTGACCCAACCTTTCACACTTCCATGAGAACAAACGCTCGTAATTCTTCCATCTACTATGATAGCAGTGTGGTAGTGCCGTTACAGCGCGAGAAGTTTGTTTACCTTTCCACCAACACACGCACACTACACGAAACACACCCCATCGCAGTTGTGTTCGTGACTCCGAACTGCATTACTAATACTTTTAACATCTGCCGGCTAAACCAGCGTGTAGGTGCAAAAGATCGCTTGAGATGTGACCGGCAACAGAACACACAACAAATACAAAATGTATAATTCTTTTCGGAGGAGCCGCATTTTTATATTTTACGACACAGATTGTAAATGAACGTCCAGTCGAAATGTAAGCTGTGTATGGTGATCACGCGGTAAAATGCACAAAAGCTACACACGGGCGGTTTATATGCTATATAACCGGCGTCTGTCGGGTCTATTGTGTTGGTGAAACATGAAAAAGAGCGAGTCTTCACCTCTACACACAAATGCTCTAAGCGACGCCGTGTTGCGCGTACGCTAGCATAACTGCCGGGTTTAGAGCAGCAGGATTCTCGATTGAGAAGCATTAATAGTGTGCTGACGACGCCGTCATTCTCGAACGAGGAAAAGAGAAGATTTCGATTACTTTTATGTACACGACTAAACCTATTAAATATCTCCTCTAAATCAATTGCAGTAATTGAGCGAATATTTAACGTATTTCAAAGGTTTTGGTCGTCTGGCTATGAGTACGGAAACTAGGGCAAGCAAGCAAAAATGCGTGGTGCATCCACGTTTCAATGCTACACACCTTATCAACGCGTATGAGCTCTAGCTTTTACAAGGTCATTTCCATAACTGTGCACCTGTGGCCAAACATGTTTTAAAAGACTGGGGAAACTAGACGAGAAAATGCCATATGCACTCTCTTGCGAAATAAGTTGGCGAAGTGGCAATTTCTCAGTCCACAACAGCTCATTTGAAATCTCTCCGTAACAAGCCAAGTATTCTCTGGGAGAAAAAGGTACAAAATAGTAATCTTCTTCCCATGGAATCAAAAATAGATTATTGCGGAGGGCATTTATATTATTTTCACGTACGCCATCCTTATTAAAGTCATAATGAATGCCGACATTTTTCACCACGTGCATCAATATTGAATTTCTACAGCATTCCAAAAATCGATATAATCACCCTCCCCATCAACATAAACTACCCGATTAATTTTAAATTACTGCGATAAAAGTAAAACAGTACTTGTGACTAATTAAAAATCTTACAGGAAAAGCTGTACTGTAAATATATTTAAACAAAACACAAGATATAACTGAATATGTTAAAAGGCGCCATTGAAGTAGCCATGCTTCTTTTCCAATTGGATTTTTATGCTGCATACGTATATGTATGCGCGACGGCCATATTTCGAGAAAGCGCGGTTTCTGCTATCATAGTGTGCGTGTAAAAAAGCCGGCCGGTGGTACGGTATTACTTTTCGAGCTGAATATGTGCAGCAATTGCATACCGTTGAACATTTAATCGTTACAATAAAAGATAAAACATAAGATTACTAATCCAATCGCTTTCATTTACAACATTCTAAAAAGCGTCAAGTGGCAAAACGGCGCCATTTGGTACACTGCTAGAAGAAATCGGAGGGAACACTACAATGCAACACCTAATAATAGTATTATGAAAAGCACATTTGTTGCCCTGCGCTACATAAATCACTTGGCACTTATAATGTTCAGGGTACGCATCCTTTTTTTCGCTCTACTATTGAGTCATTTGTATGCTAAATCTTATCGATCGATCGAACATCCGAAAGAATCAATGTTGCGCGCTTGCAACAAATATCACCGCGCACACACTAAAAATTACTCCAGGAGGCACTGGCTCAATCAAAATAAATAAATGTGATCGATGGAGTAAAACACATGTAAAAACACCGTGCCATTATAGCGTGTTGCTAGATAGGGTACCAGCACAGGGAACGGGCGGAAAAGTGGAACAGCCGCCTTACATTTGCACCAATTTGTGGATGGACTGAATAGTTGCGGACCAGTTCAGTTTCATTCATAATAGGTGGTACTAATACTCACTTCAGCGGGTCGCTTCACTCCTTTCACCTCCTTGGCTTCTGCTTTCTCCTCGGCGGCGGCCACATTCTCAACCTCGACTTCACTGTTTTTGTCGGCGGAACTCATTTTGGTTGGTTTTGGTTGGTGTTGGATTTTTTCTTCCTATTTAAATATCGCAGTAATATTGGCTACACCAGACTCGCGGGTTAAAAGCAGGCTGTGTTGTGTATCACCGGTGACTGTTCGTTTGCTAGTGTGCTGTCAACTCCTGCTGCTCTTGTGACGCCGAATGAATGGAGCGCGGCTTGTTTTTGCTGCCTTTTCTCTCACCACCACACGCTACCACAACGTACAGTTGACGAATGACGCTTCTAAAACCTTGTCCTCAGCTGCCTTGCCTCTTCGTTTCGCGCCCTCTCTTTCCCTCTTTAACGTCGAGCGTAGCTTGCGTTGCTTTGCTATTGACTTTAGCTTACAGCACGAAGAGATCCCGGAACAACCGCTCAGGACAAACGATGCTAACGCACTGACCGTTGGAATACGACTGTGACGCTTTCGGCCATGGCAGAGTGAGAGGCGACCGACAGCGAGTCGGTCAACCGAGGACCTTGCTTCCGATGGGGGATTTTATTTTTCATCGTTTGCGCGACACTCAAGCTAAACTTGGCAAATGTTTTTATTCATATCGATAGGTAATTAAAATATCTATCAATTGATCTCGGGTTTTGAGAACTTTAAATAAAATAGTCGGAAATATTCACCTCGGAAGAGGTGTGCATGAGTAGAATGTATGAAAAATTTGTGTTGTTTGCATGAGGGTACGCTTGGTTTTTAGGCACGCGGTCGACGCTTTGTTCGATTTATTGGTCTATATTATCAGGTTAAGTACTCACTGCTACGGAATTTGTAGCATTTTTCAGCCCGAGTCTGCTTGAGAAATGTTGTGAGTATTTTGCTCCATAGAGCAAACGTGGTTTACATAGCGAATGGATAGTTTGACTCAAAACGTGAAGTAGTGGACTATATCGTACTGACCGAAAGCATGCACTAGCGCGCTTTGGCAGTTTGCACGGCTAGGTATCGACTCCATTCGCTGAAGGCGATTCTCCCGTAACAGGTCATCGTAAGGGCAGTTAATAGCACCGAGAATACCGTGTTAGTATTGCAGCCTGAAACTGGGGTTTTTAAATTTTCGTACGGGTGTGTCGTACTATCCCTCGTGTGTTATTTTCATTCATAAATGGAAATACAAACACTGCTAGTATAGAATGGCGACGGAATTAAAGACCCATCATGGTTTTGTTCTGTTTCGTATGCGTAGTATTTCATAGAAAGGAGGAAATTACGAATGAATATTGAACACATATGATACTGTTTTGAACACAATATAACCGAAAGGATTTTTTTAATTGCCAGGTGAATGTTTCAATTATATCTAAAATCAATGTGATAGTTCATTGCAGAATGTATTGTCACATTATTAGATAATATAAATTCATGTATTTGGCGGTTGGCAGTTGTAAAAATTGAGGCGCATCCAAGAGTACAGTCCAGGGAGAAAATTTTGACAAACAATAGACAACTCCATTATTAGTTGACTTCGACTTGATTTTGAAAATAACTTGTACTTTTCATACATTTTTCGATTTGAAAATTGCTGTTTACAGCACATTGCATGTTTCTTTACCACCAGTGCCGTTTTCCTCTAGATAAATCAGCCGATATGTGTCTACTCGGGAAGCTTTGAAAGCTCATACATTAAAAGTACATGCGCAATTTCCGTGAAAGCTTTTACTTGAAAGCTATCTTGAATCAAATGACACCACCGACAATAATGTCGTTGACACCGACAATCTATAATGAGATTCGCGCAACGATGCCGACAGCTAATCGAAGCTGGGACATGCGACACACACCCATCACATACAGAACTGGACTCTGTTCGACACTGACAAAGCCCTTTTAGCCGTGTTCTGGAGAAAGAGTCTCAGACGGATTATAGGTCCCATGTGTCCCAAGGGACAATGGAGTAAACGCTACATCGAAGAACTCCATAAGCTGTTCGGAGACCTCTGCCTAAGTCATGAGAATGACGCCGGAAGACCCCATTCATAAAGTCTTCTTGGGCTGAGCTGAAGGGATGCTGTGAATGAAGCCGTTTTATGAAGATTAGCTGCGGTGCAGGACTGGACCAGATTGTTTCGTGACCGTGAGGGCATTCAGGTGGAACAACAACGGGCCAACACCGGCCAGCGATTGTAGCGCCACCTAATTATGTAAGGACCTTTGCACTCGTTTCAGACCAGACGGACATACAGCATGATCCGACAAGACATCTGTATCATATGAAATATGAAACAAGTCGTGAAAAGAAGAAAAAACACAATGAACAAACAAAACCGACGGTTTTGTAGGATGATCACGAAAGTAAAACACGTTTTTCACACAGTGAGGCACACTTCGTTGTCACGGCCCCACAGAAGAATTAGCAATTGCGTCGGGTAGCAAAGGTTGCTATCACTGGTGTTAGTTTTAGGTCCACACTATAGTGTGCATGGCTACAGCATGTGTCACTACTTTCTCTACATGCTGTTTACCTGCTGACTTTGGGAAGATTTAGCGAGATATGAAATAAACCAATAACGAACACATGTGGCCTGCAGGCCACAAGTAAGCGGGAGAGAGCATCGAGCCACGCCGTGCCTGCATGTGTGACTGTATAGGTACTACTGACCTACTAAAAAGAAAGTCTCGTGAGTTCGCGCTCGCGCCAGCTGTCAGCTAAGACTGACAGTGTTCCGGTTCCCGTCTCAGCATGGTGCGTTCGTTTGAATGGGCGCGTGTGGCTGTAGTATGTTTGCTCTGCTTTCTCTCTCGTTCCGCAATCGTCCCTCGGTGGAATCGCTGCCGCAGCGCAGGGCTCTGTCTTGATCGAACTGTCGTAGAGGCTTGACGGAATTTTCGGGCCGGAGACAGAGAACAATTGTGTTACGGATTTAGCGACGACGACGATACGACGACACTCGGCTGCTAGTATAACACCATCTGAGCAACCGCCTGGCCCGTGCAAGACTTTCCCCGCTGAGTGTTTATTTAGAAACTTCCGCAGCCGACAAACGGCACTGTAATTCGCAGTTGCATTTGAACGGCCAACATGGTGAATTCTATCATTTGGAGGAAAAAGTGCCACTTCACCAGCATCCGACTTTTGCTCTTTCAAAACGATTTCGTTGTGAGTGTGCCCACGCAATCAACGATTATGAAGTGAAAATGTCGGCATTTTTAGACAAAATGCAGTTGTATCAAACTTGAATACACCGCGAATAAAAGCAGTTCGCCGAACTGACGAACAGTGTATCTTGGTTTAAAAAAGCAAACTGCATCAAGTCACCGTCGGAAGGAAAGCAGGAAAGAAAGGAAAAGGAGAAAGTTTGGCAAATTGTGTGCGATTGCTATATTTGTTTCACAGTGTGCCTTCTCGCATTGGTGATAAATAGCTTGTCCTGCTTCGAGTCGGGAAAACAGATCATCTTCGATGCACCGTGTGGAATAGCGGCACGGATAGGCCCACAACATGTGCGCCGGTATGCCGGAAAAGCATGCGAGCGACACCGGCGGGCAACAGGTGGGAAAAAAGCCAACTGAAGGAGTGGACTGACGATACGGTGCCATATAAAGTGTGCCTATCAGCTCCATGTTTCGGTGCCTTAAAGAACGTGCAGGGTGTTAATCAATAATTACACTAATTTTGGCCATTTATGGCACCACACACCGTCGGCCGTGCGTGGACGGAATAACAAGTGTCATCCGCTCGTTCGTTGTGATCCGCAGAAGGAAAAGACGACGAACTTACCTATGTGGTGTGGTGTGACCGAGTTAAGCAAGGCAATCCTGGCCGGTTTCGTGCCCGTTTTGTTGATTTGAAACTGGAATCGAACGGGACCGCCTGCAACTAGTCGATGCCGGGCGTAACCGCAGGAAAACAGTGAACGGGAAATTGCCACGAACCTACGTTTCAAGATCACAATCCAAACTGTGTTAGTGATGCTATAGTGTCGAGTGTTATTTTCATCGATCAGTAGTGACTACGCTTGGTGAGACACACCCGACTTAAGAACCCCCAAACAAGAATTATCTAAAGTTACGCACTCTACAGAAGCAGAGGGAAGGCCTTACTTCTAAAATTACATGTCGACAGTGCTTGTGCTAACTACCGATCAGAGAATCGTTAGATTTGGGAGAATCCTGCTGCATCTAATAGTCGATGAAAACAATTCGTTAGCCATGGCAGTTTATTCCGAACGTACACCTTGCGTGAGTATTCAGATAGAGTTAATTCGGGATTTGTAAATACCGTCATTTTGCAGCTGGAATTTTGTTGCTATTGTTTTATCATCCGTATAAGTGCATATTGCATGCAAAACATGGTGCTCCTAGATGACTTTAAAGTACCGTATGTGTGCACAATAGTCATATTGTTTGTGGTTGAAGGAATGGAAACGTTTGACGCGCCAGGTTCGTTGCCTGTTTTAAAACCGCGCATTCAAGTCAAGAACTGCGCTGGAAAAATGGCATCTGGCACGTACGAAGTAGTACTCCGAACCGCGAATCATAGATTACTTACAGTATTTTCATAAAAGAAGGGAAATGATTTAATGTTATACAGATGAAAAGCTTCGGCTTTTAATTATATTGTATTGTATATATATATATATATATATATATGTGAGGGTTTGCAATCAGAAACAGGAGAAAGTGATTCCAGATGCGATTTTTTCATATTTTTTCATATTGTTTGTTATTGATGTATATGTTGACGTGAAAGGGTAAAGTGAACAATAAACCGGTTGATGGAACAGTTATGTTGGCCGAATCTCCTACAGATACAAACAAAGTCACACCTTTCTTCCGGCTTCCAAAAGGGCAATGTCCTCCCCATTGAATGCTGGAAAAAAGGGTGAAAGGGTGAAAAGGGATCAGGTCCGTTGAAAAGGATAGCACGTCAGTTCGGTTACAGGTTTTTATGGACCTTCCCTTTGCGGGGCGGGGGCAGCATAAGAGAAGAGGCGTCGTGTCAATTCCGGCCCGTAGCCTACACAATTCGGTTTCCACTTTTACTCTCGTTTCTCGTCGATTAGATCGAGTTCGTCACACGGACATCGACTTTTGCTTTCTGTTGTCCATCACACTTCTCCTCTCCGGTCCGATTGGTTTCATACCGACACTGACCGATTGATGATGGGAGGTTGGGAAAAAGGCGTGGGGGGGGGGGGGGTGATGGGGGCAAGTGAGGATGTGAAAGCGCATTCACACAAGGTCACTCCAGTTGGTCAATCAGCATTCGATATCGTTCGTGATGGTCGTGAAAGTGCAATGCTCCCACATCAGCTGAACATACACCGTCCCGTTACTCCTTGGAAGTAACCCAGTACGGCCATGTGAACGTATTCGGTGCTGTGAAAGTTTAAATGCTGTTCCCAAAATTGGGATCACGCACAAACGCGCAAACCATCGTTGGTAGCATTCATTAAAACGCGCCGAACGCGCAAACCTCCAATACACACACAGCCATCAATGATTTTCTTTCGATGGACTCTCTCATCACGCACGGCGGCCTCGTGTGTGTACTCGAAGAAGTACATGTTGGAATTAATTAAAATCGCCAACTAATCATCGGGTGCTTACTTCTCACGAACTTCCGGCTCTCTGCTCGCTTCCTCGAACTCGTGTTTGGACGATTGGTGGACCGCCGAAACTAACCAGCCAGCCATGCGCTGCACTTTCAGCTCTGCACTTCTACAGCAGTTAATGTAAAGCTTTCACTTTATAGGACAAACACGTGCAGTCGACGGGGATACTGTGAGCTTGGATTAAACTAAAGGCTCCAGGTTTTTCGGTAGTGCTTATCATATTATACATTATACACGAAATGCACTAACGCCTTCGTAGCGAAACATTACATGCACCAAACATGGTACCAAACAGTAACAACGTAACGTAACGATTTACGCTAAGAATCCCAAAGATTTACCAGCACTACTTTGGCTGTTGGCATGGTGTATTTGACTGTTGTTTGCTTCGCTTGAGCGACATTTGAATTAACACATGACCACTGCGAAAGGATGAAAAAATCAAATACGCAGATTCTCTCTCGAAAAGATCTCATGTGCTTTCCAAATAGACCTGCGAAGCAAAGCTCAACACATATGCTTTGAATTGTCTGGTGAGGTGGATTGGTGGACTGAGTCAGTTCCGCTACGCTAACCTTTCACTTTTTCCGCGTGTCACTTAACCGACTCGACGCCGAATCGCTGGCCGGCTGGCAAAATAACAGTACAGAAAAGGCGAGAGAAATGGTCGGGAAAGTGAAAGTCGCCGAGCTGAAGCCGTTGCTTCGGACTGACTAATGAGTAACAGCGGCAGTAGAAAAGAACATCATCAACATTTGTTTATTCACGTGATCACGAGTCACATGAAGAAGGCGAAGAGGTGAAAGTGAATATATGGAAATATTTGGACAGGACACGGTTTTGTTATCTCATGAGCATTTAAAACATTTAAAAAAATGTAATGATGATAGTTGTACTATATTATAGTGAGGAAATCAGACGATTGTCTGAAGCTCACAGAAGGTGATAAAACTAAGCATTTGTTTCAATTTTTTTTCCTTTACAGTGGCAAACCCGAAGTCTGCTAGCTTGGTGCATCATCTCCACTGTATTCCTGCTAGTCCTGCTCCCACTGAACTCTATCGCCGAAAACTATGGCTACGATTCAGCCTCCTCTTGTGACCCATCACGTGCCTCTCGTCGCGGCAGATCGCAGCTGCTGAAGACTATCCCCTGCGATCTCAGCGTCCAGGCGTACTGCAATCTGCCCGGCTCGGCCTATCCATGGCACGCGGTGCGGCGATTTGTGCACGAGAATCAGGGCCTGATGCGCCGCATGTACGGCGACGTCAGGCACATTTCGGTGCTGAAGGAAGAGTTCGAGAGCAACGAGATTGAGATCGATGATATTGGTCGCGCGACGGAGCGCTACAGTCGCCCTCCGGAAGCCACAGCCGACCGCGAGCGGCGGGTCGACACTGGAAAACGGATGAAGTACCTGCGGCCATCGTCGACGCAGCACTATGAGGGTCTGAGCCACTATTTGCGTGATAAGAGCAACGAGATCCTCTTCAATGAGCCACATTTCCGTCCAGCGCAGCTGAAAACAACGGCCACCACGGCGGTGACGACGAAAACGACGCCGACGACAATGGCGGCGGGAATGTCCGACATTTCTACGTCCGACCTTCTAAAACCGTCCACAAACGTGACAATGATGACGCCAACGCCAACACAGGCAACGCCTACAACCGCAAGGAGTATGACGACGACGTCTTCTATCAGCACTGCTACAGCTACCACCGTTGAATCTCCACCACGCACAAGCTCCAATGCATCCACCGATCAGCCAACAGATTCTACGCAAGCTCCGCCGGAAAACAAGGCAATCCTACCGCCGCCATTGAAGGATGGAAATGGCCACAAAAGTCATACAGAAGGCGACCCCATGATTAGCCCCGAAACTGGCCAGAAAACCGACGGAATGTCCACCGTCACCACGGCGAATGCACAATTGGACGCAAACGGTGCTTTGGAGGTTCATATATTGAACTACTCTGATGAGAATGTTAAAACGCAGCCCGTGGACGGTGAAAGAATCGATCTGGCAGCGTTATCGTCGCTGGCAAAGTTGGAAACGAGTGAAGCACTTTTCGCTGAACCGGTAGAAAAGGACATGCGCGAGGACGCCGTGAATGAGAAAATCTCTTCGACGCTAAAGCTTTCCCCATCCAACTCGGTGCCAGAGCTGCAGCAACATCAGATTTCTTCACATGCTTCAGAGAGCAGTGTGAAGATCGAAGAGATGGAGTACACCGCCAGCAGCTACCCGAACGATCGGCAGGGCACTGGCCCAGTTGACGTGGAAGCTGACAAGCATGAGACGGAGGATGCTGAGGAAAACGCGAAATCCGTAGCGGAAGCGCTGGTACATGCTGATTCAGTGCAAGCGAGCAGCACGATTCAACAGCAAAAGGTTCGCTTCGAGAGTATCAAAGGAGGGGCCGGTGTTGTAACGAGTCCTGTGAAGAAGGCCAACGCCGAGGGACAACTGTTCCAGGATACGGCTCAAAAGGACCCTCTCGTCGTCACTGGTCGCGGAGTGTAAGTATTCGGGATGGATAACGGGTTCTTGTGAACCAGATTTTCACTTTTTATCCATTGCAGTAACGCATGCCCGGTGAAGGAGGAAGTGGTTGCTCCGTTCTGGGCCAACAACACCAGGGGCGAGGTGTTGGCCCTGCTGAATCTCTACCCCTTCGAGCAGTACGTCCATTGGGAAAAGTGCACGCACGAGCTGAAACAGATGTATTGCCGCGAGGGCTGCCGCTGCGAACAGCAGTACCGGTTGCACCGGCTTCTGGCTTACGATCCGCACAATGAGTGTCGCGGCATCTTCTCCGACTGGTTCCGGTTCCCATCGTGCTGCATCTGCAAATGCTACGACATGCCGTTCGACTTTCGCGTTACCTCGCGCAGCCCACGTTCGCTGACGAAGGAATCGATCGAGCTGGTTGAGGACGATCTGCAGAACGCCATCTACGAGCATGCTACCGACGAATGGTACCGCCCGAAGGAATATGATTTCGACTAAACACACCTCATAAGTTTTTGCTCGTCCTCAACCGACCTCGAGCTGAAAATCTACTCAAAGGCTAGTGATGTAATTGTTTCGTTTGTTTTACGTCATGTTTTCCTCTCTCTGGTCTATTTACTACGCAATTCCGACGGCTGCAGGCGTTCGCGATAAACGTGATTGGTAGCGTTTTCATGAATTCATTGCAAAAGGAAAATTACGTGTACTAGGAACAATGACAGGGCAACGTATTGTTATGGTTTTAGAAAAAGTTTAATACATACAAAAATATGATAATATTGTTATACCAACAATAATATTAATAAGAATATTAATAATAAACAATCATCAATGATGTATAGGTATCGGTGCAATGTGTGTGTATACATGGTAGTAAGTTTAAAAAATACTCGCTTATTGATTGGTTATCAATTTCCTTTTGGATTTCGTACATATTATCAAAGAAGTATTTTGTAACTGTTTATACCAGAACAATCCCTATATTATGTCGTTCTTATTGTTGTCTTCACTTTTGTTTGACCTAGCTTAGCATTCAGTAATGTTGACTAAAACGGAAAGCGATTGAACAAGTTCTTTCGATGATTTTTTTTTCAAACTGGTAGTGATGATCACAAACAATATTACACGAGCCGGGTTACAATATTACGTTATTGAAATGCACACATTCATCAATTAAATTGAAGCTCGAAAGTAAACTTTATTAGTAATGACAGTAATATGCCAAATCAAAGAACGACTGAAAAGGAAAAAAATATAACTCGATAAATCATTCTCTTAAAGTTTTATAATAACACAACTCTTCTACTTTATTACGTTACATAAATTGGATTCCAACTTAGAATTAGCTGCCAAAAAACCAATTATGATTACTGAAGAACGATCTTCATAAGTTGTCAGACATTAACATCTATTCGTTATGATTCAATCCAGTTCAAAACACATTTGTGACAATCATATATTTTTTTAAAGTCGGAAGACGTATATGATGGGTATGGAAAATCGATATGTGAGCATGGTTAAACACCTTATAGTACACAATCATTTCTGTGCCGATGCTTGATTAAACGTTTTGTTTCTCACCTCTCACAATGCAGTCTTGACTTGGCCACACATTTTATCAATCATATAGAATGAAACACTAATTGTACTTGTTCAAATAGTGTTATGGTGTTGTGAATTTCTTTGCGATTCATTACTTCTCTAGGTTTTTCTCTGTAGTTTTGGAAGACGTAGTAAGACTATTTTATAATTTTAATGATTTTAACATGTAACGAAAACATAAAACTGAACAGCTTATCTAATCGAAAATCCAAAACTGAAGTAAGAGCGACAATGACAACGAAACCGATAGTTCACGTAGCATGTTTAGTTTCATGTCCGCACCAATTGATGTAGTTTTTTAACAAAAAATACTGTTTTCTCGCGCGGCAATGTACGGAACCATAATGGAGATAAATGCATCTTTCCATCGGCACATTAAGCGCCTTTTAGGCCTGCTTGTGTGTGACATTTCAACAAAATTCTGAGATTCTGTATTGCAGAATTATATTTTTCGCTCCTCGATGCGAACCTCGATCCGATTACGAATAAAAAGTGAAACATAGTGTAAGAGATAACATGAATAGATATTGCAATGCCGTATACGTATCGTGAAGCGTGTATCTTTTTGTAATAACATTACAAGTTGCCAAACATCATTTCTAACGATTGTGACGAAGCGTAGCAAGTAAATATCTGCCATATAATTCTTCCTCAGTAAGTGAAGTATGTTGTTCAATATCCTATCTATTTGTTTCACCTATTTCCTTTAACGTCCTGTTTGAGACATTCCATTCATAATGTAAATATATTGCACAGTACTCACACTATTTTCGGCATCTGCACTTTCGTGATACGGACCTTATCTCCTTTTGTCCATAGAGTTTAATTCGCCTCATTGGTGTTTTTTCCATAATGTTTTGTTCGTTGCCTTAAATTATTGTTTTTAGTCTAAGCCAACCGTTCATCTTCGTATGGTTGAAGATAGCTTATGGACGGTCACAAGGGCGACGGAACCGAGACCCACAGTATCTTCTTCTGTTCACTGTCAACGGCTGCTTTGATCTGGGTGCACATGTGCGTAATGTTGACGCCGGAGATGACAACTGCGAAAGTGATAGTAATAAAAATACTCATGCTCAACTTGCTTGATCGAACATACAGCCCACGCTTTGTTCGTAGTATTTGGTACTTACCAGAAATAAACTGGCGATACTCCGACTCCATCTTGAGTGTGTGCTCATACATTTCCTTGGCCGCTTTGGCGGAAATTTTGTCAGTCGAGTAGCGCGAGTCTTTGATCTCTTTAATTTGCTTGGCGGACTTGAAGCGTAGCAACAGCACGATAGGGTAAACTTGGGTACGCTGTAGTCTTTCTACCGCTGCCATGCCCACATTTAATATGCAATGACATTGCTGTAAACATCACATAAAATAATATTAGCGAATTGAAGAGCTCGTATGCACCTCTTTGAAATACCTTATTATCTCGCACTGCCTGCATGCTAGTGTACTCGAAGATACCATTGCTGCGTAGTTTATAGTCCGCGATGGTGTTGTTTTGGATTGCCAATTCCATCTCCTCCTTAGTGCACTTCTTCTGACTCTCCTGCAAGATGGCAAAATCCTCTGGGAAATCGACGCACAGCTTATCGATGACGAATTCCGAAAGTGGACCCAAAATTATTACCGGACGGTACGTATCTAGGCATTAAATAAAGAAAAATTTGCTCAATTCTTACGCCCTGACAGACGCAGTTCATGGCGACTTCTCCTAGCTCAACTGGGACCTTACATTCCAACCGTTCAACACGCTGATAACTGCTCAAACCATCGTCACTCAGCGAGCCCGAATCCAGGTACAGGCTCAGGTGGGTATTGCTGAAGCTGGCCAGCTCCTTCGAGTCGCGCGACGAGCTTCGCTGTGGCTTGATGCGTTTAAAGAAGGATCTTCGTGCGGACGTCGATCCACGTCGCGTCGTTGTATCTACGTCCCCTGTGTCTCCCAGCAATCTCAGTTCTTCTTCGACCCTGTCGGTGATAGATCGCAATAAATAGTTAGTGAATTAGTTCGCATTCTGTCATGCACTTGCAATATTAGCCTGCTTACTTGAGCTTGTTGGGAATGATCCCGCACTGTCGTTTGTGACCGTATTCGTCCAGCTTCCACGCACGCCACTTGCCAGGGATACCGCCGAACATGGTGTTATCGACGAACAGTACCTCATCTTTAGAGAAGGATAGCTCCGAGTCACCTTGATCGCAGTTGCGATCGAAACCTACCCTGATATACAGGGCATCGCCTGGTTTATCCTTGATTTGATTGAACTCTATAAAAAAAAGTAGAAATAGTAAATAGAAATAGAGAAATTGTTCGAGAGAAAATTATGTGTATGGTATATGCACTCCATGACGCACTGGAACTTACTTTGAATGTTGTACAACACAAGAACCTTCACGTGATCAGCCGGTTTGGCGATCTCAAGGGCCGCGTGTTCGGCCGTCGATCGGCGCATGTCGGTTCCATTAAACTCCAGTATCTGATCACCGACCAGCAGACCGGCCTGATCGGCGATCGAATCCTTCTGGACTCCGTGCACGAAGATTCCGTTCGCATTGCCGCCGACCAGTGTGATGCCAAGGTTAGACGTTTTTCGTGTTTCGATGTAAATTTCGCGCGGTTGCTCCTTGTACATACCGCTCGAGTTGCTTGGCCCCGTTCCCCCAGCTACGACGGAATCTACCGGCCCTTCTTCCTCCTCCTCGTCGTGCGGCTGGTGTTCTAAACTGTCGCTGAACTCTTTGGTCGCTGAAAGGGACGACGACTTCGGAACGGCCATCGCACGTTCAGCCATCGCGTTGACGGCCGTCGTATTTACTGCGGCGATGATCGACCTACCCCCCATCGTCCGTGGCGAGTTCTGCGGAGTGGGCGATCCCGATCGGGCCAAGTTGTCCTCGCTAGTGGTTAAATTGCTATACACGACCGGATTGTAGAGGACGAGCATGGTGATCGAATTGCCACACTGGCGCAGTACGTGCGCGGCCAGCTCGTACGTAGCTTTGCGAAGATTTATTCCACAAACCTCCAGCAGCTGATCGCCTATGTGCAGTCCCACCTTGCTTGCCAGGCTGTTTTCACCGACGTTCGACACGAAAACTCCGCCCCCGTTGCGCCGACAAAATATTTTTATACCAAGCGACATTTCGCTTTTATCGATCAGAACGAGACGAAGGGCACCAACATTCGGTTTCGTCTGCACCCCATAATCGTGCAAGGAGTTTCTCTTGTTCGAACCGGGAGCTCCACCACCGGATGGAACGTGACCCGGTTTCAACACCTGCACCTCGAACGTTGGTATAGGAGACGCCCGCTCGGAGCTGCTACAGTCGATCGATCCATTACTGATTTTTATCCCACTTCCCCGACTTGTGACACTTTGGTTCGAAGGGATACGAAATCCGGCACCCTGATGATGCTGGTGATGTTGCTGGTGATGGTGCTGATGGTGATGATGGCTACTGTGGCTGGTGAGGTGGCTTTTGTTGCGAGGGAATGTTCCGCCTTCGTAGCCCCCGCCATACCCGGCTATTGGGACGTCTTCCTTGGACGATTGAATCTGACTATACCGGTAGGACGAGCTGTAGTCCATCGATGCACCGTGCGTGTGATGACCTAATGTTGTTTGCCCCGTAACGCCACCACTGCTAGGAAGGGCCATCATTCCATCGGGACCACCACTAACGCTGCCTCCGCCCGGTTGATGATGATTGCCGCGCATGTTGAAAGGGTGTGAATAGGAGCCGGGAAATATTGTCGCACCGTAACCGGCAGTGGTAGCCCCAGGATGCAGCGAATGGCCGCTACGATTAGACGACGATCCTGCACTTCCACCTCCACCGCCACTAATTCCCAACGATTGTTTTCGCATGTGTGACAGAGGGAGGGTGTTGGTATTTGCTGATCCACTGCCACCGCTGAGCGATTGTCCCTGGTTTCCGCTATTACCAGAGCACGGTCCAACGGATATTTGGCCTCCTCCTGCAACACCCGATGCCGGTAGCATCGCTCCTATTCCACCGAGGGAAAGCGTTTCCGTGTCAAGGCTTTCAGCGTCACTGGAATATTTCGACAGTGTCTTGGAAATCTTTGACGGCATGAAAAACTCTGCTGTGGTGGCCGCCGTTTGGTTACCACTCTTTGCCGAAGGCACACCGCTGCCTCCGCTTCCCGGTCCCGAGTAGTACATGGGGGGACTTTTCGATAGGGCCCCTCCGGTGGCACCATCGATCGAGTGGTTGCTTTTCTGGGACGCGGACGACGGGATGGGAATGAAATCGAGCGAATTTTGTTGTTGATGAGGCGGTAGGAGTAGCTGCTGAACCTGATGTGCCTGCTGTTGCTGATGCTGCTGCAATTGCTTGCTCATTGCGGAAAGATTCAAGCTGAAACGATGCTTGTTTAGATTAAGGCCGCCTCCATCTTGATGTCGATCGTCGTACGTTGACGAGCGGGGAAATGGAGCACCATTATTCGACTTTCCCACCTGACTCATCGTTGGACCCATGCTGCTTCCCCCAGACCCCGTACCGCTGATGACGCCGGCTGTAGGGTCACCGTACTTCGATGTCAACAGGCGATTTATGTCCAACGGCACCACCGGATTGGAGTTTCGTTTGCTCGGGCCGGGGAGAATTCCTTGGCCTCCTCCGATAGAACCCGGGCCGGGAGTACCACCTCCCGCAATAACACCACCACCTACACCAGGAATTCCCTTTGGCGGCAGCGGTATACTAATCGGGGCGGGTTGAAAATTTATAGGAATAGTATTCGCTTCGTTGATCGCTGCCGAAAAATAATTATTATTGTCCAGGTCACCTCCACTGGGAATTGTCAAGCGTGGACGCTCCTTCTTCGGCCGATGCACAATTGTGCCCGGGTGGTTCTCATTGATATGTATTGTCATGTTCACCCTCGGCCAGGTTCCGCGTGGTATCTCCACCTGATGATGCCTTTCGCCTTTATTGCGTCGCTTCGCACGCTTTCCGTCTCGTGACTGCTCATCACTATCAAGCACCGAATCTAGGGCCGCGATGGCATCGTGCTCCTGGCTGCCACCCGGTGTGTCCTTACTGTGGTTACTGATTGCCATTTTATCTTTTATTTTCTGTATAAATTCCGTCAATTTGGAGGCGGACTTCGTCGACGAAGGAGTACTGGCGGTTACAGAATTTGGCGTGCTGGAAGATTGGTGGTACGAGGAGGGCATCGCTAAGGGCAGAAAGTGATTGTGGTTATCAAACTCGAGGCTCAGTCGAGGGTTCATCATCATCGCGTTCGCGCTGCTCGCCGCGGTTGTGTTCTGCTGGCTTCCGAACGTCGACAGAGAGTTGTCCGTCTGCGTGCAGCTCGTCGTGTTGCGGATGTGTTTTAACCGGGGCTGATAAAAACTCGCATAGCTTGGGTGACTTTCCGCCATCTCCTTGATCACGATCAGGTTCAGGGAGCTGTTTCGCATGTCGTTGATATATGCGTGCACCTCGTTAATGTTTTCAACGCGCTCCATCGGCTTGCTGTTGATAGACAAAATGCGATCGCCAACTGCCAACCGCCCATCCTTTGCCGCGATCGAATTAGGCTCCAACTTAGCTATATATAGCCCCAACTCCAGGCAAAGCCCATGGTTACGGTTCGTGCTGGTGAAAGGAATTTGCACCGGTAGTAATCGCTTCGTCGGTCGCTTCACCGTAACGATGCACTGTGGAACGCTGCTCCGGATCGTACGATAGATCATGCGACGAGAAAATGTGCTACAATCGTGGTTGTTTATCTGACACAGTATGTCGTTCGGTTTGAGCTTGCCGGCAAAGATCGAATCGTGCTCCACGGCAGCCACATATGGACCACAGAGATTTTTCGAGTTGCTGTGGTTGTCGCTGCTGTAGTTGTGATCGAGATCGCCACTGATCGTAAGGCCCCAGTCGGAGGAATTGCTTAGCAGGGGCGAGGTGTCAATTTCGACAATCTCCACATCGTACTGTTGCAATGATTCAAGATTGTAGATCGAGCTGAAGCTGCTGTAATGCGAATTTCGTTGACTGCTACTATTGTTTACCGAGGCCATGGATACATTCGGAGTACTCGGGGCCCCCCCGCCATTTGCTTGGGTCTGTTTGTTGCTACTCGCGCTCTGACTGCCACCCGCACCAGTGTTATTGTTGATACTATCGCGAACCAGCTGCTCGAGCTGGTCGGTCAAAAGTTCGATCCTTTTGTGTGCATCGTCCTTATCGCGGATCGCCGCAAGCAGTTTCGAAGTGGCCGTATCGCGCTCCTTACGTATTTCGTCGCACAGATTCCTCACACTGTCTCTTTCCTGGACAATCTTCTCCCGTTCTGAAATAGCCCAATCGCGCCGTTGCTTGGCCACTTCCGTATCGTGCACTGCTTTGCCAATTTCGGCTTTTGCTTTATCCAGCGCTTTTTTCAGTCGCTCGATTTCCTGGTTAGCCGATTCGAGGCTTTCCGACACGATCCCGAACTTATCTTTGCTCTCCGACAACTCCTTACTCCAGTTACTTTCGTTTGATAACTGCTGGTATTCCTGTCGGCTCTTGAGAATTTCTATTTTCTCCTTCAACGTTACACATTCCTTCTGCTTCCCCTGCACCTCCCGCTCTAGGACCTCATTTTTGTCGTACAACTTTTGGTTTTCCTTTAGAACACTGCCCCGCTCCGAAAGGACAGTTTCGAGCTCGTGCTCGGTCGCTTTTAGCAGTTCCTTGTACTTGTTTCGTTCTTTCTTCAGCTCTTCGCAAAGTTTAATGCAGTGCGACGGGTCCTTCGATATTTCGTCGTAACGCAGACGCAGCGTGTCGTACTTTTGTTTCAACGCAGTGTACTCATGGTAGGTTGTGTTAAAAAAATCGCCTTTTCCTTCAAGCTCTTTTTTTAGAAGCTGAAAATCGTGGTCCATCCGCTGTTTTTCGCCCGAGACCATCTTCAGCTGAGATAGAACATCCCGATACTTCGTCTTGAGGTACTCAAACTGCATCAGGTGCTCGTATTCTGGTGCACTGCCGTTCGAGCTCGAGAAGCCGGAGAAAATGTTGTGACCTGCAAAAAAGATAGTAGAGCGAACATTCAGAGACATCATCGATTCGAAACACAAACTCGTATGATACTTGCCTCCCTCGTCACTGTTATTTTCACTCGACGCCATTTCAAAGAGTTACTATCACTTTTGCAAATAAAATAGCTTATTTACCGCATGCTACTCTTTTACCAATTACAAATCTCTTATCATTTCATCATCAACAGGATGTTCAGTCAGCTAAATATTTCCTAAACAGAGTAAAGGACAAACAACTCATTACAGTAAACACATAGCTAGAAATAAGAAATACTCTAAAATATCCATTTAGAAAAAATAATTGTCTATCAATTGGTCTACGAAATAGAAGGGCAATCAGCGGGCCCTTTTCTTGAGCTTTGATGCAATGAAAGTAAACACTTGTAAGCTGTTTTGAGCAATGATCAAGCTACAAATACGGTACAACATAAGGGATATTATGTTTTTATACAACAAACATTACATATGGATTGCAGCGAAGCGCTTTTGAATGAAATGCGAAATCAACGGAACATCGGCCAGTTCGGCATTCGAAGGTATATGAATGATGAGTTTTAACGCTCGAGTGAGTTTGCACGCAGGAATAAAAGCAAAGCAAAAATCTGTGCCGGGGCTGTAATGATACGGACAGCAGAATATCCTGCTTTTCGCCAGGAATCTAGCCGCACGAAGAGTTAAATGTCGTACAAGAATAAGCAAGGATCCTGATTGTAAGATTTCTTTGGTAATCTTGCTAGAGATGAGTGGGGTACACAGTTAACAATACTAAGGTCAGTAGGATGTAGTTCATATTAATCACATTTATGCAACAAAATACCATCGTTTTCGCAGCACATTATCTCCTATTACTATAGAATACCACTGCAATTTGCACCGTGATGGAAGGTTTATTTACGTTAGGCAATCGCTAGAGAGTGTATACTCTGGTGGATGACGGATGAAATGTCAGCTTGGAGAATCATCGCCAATTACACTCAACGGGAAGATGCTGCACCGGTCCGTGGCGTAGTTCCTATGCCTATTTTGTGTTGCTAAAGAACCAGCGGATTTGGATGACGGTGACTCGTGTTTGCATCGATGTTCGCCCATGTATGACGTTGACAATTTCGACTTATTAAACTGTAATTAAATCAACACTGCCAGGTATTCATGCACACTTGGCGTCACCGTTCCGTAACATTTAGAGGAGGAATAATGCTTAGCTGGCAATCAATTTCTACGGGTGGCTGCAGCTCTCTCTTCTGGCTCGCTCTGAGTAAAACATTTCTCATTCAATGCCGTAGCATGCGGAAACTCAAAATTATACGATAACAACACGCAAAACGAACAGCACTTTCGCAATTACGGACACTAAACGCCCAAACTATTTTCTGGCGAATTACTGGATAAATGTTTATTTTCGGTGCTGGTTCCGCTCTCCGGGGGAGGTGTGGTTCCAGACGATCGCATCACGTCGAACCGAACGACAGAACGTCCAAAATACTAGTGTTGAGAGTTTCCATCTGCACCTTTTTTCTTACCTTGTGCCTCGTCTACACTAAAGTCGTAAATGACACCGTTTTCCTGTCAAAACGGAGCGAAACAATTGTGGACGCAAAATCCCTCGCTCTAACTACGTGTTTTGTCTCTATTGCTAAAGTTCATGGATGATTTTAAAATTCTAGCAATATTTGATCGTTTTTCGATTTGCTAGTACAAAACAACCAAGTTAAATGGTATCATGTAATGAGAATGATCAATATGGTACAATAATAATTATATTTAAAAAAATAATACATGAAATAGTTTCTCGCCAACTTGTTGACAAGCATCCTCCATGTATAATGGACACTTTTTGTCCCACAGGAGTTGCTCGTTCAAGAGGACAAGTTTTTCCTTGTTGTCCATGTACTTAAAAAAAGATAATGGTTCAAAAAGAGATAATAATAATAATAATAATAATAAAGCCTTCTCTCATTTTAACCAAGAGATAAAGATATCAATCAACAATCGCCAGAAAAAAACGCTGACAATAACAGATAATGACACTGCTAGACTGATTTGAACGTCATCAAATTCGATCAGAACATGACCGCAACCGAGTAGTTCTCGTCTGAGCTTTTTTGCTGCAGTCATGTTCTGGTTAAAAAAGCTCTGCTTTGCTACGGTCAAGTGTGGACGCTCTGTTCGGTAAGTGGAGAGAAGCGCATTAAAGCTCAGCCTTTCACCAGTGCTATCAACATGGGCTTCAGCTCGATTGGTCACCCGAGAATTGACCTCATAAAATATGTTTCATCAGATGACAATTAATATTTTCGGAACATAAGGCAATTTTTTAGCAGTCTATAATTTCGTGGTCTACTCTTCAGAATGCAAAAGGAGTAAATTCTACAAGAGGAAAATACATCCTAGTTACATTCTATGTTATGTCCATTAGTGCACTGAAAATCTCAACTATTCAATTTTTTTAAAGTTTATTATAGTTGTTTTTGACGCGTAGTGATTCTGTACTACAACTTTCGCACGTTTCGTTTAAATATAAAAATTATTTTCCCAACTTTTGACCGCATTTACAGTGCCTCTTCGTTACCGCCAAACAAATCTTGTGTGAATGCCTTGTTCGATTTGTCAACTCTAATTTTAGAAAACACTTCTTCGAAAGATTCAACCATGCAGTCGACCCATCGCCTGCAGAAACTGTTTTCGTTTCGTAGCTTGTTCCGATTTTCTCTACCATGAGCTAAACAAAAACATACAACAGTGGGAACAAACTAGGTTTGGCGATAAAAAAAAGGAAATAATAGATGAAGATGAAAAAGAGCACGATATCAGCACAACTTCAATCCAACCGAAATTTTCAATTGATCCGATACTCGGTTCTTCTTTGCCCTAGTCATTTGTCCGCGGTTTTAACGGACCGAAGTGGCGTTGATGTTATAATGCGTCGCTGCTAAATTCGAAAGATAACAGTGGATCAATGCACAACTACACCTGTTTTCATTTTGCAACTTCCTTCGTTTCAGCTATTTTAACCTATGTACTAGAAAGGGCTCACCATTAACGTATCGAATGCTTTCTACATTAAATGTTTCTGAAGTTTTTTAATATGTTGGCTCTTTGCTTAGTGGAACTGAAGACATATCGATGTGAAGCCTGTTCCGCTCATTAATTTGTTGATCCAGAATCTGTAATAAATTTGTCTATGCTCGTAAGAAGCAATACTGATTCGATACTGTGTTCTTTTTACCTGTTGAACGGTATATGTTTGAATAGATGTAGCGACGCAGCCACGTAGGGAAAAAAGTTTTACTCCGATACTAGAACCACGTGTCTATTATCTGTCTATCCTAAAAAGGTGCGGTCCTCGCGTTTTACATGGTAGACGGTTTTGCGGAACAATGAAGCTATGATGACGATGATAGCATCTGCCGTTGGTATGCTGGTAGCGTAGTGGGGCGGAGAGTAAATCGTTCAACGGCTCAGTTCTCACTCTTTCCAGTTCGCCGCAACAGTGCTGCCGCTAGATCCTTCTGCAACGTAGCTTGTTGGGTCGTATCGGCCAGTGATTGAATACTTCGCAACCCATTAACGATGTCCTTCGTTTTACCAAAGTAGATCTCGTTCAAAGTGTTTCTTATTTTATTCTCCATGTCTTCTACGATGCGTCCAATGTTGGCAATATGCGGACTGGATTCGCTTACTGGTGCATCTTGCTCGATCTGAAATGGAATAAAATGGCATATCAAACATTGTTGCAACTTATTATATCATAGAACGGTAAAAAGGACTCAGACATTTATTAGACTGAGATTTGGTTGAAACAAAGATTCACGTGATATACATTATAAACAAACCCTGTATCTACTTTCTTTGAGATGTTGTATAACACAAACAAGGAACATATATAAATGCTACTCCTAAGAGAAGTGTAGCAAAACCTAGCCTAAGTGAAAGCGCATAGTGAATACGTTACGAAAGCAACGGCTGCGAGGTGCGAGAGATATAACAATAACAAAATAACCATTCCTGCTCCCCACAGACATTAAAAACGTGTCTCTACACTTGATATGTGTTGTGCATCGAGTACAGTACACGAATATATTGTTGAATCAACAGTTCTGTCTCGTCAGGCGGCTATCGCATATAGAGTTCATTCACACGCGCGGTGCATTTTAAAATTATCCTATTTCGATCTCATTGCTCCGACAAAACGAGGGTAGATGAGTGCACACCTAGCATTCGAAATAACACGAGCATCGAATGAAACTCGAATTGAAACAAAACGACAAATCAGTTTCGCTATCGTGAACACTCACCTGTCTGGTAAGGCTACCTCCGAGATTGATCGTACCGGATCCTTGTTTGTTTGTCTGCAGCCACAGCATGGCGGTAGATGTTAGCTTGTAATGAGCTGTCCGCCCAGAACTCTTCTCCTGAACCTCTACAACATGAATCGAGTCCCAGCATCCCTTTGTTTTTTGGTTACCCTCGCCAGCTTTTTTGATCAGAATGACCCCGGCGAAGCCATGATCAAGATCCCATAGGTACGCCGAAGATACACCACCTTCATAGTACATCTCACGGTATTGATCGAATGCATGGTTTGCTTCGATTTCCAGTTTGCGCAGTCGGTCCGACGGCATCGAACCGTCCTCCAATGGGGGATCGTACGTATTGGACCAGGGCGAACGGTACGAGTCGCCGTCGCGATTATAATCGCACAGCAAGTAGTCTTTGCCTTTCTCCTTATCTTTTGCAATTTTCAACGGTTGATCTACGGACGTTAGCAAATCCTCGCATAAGGCCGGCGCTAGATCAATGAGATCGATTAAATTTTTTTCGATCTGTTGGGGAGGAAGGCGCCGCATCAGATCCAGCGCACAGTCCATTTGTTGTTCCGTCTGGAAAGATGGATGTTAAAACGTAAAATTAATCATACTTCATAAACATCACAGAACAACGGCTGTTTGGATGTTTGGAAGGTGAGCGATATCAATCAGTGCTTTCTATAATTTTCTTTTCGTGATTGCGCCCCGCCCTGTGCCTTTACTCACCATAGTGTATGCGTCACTTCCGTATCACAGACTCTTCCCGGATGATGATTAGCTAAACACACACACACTCTCCAACAAAAACAGTCAGCAATAGAATTTTGGGCAGGTACGTTCTAGTAAAAAGAAACGTACAGCAAGTGAGAGCTATTTGCGATGATCTGCTCAACGAGGGCAGATCCGACGGTGGGAATGCGAATGATGTGTCAAACACTTACAGTAGATCCCAGCTAGGGTCGCTTTTATTTGCACTATGATGAGCCTTTCGATCCTTTATTGCTGCTGCTCTGTGAGGGCTTCAAACCTGCGTGTAGTATATCGTTTCCGTTGTGTTCTATGTCACTGTCCGATAAAACACCAGAGCCACGGAAAGCGAGACACGACAAATGAAAAAAGAAAATAAGGAAATATTTTGACGTGACTAATGACTACGAAGACCACACGACTACGTGATTACGAATGCATAGCCCTGTTGTGTGTCTTTCTTGTTTAGGCTTTTTTCTTGTTTAGGACGAACCTACTTCACGCTGCTTTCGTTTGATAGTAAATGCAGTTCTCTTTCCGTAACTGTTCAACTTAGAAACCCTCTAATCCGGAGAAATATCACTGTGTGGTGTGGATTTTTTTCCTCCGCTGTTGCAATACGTTCTGCTTATTTCTATCCTCGCACTCTCATTGCAAGGCGATGCTGTCATCGAACAGGGTGACTACGTGAAGCGTTTGTTGATGTGTCAAATTTGACATCCCATCGCCCGAGATCGATGCATTTTAGGAGTTCGAATAATAGTCCCGGCAGTTAATTGCTCCACTCAGATGCGAATGTTATGTAATGTTGCTTTCGCCATCGCCTCAATTTGTGCAGTAAAACAAGAACATCTACGTATGACAGTAGTGGGGCAGACATATATAATTGCGAGGGAAAATCTTCCCGCCGGCATGGGGTTCGCGGCAAGCACATCCCAATGCCGCAATACTGTTGGAAAAGTCTGATCCAATTTATGAATCTAAAGGCAACACGACTATATGTATGTAGATATAGATGTATGTATATTTGTCTTAGGTTTATCTAACCTCGCAGTACATATTTGATGTTACATAGCATCCGCGTTGTGATCTGATCATTTGTAGAAAAAAATCAAACAGACAACGTAACGTACTTAGTATTACGGATCTTCACGACTCCTTTCGCGATTTTTGGATCGATGAATGTCTTTTTCGTTTGCATGGAACGGTGAATTGTTGTGTTGTCTTCTTTTCACTTCCCAATTGCGATGACTTTCGTTGAATAAATAGATTAAAGCTACTCAAGAGCGTAGTTCACAAGTTCGGTTCGTTCTACCCCAATCTCGCTAACACCAAGTGGTTAGCTATAAATTACCACTAATAGTCCACTACAGGTTGTGGTTCGATTTGATTTATGAAATTAGGTACGTAAGCTACGCTTATGGGAATATATATTCCGAACAGAAAGATCAATGCCTGATTGAATAGTCAAATGAGCTATAAAACCAATCGATGATTATTAAAACTATCAACTACCAACTGTATTTCGCCTAAATATATACGCCTATCTTCCATGGTTTGTGGTTTACTAGTGCAATACTAGCGGTATGTAGGTATGTTCGCATTAGCCTTTCAGCGTTTCCTCTGGAAATGGTACGTTGCATGACTAGTTTTCAGCTAGCAGTAGTTCAATTGAATCGAATTAACCCGATGAAGCCTATCACATAATCGGTAAACAGCGGGGTGAGCATACCAGATATCCAATACTCTTTTTCAAAGAATGGCACAGAACCGACCACGATCGATACGCCGGCGACTGTTGGCAGTGATGCGCCCGGTACCACTATTCGCTCCACCGCGACACGAACTCCCGGCGGAGGGATTGATTGCCGTGAGTTCGAGAAATTCATACGCTCCACCATTCGTTGCTGCCAGTCGTGAGGTAGCCTGTTCCCGTTCTAGTCGATGCATAATGATTCGATACACTCCGATAATATCACTGCGCGGGCCGTTCACGACCGCGCGGGAAATCATTTCCCCAGTGATGCCGAGAGCTTTCATAAGCCGCCTAGTTTCCGTTTCCAGCGGATGCAGATGTCGGTTCCCCTCCGACGAAACGGCCGTGGTCGGGTACATCACGTACCGACCGTGCTCGTCGTCGATCATATGGTGGAGCTTTTCGCGCAGATCCAACCGCTGATGGCCACGGCCTGATCCGTCTATACCGGTGATACCTTCAGCAGAGACCAGTTCCATTGGGCCGATGCGTTTTTTCAATGTACGACCGAAGGAAAAGCGGCGCGTTTTGCGTTCCTGACTTGCGACACTCTCTCTTCTGCCCCCATCAGCAGCTCCACTGGGAGGATCGCTGCTGTTGGTGTGTTGATTACTATTGTAGTTATTGGTACTGCTAGAGTTATTGTTAATAATGTTATTATTATTTGACACATCGTTCGATAAATCCTTGATATGATCAGGATGGTTCGGATGTTGATCTGTCACCCTTGTGGTCGTTCCGTCAGCTTCATCCGTCTTGAGGGGATGCAAAAAGGTGTCCTCTAACACGCTAGCGGCACGTTTGGTGCTGCACGCGATCGTCCGAATATTCGGAATCTCCGGATTGGCAAGACGCTCGTTTGACGAGGCCGACGATCTCGTCGACGACGACGTTGGCTGGTTCCGATGGTGATGACGATGAACATGATTGTGTTGATAATGATCGCGCTGATTGTTGTTGGCAGCACTAATGTTATCACGGCTAGATGCATTCGATTCGGGCGACGATAGACGATCGCGTGGCGCAGGAAGAAACCAGAACAGCCTCTTCCTTCGCCTAGAAACGTTGTTGCGGGTGGGGTTTTTACTAACGGTGGTTTGATGGTTCGTTTGACCTCGATTGTTGGCCCTTGCTAGCTGGGTGGTATGATCTTGAGTGTATCGAAACCACTGGCAGTCCAGGAGCTGTTCGATCGTAGGCCTACGCGAGGGCGTGTGCACTAGAATCCGTTCTGAAAAGGAAATTCCACAAACCGTGGTTTAACGTCTTCGGAAAGCGAGTGAACAAAGTTGTCTAGTTGATATAGTTTTGTACTCACGAATGACACGGCAACACGGCACGCTCAAGCTTGTGGAAATGACGAATTCTCCTTTCAACACCGCCGTTCGCAGCAGGGGCACCGTCGGAGCCTTGAATGGCATGCTTCCTTCGAGCATAAAGTAGAGCAGGATGCCAAGGGCCCAAATATCCACCGGCCCACCGATGTAGTGGTCGTCGCTGAACAGTTCCGGTGCGGCGTATGGTGGCGAACCGCAGAACGTATCCAAATGCTGCCATGGACCGTTGACGAGCTGCGTGCTGAAGCCGAAGTCGGCCAGCTTGACACGTTCCTCGCTCACCAACAGCACGTTTTCTGCCTTGATATCACGATGCACAAAACCTAAACTATGCTGCGGGAAGAGTCGATCAATCGTTAGCGTGCCACTGGGGATCGGCGCTTTCAGTGGGGTGTGCTGCGACTTACCAGATGTTTCACAGCCAGTAAAAGTTGCTGGAACAGCAGTGCCGCGTGCGGTTCCTTCAATGGGCCGACTTCCGTGATGCGATTGTACAGCTCACCACCCTGCACCCACTCACTGATGAGATGGATCTTTCCCAAAGTTTCTATCACCTCGAACAGTCTATGAACGGGCGAGAGATACGGAGAATAAAAAAAAGGGAAACAAACGCACTCGATCAAGTCATACGGGCGGGCAGGGTAAGAAGGACATCCGTGCCGGCATACTCACCTTAGTATAAAAGGATGATAAACACACTCGAGGGTGCTCACCTCGCGCGACAGCATGCGAAGCGCCTTAGCGTCCAGACGACTGGTATCCACTACCTTTATAGCGACTTTGTCTGTCGATGTAGGATCGGTACACGGCACGCGCCAGCAATGTGAAATCGGAACCACGAATTGAGACATGTTCCGTACGAACAGCAGAGTACAGCAGGCATGAGAAGAAAAAAACAAGAAGACAAAACAACTATATAAACATAAGGGACGATAAAATGACTACTTTGAAATCCGATCGTTTCATGTGAAATCACTATTAGGGCTCCTTCCTTTTCCTATGGTCGCTCAGCATAATCGTTAGAGGGGCTAACGATGTTCGTTAGCCCTTTTGCCGATAGCATGCCCAGGCTTGCTGGGAAGAAGACGACCGAAAACACACACACATCGTGGGAGGTAGGGAAACTACAAATGAAATAATCACCTTTGGTTAATTGATGAACAGCGAGTTTGACACGCGAGAAGTTGCCTCGTCCGATATCGCCACAGAACCGGTACAGTCCGATGCGCCTGCCCAGGGCTACCTAGTGGCATTGTGATGGTGTAAAGAATTGAGGCAGCATTAGCCAGAATACAGGACACGCGCGGCGCCCGGACAGGATGATTAGGCAGTGAAAAGGGGGTAAAATTTTAATCAACATTAATACACATCCGGCTTATGCTGATGGGGTCACCGGGACCCGATGGGGCCCAGGGCACTTATCGGTGAGTAATTGAAGAAAAGGTGCTAGTAAACGTCGTCCCCCCACTGATGCCGCAATAGATTGATGGATGAATATTGTATGTGTTTGTGATTTCGATCGAACCAAAATTAATTTTTCCATGCTGATAATCCGTTAATTAATTTCGGTAGATTTTAGCACAATCAGTACCCTGAAGGTTTCTAATGTGAAGAAATAACTAAAACTAAAACTGTGGGCCAAAGAATTAGGTTACATAATTCAAAAAAATTGTTCGGGTTTTATCGTTCGCTACTTGTGTTTCAACTTCGCAAGGTGTCAAAAAGTACCCAAGCGGGGTCCGAGCACGCTGGCAGTAACATAGCATAAGCGATGTTAAATTATGCAGCAGTAAGGCAAGAAGCACACTTTTTCCTTTCTCGCCTGTATACATTAATAGTTGAAAGTACTTTCTTTGGTTGTAAACGGGTTTCCCCCCGGGCGAAACTAAAGTCAAAGGAAAGGAAGACGAGAGTAATAAAACGGCGCTAGCCGAAGTCAGTAACCTGCCGAGGTCTCAAGGATTCATGCTGATTGACCTTGATCGTACAGCGCAACCACCGTTTGTCGATATAAGTCGTCGATTGTACGAATATTTAGAATTTCTTACTTGTAGTACGTAAGCCAGACTTTTTTCCACTACGATAACAACGAGCAACTTAAGTTTAAGATGTTTTGCAAGGTTAGCAATCGAAAAGTAATATCCCAACTAAAGGGGGTAGGAGAAGAGTGGCATGTGCGTATTGATTGCCAAATCGTACCAGGGATTCTTAACTTCTGCTTCAAGGAACATTCGGATGCAACGACAGTTCTACTCATATAATTCTATCGCCATAACTCTCTACCTCTATGGTTACCGAAACATTGACCCCTGAGTGTGAACTGTGAGCTGGTCAAGATAGATTAGGTGGCGAAAGTTAAGTATTATGATTAGCGGGCTCACTCGGCGCTTACGCAATGCAGTCACAAGCGGCATCGTTTGGCTACACGCATTCAGGAAGCGAACCCACTGATGGCCTATTTGGCACATACTGCGGCCGGCGGCGGAAGCGACTCGTTAAACATTATTCGATCCGATAAGTAGCCGGCTTCGTTTCTTGAGATTTCCTTCATGCAGAAGCAAAAAAACTAGAGGCAAGCACTCCAGACGGCTCTTGATGGACGACTGTTAACAAATTCCATTGTCAGCCCTCTCCGGGGGGTTGTCAGATAGTGGGACTTTGTTTGGAAATTAATAATCATCCAATCGTGCTTGCAGGACGTCAAGAGATGGACGGCGCGTGGCGCGCATAGATGATTGATGGATATGTCGTAACTGGTGTGAAGGGTGGATTGCGCCCCCGGAAACTGGGGGTTGGTTCTGTGGAGGTGGTTAGAGTACCTCTTGCGAACACCGTGGGTCATTCTGGAGGGCGGTCGTGTAGCGCTGGTAGATTGGAGTTTTTGGCGTCGGCACAGCTGATGTAAGAATGCCTTGTTCCACTGGAAAAGAGAAAAAGAGGGAAAACGAAAAGGATAATAATTAGGACTACACCGTCGACCAAAGAGTTTTATAGCAATTGAACGAAGGATACAATTTTCTGTGGTTCAGGAAAACAGGAAAACAGGAAAGATCTACACGAAATCAATGGCCAACGAATGTTCGATTCTGTTGCTCAAGAAACTATGTTTTATGTAGACGAAGTCTTCAATGGTACTTACTTATACATTTCTTTTTATTGTGGCAAGTGTCTGCTGAGCGTGGTGCTGGGCGATGTTGTTGACATGTTTAAAAATTTGGCGTTTCCATTGTGCCAACACTTAATGAGATTATTCTCCTAGGTACAGGTACACCCTAAAATGTTGAAACGGAATAAAGGAACATTGTATTATTGCAATGTTGCCTACTTCCGCGAGCTCGTTTCTTGACGTGAAGATTTCGCCATTACTAGATTCGCAAGCGTGAAGCAAACAACAAGTCGAGATGAATAAAAAAGCAATCCGTACAAGAACACACAACACTCATTGGTACCTTATTTGTGCATTCAATATTCGGCCAAGTAAAAATAGCAACCGAACCGTGTCACAGCTCTGGAAAGATGTGGCAAAGTGGAAGGTGTTAATTCAAACTATTTCGCGGCGTATTCGTCCCCGGCGTGCACGATTAGTGACGGTGTTTCCGCTACCGTTGACTAGCTCGCGTTCGTGCTTCATAAATCCAATCCGACACTTCCCCATTCCTCCAAAAGTGGGTCCCTCCACCGTTCCGTGCGGAAAGCCAAACCGTCCAGAGATGATGGTGTTGTTTAGGTGCTGGTTTTAAACGAAGTTTCCGCCTAGCAATGGCACATCCTACGCCTTGACTTCTTCAAATCGATCAAACGAAAACACCATAGTGTATTGCAATGATACATCCATGGGCCTACCGACACAAGGAGTGGCCCTTCAACAGCAAGAGCCCTTTACGGGAATGCTTGGCAATGCGCACCCCTTCCGAGGAAGAGAGAATAGAAACAATCAAATGGATTATCACGTTATAAGTGAATTGGTTAGGTGGAGGGATGAGGCGAGCGTAAGTTGAACTCCATTTCATTCGCACCTTCTTCTACTTTGGTTCAACTTTGGTGCGAACCACAACAATTATCATGTTCCCGTATACGCGCGTGCATTTCTTCTAAAGGGCGGGAGGAGTAGAAGGAGAGGGAGAGCGGAGGGGAAGGTTGCGGGGTTTAGGAGATGTTGCTAAATAATTTTACATTCCTATTGATTCAGCTCCGGTTCCAGAAACGCAAAACGAGAGGTTCAGTGAAATGTGCCCTCGACATGAGGCAGGTCGGTGACATGCGACAGGCGAGGGTTCGTTTGTAAACAGCAAAAGGTTAGACTACAAATGAAACCAATCATCAGCCCTGCCCTGGAGTTGGAAATGTCCCACCTAGCAGAAGCGTAAGTCACTCGGAAAAGGAGGATATCATAAATAAATTACTTGCTGAACCTATTCCTACTGGAACAGCCTTTCCGGCATCCGGCCAATTTGGGCAGCATATATATGGCACGAGATGATTTCTTCATTCTGCAAACATCCTCCAGATAGTCCTCGAGGGTTCAAGGTTGTTTGAGTTCAAAACCGTGCCCGGCGAAAGGCGGACGAAGACGCCAACAAACAGCACACGGTTCCGTTTCTATCGCTATCGCCGTCATTTGGGAAGGCTTCCCCAGAATTGAACCATATGCTACAGTAGGTGTGTTGTTTAAATTATAGAGCGCACAGCCACTAGTTCCCGAAGCTTTCCTTTCACGACGATGCCTAAAATAATGTGTTACCAGATCCGTAACATTTCAACGTGTGTTCTGTTGAACAGATGAACAATTTCATTCGGTAAATTCAGTTGTTGCAAATAAAAACCAGCTACAAGACTTTCCCCAACACGCGGGCTTTAAAGGACATCCTATACGGGCCTTACAAACCATCACCATAGCGGCGACTGGGCAGTTGTGTTGGGCGGGCTACGAAATGTAGGGATTTGTATATAAAATCAGTTTTATTTGAAATCGATATTTGGCGTGCGGGCGTTCGCAAGTGTTGTATGCGGATGGCGGGCCGTTCCACTAGCGAATGGTGAACCCGTGGGCAGTGGGGTTTTGGTTTTTCGGCTTTCCGTGGCACCACACTTTCGTGCAGGAAGCCTTCGAGCGGAAGGTTGAAGTAGACACTTAAGTCAGGCCATATGCCGGCTGAATTCCCCAGAAGGTCAAACTGCAGCTTTATAAATCGCAACGTCTCCAAAAGTACCCGGTGGGGATTCGAATTACTATAAACAAGTGATGTCCGGGCTCGAAGAAAGCTTTCGAGTGGTGTCAGCAATGGATCGCAAAAAAGGGCAAACAGTTGCAACATTAGTACGCTCGCGTTCGAGCGAAAAGTGCGACTACATATCTTATCGGACAGTGTGCACCGAGCGACTCCAGAGGCCGGAGATACGGCCGTTGGATATCGCAAGTAAGACATACGTCAGCCAAGTAGAGGAAAGCGTGAGTTCAAATTAAAATTCATTTTCGTGACACTATCTGTCCCGTGTGGTGTTGTTCAGTCCCCGGCCCGGCAATGTCTCCGCACGCCACTGGTAAGTTCCAGCACAGATAAGAAGATGCAAAGACCGGCCGCCCGTCCTTTTTTGGTGGGGCAGCGCCGCACGTCAGTGGTGTGTGGCAAGCCCGGAATCAAGATTTACGAGCATGGACACAATGCCACGCTAATACGCGCCACTGTCCGGTCGAAGGTTGTGCGGTTTCTGCCACCGGGCCCCCATCGAGTCCTGTTACGAGAATGGATTTCAATTTCACCATGCCCCGGCAGAGTTATGCAAGTCTTGCGATTTGGAGAGCTCCAGACTTTCATCGTTCTACACCTACACTATATTGACCATGTTCGAACGTTCTAGTATTAGTTCCTACGCCGTGCTTGGCCCTATGGAGGCAAATATGGAGAACAACCGTGTTCTGTGTTGTTGCTCTGTTGAACTTTCCTCCGCGGTAACAACATCCATCCTTTCGCGCTGCCCTACCCGTGTGTCGGCGGTTTCCACACGCCTGTCCCTGCTCCGGTGGTTGCCCTGCCCATGCTCTGTATGGCCACTTTCCCAATTCTCGAGCGGCTGGCTGATTCTCCGTCAACATCAATTTCTCCACTTCCCGATTGCAGTCGCACAGGCTCTGAGAGCTCAATGTCAGCAATTGAAGCGATCTGAGCACAATTGAATTAAAAGGCAGCTGTCTTATCGTTTGCCGGCGCACCTCTTTTCCTCTGTTCGCACCGCGCCCAACCCTATGCGTTCCACCCATTTGGGGCAATGGTAATTGTGCATAGCGGCAGTGCAAGTGTACCGATGGGAAATTTGAAGTGCAACCGGATGCTACCTTCCACGCTGCAGCCGTCCGGGGACGAAGGGCGGTGCCATTGAGGACCGGAGCCTGGGCCTTCAATTATCCATTGATTAATGCCGCACGTATCGAACGAGTCGAATCACGCCGCTCGCTGCCCCGAAAGCGTTTGTCATGCAATTTCATGCACTTTGGAATGCATTGTTTACGCATTTACTTATTGTCTCAATCATATTAAGTATAATAATTAAAGTAACTACAGTATTTCAACATACTTCAACAGTCTTCGGCATATCAAAATCATTTTGTTGTTAGATTTTTTGCAACTTTGAATAATTAAGCATAACAACATTAACAGGTCAACAAACTTCATGCGGACGAACAGAGAACTCGTCACTCGTTTTTCGTTTGTGCAGCTTTTCGGACGAATCGTGGTGGCCGAATTGAAATTTGTTTTCCCGAGATAAAAAAACAAGACCAAATAAACCAAATTAATACGACACGATGCGTTTAATGCTGTTAAAAATAGCTTTCACCGACCAGACGCGCAGAAAGCCGCGAGGCCAACAATCAACCTCCCAGCGGAGGTAAATAATGTCACTGACTAAAGACTGCACATTACGACGTTTTCGGAGCTGCCAGGGAAGCACACGCCAATGCAGGGGATGTTGCATTGGCAACATGCACGAATTCACCAAGACCGGCAGATACCGATGCAAAAAAAACACCGGTTCCTTCTGACATTCACTAAAGGGAAGAGAAGCAAAAAGGCCAATCGATCCGTGCTCTGTTGAGGCTACGAGCTTGTTTGTTTACATGGGGATGTTGCGTAAAACATACTCCCGGGAGCATTCACTGCAAAAGGACATTCTTGATATCGATAAAATGATTGCGGTCATAGGTGTCGGATGTTTCTCCAATATGATACTGGGAACCAGAGCAAACTCTGCAAATAAGGGCACGTAATTAATCGCCATCATCACAGGGCGTTGCATTGGACAGCTTCACCAGACACTGTGATTGTAAAACGTAAAACGACTGGAATGTGCTAGAAGAACAAGGGAAGGAGGAGAAACTTGCGCTCAGAAACAATTTTCTCGCATCTGCTCTGACGGCGTGGAGCATGGTTCAGTCAGCATAGTTTTCTGTGGAAAACAGATCGTACACTCCTCTGCAGCTTTCGTTTAAAACCGGCAAACCAGCGCCGGTGTTTGCGCCACGAGAAAAGAATTTGAACGATCCTCGGGTGGGAATCAATTGCCAGACTACTTGCATACATTTCACTGGAGTAAGTGTTTCGCACAGTTCCTGCTCAAAATTATCATAATAATATGATTTCCAGACACTTCTGCTGAACTACAGAGAGCTCTTACAATATTTGCATTATCATCATCATCATCACCATCACCACCATCGGCAGCATGCACAAAAAGGCGAAAATCGTACAATTAAACCAAAATAACGAAGAAGAATTTTGCCGGGAGCTATGGGAATGCGAAATAGCCCTTGGCAGCCATTATTTGCTGGAGCTTACATAATATATACATTACTGAGCCACGTTTTTATGTAGCTTTTTCCATAGAAGTTAAATTGAATTGACTTAAAGTCGAGTGTCGTATAACGAAACGGGCCTGTGGCGTTGCTGGGAACATTTGGATGACCTCGGCAGGCCGCGAAACTGAACCAGTGAAAGTACCGACAATGGCAACAAATCAAATAGTATAAAACTGCCCCTCCACGAAACCTGCACTGTCAAAGACGATGATCCAACAGGGGTCGCGGTGGCATGACGTGGTCAAGGGCCATCGTCCCGCGGTTCATGCTCACGGCGTTAACAAAACAGTCCATCGGTACGTAGCTGGTAGGCAACGTAGGGTAGCTGCAGGCACGAAACTCGTGTGTAAATAATAATCATGAAGTGCAGATTGCATCTGCCCGATTAGTGTGGTGTTGGCATGATCCGGCTTGTCCTTGGGACAGCCCGCCAGCCCTTGCCTGACAGTGGGCCGCCGAGAAGACCAGGCACTCCGGATGAAAGAATAATGTGTTGTCAAACCTTCACACTGTTCTGCCCGGCCAGCTGTGTGCATTTTGTTCCAACCCTCCAGAGATTGCTTTATCGAGATTTCAATTCTAGCCAAGACCAAGCTGCCATTGTTTTACTTTGCCAAGCGAAACAGACCGCGATGTGTCTGCTACAGAATGTTTGCATGTTTGCTTGTTTGTCGGATTCCCGAACACACTAGCACTGCATCGCGCCATCAGGCGGAAATGTTGAGGGTGGAAGAAAGTAGTGCATACCACCGACCGTACTGTTCGCCGGATCAGCTTTCCTTGCCGACTGCAAAGACGACTCGAATGACACATTAGGTATGCAAATTGTATAATTTAAATCAAATGCTGCTTTTCTCGGTCGCGGAGAAATTGTAGTGGATTATTGTATAAATATGTAATCGCAAGGCCCTACGGGCCGAGACCACAGCCGGTGGCGACTTGCACTGAACTGAGAGCGCAATGTGCACAGGCGTTGGCGTTTGGTTCGGCTGCGTTGGACGGATTTGAGTCACTGTTTTGTTTATATATACTCTGCACACGTTTCATCACGAAGGAGTGGGTTACGGTAAGAAATGATACGAGACGCAACGCTGTGGAACGAGGGATATCGAGGGGAAAAAGCGAATGCGCCAGGAGCGAAAACTAAATCTTAAAAATAGATAAAACCTGATCTACTGATCAGAGCCAATCCAATCGTTTTTGTGTGACGTTAGGTATAAACACATGTCAACCAGGAAACATTACATTAACATGTCTTCAACATCTTCATCATTTTACACGGCATATTGTCGCCCATTATAATCCCTTCCATCAATTTTATTCCTCATATCGTCCATGAGAAAGGTTTCCATTCCAGTCGTTTAGTGGACGACTGATGCCATTGTTATCACATAAGTTCCCCAGTTGTGTTGTGGTACTTGAACGGAACCGGACCGCTTGGAGTTATGTTATGAAAATCATCCAAAAACGCACCAGCTGGACAACATTAAAGATGCTTAGTCAAAGGGACGGCAAGCAGCTTTTGCATTAGATGCGTATAAATTATGCCAATTGACCTGGATGCTACCGATATTTTCTGTTTTACTCACTTTCTTTTTGCACAGGAAATGTTTCAGCACTCCTGAGTATAATAAAAAGCTGTACGACGCAAACCATTCGAACAGCAACGAAACGCCACATGGAATTTCTGCAACAGCTTCGTTTAACTCTATTGTGAACAAATTTGTACGGAACAACACTGCATAACACTAATTGAACTGTTTCAAACACATTTTTGCACATTTCTCTTATTTCCCGTTATCACTAGAACTAAACATTAGAAAAATGATGTATAATTTTAAGACACAGATGGTGTAGGTACTCAGGAGCAACACACAAGATTTGTTGGTGAAGGCCACACTAAATCGTTGCTCACTACGTCGATGATTGGGGCTACTACGGTAGCCTTCGCTTTTGATTTGCTAACCTGCTGCATCAGCAACTTTTCGAAGCTGGTCAGCAACTACACGGTGAAAATACAAACACACACTCACATTACACATTAATACACAATAAAAACCGTGCAGTTTGTCAATAACAATATTATATAGAAACCGTGTCACAAGGCCGTGTCGCCGCATGGAGTGCATGCTTGGAAAATGCTCCTGAATGGGTGGAGCTGGCGACGAACAACTTTTATTTTTGATGGCTTATTTCGAAAATTCGTTCCACTCTTTGTGCATTGTGTTGCATTTGGTTTTATTTCGACCGAAAATCCCACCCCTCTCTCGGTGGATGGATATTTTTTTTTATCTTATACCAATGGCTTTCGGTGACTGACTATGCTCCCCGTGACTAAACTGGCATGGAGAGCGTCAACTACTTTTTCAGTGAATTGTACATTTGAAACATGCTCGCAAAAATCGAATGTGACGGAACGACATGTGTACATTTCATAGATATGTTTAAATTAAAGTAGAACAGACACACAACTGAGTGGGACGGAATGTTGACCTTATTCTGCGTCAGGATGCAGCGGATGATGGTTGTTGTTGCAGTGGTGTGTAAGCAAACGTGGTATGAGAGGAGTGCATGCAGCGGCAATTTTCGCAACCTGTTTGTGTTGTGCACACAAAACTACGGGCAAAAAAGCGATGGCAGAAATTAAAGCCGTCCAGATGGGACGAATAAGAGCGCTCGATATGTAAAGGCGGTTGGCGCAGACGCTATCTCGAACCGTCGAGCGATTGGAGCACGTTTGACGAAAATGCGAAAGAAATTACAACATCGGAAATCAACATCCAGGTGTGCCGCAGCATAGTATGCGATCACATCCGCAGTGAACTAATGAACTGAGAATAATCAAACACAATCGCCTGAGAGACGGAGAGAAGCACTGTGAGAAAAATGCGAGTAATCTGTCGTCTTGTACCTGCAGCTTATCCTGGGAGGGGACAGCATGTGGATCAAGGATGATTATGGTGTTGGTCCGTTTTTTCGATCCATGATGAGCAGCGGAAAAAGCCACACGACTGCGAAAATAATTGTGTGGGAATAAATTAAGGAAAGCGAGAGCATCTCCAGCGCGGATGTCTTTCATCTTCTTCTGGGAAGAAAAGATCATGGATCTTGTCGTCGTTATACGGTGGGGGGAATGAAATTACCGATTACGAAGCATAGCGGAATGATGTTAGGAAGACACTGAGTATTGTTTTGTTTTTGACTCGGGTGGACAGGCATTATTTACAGCTTCACAAAATTCTTGTCCTTTCACTAGGATTCTTTCTGTCGATGTTCGACAGAATTCGACAATCGCGTGGAAAACCACGTCTTCACAAAGAACATTGTTATTATTGTTCGATCGCTAATCAACACTTGCATCACTCGGTCTTCTCAGCTCTGTGGTGTATGTGTCACCGTTATCACGGTCGATACGTTCTTCATCGCATCTCTCGTTCACAACGAAGAGGCTGTACTCACGGCGCGGCTTACAATGGGCACCGTTTTCCTACTGCTTCAGTTGCAAGCTGGCGAACTTCCCGGGATGGAAAAACGTTCCACCCACCTCAGCATAGGGCAGTCGTAAAAAGTAATCATATCCCTCTCTCTAACTCGCCCGTCGCGAACGCCGCATCTGTCGCCGACAGCACCGCGCACTGAACCCACTTTGCGAAACGTCAATCTCACGTCTAAGCGTCCATTACCGCGACTTTGCTTCAATCCCGTCCGACGCGGACCGGCGGCCGAAGTGTACTAACATCAGAATCGCGGGAACCGTGCACTCTCTGCGCCTGGCAGCACCACTGGTTGGCGTTGTCTCTTTCTGTTTTTCGTTTCGAGCGAAATGTGAACAACTGGCTCTCTCTGTCTATCCTTCGAAAGTACCCGAAGCATGGGCTGGTATTTCTTTGAATTCATACCTTTAATAATAACTGTATTTTATGTTCATGATGCCCGCGTATAAAGGACTTTAGATTAAATAAGGAAATAAACAATAGTGCTTCTATATGAGAAAGACGGTTTCATAATTTTAGGGAATATGGCATCGGCAATCTCTTCGATGGCTAGTTTGCAACATTCGAAAGCATATAAAACATCAACTGGAGGTATGTTGTGTTCATTCCATTTTAAATAAATATGTCGTGATGCGATATCTCAATTATGTGCAGCACGATATCAGATCTAGCCCTAATCAAAACACTGTTGATGCGATATTTGCACAAACCGGCGTGTATCAACGTGTATTCAATTAGCACCACGTTGCATGCTTCGATGGTCTTTCTCACACCGTGTACCTATTTACCGGCGTACTGGTTTGCTCAGGTGGCGCAGTGCTCCTTTTGCCTGTTTTAACGAAGACAGCGATACGTCGCTTCCAAGCATGGCATGTACAATTACGTGTGAACGTTTTTCGTTGTTTTATCCTTTTCTTGTTTCTTTTTTTCTATACTTTGCCTTCCCGGATGGAACGCGTGCAGCGATAAGGGATCACATTAGCGCACGTAATGTCGGTCCAGGCCCAAGACACAACAATGCTTAAAGGGATGTCCCAAGTGGTCGTTACTTGAGCAAGCTTTTATTAATGTCGCTCAGACGACGACATTCCCGTGACGACTTCCTAATTCCCTTTAGCTTCTGGTCTTTAAGAAGTGGTGGGAAGGGGGAAGGGAAGTGATTTCCTGTTTACCCCCTTGCAGCACGTGCCACGCGGAAGTGCAACGGAAATGCAAATCATGGTAAGCAATTCTATGGTAATGTTCGTAGTGCATACCACCGCTGGTACGTGTTCGTGCAGGTGAAATACATACGTTTCTCTGTGCTTTCGTGCCGTTGTGCTATTAACCCGCTCACGGAAGTTTTGTCATTCATGTTTCACGTACACCATATTGTTACACATGGACCAACCGAGAGACACGGCTCGATTCCGTTGGTTGAGGCATATGTGCATTTTATTATTCGAGATCATGTTTAGTTTTTATATTTGAGAAGATACATTGAACAAAAACTTAGAAAACAGTAGAATTATTGTTTTCAAGCGCTACTCAAGCTTACGGTGGCGACAGCAGTCGACATCGACGTAAAAACCAGGCGTGGAATGGCGCAGATGCTATTATTGGCAGGAATCGCATGTACCGCTTAACTCACGCCTTCTGGCAGCAGGTACTGCTGCTACTGCTACTGCTTGTGCCCTCTGGCGTGGGCGCTACGGCCGTCGGGGATCCATCGACCACATCCGGTTGCTGTCGCTGGCGGATTCGCTGTAGTAAATTTTCTTTCCATTCTTCTTCCGGAACGCCACGGGCCCAATCCGGTACGGCTGTGGTGGGCAGTTTTATGCCCGCCATTACGGTCAGTATCTGTACACGAAGAGAGAACACAAGTCAGAAACAACATCAAATGGAGTAAACAAAAGCATGGATGCAATGTAAGAAAAACATTCTCTGTTCCGCTGTGTAGCGAAGCGGACGATGTGTCCCATTGGATCATGTTGTTTGATGTTTGCGAATAGCCATTTTAAAACAGCTGGCCTTCAGAACCAAAACCGGAAGGGTAATGTTGGTAAGTGCAATAAATTCCAAACAAGACACAATTGATAGGACCGTAGAATGGCATTGATCGAGGACGTGTTGTATTGAGGTGCATGGTTTACGCTAAGAAACGTAGTGAAAAGTATTCTAGATTTTGAACACGAAACTCAAGACATTCTATAATACTAGACTAAAATACTCCTTTTACGAGGCCGAGTTTCTAACTTATTTACAACGTTTCCAAACGCAAATAAATTTCTGAAACTCTGTAAACCGTGTAAAGATTACAGTAGGGAATTCCCTCTAGGGTTTTAAAGTTTGGAATAGCAATATGCATTTTTTTAAAATCATTTTTTCATAATCACCCATGCAAATTCGAAAACTTGTTAGAATCGCGAAAACAAATAATATGCTTTAGTAAAATACGCAAAACCTCATATTTACCTCCGCAGCCTTGGTGGGATCGATGTCGATGCTAAGCTCATTGGGTCGTGGGGCATTCCACACGTCGACGTTTAGCAGTTGCGGGTTAATGCTACTGTGTGGTTCATTTTCCGATGGTTCGTTTGTTTCGACAGCCATGCCGGATTCCACGTCGTCTTCCATCACCGATAGCCTTCGATGGGGCATGTTCAAATCATCCATGTTGAGAGGTTGATATCCTGCATAGCCGTGATTATCTCCAACAGATTCATTGTCACTTTCGTCTTCGCTGAAGGGTTCAACGTGAATGGAGTGATTTTCATCGACCGTGAAGTTATTTTCTTTTTCCGACTGGCCTGGTAAGTCTGGGAGTCCCATTTTCTATCGAGTGACGTTCATCGAAGAAGTTGGTTAAAAACTTTTGAAACTCAAGGAAAGTATAGTTCTCATTCGTGGTTGAACCGAGAAAAACATGTTAACTGTTTGATCTGAACTCAAGAATAATAAAAAAACAATAAAATGCGTCGTAGCAACCTGGTAGTATCTATGGGTCAATGGTAAGTGCCGGTTGCTATGGTGAATAGGAGTTATTTTCCTTGAATAGAACGAATTAGGCAAACTACCGCAAACCATGTCTTCAGATGGTAGAAAATGTGAGTATCTGAATAGTAGTTTGCTTTAAATACCTCATCATTTTACTTTTTCAGTAATCCAAGTACAGCTATCAAGCATAGAGCGCAACTATCGGAGTTTGCAGACCGAGTACGATTGGAAGCCTATGGCAGAAACATTCCAACAGTATCGGGAAAAATTTCCACTGCAATTTGACGATAAGGCTAGTTTAATTTTTCGTGCCGATAGGTTAAACTATATTAAACCATCACAACCTAAACTAGCCCAAGATGTCAGGAAGCCACTGAAGCGATATGGAGGCTCAAACGGAACAAGACGTATTTTTGAACCGGCAGAACCATTTAGATTTGGGCAAGTATGCAGTAAGGAAGTCGAGCGCCCCAAGGATGTTATTCACACTAACGCAAAAGGCTTTGCCAGACTAGCAGACCCATATCTTACTACATCAATGAAGGACATTGTACCACATGTAAACCCCCGTCATGATACAGTCACATTTTGGAACTGGACTGAAAGGGAAGAACGGAAACGGATTCCAAAGGCTATCAGCCCTTTACAACCACGCATGGTGGTTCCTGTTTTCAAGCACAAGCTGAACAACGGATTCATCAGTGAAATGCAAGCAAATTTTGTGAAGCCAGTAGAGATGGAATTTCGTTTGGACCCTAGAATCACTCGCCTGACTGTACTGGAACCGACTGATCGTGCCGATTTCTCAACGGAGAGTTCGATGTACGGTGACGTGAAGAATTGTGCCAGAATACTAAACAGAGGAAATATGAATAAATGTTTGTGAATTACCTCTTTCTAGAGATGTTAGAACAAGTGTTGTGAAGAAATGAGAAAGGTCAATAAACAAAGCACTATTCTAACAGCTGACTGACTTTGAAGTTCCAATCCGTCAGAAAAGGTGTTTGTGTCCATAGCAAGGTTAATAGGTACTGCTGGTATATAACAAGCTTGTGCGATTTGAGCTGGAGAGGAAGTAAATGAGAGGACTATAACCATACATGCATAAATCTATCAGTTCAGCTTGAGAAAAGAACGAAAAATTCCTCGGAATATTTCGCTGCATTTTTATTATTCCCTAGGCTTACTCATCGAAACATCTTGCTAGTAGTGTTTTCTTGCATGAATTTTTGAATGCAGTCTCATCCAAATGAAGCTTTTCATGTAAATCCTGTGGTACATCTACGTAGGTACGATCAAGCCCAGTAGTAAATATAAACTCACGTAGTTTTTCTACATTAACAGCATCGGACGCACTTGACCAAATTGTAAAGGTTACATTGTTAGTATCCTTCAGGGCACAGAACAAACGGATCATGTTTGGTAAGCTATTTGCCACGATTCCCGCTCTAACGGGGAATGTGATTGCATTACCGACCCCATCGATTCCATTAGTCCGAATCGCATTGATCATGGCATCAACCTGGGCGTCCGAGTAGGAGCCATCTGTAAAATCTGCTCCCCAACGGGTGGTCCAACCGATGGACAAAGTTGCTTTGCCGAGAAGCCTGGCAGCGTAGAAGAATCGTGTGGGTTCCACTGGTATAGTTGCGTTGTTTTCCACAGGGCCACGAATAATGTCTGCATTAATCCACGTGTCGAATTTGCTCATGTCGTAAAATCCACGGATAATGTCGATTGATCTTTCAAAGGCATCGATTGATTTGAAATCTAGCTTGACTCCTTTCGCTTTTGACGACACATCAGCTTCGAGATTAAACTGTAATATGCGGCTCAGAAACTTTTCAAGTGATAGGTCGGACTCCGTTCTCGGTGGATGAGCCATAATGGGTATTTCATCCTCTTGGTTCGCATCGTTTGTTAGATAGCCAAGAGAAATGTCCGCCTCAATAAACTGAATGTCACCTGAAATGTGTTTAGGCATAATAAAAACAAGCAAACGAAGGAAGGAAGGATGAATGGAGGTATACTATCAAGAACGCGTGTGAGGAATTCTGCATCGTTCACTGCGTGAGCCCATGTTACTTTTGTCAGGTTTTGCTTCGCCTCTGCGATCCCTCCAGATCTTCCTGTGGTTAGCACTGAAAAATGAGAATGATGATTATTACTTCCAAATCTTAACTAATGGAGCAGTTCCGTGCATTCCTTTAATTACTTTATCTTACCTAAAACCAATGGAATCAATACGAAAGTCAACATTTTCTATAATTCAATTTCGACGACAGATCATTAATAAATCGCCAAGTATAGAGCTTATCTGACGCAAGTCTGGGCTAATCGAGTTATTCTTATCTATTTGTTTCCTTCTTTATTGCGGTTCCCGCTCACTATGAAGGACTGATAAAGGGCTGATGCTACTTACTTGACAAAGGTTTATTTCGAAAAGCCTGGATCAGCGGACGCCGCACATCGAATGTTGGAACAGTTTGTAAACAAACCACCGTGCCGAGTTGGTTACTGTCAAGTTGACAGCTGATTTGAACGGATTTAGGGGAGTAATCTACTATTGAAGAGAAAAGCGCAATCACTTTGTTTTATAATTTTATTTTTATTAAAATCATGCAAATGAAATATTGACACGTTTACGTATCATCACTTTTAATTGGCGTAAGTCATGACAGAACTGAAGAAAAGCAGGAGTATCATGGCCGTGAGGCGAGTCGACGAACCAGAACGCGCACGCTTCCTGGAGTATTGTTTCGCGTGCCAACGGATGGAGATTATTTCTATCATATGTGTGAAACTTATAAGACTGTTGAGGAACGAAAAGTCTCATTTTTCCACGGGGTGTGCCGATTCTCTTGATTTCATACCGTTCTTCATCGTTGTCGATTTCGAAGTGATCATATATAACAACGTTTTCTTCACCATCTTTCAGTAATATGAAAGCAACCTCCATAGATGAACCATAGGTGAGCAAATGAAGCCTCTGTAGACCGATGAAGTGTCCTCCGTCAGGTTGGCCGAATCCTCGCTTGTAGGACTCCCAGGTATGGTTAAACATGATGTTGTTTCTATTGAAGCGATTGTAGACCACAAGCCAACCACCTTCTTCGAAAGATTGGTTACAATACACGTTGTAGGCAGGTTCAGATCTGATACGCAATCCATAGATTCCGGACTCTTTTACCAGGGTATCTTCACAACTAAATATTGTACGTTCACTAGCGCATGCTTCATTTTTGCCTGTATATTCTTCCACTTTAGATTCAAGCTTCTTTATGATGTTCTCTAAGCTCAATATTGATTTGTCGATTTTAGTCAACCGAATCATGAGTTGCTCGGAGAAGGGATCCAGGCTCAGGTCCTCCTGTTCAGCTGCCGAATATCCTGAGAGGATCAGGAATAAGAACAAAAATTTAGTAAACCGATACATTACTGTTTGCATGACTGCTGATGCCATTAGACTATTTCCAACGAATGACCGAAGGATTGCAGAATGGGGCACAGATAATGTGTATTTTCAATGCATTATCCGCGCCGTATGTATGTAATCAACTTTAATCCACGTATTTCTGACCTTTGCTGATATTTCTCCGGGGTCAATAAAATATCTCTAGCTGTTCATGTTTTGGTATGCAAAGAGAGATAAGAAACGATGAGTAATAGGAACTAGCTTTCAAGTATCAACAAATTGTTGAGAGTTTGTAGGCACATGGTTACTATTGCAAAAAATTTGTTTTCAAATGTAACGCACTTGATTAGGTTGTCAGTATTCGCGAGCAATAAAAACATTTAATCAAGAAGGAGAACCAACATACAGCTCACGAAACATTCAGACATTCATTCGGGTTAGCATTCTACCATTCATTCGTGCATAAACGTACAAACTCAAAGGAACACATTTCGCTCGGCTATTAGGACGGAGGTTGGTATTAGTGAAGAACTCTTCATGAAACGTAAACAAAACCATCGCTGTCCATTCGTCACTTCCTTGCACTCTCTGCGGCTTACCCTCAGTCCACCGACACAACATGTTATGCCGGGGGTCATGCCTCGCCGTTACCTATTTCTCCTACCCCACTACCTCCATACGGCTAAATCCCGCGCCGTACTGTATGTTTGAAGTTTGCTCAGGCCGCGTCTGTCTGTGATGCCGGTGCGGGGTACAAAATTAGATTAATGAAAGTAGCATGGCTTACAATGACGAAGCGAACAGCGCATACGTCGTTCGTCCTTTCTGCAAAACGCATTGCGGCGGTGGCAATAGTACGATCCGATCAGTACAGAGGCAAGAAGCGCGGCGTGTTTCATGCGCAGACTCCGTCACGTAGCCGGTTTGCACCGACAGATCGTGCGAGAAGCGCCGTTAGTCGAACTCGTGATCTCGTCGGGAGTAGTCGTGAAAATCGTTTGTGCTCAGAAGTGAACCGGAAAAGGGAACGCAGCAGTCCGGGTTGAGTTGGGTTTGGCATAATTTTGCCAGAGCCAGGTGTTTTTTTGGTCACTACTATACGAAGGCCAGCAAGGGCACCACTGCGTGAAGGTAGTAGCATGCAGATTTCATAACCTTAGTGTACCGCGGGTTTGATGGTGTAGTGCGTGGTGAAAGTGCGTGTGAGGTGATGCTTTCATGAAGAATCGATTGTGGGAAGAAAGTGTTTGGTCTACAAGTGTACTATTCTGCGCTTGTGGACGTGAGTGCTAATTACAGAAAACTGACGGTAAAACGTGACCCCAATACATTAGTGGCAGGAAATACGACTAATTTCGCAAGTTGAAGTGCATCCAGTAAATGTCATGTTCAATTATCACGCTTCGTGCGAAAATTTTATAGCTGTCCGAAATAAAGGTCACATCACGTCTGGGGCAATGTTTTGAGGTTATGTAATTGGTATGGGTGATTTTCTTCAATCTACAAGTGATGTGTGAAGTCGGTGACTCAGAGGAAGATTCCTTTTATTGCGTGTTCGAAGAGCTACGATGCTTCTGATAGTATTGTACTTGTTCGCTTGTTGCATTCAGACACCTCAACAGTGGATTAACGGAGCTCAAAAGATCCGTGAAGTGAAAAGTGATTTTTTTCTACGATCGCAATGTACAGTATAGTGGCACCAGTGAACAAACGCACCATCGAACGACCGAAACCCTCGTCGTTCATCGTCTATTTTTGGAAGTCTGCCTAATGGACGGATACGTCCAAGGAGATAACGCGCGCAAAACACACACCGAAACGGGGTGGAGCGACACGCGAAAGTTGCTAAGGCGTCCGGTAGACCGTTAGTGGAAAACTGTGAAAACTGTTAGGCGAAAAATTATTTATAATATGTGAGAATTCTGTTCGCAATTTGTTCTTCTCTTTTTCTCAGTGGAGCAAATCTGCCTCCGTCGACCGTTCAGGATAGGGGGCGATGGTTTGAATTTTCTCGAAATGAGGACTTTTTCCTTTACGGCGGCTTCAAGTCACGTTTCCGTCGGTACAGTCAACTCTGAACTAGCTACAAACTCGGCCCACATTGTGAACAAAATGTGTTTAAGCTACGGCCTGCACTGCCTAGTCCTTCCTGTCCTTTTACTGCCATGCGTTGGTGAAAGACCATGCGCCTCCTTTGCGACCATATGGTGCGGAGAGATGGATGTATTAAGCCAACTGGTTTGGCGTGCTGGCGAACTTTCGAACCATAAACGTTTAACACAGAGGAGGAAAGAAACATGAGGAAGCAGGATGTGCGGTTTTGCGTGTGGACAGTTGAAAATAATGATATTTATTTATAAATCCGTACAAAACAGCCGTGAAGGGGTTTCTTCGTGGTAGACGAGATTACATACATCCGCACGATGAAGAAGAAATGCGAACAGCGCACGCAAGTGTAATGAGGCATTCAGCAGACACGTCGCGTTGCGTAGCTTGGTGCGCGCTTGTTTTATTTAGTTTGCGTGTTGTGCCTTCAATACATGGGTAGAATGGTTGGTGTAACATAAATTAACCTTTTGCCGTGGTGTGATTCTACTTTTGGGGTCCTCCACTACTTTGAAGGATGTTGCAAGTCGTGTGTGGTAAGCCAAACATACAGAAAGAGGAACAGCGATGCGATGTGCACCAGATTTGGCACAGAACAATAAACGAATGGATATTTTTAGAGTAAACAGACGTCAACTGCAGGATAGACGATATATTAATACCACCAATGTCCACTTCCTGCGTGAATGCAAATGGGTTCAAGGATGTGGCGCCGGGTGGGGAGGCTGTGTTCAGTCGACGTCTCTTCGAAACATTGTAAATATGTTTGGTAACGCACTGCGATTGACGGAGAGCAGACAATCATCAATGAATATTACACTGATACCGCTAATTTGAAATTATTAATCATTCGTCCACTTTATCGCGGCACGCCTTCCCGAATGAAATGTATTTTCAAGAGCTTCCAAATCATTCCAGCAAAGATCTTTAGCTTTACGGCACTAAAAATAAATTGGCCCCTTGCCCTTTCGAACGATCGGCTCGCCTACGCAGAATGCAGAAGCATTTCTGCTCACTACAGATGGGTCTCAAATGCTATTTTCATGGTGGTCTTTGGATGATTTTCCACGTAGTGCGTGGTCTTAGTTTCAAAGGGTGGAAGAAAAATCGGCTGGTTGGTCCGACCTGTCCGACCTGTAGTTATGAATCGGATACTTTATATCTCACGCCACCATACCGGCCGCCTAAATCTAATTAGCTAAAGGCGGGTGTGGGCGCGATTTCCCTGTATACCCCTGTTCTAAATCGTTTGGTGCGTGAAGCAAACATATATTGTCGAATTAATGAGCCCATTAGCGTACACAATTATAGCATGGAAAAGATGCTAATGGCACTCTCGTTGATGTGTAGAAATTGGAATTCGATTCCTAATATCGAGCACCAACTTTGTTGGTCTACTTCGTTTGCCAGCTTCTATCCTGTTAGTTTTAAGTTTAATTAATGCCCCACCAAAGCCGTTCAGGTCGTCGTAAAGTTTTTTTCGTGCTCGACCTGAACGTGGAAAATGTACCGACCTGTCACGTCTTCAACAAAACTGACGCCATAAAAAGAGGCGAAGTATGATGTAACCCTCACGGCGCGATGCTACCGCTGCACGTTTTTAAATGAACACAAGTTTAACGTGCATTCGAAGTATGCTGCCGTTGCTCATTGGCGAAAATTATTGTTACTAACCAATCAATGGTGACGTCCGTCATAACCACTGGATGGTTGGACAACTGGTAACGGGTCATTTGAAAACAGAGCTGGCCAGTGGGCTGTGATCCGTGACTTTTGCTCATTGTGCATGGAATTCAATCACTCGTGGTCGTGGCGATATCGGAGATTCGAAATCGCTGACATAAAAAACACAAACCAACATGTGGAAAAGCAAACGTGAAATGTGGACACCATCTGTGGCTGTGACATTTTGTGATGGGTGTTCGCTGTGATGGAACAACTAGTGCTTTGCGCATTTGCTTTTTTTAAGCACATTTAAAAAAAATGATGTCAGCTTACATCATCTCCGGACAGCGTTGGTTGTAGGATGGCGGAGGGAGCGGTTCTTAGTGAAAACCAACAGCCGCTTGATCGTCGTTGATCGTGCGGCATTGGGAGTGCGGCTGGTTGATCAGAGAGAGGGTCGAAAATCCAAGCCACCGTACAGCTGTTCCATGTACATTCGGCTGCATTTTCCAAAAAAAAGCATAGGGAAGAAAACATGGCATAACCAAGGAAGAGGAGCCGTATGAATCCGATGCATTCGCCCTTGCACAAGCATCGCGGCATGTCAAAGGCAAAGTGGCAAAAATTTACGACTGGTGGAAAAAAGGCAACATAAAAAAAGAAAGAAAAGAGCTGAAATCCTCCCCTATCCACCCAACGCCAATGAGGTGAAAATTCATTAATAATCCCGACATTTTGAGGCTAACGGCACAAGGGTGCTTAACTTGAAACGAAACATCCCACGAACATGCGTTGGGAAATTCATACCACTGCACTAAGGAGCGGCGAAGAGTTAGGAACCTGGGGAAATCGAAGCAATTATTCGTATGAAAAATGGCTTGAAGAGATGGGACTCTGTTACAGAACGGATGCAAAAGTCATACCGTCCTGATAAATTGTGCTCAACTTGTAACAAAAAGTATTTTGTTAGCATTTTCAAATTCAAACCCTGCATAAGGTCCAAGCCAACCCATTTTTCGCCCACCCATTCAGATGCAGTTGTTTAAAAAAAAGTTTCCCTCCTGCAGTGCACCGCTCGTGTCGGTTTGAGAGGAAGTTATGAACCCGAAACAGCTGCATCTGGTCCAATTCATTTGGCAGCTTAAAATCTGTGCATTGGAATGCACGGAAACCCTTTTCTCAAGCACTCTTTAGCAGCAGACGCCAGCGTTACTTTCGTTGCTCTTGGCATTCACAGATGGGCCTGAGGCTAGTTGTTTATCGTGCAGATCCTTTTGAAGCAGTCGGAGCGGGGTTATCAAATGGGTTCGGCATAAAAATAAACCCGCATCGTCTGCGGTGGGTCGATCGCAGTGTTCTATTTTTATAGGGAATCAAGTTCTTTCTGTCTTCTTGCACTCGCAGAAGGTTGAACTCGTCATTGGCATGCCCGTTCGCGGTGATTCGCGATCGACAATAAATAAATACAGACGATAAAGATAGTAACTGGTTCCCAAATTAGCAATTCGTGCGTCTGACGTGATTGGGACGTTACTGGTCGTTTTCTTCTATTTTTGCCACATTGCAATTATATCAGCGCGTTATAATATGTTATATGCTGGAGGGATTTAAGCCCTTTATATGCCAATTTTATCAGTTTACAAGGTATTCTGTATTTTTAAACTCTTGTAGAATCGGTAAGCAGTTCTCCAACGATTCCGCACCAACTACTCCGACAAGTTATTACCATCATGCTGGCACCTGTCAACTTCGGTTTAAGCTTACTCATACATAGTTAACTCGCTCTCACAGAAGTCCAGCAATAAGGGAATATTTTTAAATGCGGCTCGAATCCATACCAGAGTACGAGAAGTAGGAGTTCAGGAGAGGGAAAAATAAAGATGATTTTCACAACGGAAATAGAGTTTCCCACTGGTTGCACGCATTTGTTGGCAGCTTTTGCTTGACTTTCTTCGACCTCCACCCGTGTGCGCGGTCCTGCGCTCATATAGCCGTTCGTCATAAAATTAATAATAGGCGTAAACAATTTTTGGAACATCGATCCTGCATGATCGTTCCTCGCGTATGAGTTGGGTGTATCGACGGAGGATTTCGGTGCACATTGCGGAATCAAAGATCTGGACTGCTTTACACAGATCGTGCCAAAAAGTAAT
>JAOEFI010000004.1:1869261-1916343 GCA_034621735.1 Anopheles plumbeus | reverse complement strand
ATAAACTCTGAGCAATGTGTAAACCAATGCAGACAAGTGTGCAATGGATGCTGCAAATGGATGCCAGTAAGCTGTTTGCCAGTAAGCAGCTTTTTGTTTTGTTTTGTTGTTTGGTCTTCGTGGCTATGAGGCATCACTGGGCAAGCTGGGCAAGAAAAAATAGCTTAATCACGACGTCGCTTAACGTCGTAATTTTCGAACAACGAGCGTCAGTTTAATGGACATCTTGACAAAACAATTCATTTTGCGAAACTGACATGAAATCACCAACTGCCACTGTCAGTGAGTAATAAACCGTTAATCTTATCGAAGTGGTAAGACACAGTGTGTCATTGCGGGAAAGCATGAAAGGTTTTCGGCCACAGTGAGCATTCAAGATGAACGGGATTTTACAGCATATTTTTTACATAAGCTTCACGCGATGTGATACTAAATAACAAAATGCACGTGTTTGCATGCACGTGTTGACGTAATGATCGTTCCGTTAAGAACTGGCTATAGTCACGTACACTGCTGTGCAAGCGATAGAAACTGTGTAGTCCACTTTATGACTGATAACTCGTGGAGACACTTCCAACCAAATGAGCTAGAAAATGGACGAACGTTGGCATAGAATAGTTTCATGTTGTTGACGATTTTAAAAATTTGCACTTGTTTTGGCTGCAACCTTGCCGAGAAATGTTGTAGGTGGCATTTAATCAAATCGTAGATTTTGTAGGAGTCCAAAAAAACGTACTCCCAGTGACAGGGTATTAGTTATGAAGCGTGCAGCTGAAGGCAAGTTCGGGATTTATTGTATTATTCGTAGAAATTATGAAGGGTAGTGCAGATGCCGCGTGAACCCTCGACCACCCTCGAGAACGCTATAAACCATCTTCAAAACGACCAATAAATCCACTCTGTGTGTTGTGACGAAAAATCTCCCAAGTTCTCCTCTAGGCTATTAATATATTATTCTTCTTACTCAATCTTTGTTGGATGTCTTTTATGGTGCTGAAAATGAATGTAAATAAAACCGCAACCTTGCCGCGGAACCTACCATCGAGACGAAAATGATTGCTTCCGATCGTGGCAACATATAAGTGTTTGCAGCGAAGACTGTGTGCCGTTTAAAAGTGCGATTGAAGTGATTTCTTCGTTAAGAACAAGTGGATAAAGCTGTCGGTGTTCGAGGGCTTTTTTCGTCTGCTGAAGTGTGCGTGTGTTTGAAAATTTGGTCGATTTAGTCAGATAAAAAGGACCAGTTCAAGCAAGCCGGTTCGAGGAGTGTGGAAACGGGAAATTACTCCGGGTAGGTGCAGAAATGTCTGGCCCTCCGAACATCAACAACAACCAACTTCCTGCCGGCAGTGGTGGCGGCGGAGCGGCTGGAGGAGGCGGTCGAGGCTGGATGCAAACACCGCCTCCGACGTACTTCCGCTCGCCCTCGCCATGGATCCCGCCAGGGTCGGCTCCGCAACCCGCGATGCGACCGCTGGAGGCATCGTCTTTTCCCCGTGGTGGACCTGCTCCTCCTACCGAGTTTGCCCATCAACATCCTAGTTCGGGGATCTACGCAGCACAACACCAGCAGCAGTCGGTGCACCAGTACAGTAGCGACGCTCGCGCAACGATAACTTCTTCATCCGTCCGGACCACAACGAACGCGACCACGATGTCGACTGGAGCTGCAACTCCCGCCCAGGAGTATCAGTTCCAGCGGCCAATCCCGTCGGCCATGACTCCGACTCACTTTGCGGCGGCCGCCACCCACTACCGTCCGGTTTCCCCGGCCGCTATGGCCCCGCACCCTTATCCGCAAGTCATCTCGCCCATGTCCCCGGCTTCGTCCCTCCACCGTTCGATGACGCCACATAGCGTGGGTAGCGGCTATGGCGCGGCGGACTACGGACCCTACCATGGCCAGCACGCCGTTCCGCAGCAGCAGCAACAGGCGAGGCCCGGCTCTTCGCACGGGTCCGTCCATGGTGGAGTGACGTATCATTATGGGCCGCCTCAGACCCACGGAAGCCAGTCGCAGTACGTGATCTACGACTATGGTTGCGAGGCAGGGCTGTCGACGGCGGAAATCATCGCCGCACAGTCGCAGGACTACGTCGACGAGAAGCTGGCGGAATACCAGGCAACCATCATGCTACTGCAAGGTAGGTTTTTCAATCATATTGATACACATGATGTTATTTTCGAAAACGGGTAAAACAGTTTTACGATGTTTTGGCAACACACTTAAGTGCAGAGCAGTTCCTTAACCGTCGACAACCGTTTGGAGTTGGCCATTTACACCGGGAGCTTCATTTTCACCCCTCTAATGTTTATGATGTGAGAACGGTATGGTCTGACCGCTATATATATGAGAGATGTCAGCTGCAAATCTGTTTAGAACAGTTTAACGTGTTAGGGTTGCCGCGAAACACATATTCCCTAGCAAAGATTGGTGGATTTTCTGTTGACCAGCCGAGCACTGGGAGATTAGGATAGAGAACCAGCTGCCTTTGTCGTCATGAGGACGATTTATCGCCATGAAACAAAATCTAGAGTGAAGTTGGGCAATGCGAAAAGTAAGAAAATGAGCGGGGAACGTTCGAGGTGCTGTCCATCAAGTAGTCTCAGCTGTCACCAAGGCGAGGTGATGATCAGTTCCCACACATCGACCCAAGGTGCCTTGCCACAAGTAACAGCGTTTAAAGTTCGTTTGGGAGAGGACTGCTTTAAACAAGATTTTCAGCAAAACTGGGTCTTATAATGTGATGAAATTTCAACGCCAGGTTGTATTAGTTGTTGACGAAGTTGACGAAGAAAGGTTCTATTTTTGAGAATTGTTCCAACTTCTGTGAAAAACAACCACCGTCAATACTAGACCATCAATATTTTTAAACCGTCAAACAAAATATCTTCTTCTTCTCTATGTATACATCAGTATCAGAGTAAATATTGCACAACAAACGTGATTGTCATATGACGATTTTGTGCGGTGCTCAAAACGAACATTGGAGAAGTAATTGTCGGTCAAACACGATCGAATAACAAGTACATGCTAATTGAACTTCGTATTTGCACACGGAATATGCAACCACCGAGAAAATGGCCGCCAAATTTAGCTGTGACGTGAGCGAATGCTTAGCACTTTTGACTGCAATGCAGTTTTCAAATCTTTAGACTTCACTCTGGAGTGCGTTCGTTCGTTATCATGTGTTCCGACACTTGTTCGGTTCGTTCTGACGAAGCACGTCCTGCTATAGGTAGCTGCATGACATCATCCAGAGGAGAGTACGAGCATCAGTGTAGTATGATAATTTGGTACCGAGGAGATAGGTACTATTTTCTGACATTGTACATGGAACATAGTTTAAATTTGATCACGAAGAGAAAGTGTCGAACTGTTAATAGCACAATAATAAGCGATTTATATGATATAATTAAAAGCAACAGACAAATAATTGAACCCTCTTGTGTGCACCCGCTGTTTCGCTAATAAAAACCAAATTCTACCTCGCCGTAGCTTGTGCTTACGGTTGACTTCGTCTGTCGTTTGAATGCGAGAAAAATTGGGCGAGAGAGAGAGAGAGAGAGAAAGATAGAGAGAGAGAGAGAGAGAGAGATAGAGAGAGAGAGAGAGAGAGAGAGAGAAAGAGAGAGCACCGCAGAAGGAAAAAATAAGTAGGTCAACGAGTAGACGACAGCCAAAAAATAACAAACGAGAACCCCATTCCACCGTTTATGACGACATAGAGTTGCCATTGCGTCGTCCGCGGCTGCAGGAATGTATGCTGGGGCATGTGCAGCGTGGGGGAATGAAAACGAAAGTAAACAGAAAACACGTGTCGGCTCTGGTGGACGCGAGAGAGTGAGCGAACCGGCGCGCGAGCGTATTATGCTCGACGCAAAATAGGTAAACAAACCGAAGTTTGACAGCCGATGTGTGTGGCGGAGTTTTTCGGTTTGTTGTGAGCCCCTCTTCGCCTCGTACGTGCGGGTTTTCGATATCTGCGTTGCTTTGCCAGCAGGTTCCGATAGCGTCATGCGTAATAGCGTAGAATGAGCGTGACTTGCGGCTCGGATGTTTCGACTGTCAAGTGAAAACTATACATTCACAACCGCTGGCGGTAGTGTTGTGTTATCCGAAGCGGACAAAAAGATTCAACAATTGTTCAGAAAGGTTGCGATTTCAATCCTCTCATGTAGTAGCAATCAATTGATGTGTGATTCGCTGGAGTGTAATCCAGCAAATGAAGGTTGTGTCGGCGAGATGCTAGGTTTACCAATTGTGCAAATGTCGCCATAAATACGCAAGCAGCTACTGTACGCTGCTGAAAATGATGGTTTGCTGTGGCTCAAAGTCGATGGTGTACGTGATTAACACAGTCACAACTGAGTGGATCGATTACCACACTTTTCCGTTAGCGGTTGTTCTGATCCCGCAGTCCAAAGGCGGTCCGACGGATTAATTTTCAAGGCGCGCGTGGCCTTACGTATCACGGAGACGACGAGTATTGTGAAGAATAGTTGATACTTTTGACAAAGCGCATATATGCCACTACTATTATAATGGTCTGTTTGGTAGTTTGGGAATCTTTTACAACTTCATATAGCTTAAAGACAGTGTAGACAATTTGTGAAACGTTAGTGTTAGAAGTATTATAGTATACGTTCCATCTTCTCAACCCATTATCGTCTCCATGGCCGGTGGCGACCATATTTTTGTCGTTTCATGGACCTCTGAAATGGATGCGCTAATGAATGGACGTTTTAACTACGCAGCGCCCGTCTACGTCTTCCGAAAAACATAAAAGAAACTGCGACTCTGAGCGCATGACCCCCTTCGAAAAACATCGTTAACGCGGGCGACAAAGCGTTGGAAGTATTAGCTGGCGGTGTAGGGGACGGAACGAATCGTGCTCCAGCGTACACTCACATTGGTCACTGATTTTTGACCTTGAATTTCAATGAGGCAGTAGAGAGTAAAGGTTTAGTTCAGTGCTGACAAGTGATTAGGGAGGGGGCAAACCTTGGCGTCGACGTTGACTACGGACAATTGATAAGTGATCAATTGGGATCGCGCTGAAATGGAAGATTTACTCCGTTCATTGCGAAAACAGAGTAAAAAACGTGGTCGGATGATGTCATACTTTCAGCGACATTCAAAGACGGCAAAGGAGAAGTCCAAAGCTACTGAAACCACAGCCAACATACAGCTAGATGGACTCGAAGAGTAAGTTTATAGGAAGGGAGATATATTTCCTTTTTCTGTTTCCGTAGGGCAACATTTTTTTAAAAGAGTGGAAAACATTTGACCGTTTTATGTGATGAAATTAAGCTTGAACTGTGGAGCTTTAAATTATTTCGTTCGTTATTCCCCTTTTGAAACATAGCACACCGCATCATGGCGGCAATGTTATGTGGGTTAAACCGGTCGTGAGCAGCAGCAGCCGGCAGCTGCACGAGTTTTATTTGCGGATCTGCGATGCTAGGGAGCGAAAAAGAGAACAAAACGCCACATTGTGAAGTTTTCTTCTCGCAGTCACTCCACACACAGCAACTGCACGCTGCTGGAGTTCGAGCAGGGCATGATAATGATGTGGAGTAGAGCAAAGTGAACCCCAAAAATACACTTGCCAAACGACGCTTTTAGCAGCCTTGTACAGCTTGAGATGTGATCGCAACAGCCAAGCACGGCCTTTTGTGCATCGGTTCCGAATGGTGCGCCACACGGGCTGCAGCGAAATACAACGCATATGACACGCACACAAACCTACTCGCCGGTACCCCCGGTGGCCTTCAGTTCAGTGTGCTGGAGTAGATCGAGGGCTGGTCAGTTGCGGCATCGAGCCTCCCAACACCCAACGCGAGTCGTAGCGACTTGAATGCTCTCGCAACGAGAGATGTTAGGTTTCGTTCAACCGTTAACGAAGACGGATCGCCGTGGTAGCTGGCTCCGCGTTTGGCTTGGCTCCACTTTCAGGGGCATCCCAAAGGGCAGGAATTGGTAGTGCGGTTTCCACTTGCCGATTGTTCGTGGAAAAAAAACCCCAATTCACTAGGGCTGCTTCCGGTAGCGACCTGGCGCAAGTAAAAGTGGACTTTCGATTCGTGGTTATCGATTTTTGTGAGTGTGTGGTTTTCCTAGGTTGTGCTTGCATTAGGAAGGCATAGGAAAGACCTAAAAGATCAAAAACTAAAATCTTTGGTTAATACTGGTTAAGCGGCATTTCATTCCCATTATGCATTCGTTAAAATTAAGTGAGCCGGGAGTGTGAGTGCGATAAACAAAAAACCACTAAAGAAATGCAGCTAAGCAAATGTGTTTGTATGCATGTCAGGTGAAACTCACATGACAATAAGTGATCGAAAGATAGGCGGTGGGAGATGATGGAAATGAAGGTCTTATTCGTGGGTGTGTTTGCTTAATTTGCATGAGAAATTACCACAAACACAATTGTCTAACCTCCGCACGCCCTGGTGTGTATATGTGTTAAATGTAAAATGTGTGCAGCCAGCTGAATCAACCTGGCAACTTAGCTTGTGTGATATGTTCCGTGTGTTTCTAATTCAGTAAACATATTTCCGACGTTATTTAACATAAAAGAGCACTTTACAACTAACAATTGGAACAAAATCACCATCGAGTGATGGAACATGGATCGACGGCAGCATAACGTTCCTTCGAGCTCTGGGTCTGCGAAGTGGCCAGAGGAAGACAGCGCCAAAAGGCGCAAGCTTTCGGAAAATCGTTCCCCAGATTCCCGCCTCTCGTCCGACGACGAGGACAACGATGACGATGAGGACAACAATGCGGCGCTCAGTTTGCATCATTATCACGAGGAGAAAATCATCTCGGTCACCACTTCCGCGGGGGTGCCGATTTCCCCGGCCCGTCGAACTCCGGGCCCACGCGCCACCTCGACTCCGGGTGGCCAGGGTTCGGTGCCACGTGCTGAAGCCACTACAGAACTGAAATCCAACAGCCCCGCCTGGTACCGTAGTCAGATGGTTCATCGAATGATTGACGTGAAGCGACCGTTCAACAGCAGTTTGAACGAGTACGATATTCACATTCTTGAAAAGAAAGGTAAGGTGTTTGGAGGAAACGGGAAAAGTTATCTTTCATAATCGAATGTGCTTTCACGCTTGTAATCTAGTGAATTCAGGAAAACTAGGGAAGTTTTCGGCCATAACATGTTTACCGTAAGCATTGTAAAATATCTTAAACCTCAAACACGCGTCTTTTTGTTTTTCCCTTAAATCAACCAATTATTGAGAATTATTAACATATATTTAAGAAGACCAATGGTATGTTTTGCATGTATCATTCCTTTATCCAACTTCCATGTAAGTGTGTGAAATGGTATTGAATTTCCAATAGCTTTTTTACATTGTTATGCCCAGACCAGGAGGCCATGCCTAGACGTCGGCAACCGCCATGTACGACGATGGGTAAATATAACTTTACGGAACCGGTATTTGCCGGCATTGGCAAACAACTCTCTTCGAGAGGAAAAAGCCGGTTCCGAAACTCCTGTGGTTTTATGGCTTTTTCTCCGCAGAACGGGGCTCATTCGGTGCAACATAAAAAAAGAATTCTGCAACTGTTTGATTGCGATCGGGGTTTGAGTACATGAAGTTGCACAATGAATGAACGAAGTGAATGCGAATCGAAGACTTGGAGTATCAGCCCCACAGTGCTGCTGAATATCCTCTAATATGCGTCTGTTGAGCAAACCACTGCATTGGACAGGCTGGCCTTTGTTTGGATTTATCGATCAGAAAAGCGTAGCCATACAACAATCAGGATGTTTATCGCGCCGGTACACGTATCTTTGAAGTGCAAGCGCGTGAAGGTGTGGCACTGTATTGATCCATAGATAGGAGAGGACTTAGGCTAGAACATTATGAGCTATGCCGTGAAATAGAATGAAGAAAGTGGCTGGAGAAGGCTGTCCCTTAGATTGGTCGCTATGGTAGTGAAGTTTCTTGCTGCGTACCATCGTTTCCGTGAGGGTTTTAGTAGTTTATTTTCCCGGACCGCTAAGCAGATCGATAATAAAATCCCGGTGTAGCAAAGAAACCGGTTCGGGTTTGGCGTTTGCTAAAATTAAAAAGCCGCGAAGCCAATCCTAAATATGTTCGCACAAACCGATTCGAATGAGATGGAATATTGGCCTTTTCAAACAGGTTTTTTGCTCAAATGATGATGTTGCATATAGGATTCAGAAGCTTCTACGAGATATTGTATTCTGATCAGATCTGATGCTCACCATGAGCAGCATGGAACGTTAGGATGAAGTATAAAGGTTTATCTCACCGAATCTCTAAGAAGGATGTTACTCCGATGTCGTTAAGTTGTTATATATCTCTTCATATTTCCTATGATACATTTATCGTATTCATATTATTTCTCATCATAATACTCTTTAAGCGAGGCGTACTCAAGTTGGCGTTTGCAAAGTCGATAGACATCGTTGTCCAGTCACGAATTTCAGTAGTGGGGAAACTATCATTTCAATCATTTTCACTAGTCAATGTAAATTAGACTGATAAATAGAACCTAAATTCTATTGAAAGTTAGTTCAACAACTAAGGGCACTAACTGTCTATAGATGACGATCGTATTTGTGGTGATTCGTGTCCAATTATGAACACGAAAGTTAACCTCTTGCGTTAATCTAACTATTTTGTGAGCTTCAAATACAGTATCAATATGTTCATCGCAGGAACGGAAAACGTCGAATAAGATAGATTATAAGGACATCATAGATAACAATAGACTTGATAAATAAGAATTAAAAACAATTACCTGAAAACCTTCGACAAACATGCAAACTCGCCAAACTTTTCCACGGTTACAATACGATGGTAGATGTTTCTGCAACAGCAAGCATTAGGATATGATGTGAGGCTCGGTTTAAATGTGGTGCCATGAATCTCTGTTACAAAAACGTTGAACATCCGCCTTGCAGTTGGGAGAAGTAATAGAAATCCTTTCATATACTACTGCTTGCTATGTGGCCTCATGACTGTATGTATTGTAATTCCCCTCCCAATCATAATTGGACGACCGATGTTGAAAAACAATTCAGAAACAAACAACATTCCTCCAAACCGGCCGTTTCTATGGAGTCGTGGGTCCATACCATGATATAGTACATCGGAATCGTATTTTTTACATGCATATCCAGCCAAACGAAATATCTATGGAGGATTTTATTTACTTTTTGTACCATGACAACGAACTCTTTGGAAAATTTTAACCGATTTGCAACCTGCGTTGGTGCCTCGAGGGTGGTTGGAGTTCGAATCGCTTTGCCAGTTAGAGGTGACCCTTCGGACGGAATTGTGCTTTGCAGGATAGTTGTTGTGGGTTGTGTAATATAGATGTTTTTCGAATTTTACAATGGAAAATTTTGCTTCCTTCATAATGTAAGTACGTAATTAGATGGTTATTATGTTGATAATATATGATTTTATGCTGAAACTATTTTACTTTGTCGAGCGCTAACTCCGGACAGTCTACTATTTCACGGAGTGGCAGTAAAACATTTCGACTTGGGCATCATTTTACTATTGCTTTTTATACAAAAATATCCACTCACTGATCTTTGTTTTTCGTGTATTTCCTTTGCAGATGAGCAAGAACGTGTACAGAAGAAAACTTTCGTTAATTGGATTAATTCGTTTTTAAGCAAGGTAAGTGTGATTATTGATCAGTACCTTCAATTAGGGCGCAGGTGATTCATGGTGCAACCAAAAAGGGCTGAACAAATCGCTGAAAAGCAAAACTGGGTCTACCCTTTCTAATGGACAGAATGGAAAATGACAACGCACGTTTCTTAGTGCCACCCTCCAATGTAAATATATATAGTGACTAACATGCGTACCAAAAGGGTTCGTTACAATGTTTTAGTGGGCATAGACATCGTAAATAGTGTGTAGTTGTTGTCGACGAAAAACTACACATGAGAATCTATGACCCATAAATAGGGTCATCCGCCTTGCTAACTCACTTGGCAACCCTCACTTGAAAGCTCGTTCCTTGCTGTTTGCTTTATAAGGGCAGGAGTCAAATGGGTTCATTGTCTTATGGTCGCACGGAAATTTTTCTCACGTGGAAGACAGGCTCGTTTGTAAAACAAGGAGGTTTCAATTAATCAATAATAGCTCCTCTACTATAAGAGCCAAGATTTGCTACTATCGTGACAGCGAAAGCATTACGATAATCTTACAGGATAACCATTTCCTGATCACTTTTTGGTCCTTTTTTTCGGAGATTACAAGGCACCATATTTGTATAGGTAATTCCGTGACTATTGCGTTATAACATCACATTAAAATGTATTGATTTTCACTCCCTTACTTGGATTTTGAAAGCTTCACATGTACGTATTTTCCCCTTCTGATTGGTTCGGGCCAGGCGTGGAGGATTTTTCGTAAGCGATTTTGAAACGTGCTAGTTTCTATCGATTCCCAGTTTACCGAAAGTTTGTAGTTACGGTTCCGATGGTTGTAAACGATGTATCCAAAGCTGCACAACTGCAAGACACACTCAATGACGGCTGTTTTGAGCGAAACTCCCGGTGGTATCTTGTTGCGAAACGAGCGATTTATCCGTAGACATAGGGCCGATATGGTAACTGAATTCGAATAGTATACATTGCATGTTTGAATCATTTGTGCAGTTTTGCAAGATCTTAATGGAACTCACCTGGTTTTTTTGATTTGTATATCATTTGGAGGACCACAGGCAATAACATGATAGCAACGAAAGCGGTTGTAAGGCTTGCAATTTTTTCCCTGCGATTGCTAAGCTTCGCATTGGCATTCTAAAACATTTTGACACCTGCTTATTTGACACAATGAGACAAAATTGGTGACGTTACACAATTGCAGCTTACCCTTGCTCGCTGTAAAAAATAAAACCAAATTCACCAGAACGAGAGAGCGAATAGATAAAGAAGGCATACATCTTGATATTAATACTGTAGTTCTAACTAGTTTTCAACAGAACTGATGATGTAATAGTTTTTCACGTGCGTCGGTATTGCATTCGTATTTTTTGCTTTGTTTCGTCCTAGCGCAACCCGCCGTTGAAGGTCGAAGATTTGATCCATGACCTTAAGGATGGCACAAAACTGTTGGCCTTGCTGGAAGTACTCTCTGGAGAGAAGCTGCCGATGGAGAAGGGGAAAGTTTTGCGTAGACCACACTTTCTGAGCAACGTTAACACCGCGCTACAGTTTCTGACGAGCAAACGGATCAAACTAGTCAACATCAACCCTTCGGACATTGTCGACGGGCGTCCGGCTGTGGTACTTGGTTTAATTTGGACGATAATCCTGTACTTCCAAATCGAGGAAAACAGCCGCATCCTACACTATCTAAATGAGAACATCAGCGGCTCGCTAAGTTCACTTGGAAGCAGCAGTTCTGCTTCTAACATCCCTAGCTTGAGCAGCAGTAAACCAGTCTCCTATAGTGCTAAAGCTTCAGTAGCCGCAAACAGTAAGGAAATGTTGAAGCAAGGCCCGCGTAAGACGCTGCTTACGTGGGTCAACAGTGCCTTACCAAAGTGAGTATGCAAAAAGGCCGGAATAAACAGTTCTGGAATGGTGTTCAATCATTTTTTTCGATGGCAGATCAACGGGCTTGGAAGTGCGTGACTTCGGGGCCAGCTGGCGCGATGGCGTCGCTTTCCTGGCGCTTATCGACGCGATCAAAACTAACGTTATCAATATTGCGGAACTGAAGAAATTCAACAACCGGTACCGGCTGGACACAGCGTTCAATGTGGCAGAATCGGAGCTAGGTATCGCCAGACTGCTGGATGCCGAGGACGTAGACGTCAGCAGTCCGGACGAGAAGAGTATAATGACCTATGTTGCACAATTTCTCCACAAGTATCCGGATGTAAAGGTGAGATGATGTTGTTGCTTGTCGTTCTACGTACCGTTTCTCACGTGAAACCCACATGTGTCTTTTCAGAACATTAATTCAAAGAGCGACAGTGAACGAGAACTGCTGGAATTACTCGAATGGCTTCGCCGAACGGTAAACTACTACGATGGAATGCACGGAAAGTACCCTAATAACTACACCATGTACGAGAGTGTTAATGGAGAAAAGCTGGAGAAACAGAATACATACAAGAAAGTGAAAAGTATCAATGCCGCCAAAATGGCACAGGAAGTGCAGGAGCTGAACGGTCTTTGGAGTCAGCTCGAGCGTCATATGCAGCAGTGGTTGTGGTATCTGGACTCCAATCTTCCAGACCAATTCGAAGTGATTGGCCGTTGGTTGGCCAACGGAGAGAAACTTCTGAATGACGACGATATTCCGAGCAGCATGAATGAGGAGACGGCTTCGTTGATCAGCAAAAAACTCGAAGCACACAAGCAGTTCTTTGCCGCGTACTACGAAGTGTTGGAGACACTCAATGGCCTAAAGCAGACCCCACTAATGAAGAAGGCTCCTTTAGGGCAGTTGCAAAACGTAGAGAAACGGCTGCTGGATATCGAACCGAGAGCGAGACAGCGTCGAATCAAGCTTAAGTTCTTGGAGCATAAATGTTGTCTGATTGCTTTCCTAAACCTGCTCGAGAACAAGATTAATGGCGTCAAGTATAGCAACGAAGACATGGTGAAACAGTCATTAGACCATTTGAAAAACTTCGTAACTCGTAATCAGATCATGCAAGAATTCGAGAAGGCGTTGATCGATATGCGTCAGGTGATCGAGGAGTACAAGATCGACGGTAACATAACGAAGAAGGAAATGTACAACATCGATGTGTTTCTACAAGAGATCGAGGATCGCTGGAAGAACGTGTCTTCCCGTTTGATCTGCACTGAAACGATGCTCGAAGACGTGCTGTCCCACTGGCAGCGTTGGCGTGCGTTGGTGCGTGAGATCGAAGCATGGCTGGCACAGGCACACGATGCCCTTCAGGGCACGGAGGACGAACGTATCGAGTTTTTCCAGAACGTCAATGTGTACAAGGAGAAGTTTGATGCGCTGACAGATACGTACAATATCCTGAAGTCCACATGCGATCAGGAAACGTGCTTTGGTCTGGAAAGAAAGTACGCTCAGCTAGCGGCACATTGGGATCAAGTTTTCCAGCACACCAAGCAATACTTGCACGTGGGCGATATTTTGCAGCATCGACAAAAGTTCAAGGCAGATGCCGCGCAGCTAAACGAATGGATACAGCGAGCGGATGCGGCATTGGGACGTAATAATCTGCATGATTCGGTAGAGATTCACCGTTGTGAGACGGAAGTCAAGCAGATCGCCTGTGAAATCGAATCCATGGAAGAGTTGTTCAAATCAGTCAGCCGCAGCTTCCAGGCCCTGATCAAGGAGTACTCGCGCGACGAGGTGGACCGTATGATGGGCATGATGAAGAAGCAAAAGGAAGCGCTAGTGCGCGTTCGGGCACAAATACCGATCAAACTGCATCTGTTCCATCAGCTGCTTACACAACAGGAAGCGCTGGAGAGCGGACAGCGGGAAATCTCCCAGTGGTTGGACGAAGCTGAGAATCTACTCATATCGTACTCGTTCAGCAACGACCCGCAGCATACGAAGAATAATCTGACGAAGCACAAAGCGTTCTTCAACCGCACGCTGTACTACAAATCGATGCTGGAAAGTAAGAATAACGTGTTCCAGAACTTGCTCAAGCTAACCGACACCGACAGAAGCATCGACATGAGCGAAGCGAGTGGAAAGATAAAACAGCTAAATGATCGCTTCCAATACGTGATCAACAGTGCGAACGATTGGGAGCACAAGCTGCTAGAAAATTTGCGCGTTTGGGAAAATCTTATCGAGAGCAGGCAGAAAGTGGAAACTTTCCTACGCCAAGCAGAAGCTTACCAGAGGTCTGCCATACCGGTCGACAAGGAGGCCGATGCCGAGGCCCAGCTGGAGTTTTTCAACTCCGCTGATCAATCTAGCATCAACAAACTCGAACGCCACACGGAGGATCTGCTGAAATATTTGCCTCCTGCTGAGCAGCAAATTCTTATTGCAAAGGTGGAGGACATCCAACGGCAGTGGAGTGACGTGATTCAGCAAATACCGCTCCATCTGCTAAAGGTCGAATTTCGTCTCAACGAGCTGACGTTTAACGGGTGCGTGAATGATATCGAGAAGGAATTGAACGCTCAAGAGCAAGCATTCAACTGCAACGAAAACTTCGAGGCAATTCTGCAGCGCAATCTGAACTACTTCAAGAAAAATGACCTACAACACGTTGAACAAGTGCTGGGAAATATGGAGAAAATAAGCTATATCTATCTGGAGAAGTCGTCGAACGATCAATCGCTGGCTCCGTTGTACCAGCGTTCAAATGATACCTGGGTCGCGATCTGCAAGCGAATCGATAGTGTTCGCAGTGTTCTGCACAAGATTCCGGCTCAGTGGGACGCGTATCATGCCAAATTTAACGAAATGAACGCTTGGATGGACAGTGTGGATGAGGCCTTGCTGCAGATTATGGTCGAAAAGGAAACGATGGAAGAGTTCGAAAAAGAAAAAACGACGTTCCAGGTAAGATATCGGAAATACGGGGTTCTGTGGCGGGGTTTTCCATATGATAAATTGGGATTAACTGATTTATTTGCTTATTTTGTTAAAATTCAAACGCATTCCGAAGTTAAAATCGATCATGGTAAATTTTGTTGAATGAATGGTGCTGAAGCTTTGTGCTATATTTTCTCTGTTTTCTTTTGCTCATAGGATATTTGCTTTGAAGCTGACGCAAAACGGGAGGACATGAAGTGGTTGGTGAAAACATTGGACTTCCTCTTAAGCCACACCAATGAAGAGCAGGCAACCGTCGAGCAGGAAAAAATTGAAAAATTAATTGCTCGCTACAAAACCTTGATTCCAACAATTGAAACAACGATGACCAAGACGGAGGTTTTTGCCAAGTGCTACACTTATCGTCGGGAGGCACAAGAAATATGTGACCTATTGGATCGCATCAAAACGCAAGCGGTGAACGTCCCACCGCCGGACAGCTACAAACGTGTAAACGAAATGATTGAAGAGCAGCAGTACTCCATTAAAGAGCTGGACAATCAGCGTGCGCACATAATGAAGATGCTGCAGCGTGGAAAGGATCTGACTAAAAACCCCAATGCCCCACAGTTTATCGGTACTGAGATCCGCAAATTGGAATCTGGCTGGAATGATACCTACAACGATGCGGCTGAGAAGCTACGCTCGTTGCGTGCCATCCATAAGGTTTGGGGAGAATACAACGAGCAAAAGGGACAGATTGTCACTTTGCTCAACACGGCTGAAATGGAACTGCGGTCGGTGACGCCTTTGCAAACTGATCCGAAAAGCGTCACGCAGGATCTGGAGACGAAGCGTCAGCTGGCGATGAATTTGAAGCAGGCGTCGTCTAAATCGTTGCTCCAGCTGAACGACCTTTGCCGTGATTTGGGCATCTCATTGCCACCGACCACTAAGAAGGCGGTCGAAAAGGAAGTTACTGATCTGGGCACGCGCGTCGACAAAACGGTCGACTACGTAGAGAAGCGGGTGGTGTACCTGGAAGACTACAGCGACAAGTGGAACGAGTACAAACAGCGGTTGGATAGTTTGAAGAGCTGGGCTAATAACGTGTATCCAAAAATGGTGGCCGCGATCAAACAACCCCAGATAAGTGCCGAAGATCGTGTGCTCAAAACGAAGCAGCTGGAAGGCGTACTCACGGAAAAGATTCGTCAACTGGACGTACTGAACGCGGGCGCCGCGGATCTTGCTGCGAAAGAGGGAAACTTGAGCGAAATGAAGCGCTTGAAGGCGGAAGTGGTTCATCTCCAGGGAACATTTACCGAGCTGCACCGGATGGTGGATAATGAAAAGGCGCTCGTGGGAGAAGATTTCGAGACCTGGAAGAGCTACAACCACGATATGGATATGTTGAAAGAGTGGGTTGAACAGGCGAAGCTAGCTCCACAGCTCGAGCAAATACGCCCGTCAACTTTGCCGGAAGCACGTGCCTATCAGGGTAGCTTGGAGGTGTTCAACGAACAATGCGAGGGTAAAATGGATGAGCTACAGAATGCGATCAAGAGTTCAAACAATATCCGCTATGGTGTGAAACCAGCGGAGGAAACCGATAAGTACTACATGACTGTCTCCAGCATCTACGAGAATGTGCAACATCTCTTAAATAAAACAGGAAAGCTGGTGAATAACTGGGTTATGCTAGATAGCGATCTCGAGAAGCTGAATGCATTCATCGATACTGCTGAGTCGCGAATGGAAGCATTTGGCGCAGTTCAGGGTTCAGCAACTTTACCGATCGACCATTTGGAGACGAAAATAAAGTCGCTGAAACTGTTCAGCAACGAGATTTCGGAACAGCAGGCAAAACTGATTACACTTGTACATATGTTCGACCAGATCAACCATAGTCTGTCGGAGGATGGTGTGCGAAAGGTGCGGGCTCAGTTGAACGCTACAAAAGATCGTCTGGCTCGTCTGAGTGAAGCTGCCCGTTCACGAATCAATGCAAATTACGAAAGCATCGTCGAACAGCAGAACTTTAATGCCCAGATGACCGACTTCAGTAATTGGATGGATCAGATACGCACAAGCATAAGTGAGCTCGAGAACACAGCCGTCGATGAGATTGAGCTGGCGGTGCAGAACGTGCAGTATCTGGTGCAGCAGCACGCCGACAAGCGCGACACATTCAATCAGATTTATGCGCAAGTGAAACAGCAAAGTCTTTCAAACAATCCAATGGAGAACAAACTGCTGAACGAAACGTACAGTTCGCTAGCAAGTAACTACCAGAACTTGGAATCGAGCCTACTGCAGATGAAAGATTTCCTACAGAAGTGGGTCGAGTTCTTGCAGTGGCACAATACGACCAAGGATCAGTTGGCTTACTTGGGCGAGGGTATGATGAAGTATGATGTTGCCAGCGAGGAGCAGCTGGATGATGCGAATGGACGTATCGGGAAAGTGTCCGCTGGTATAGAAAACTGGCGCAGACTGTCGATCGCGATGGAGCAGGAACCTTGCATATCGTTTCACGATAAATCCCGCAAGCCCGTCAGTGCGATCACATTGATCACTGATTTGGATCACAAGTTGGCTTGCATAAGATCACAGGTGGATGGAAAGCTGAAAGAAGTAGAGACTACTAAAGAGCGGATGAGCAAGTTCCACCAGACGCAGCACGAACTATCAGGATCACTGAGAGGTGTCGCTGACAAGCTAAAACAAATAGTGCAGACAGCACGTCTGTCGACGCTGGACGAGGGACTGGAAGACCTGTCGTCTTTGAATGAAAAAATCAGTGAGATTTGTAGCTCCAAAGCACAAGCTCAATACGAAGGGAGCTTGCTGTTAAAACAGGATGTTGTTCAATCGGGAGTCGACGGGGTTCAGGAAGAGCTGGCTAAGCTGGATAAAAAGGTGATGGAGCTTCAGCAGGAGTCGGACGAAACCTTGCGTGTCTTTTCGACGACGAGTGACTTGTACGCTGATTTCAATAAGTACAACATGAGTTTTGCCAACGAGCTTAAACAAGTGGAAGCGCTAAACAATGCTGTAGTGTTGAATTTCGAAACGAAACCCGCGCTGTTACAGGCGTTGGATCAGTCGAAGAAGGCTTCCGAGACGATGATGAAGAAAGTGAAAAGGAGCTCCGACGCAGTTGGGGCGAAGGGAAACGAGTTGGCAAAGATATTCCGCAGCTACAATCCGCAAGATTGCGACAACATTCTCGATATAATGCGCCACAATAATGAGCAGTTCAAATCGAACCTGGAACGCTTGATCGATAATTCGAGTGTGCTCGATCAGAAAGTTGCGCTTTACAAGCAAATCGAAGAACTATACCAGGACCTAGACGAGTGGTTGCAGTCAAAGCGCGATCAGTTATCACGCGTCCTAGAGAATCCGGGGGAAATCGAAAGCAAGATCGTAGCGTACCGTTCGGAATTGCCGGCTCAACTTGCGTTCAAGGAAAACTTCGATGGGTTACTGTTGGAGTTCAAGAAGATGAATGGCGGCACGTTGCCGAAGGATCTGCAATCGATGACGTTACAGTTGGACGATGCGTTTGCCTCGATCGGGAACTCTGTTAACCGATTGAATAGTCGCATGTCGGAATACGCAGCGGACGAGCGTCGTCTGAAGCTATGCATTAAGGCAATAATCGAGCGTATCTACAGCATCCGCGATGAGATCGTGAGCTGCGACGATATGACCCTCGACAGCGGAAAGCAGTTGGTTCATTTGACCGGATGTCGTGAGCTACGACGCAAGTTGAACTTGGTCGGGGAAGAGATTACCGGGCTGAAGAACGAATATGCATCGCTGGAAGCGAAGTATGATCAGGGCGTTAAGGAGACGTCGACTGTGGCAAAAGAAATCCAAAATCTCGACCAACGCTTCGGGCTCGTAATAAACAGTTTGAACGAAGTGGAGACGAAACTAACGAAGGGTATAGAGAAATCGTTTAAAGACAAGCTAGGTGCACTGACGCGCATGGTCGCTTCCCAAAGTGAAAAGCTCAACTGGTGCTCGCCGGAACCAACGAGCGACAAATACCAGCTGGAAGTGAAACGTACCACACTGAACGATATCCGCACCGGCATTGATGATTGCGATCGGATTCTCGCTGATATTGAACGGTCGCTGCTAGGCCCCATAGTGGAACTATTCTCTCCTGCAAAGGTAGGACGCATGCAAGAGGAAACGGCTGAGGTGAGAAAAGAGCTGGATCAGCTAAAGAGTGCCTTCTGTGTATCGGAAAAGCAATTGACGGACAATATTGCTCTGTGGCTGAACTATGAAACTATCACCGAAGAGGTGATTCGATTCCTCAAAGACCTTGACACGCGCAACCGAATGGAAACGGTGCTGCTGATCGATCTAGCCGACATGACCGAAAAGTCGAAAGAGATCTGCCAGACGCGTGCCACGCTTGAGGAGTTTAAGGTGAAAATGGATCAGCTGCAGTCGGTGGGGAACCAATTGAACGAAGTAAACCAAGAATCGAGGGCACTGGTGTTGGTGCATCATTTGCAAAACAAGTATCTTACGTACAGCAAATACTTCACCCAACTGGCGGATCGTCTGGAGGATATTCGTACGAAAGACATGCAATTTCGGGTTGCCGTTGCAGAGATACGCCAGTGGCTGCGTGAGATGGGAGGTAAGAAGCGAGCACAAAACCCCAGTGCCGACTCACAGGTACAGGCACTATCTGATCGCGAGTACGAAGCGGCTAAGGCCTTGCGCGCCGAAGTACTGTCGAAGGATGGTACCCTAAATGAGGCATGTTCGCTCGGGGAGAATCTTTACGCCGAGGTCAGCGTCGACTGCCGCGATGGCATTCGTGATGAAATGAAGCGACTTCGTGGAGATTACAACGCTCTGCTGGAAGAAATAAGCGGTGACATAAAGCGAATCGAAGCCGATTTGATTAAAAAGAAATCCATCGACGAAAGCAACAACCAGTTGAACAATTGGCTGGTAGAGCTACGGGGAAAGATAACAACGGGGCTAAGCGATCGTTACGCGACTCTTCAAGAAAAAAAGGGCGCCTTCTACCATGGTAAAAATATGCAGAAAGACATCACGGTGCACGAGACGAATTTGGATCAGCTTCAAAAAAAGATTATGGCCTTGCCGGATAAGAGCTCACTAGTGCAGATTGAAGAAACGCGCCGAAACTATGGAGCGCTGCGGGAGGAGCTCGAACGGAAAGTTGGGCTATTGGAGCAGTCGATCAGATCGCACGAACAATACAATGCGCTGCTCGAAAAGTCGCGCGACTGGTTACTAAAGCTGCAGTCTCAGACCGAGGAAATGTTCAATGAAGGCGACCTAACAAAGGCAATGCTAAAGGAATATCTTATCCTTGTCGACACGGTTTTGGTGGAAGAAGAGCCCGCTCTTGATGGTGTCAACGAGTGCTACAACCAGTTTGCTGTCGTTATGACGCAAACGCATGAGAACGGACACTCTGAGCTGTTGCGTGCTTTCGAAGACAACAAGCGACAGTGGACGGGCTTCTTTGAAAATTGCCGTTCCTTTAAGATTCGCGCAACAGACTCTCTGAAGCAGCTGGATGTTTTCAATGCTCGTCTAGAGGGAGCACTTGGGTGGCTGGCTACGAAGAAAAACGAAATTAGAGACATTAGCGCGCAAGGTCCGTTGGATACGAAACAGCACTGCCTGCAGACACTGAAGAAGTTTCGTGATAGCATTCAGAGTTACGGTGTAAATGTAAGCGGTATTTTGGAGGAAAGCCACCAGGTTAAGCCCAGGATTGATGTGTCCGGCAAAGTAGCGCAGCTTCAGAATGAATATCGTGTAGTCGCCGGGCTCTGCGCAGATGCAATTTCAAAAGCAGAATCAACACTCCACGACCAGAGCGATTTCAACAAAGCTTACGATGAATTCGAACAAATATTGCGCAATAACCTTGCCGGACTGCAGGAGTTCCACGAGCTGGTTGGGGATCTCGGCGTGTTGCAGGAACGCCAGTTGCGGCTGAAGGAAATTGCCTATAAACGGCTCGATGATAGTAGTCCCTATGAGGATCTTATCAATCGTGGAGAGAAGCTTTACTCTTACACTAGTCCGGAGGGACGCGAACTGATTCGGCAGAAGCTTGGTGCAGTCCGTGAACTGTGGGACCGTTTTTCCGACGAGTTGAATACGGTAACGCAGCGGCTTGATCAATGTATCCTGCAATTCGGAGAGTTTTCGCTCCAACAAGAGCAGCTTTCCAAGTGGCTGAAGGACATTGAAAACTCGATGAAGGCGAACGCGGAGCTGAAAGCGAATATCCAGGACAAGCGCACACAGTACCAGAACCATAAGCTTATACACCAGGAAATACTGTCGCAGGCAGGTTTAATGGAATCGGTGTGTGCGAAGGCGCAGCAGTTGCTAGCCTTGACGAAAGATCAGCACCTACAGAGCTACCTAGTGTCAATAAAGGACACTTACCAGAGCATTGTGAGGAAATCGGGTGAGCTTTTGGATAATCTAAATGGATGTGTTGTGGCTCATCAGAACTACTTAGGAGCATGCAGCAAGATTCGCACCTGGATTAATGAAGAAAAGGATAAGGTATTCTGCTGCGAAGAGACGGGTGGTGAGAAAATGGAAATCAACAAGCGTATTGAGTGCCTGAATAATCTGAAACTAGCCAAGCCGAAAGGCGATGACCTGTTGAATGTTTTGGTGCAGTGTTTCGAGATAACAAAAACCAGCACCTCTCCTACGGGCACAAGTGCACTCGAGCGAGAGATTACTGATCTGCGGAATGAGCTGACCAGTTTGTACGGACAGATCGACGAGCTGATCGGTAACCAGCGCAAATCTTTGACTGGCTGGAGCCAGTTCGATCACGATCTGGATGCGTTGACCAAGTGGTGCCGTTCAATGGAGGCAATATTCCGCGAGCAGCAACTATACGACTCCCTCAAGGGCAAGGAGCAGCAGCTGGAAGTGTTCCGGACTAATCAGGAAGCGATCGGAGAAAGGCAGAAGCAGATCGATGACTTCGTGACAATGGCCCAGGCACTCTTCACAAAGACGGGTGTGGAGAAGATCAAGTTTTACATTAATCAGTTGATAAATCGGTACCAGTTGCTGCAAGTGCTGAGCAAAGAGGTTGCGAATCGCGCTCAAAACATAGTCAACGATCACAAAAACTACGAAGAACGGTACGCTGAGAGCGCCGACTGTCTGAGCGAGTTCGAAAAGGATTTAGGGGCGTTGGAACGGGATAAGTTAGGTTCCGATAATCAATCCAAACTGCAACAGCTCGAGATCAACAAGGAGCGGTTTGATAACAATTTGACGAGCCTGACAACGGCTAGCGAAAAAGTACTTCCGGAAACAAGCACTCAAGGTCGCGAGAAGATTCGCGAGGACGTCCGAGCGCTGAAGGATCGATGGGATCAGGTAGTAGCGGGCTTGAACAATGTGAAAAAGCAGCTGGATGTTCGGTCGATTCAGTGGTCCTCATATCAGGACGTCTTGCAACAGGTGTTGAGTTGGTTGGATGCTACTGAGCGTAAGATTGAACCGACTGAGTCGCAGAGCTGGAACTCGACGCAGGAGATCCGCTCGAAGCTGTTCAAATACAAGGCCATTCTGCAAGAGATCAGCGGTCATCGACGGATAATTGATTCGCTGAAGGAAAAAGCAGATTCTCTGGTTACGGACATGCACAACGAGGACATCAACGCGAAGGTACAATCGATAACCGAGCGATACGAGATGCTGAAGAAATCATGCAACGATCTTATACGTCGTTTGGAGCAATCACTGGAGCTGTGCAACAAGTTTAACGAGCTGCATAAATCACTACTAGACGAACAGGATCTCTTGTTCGAAGAGTTAAAGCAGCTCTCTGATGTATCTGGTAACAAACGGACCGTACAGGAGAAAATCCAAAAGGTTGACGATCTGCACCAAGCCAACGGAAAGATGAAAGAAAAGTTTAACAATTTGGCGAAGCTTATCACGGATAATGGCGATCTGATATCATACGGTGCGAAGACAGTGATGGAACAGGATCTTCTGAAGATGAAGAGTGATTTTGAGAAGTTTGTCGTTTCGATTGGCGACGCTAAGGTAGAGCTAGAGAAACGATTGCAGCTATGGGATGATTACCAACGTGACCTCGATATGATCGGTGCGTTCCTGGCCGAGGTGGAAGACACGATGCGTGGTTACACGCTAAAGAGCAGCCTTAATGAGAAACAGGAACAGCACGAGTACTATCAAGCGTTAATGGGCCGCTTGAAGCAAAATGCTCTGGAGTTTGACAAACTACTCGACAAGTCATCAGAGTTGCTGCAGAGCAGTGGAGATACAAAGATATCATTCAGCATGCAACAGCTGAAGTCGCGCGCACAGTCCGTGGAAGGTACGGTTAAGGAGTTGGCAAAAAAATGCGAACATGCTTACACCGAGCACAAGCAGTACCGCCAGCGTTACGACGAGTCTGAAAAAGAATTGGATGATATTCGGGAGGTGTTTGACGGTTGCACGGTGCAGAGTGTCTGCCAGCAGGATCCGCAAGCAATGCTCGGCATAATCCAAGGACTATCAGCGAAGCAAAATCTATTTACTGTGCAGTGCAATGCGGTATCCGACAATGGTGAACAGCTGTATAGGACCACAGCATCCAAGGGGCAGCAGATGATCCGGAGCGAAATCCAGGAGCTTAACGCCAAATGCGAGCGTCTTTTCGATGAGATCAACGCCTATGCGCGTTCTTACGAGGGTCGCTTAGCGAAACTATCCGGATTTATGGAAAAGGCTGATCAGTTGCAGGAGTGGTTCAACACTGTCGATGATCTGTTGGGTACTGGAGGACTATGTTTGAAACCAACCCTGGACGAAAAGTGTGCCCAGCAGCAGACTTATGCGGAGGTTCTGAACGACATTAAGAATCACAAGCCAGAACTGAACAACATTAGCGATTTATTAGAGAATATGCAGGAAAAGGATGCGGGTATCGATCGAAGGATGAATGAGCTGTTAAGCAAGTATGACGAGCTGCTGGAGAAGACAAAATCATATGGCGATCAGTATGATCGGATTGTTCATAATCATCGGCAGTATTGCAAGGCGGTAATGGAGACGCAAGACTTCATCGACGCCAATCACAACACGGTGGAGCTTTGGGGCGAAACAGATCTCGATCAGGTATCGCTGATGACCAATCTCGATCGGCTGACTGAGCTGAAGCGATCTATTACTGCAGAGCAGAACCGCGTCGAACAGATACGCACGTTCGGCGAGGACACAATACCCGACACGAGTGATGAAGGTCAAGCGAATATACGGTCTCAGATTGACATCTCTCAGCAGGAATGGGAGGGCCTACTGGCGGCTATAGATTCCACGCTGGACAGCATCCAAGGAAAGATGGGCGAGTGGACCGACTACGAAAAGATACGCACCGATTGCATGATCTGGATGCGGGATATTGATGCGAAGATTCATTCGGTAGACCTGAAAGCAACGCTTATAGACAAGAAAGCCACGCTTGACTACCTCAAGAGCCTGCAGGGTGAAGTGAAGGCAAAGGAGTTAGAAATCGATAACTTTACGGAAAAAGCGCAGCAACTGTACCGTGGGTATTTGAGTAGTCGTAATTCGCAAATATCGGAATTGGCCGTAAAGTACCAGCAGACATCGAGTCGTGTGAAGGAGCTAGTTGCTCGGTGGCAGCAGTATGTGATTCAGCATCAGGAGCTGGATACACGAATCGGTGAGCATCGGGAGTGGTTGAATGGAATGCGCGAACGTTTGAACTATTGCGCGGATTTGTCCAGCACCTCGGAGAAGGAGCTGCAGAGCAAAGTGAAACTCGTACAAGAGATGATCGTAAACAAGGAAGACGGATCTGGTAGGCTGCAGGTCATTGTGGATCTTGCGCAGCAAGTACTGGCTTGTACGACCCCGTCCGGCCACGATGCGTTGAATAAGGCTGTGGCGGCGTTACAGGAAGAATGGTCTGCATTGGCACTGCGTATGATTGATGTTCGGACTAATCTCGATGAAGCTATTAACCAATGGTCGGGATTTTTAGATCAGGTGAACGATTTGAAGCGTAACATTGACTGGATGGAGGCCGAGCAGAGCGCCTTCGTCGAGTTCCAAAACAACATGGCCGATAAACGGGCACAACTCGAGCGTATAAAGAACACAGAAGAGAAGATTCGCCTAGAGAAGATAGAGATTGAACCACTGAAGCAGAAAACTACCGAGATGGCGGCATCGGGCCAGCAGTCACAGGCGGCAACAACTGCCCAGCAGATTCTAGGCAAGTTCGATTACCTGGCAGATCGGATAAGCAAGATTCTGACCGAGCGCGAAGATCAGTATCGCGATCATCGCCTGTACAAAGAGGCCTATGATGATCTGTTCAACTGGATCAGTCGCGCACGGGAGAAGCTACCTTGTGTGAAGCAACAATCGCTGAGCGACAAGCTGACGATGGACAGTGCTATTGCACCGCTCGATGCGCTCATGAACAAGAAAGCGCAAGGTGAACTGCTAGTTGAACATTTGGTTCACACGGGTGAGGTGGTGATGGCTTCAACGTCCGATAAGGGCAAGGAAGCGATACGACATGACATCAACGGACTGAAGGCAAACTTCGAGTCGCTCTTTGGTGACATTAGCAAGCAGAAGCGCGATTTGGAGAAAACACTTGGTTTGTTGCGTGAGTACAAGGAGGAATATGAGCGACTTTCGGAATGGTTGCAGCAAGTGGACATCCTAGTGAAGAATCATAAGCTGGCAACGTGCTCGAATTTGGGTGAAAAGGAGAGACAGGTGCGGGACATGCGCGATCTGATCGAGAAGCTTGAGAAGGGGCAGGCGGATATCGACAAGTTCAATGCATTCGCAGCACCGCTGTTACAATCGCACCTTGATACGTACATCGGCAATCAGTTGCGCCATCTGAACTCCCGCTACCAGGTGCAGGTTAACCTAGCCAAGGATGTGCTGAAGAAGGTGGAAACAAACTACGAGCTGCACTGCGAGTACAAGGACAATTTGGCAAAGGCGAATGGCTGGATTGAAAACGCGAAGGAAATTGTTCGTTACTCGACAGAAAATGTGGACAGCGTCAGTAAGGAGAACCTGGAGAAGCGATTGGAGAAAATCGTGGAGCTTATCCAGCAGCGCGAGCAGGGACAGCACCTGGTTAACGCCACGGTCAACACCGGGGAGAAAGTTGTGAAGAGCACGAAATCTGATGGAAAGGAGGTGATCAACGGTGAGATCAAGGACATACAAACGAACTGGGACCGGTTGGTAAAGCGTATGTCGACGGCGAAGGTACAGCTGGAGACAAACTTGCTGCAGTGGGCCGACTATAGCTCAAGCTACAACCATCTGCAGCAGTGGATCCAGGACCGAGAGAGCAAACTGCAGCAGGTGTGCGAGCAGAAGGTAGTTCGGTTCCGGCTCGGTGGCACGCCAAGTAGCTTGAGCAGTGGGCTGAACGAGCGGCGGGCCAACCTTCGCCAGGCAAACGATATCGTGCAGGATATCGTGAGCTTCGAGCCGATGATTCAATCTGTCGCCAGCAAGGCATCCGATTTGCGCCAGACGTCACCAGCATCGGAGATATCGAACAAATACGAAACACTAAGTAAACAAGCAAAGCAACTGTTCGAGAAGCAGAAGGAAACGGTCGAACTTCACCAGGCATTCATCGATGCAAGTAATGAGTTTGCTTCGTGGATCCGCAACGCCAAGGAGTGCCTGAACAAATGCTCTGACTCGCGAGGAGATAAGGAAACACTCGTTTCTAAGATGACACAATTAAAAATCTTAGATAACGATGTGCCGACTGGTCAGAAGAAACTAGAAAAGTCGTTGGAACAGGCAGAGGTAGCGTGCCGCAGCGTGGATAGCGATGAAGTGGAAGCAATTGAGAAGGAGGTTGCCATCTTGCAGGAGGAGTTTGACAACTACTGTCTTGCCCTAAAGAAGCTCAGTGGTGCGCTGGAGAACGGCATCGTGCGGTGGACGGAGTACGACGATCAGTACGGTGTGGCGTTGAGGTGGCTGGACAATATCGAGCAGGAGGTACAAACGTACAATAAGATGCAGGCGAATTTACAAGAAAAGAAGCGAGTGCTCGAGGAGTTCCAAGACAAGCTGCAGACGCTATTTGACTGGCAGCGCGAGTTGGATAGCTTGAATATGCGTGCGCAGGTCCTGCTAGATATCTGTGCCGATACGCGCATCAGCAACGGTGTAACGCAACTGACCACCAAGTACAACGTGCTGCTGTCGATCGCGAAGGAGATCATGCGCCGACTGGAGTTGCACTATCAGGAGCACCAGCAACACAACACGCTGTACGGCGAGTGCCAGGATTGGTTGGATAGGATGCGCGAAAAATTGAACGAATGCGAGGTGGTACCGCACACGATTTCAGAAACGCAATCGAAGCTGAACATCGTGAAGGGCATCCGACAGTCACTGGAACAGGGTCAGAACAAGTTGCGCTATTTGATCGAGTTGAAGGAAAAGATCGTCCTTAGCACAGAGACCACTGGGGCCTCGAAGATCGAAGAAGATACGGAAAATCTAAAAACGGAGTACGAATCGTTGATGGTGGACATTACTGAAACACGCCAGCGCTTGACGAACCATCTGGCACAACTTGAAGATGTCGGGAAGTTGTCTCGCATGCTGGCCGAGTGGATCGAAGAGGTTCAGGGCAAGCTGGACGTCGGCCGAACGATGCAAAATGAGTTGGGTGACAAGCGGGTGCTGCTGGAAAAGTATCGCACCATCCACCGTGAAACGGGCAATTACAATGAGGTGGTGGAAAAAATTAAAGCCAAAATGACCGACAACGCCAACATGAATGTGGAAGAGTTTAACAAAATCCTCAGCGATTATGAAACGGTCGTCGCAAAGGTTGAAGCGGAGATTGAGCACTTGGAGAACCAGGTCAATAATCATGAACGGTTCAAGCAGGCGTTGGGAGAGCTGTACGAATGGATGAAAACGATCCGTCAGGCCATACAGCAATCGTCCGATTTCCACGGCGACAAGGAGCACATTGTTGGACGCATCGAGAAGCTGAAAGAAATCGAGCTATCGTTTGTTGAGGGCAAGGCGTTGCTCGAAAATGCTGCCGACTTGGGAAGCTCGCTGGTCGCCATCAGTGGCCAGGACGGACAGGATTCCATAAAGCAGGAATTACTACAAGCAAGAACCGATTGGGATGAGCTGGAGGTATTTGCAAATACTTCTCAGCAGACATTAAGTGATTGTCTTGCGTCGTGGGATAGCTTCTTGAATAAATCTGAACACCTGGGGGCTTTCCTCGAAGAGTACAACATGAAAGTTAACGGATTCGGTGCGAGTGAAGGAAATGCCGATCAGGCTGCAGTGCTCAGTGAACTTAAGGTAAGTTTTTCCGATGCGATTTTCCTTAAAATCGATTACTCAAACGAAAACGAAAAACAGAATTCTATCAAGCGTGATAGTTTTCAAAATTCGTATCTTCAACCCAATGTCAAATGATGTGTAATTACGAGTTGCTAACATTCCTGTGGATGATCGATTACCAATCCTTGTATTAACAAATACATTTTTTTTATTTATGTTATTTCTTCTCTTCTTTCTACTTCCATTGCTTCTCATCACCGTCGATTGATATTTGTTGTATGTGTTCCTCAAACGAATGATCTTCACTGATCGCCTTCAACCTCATACCGATGCATGACATTCCGGAATGTGACACGTTCTTATTGTAAACAAATACAGCACATTCAAGATTTGATGCTGACGAAAAAGAGTACCGTTGACGAACTAAACGATGTTTGCGAAGCATTGATGGAAAAGAGTGCATGCTCCACGGTTCGCGATCGTACGGTCGATTTGCAGAAGAGCTACTCGACGTTACTAGGCAAAGTTCAAGGTAATATTTTTTATTGCGCAGCAGATAATTTCCAAAAAGATGAAGTCAGTGTTGTTATATTGTTCCTTGTTATTTGAAAGTTAGTAATGTACGACATGATTTTTTTACCAACAGGATTTATATCGAAACTAGAGAAAAATCTCGTCAGCCACACTGAGTTCCTGTACTACAAGGATGAAATCAATAAGTGGTTAAACGATGCCAACGTAACAATCAAGAATTGTACCGATGTAGCCGCAGACGACGTGCTCGTAATCAAGCAGAAAGTGGTGCAGCTCCAATCTCTGTCCAACTCGATTCCCGAAGGACAGAAGCTTTTTGAGATGCTTCAAGATGCATTCACCAAATCGTCTTATCTTTACCCGGAGGATAAGCAGACGACCATGTTCCAGGACATTTCGGACATTCGCGATTCCTTAGATACGGTCGTTATCGGCATAAGCTCTTCTCTCAACAATCTTAATGCACAGGCGAGTCGTTTGGAATCGTACGAGGAGTTGAAGCGACGCATTAGCGAGTGGCTCGTCTCGACCGAGCTTGTGTTTGAAACGATCCCAGAAACGCACGGAGAAATGACGGAAGTAAAAACTATGCTTGAGCGATTGAAGCACATTCAAACGCAGATCACGTTCAAGCAGACGGATCTCGACAACCTGTACCAGGAGGCGGCCAATCTGTTCGATGCGAACAAGTGCTCGACGGAGTTGGACCGGGTGGCCTGTTTGCAGTCAAGGTGCGATAAGCTGAGTGAAAAATGCTCCTACCTAATCCGCAACCTGGAGACGGAGTTAGATGATCAGATTGCATACTATCAGAACCTGCAGGATATCGAAAAGTGGCTGCTGCAGATCTCGTTCCAACTGATGGCTCACAACTCGTTATACATCTACAACCGCGAACAAACGCTCGAACAGATTGCACAGCACGAGAAGTTATTGGATGAAATCCAACGGTACCAGGTGAACATTGACGATTTCAACGCGAAGGGACAGAGCCAAATTGAAAGGTACATTTTGAAGGCGCCTGCGATCAAGAGTCGCATCGAAACGCAGATGAATAATATCCGCGACAGCTACAACTCCCTACTGAACACTTCGGTGCAGATCAAAAACCGACTGCACGACTCACTGAACAAATTCCAAGAGTACGAGAATACGCTGGATGACATTTTGCGACAACTGGACGAGATGGAACCGCGGGTGACTGAAGAGCGTCAGCTCGATGTGGTTGACTTTGATATCGGCCAGTCACAGCTGGAGAAAGCTCAGGGTATTCACAACAAGCTACAGGTGGAAAAGAGTCGCCTCATGTGTGCGGTGCAGGCGTGCGAGGCCGCTACTGCCAGCATTAGCCGACCAAGTTCGCCGATGGACAACGTCTCGCAGATGATACCCGAGAAGGAGCTTATAGTGCGGGCTCGATTGGAGGATCTTATCGACGATGTACAGAAGTGGATCGGGGATCTGATCTCAGCGATTAACGATTGCGAGCGGCAAAACAAGCAGAAGATTGAGCTGGAAAACTGGATTCACAAGCAGAAAGGCATGATCGTCGACTGGGGTTCGAAGCCGTCCAAGTTTCGTCCTGATGCTGCGGAACAGGAGTTACGTTCGATGAATGACCTCTCTCGCACGATCACTGTGAAGCGAGATGATGTGCAGGGTGAGACTGATCAAGACTACCGACTCCGGGAAGAGCTCGACCAGTTGCAAACCAGCCTAAAGAAGGTGATCGAGCGTAAAAAGGACGACCAGCTGGCGATAGAAAAGTATCGCAAGAACTATGAAGATGTGCAGTGCTGGTTGGATGCGATAACAAACCAGATCGACAATGTCGAGAAAGGAAGCGGGTTAAGCTGTCGGCAGAAGCTGGACAAAATTTCCAACATAAAGCGCATCCTGGAGGACGACTGTGACATGGTCCCGAAGTTCAAGCGCAACGGTGGTCACATCGCGGAGCTGGTGAGCAACTTGGATGGGCAGCAGGTGAACGAGCAGCTGAAGTCGATCGATCGTCGCTACAACGATATTGCGCAGCGGTTGAACCGTCGTCTTGATGTGATTGATTCGACGAACAAAATGTTCGGCAAGCTGAAAAGTGACCTCGGGGAGCTGTCAGAGTGGCTGGTGGAAAAGGACGGGTTAATAGACGTACCGTATCAGCTCGGTTCAGACACGAAATCGGCGGAAAACCAACAGCAAGCGTTCAAATCGTTATTGAAGGAAATCGAAGGAAAGCAGTCGTATCTTGATACGCTGGGGAAGCGGTTCTCGAGCATTCAGTCGGACTTGGAGACCAACGAAAAGCAGCAGCTTGAGACGGAAATGCAGAAACTGCTGAAGAGTATAGTTCAGCTCGGAGATCGCGTCCGCGGAGAGCTGGACAAAATCGTGGAAGACATCCTGTGTCGAAAAAATATGCACAATAATCTCGATGTGACGCGAGCGTGGATTAAGACGAAGCAGAACGATGTGAACAAAATTTCCGACCAGATTCCGCTGCTCTCGAGTAACGTGAACTCAGAGATCAAACTGTGCCGGCGCCATGCCCAAACGATCCGGGAGTTTGATGAAAATGCCTTCAGCGACGTATCGAAGCAGGTACGCGAAATTATGAAGGACTGCAACGACGAAGGTAAGGCAAAGCTAGCTCAGGACTTTGGCGAGATAGAGGCCAAACTAAGAGAGCTGGTGGAAAGCTGCTCCCGGAAGATTGAATTCATGGAGAGCGAGCACGGCAAACGGCGTGAGTTTGAGGAACGCAAGGAGCGCGTGTGGAACTGGCTGAACGAGGCAGAGTCAATCGTATCGGCCGACATCCGCACCACTAGCTACGAGATACTGAAGGATCAGAAGCACAAATTTGACAAACTGTGTGACGAGTGCGACGTGATCAAATGTGTTGTGAAAGAGGAGGAAGATTTCAAGAGTGCGATAGTGCCTACGCTGAACGAACTGGACAAGACCAACATAAATAATCAGGTTAAAGTGATGCGTGAAAAGTGGAGCGTCGTCAACAATGTGCTGAAGGTGAAGTGCAAAAAGCTGAATGATCATCTTGCTGAGTATGAGGATGCGATAGTCAAAATCGAAGGTTGTGCGGCCTTCATTGGACGTGTGCAGGCCCAGCTGAGGGAAATGAACAGACCGGTGACAAGCAAAATCGAAAACATTCAGGACTTCCTGCTGACGTATGAGCAGATTCTAGGTAGTTTGAAGGATAAGCGGCTCGAAATGAGTACGATTCTGTTGACTAACTTGCCGCAGCTTCGTGAAAACTCGACCAAGCTGGAGGAAATGATAATGAGCATCGAAGAGCAGCTTCGTCGATTAAAGGCGATGCTGCTGCTGAAGGAGCTGTTTATTGGCGCTATAAATGATATCGTGAAGCTGATCGCCAAGATTAACACCGATTTTAACACGGTAGATAATTTCAATCCGACGGTGGACGAACGGTTGACGCGGTACAGAGACATCTTGCGGACCATCGAGGAGTGCGAAGGGTTGCTTGTGGCGGCAACCGACAAGGGGCACCAGATCGCTAGTGAAGGTACGGATCTCGATCGACACAACATCATGGATCAGATTCACTCGCTGCAGCAGCAGCTACAGTCCATCAAACGCTCGCTCGAACTTGAGCAAGACAAGTACCAGAAGCAGCAGGCTTACCACAATAATTTGTCCAACGATTTATTTGCTCTGGTCGATTGGTTCAAGGATAACGAAGAACAGATCAAATCACGACCATTGTTTGGCTTGGATGTGAAAGTGGCCGACCAACAGCTTAGTGCCCATAGTGCGTTGGCCGGTAAGGCGAACATCAATCTGAAGATGATTGAAGATCTTTTGGGAAAACTGAAGTACAGCGATAGCAAGCTACCGGATGATCTGCAGAACATGGTCGATCGTGCAAGAACGGTGCAGGAAACGTTTCCGCAGGAGTTGATAGCACGAGAAGCGTATCTCACGCAGAATCGACTGTATCGGCAGGAGTTTCGCGATAGTATGGAGCGATTGAAGAAGTGGCTTTCGGCGGCCGAAGACCGATTCCAGAAGACGAAAACGTTCAGCTTCGATCAGGACAGGATCATAGAAGCGCTCAAAGAGCTGGAAGATTTTCTGCAAGGGGAGACCGAAATTCGGAACTTGCTTTTCAGTGGAATTCAGGAGCAGGCGGATAGGTTGTGGAATTCGTTGAGTGAAGTGGACCAAAACAAATGTCTCGGTGAGTTGCAGCAATATAAAAATCGATTGAGTGAAGTTTCGCATCGGGCCGCGACACAGCAGACGGAACTGCTGTCGAACAGTGATCTAGTGAAGTCGTACAAGAAACATCTGGCTTCGGTGAACAATGTGTTGATAAAGAGCAACCTGGACGATACGATTCTGACCGTCCCGACGCTTCCGGCTCGTATTGATCACATCAACATCTTGCTTAATATGTTGCAGGTGAGTGGACACGATGGGAATGGTTCAGTTAAAAAGATTCTGTACAAAACAGGTTTCCACACAGTGTTATAAGTGTGATAAAGCGGAGTGATACATTTAATTTAAAGGTCTCAATTTATACTTCTTACGCATCTTTCAAAAGAGCTGTTCTGATGGCATATTTCCTTGCGATCAATTTACGTTATTCAACATGACGAGAGCGCCTAGCGACAATAGTGCGAGATGCAGGTGTTCGTTGCTTTTTCGATCTCGATCGTGAACGTCCCGTTGAACTAGTTTTTGATCGTGATTTAGTTGCGCTGGATCGACGAACGCCAGTACGGGAAGGGCGACGTGTGCTTGATCGGGAATGAGTACGGCTTGCTGGGTTTCCACGACGTTTCCTGGCAAGGGCGGCCTTAGCAGCAGCCTCCCGTTCCGCTCGTTCTCGCTGTGCGCGCATCCTATAGTAAATCGCTCGCTTCTGTGCAGGACTGCGACGCTGTGCCATACCTGGTCCACAATCGTCTTGTGGGTTGTGCGAGTCTTGGTCGGGCTCAACTCCAAGTGCTTGGGGCATGTTTTGGACTACCTCATGTAGGGCTAACTTGAAACTGTTCGTTTCTGGAGCGTACCAACTGACAGCTAATCCGTACGCCTTTCTTTTCCTGTCCTCACGAATCAGTCCCATGGCGATGCCGTCGTTTAGGGATTGCTTTACAACATTTGATGATTCTTCATCGGATGGAAGTAGACAGGATCCGAAATCGCGCAACTTGCCATATATTGAATCTATTGATTCTGAGAATACAATATTAGGCGATGTATGTTAAGCTGGGCTACGAATAACACTTACGTAAATCTCCAGAGTTTTTCAAAATGTTCAAAATATATGCCAGCACCATGTTGAATCCGATAAGCTTGGTGTCGTAATGAAGACTAATTACACCAAGGGCGAGCATCGTATACTACGATCGATGAGAATATGTTTTAATTATTTCAAAGATTTCGAATAACATATTCGATTTACTAAAAATACCGAACTTCCATCGATCGTTGTTTAAGGTCGTGACATAAAAAAGGTCGTGGTATTATTGTATTGGTATTGGTATACATACCAACACTGCAAAGATAACCGTATAAGCAAACATTCAATTCGCTGGTGACAAAACGCTAGCGGCGTCATCTTCTGTCGTCTTAAGATGTAAATGTTTGGACGAAGCAGGATTTTATTTCAGCTAAATGCACTTCAACGGATAGAATAATGGTAGATGCAAAACCGCTCCAATCTAATTTTTGTTTTTTTGGATTTTGATTTAAATCGCGAAACTAGACGTAACTTCTCATGTTGATATTTTGTAGTTCTTGTTGCTGGAGGATAACTGGCAGAACAAACAATTCGTATCTACTGCACCCATCGATCGTCGATAATTTCAATGTGATAGGCATTTGTTATCAGCGGATTGTTTATTTGTGTATGATATTCTTCTCAACTAATATATCTGCGATAAAGTGGAAGGCATGGAGCGCAAAGCTAATAGAGATAATATCATTTAATCTATAAAACGTACGAGGCTGTGATTCCTCCATGTAATAGTGATGTAATGCTGGTTAAGATGCTTTAAAAAGAGTTAGTGTGCATCAAGCGGCATCACGTACAAGAAACACGTACGTATACGTACGTAGATGAGTAATCAAAATTGCGCAATATTGGAAAGGAAAAGAATCATTTTATGTAGAATCAATATCTGATTGCATTCACCTTCAAATTAAGTAAGTGAAAATATTCCCTTTAATGCCCAGTTGTCTCTACCAGTCAAGAACGTTCCTCTAAACATATGATTGTTCCCGCTTTGTTGAGTCTATTCTAAAACTGTGTCATCTTTTCCCTAAGTAATGTGACCTTTGAATTAAACCAACTGAGAGAGGTGTGTCAAAACGCTGAAGCACTTACACATACTAGTCTGCTTCTCCCTTCGTGACTAGACGATTGCCGCTGTAGATGATAGAGATACAATGAGATACGAGATAGAGGTACAAGCAAAAAACTGAAGCAGAAAGATTTATTTTTATCCTAGTACTGTCGGGCGGACGTCGCGGGGCGGGGCGCCATTTTTCGTTTGGGTTAGGCGACTTAGGCTTATTTACCTTTTTCATATGATTCGCTCAGTTGGTGCCTTTTTTTGGCAGGTATCCAACATGATCATGACTGTGGCGGCGTAGTACTTTCGTTTTCTTGCTTCACGTGAGTGCTGGCGAACTGCTTTAAGGGAAGGGTCGGAGGAAAGGGGGGGGGGGGCAGTTAAAAAATTGTAGTTTAATTTCTGCTAAAAACTCACTATAATTCCTGTTTAAAAGTGCATAAAAAAAACTCTCAAAAGACTCAATAAATGCAATAAAAAAAAGCTCTATCGGTACACTGGCTATCGAGTTAGTTGCTTGAGAATTGGGAGGATTTACCGATCAGCTGCCTCTTGACATCACGGACACCTGTACGGTGCATTGATGTTATCGAAAACGGCGAAGACACTTTGTGCCATGACATCATCCTGGTATCGTTGACTCAAGAAATCTGAAAAAAGTTATAGTATAGAAAGAATTTGTATTTGAAAAAATGAAAATCAAATGGCGGTGTCTCGCTACCACTCGTTGCGCAAAAGAGAGAAGTTGGTTGAATCAATATTGAACATTGGCCAGAGATTGGCTGCCAAGACGCAGAAAGTGGTATATGCACGGAACGGATGCCGGCTGACCAATACCCGCAGGCTGCTGCCATGAGCGGATGTGAAACGATCGAGCGTGCGACAGTGAGCGGCGGCGATATTTATATTCGATGATGGCATTTTTACGCAGATCGCCGCGAACGACGACGACGGTGATCGTGTCAACTGCGCTTATACGCTTCAATAGGCTGGTCTGGCTGGTCCGTTCGGCAGTTTGAATGAAACAGACAGTAAAAGTAGACCGTAAGCAGATAGAGAGATAAGTAGATATTTCAATACCACATGTCACAAGAGACATGTCAGAAAAACAGAGAAAACTGTGCACGTGAATGTGAGGAGATTGGTAATCGCGAACTCCGATGAGAGCAGTTCCATTCATAGACGGTGACATACGATAACCTTCCCAAAAACACGCGATGGAGTGGATGATAGTCCTACAAATCGTGCCCCATTGCCTTAGTTTAACTAATAGCAATTAACGTATGCTGTACTTAATAGCTATAATATACGTTAATGCAAATCATACATCTAACACCATGAATGGCATGTAATTTTTTGAAAAATTACATTCAAAAATGAATATGGTGATTTTTTTTTACACCGGACCAACTTATCACACTGCTGCTCACTGCAGTGTGCGAACTCTCGCGATTGGAATATTCTCTTTCCGAGCTCTCTTGCGCGTACTTTCTCAGAGAAAGAGGATATCATGTTGTTGGCGATCGAGATCGGTTCGTTGCTGACGATTCTGCTAAAAATAAGACATTATACGAACTGATTTTAGTTAAGCAACATCGAATTCGCTGTGAATTTTGTGCAAAATCCACCGAGCCATTTTTCGGTACGAAGTTTAAAAAATATGTGTATTACAATTGGTTAACAGATAATTTTTGCTACTATAGTGATATGCAACTTGTTACTGTAATAATTTTGTTTTACTTTTTGTCACAGGTGCAGCAAAACGAGCTCGATATCCTGAACGAACTATCGCAAAAGATAGTGGAACGCGCAGATCAGTACAATCGAGACCGGGTGCAGAAGGAGAACGCCGACGCAAATCGTCAGTGGGCCAACAATTCGACGGTGCTGGACAATTTGCGTGAAAACCTCGTCCAGCTGCAGCAGCAGTGGAATCAACTCGAAAGTATCCTGCAGGAGCTGGAGGTGAAATCAAACCTGCTGCTAGAGAAGGATCGTGGGTTGGATCTGGTGGTTCATTCGCGAGACCAGACTGAGGCGAAAAAGCACGTTGTTGAGGTATGTTAGAAAAGATGCGGCATCTGGCAGATGTCGATCGTGCATGATCGTGCGATCGGATTCATTCATCGTAAACAACGTCTGACGTCCGTTAAACGCACATTACTTCCGCTCCCGAAAATATGATCTAATTTCTCGAAGATTTCACGAAGAAACACAAACAGAAAAGGAAGTGGAAAGCCGTTCCGTCGCGATCGTCTGAAAAGTTAACCGCTTTCCTAAATTTCATATGTTCAACCCATTGTTTTCGAGCTTCGATCTTCTTTTCAATGAGTAGTATCGATCCTCATCGGCGTGAGGCACCTGGCGTCTCCATGGCAGTGTGAGGAGGCCAAAAGAGGCCCAATGGCGCCCACGACTTAGGGAATGTTGATAGAGCCGCGAAAACGACATTGACGTCAGTCTGTCGTCGTGAAGCGCGTGCAGGCTGTTGTCCTTTGACGATGCCACTAAGCGACTGCACCGAGTATGATCTCATCGCTAGTATTGTTTGTTGGTTTTTTACTGTCTCATTGACTGTATACTCGTTGTTTTGGTTTGATGATGTTGCCTGTTTTTCAACCTCGAACAAAGTGGTTTTGAATATATGATGAAGCCCAGGTGGCTGTCGTTGGCCGCGATTCAGAGTAGGTTTCATGTTTTATAAGTTTTGCAAGAGCAGCGGCTGAGGAGAAGCAAGAAACTTTTGAATTAATTGTTCTGTCAATATAGCATATTGAAAGCAAACAAGGAGTAGCGTCGGAGTGTTGGCAGTAAACTAAAGGATCGTATACAACAATTGTGATGCCAAAAGTTAAACATGTTCAAATTAACTTCTAATGAGAATTAGAAGTTCAATGTTGAAATGCAAACATTCAAACATGCAATCTAGTATTGTTCCTCTCTGACGCACCCATTTTCTTACTTTTAGAATGAAGGAACAAAGATTGCGTCAACGAATGGCAGAACATTTGTCACGCAAGAAAGTAAGATAGTTTTCTTGAGATTCCGTTGCCACTGAACCAATTCCTAGTCATTCGATTTACCGAACTTTTGCAGTGGTGATACCATTTTATGTTACCGATCGATTAGCCTAAAAATAGCATTTACGGTCCAGGGTGTTGTATAACCGACGGCGGATGATCACGATAGCATTCCACATTTTTTCTCGTTGCAGAACTTGCTGGAGGACAAGTCCGCCCTGGATCAGCTTAACGGTAAAGCAAACGCACTCGCAAAAACATTAATAAAAGCCCTACGTGAACAGAAGCTTTTGCCCCAATCGCTAGAGGAGAAACTGACGCACCTGAACGACATTAATACACGGTAAGTGGAACCCTTCTTTTCGCGTACGTTGCACCCAATGTCGCCGGAATGTCCAGCTCGAATTGATTCGTCCGGCGCTGCGATGTACTGTGCTGGTAAGATGAGATTCGCCTCACGTCGTCAGCAGCTCAGCGAGACGAGACAGGTCAATGTCAATGGAGTCGAAGTGTGGGGCTTCGTCGTGGGGTGGGTGGTGGACACCCGGAAACCGCCTTGCATTGTGGAGTGTGATGTCATATTGGTACCGGCATCGGCGAGAGCGCCACCAACGACAACAAAAACCGAAGAAGTGTCCGGATGACAGCAACCTGTAGTGAGTGGAGAGAACACGAACGATGCCTTCTCGCCAGCCGCGAAATGTTCGAGAGACGATTGTAAAAAGGTGGTAAAATAACAACAACGATGAGAGGATTTGCTTCGCGGGACGGATTCGACGATACCAAGAACAGCCGGTATTGAGTCAGTCTCCCTCGCTCTCTCATACAGAAGCGCTTACTCATCGTGGAGTAGTGCAATCGCAATACACGAGAGAACCGTTGCGCCGATGCCGGAGTCGCCAGTTCGCCGTCTTCAAGCCGGATCGTCATCGTCAGTCGCATTAGATACTTGGAAGCTTACGGCTGTGAAAAGTGCGGTGCATAATATTACCATTGAAGTTTTCAAAGTGCATCTTATTAGTGAAGCAGCAGAGTCGCAATAGCACGGAACAGACGCATATCGGATTTGCAGAAGCAGGCAGAACGTCGGATTTCGCCAGCCGGGAAAGGAAAATTCGCGATCGGAGTAACCGTTGTTTAATAGATTGGGCTGAGAGACGTATGAGCAGCCAGACCGGTAACAAAATTTGGAAAGACGTTGGGACTCAGGGAAGAGGAAACCCATCGAAGGCAGCGCGTTTATTATTTTATTGCTACTACGCTGCTGGTCCTTCATCTTTGCCGTGTTCGTCGTTGTATCAAACTTTGGCGGAGCCTGAGGACAGAGCAAGCCGGCAGAAGGACACGGAGAGATAGCGGAGAGGTCAACAATAACAATTAAAAAAAAGCATCAGAACTAACGATTGCCACACCTCAGCGCGCTTGGGCGCACTGCGATATTTGGAAGGCAGTTAAGCCGAGTGTATGAGTCCATCGAAGCTGTCAGTAGAGGAAGGCGAACGGGTGAAGTTTACAAGCTGGGGCAGTTCCAGGGAAGCAGGAGCGGAGGTTCGTTTTGGACACCACGACTGGCTAGCGGAATCGCATCATCGTTCACGGAGCGCAAACACATAGCAATATTTTTCATCCCCCAGTCATACAGCTTTATCGCAGGCAGAGAAATAGGGAGAGTGAGCAAGAAAGAGTGCCGGACATTCTGACGTCATCGGGTTAAATTTAAATTTCTCGATTTCGATATCTTTTTCACCGTGCACGCAGCGACGACAAGGTCGCGGTGTATTCGAGCGCGCTCTAGCAAATATTGTTTCGTGTTCTCTGCGACGCGTTACAATTTTCTTTACGACAGCGATCAGAAGAAGGCCGTGTGTCTTGAGAAGAATTTTGTTTTGCATTTTTTCCCTCACATTTCAACGGTGCGAAGAAGGGACAAAGATATCGGAATACTTGCACCAGAACGTAGTGTTCGCCAACAGGCGACACGATAGGCTTTTTGTTTTTATAACACATTTTTCGATCATTTCTTCTTTGGGCGTTGGGGTATTTTTTGTTGGGGTGTCTCTGTTTTTCCCTCGCACCACTTGCAGCCTTTCGGACAACCTCTCGACGAAGGAACGCCAACTGCGGGAGACGCTGAGCGAGTTGCAGCACTATCTGGATCAGATCGGAGAGCTTGCGCAGCGCATCGAATCGGTGCGGAAGGACCTGACACAGGTAAACCCGTTCGACGAGCGCCTGTACCAGACGGAGCGATCCCTTAATACTGCGAAGGAAGCGGCCGAGAACTGCAGCGTACACCGTGAGGATCTTCGCAGGCGCGTCAACGAGAGATACCTGCCGGTGCAGAAGTTCGTACCGACGGACCTGAAGGACGGCATAGACCTGCTGGATCGCTCGCTGAGTGGAATACAGAACACCATGGAGGACTTCCAGGGCGCGTACAAAAAGGCCAGGACCATCCGCACGGATTACTTCACCGTATACGATCGAATCAAATCGTGGATCGAGAACGCCGAGCTGACCGTCTCGAATCACGGTATCGACCCGAGTGAGCTCAAAAGCAAGCTGATCGTGTTGATCAACGAGTTTGGCGATATCCGGCTTGCACACGAACAGCTCGTCTTCAATGGAACCGAAATCATTCGCCATTGCACGGAAAATAATGATCGAGTTGCGACGAAGGCAAACATGGACCAGCTCTCACACGAGCTGGAGAAAACGATCGTCCTGATCGAGCAGAAGAATCAAACAGTTGATCAAATCCTGGGTAACTGGGCCAACTTCATGCGGCTCTATCAGTTCGTCGTGGATTGGTCGATCAAAATTCGTGCCCTGCTGGAGCGCAAACTGCAACTCAACACGTTGCATGAGGCTCAACTTGCCTGCCAGAATTATTCTGTAAGTATAACGGAAGCGCGACGAATTTGTTGATAGGAGTTTCGCAAATGCATTATATGTTTACGCGTTTTTGTTTACACTGCGCGTTTTTTTTAATTTTCATCCACAGAGTGCAGTTTCTAGTCTTGCTGATGTGTCGCAGAATTTAAGCGAAATGAATCACGAGTTCGATAAAATTAACGAGGTTTGCTCGACGGCCTACCTGAAGGGCAAACTACACGAAGCCGAAACGTTAAAAATCGACATCGAAACAGTGCTATTTGAAAGGGTAAGGGCGTGAAGAAGGGTGTACAATTCAATTTATAACAAACGCTCCCCAAACATCCAGCTAAAATGGTTTCGTTCACGCTACGAGGCGAAAGTGGAAATCGAAATAATATCTTGGCTGTTCGTTTTGTTTCTATTTTTGCGCAGAACCTTTTCCTGCACGAAACGACGGAAGAATGGCAGCAGTATGAGCGGAAGATCGAAAGTGTTAAGGAATGGGTAAAAGACTCCTATCAGGCCTTGAATTCGAGCGAGCTGAAGAGCAAACCGCTTCGCGATCAGCTTAGAATTTCGGAGCAAATGCTGGCGGACATTTCAGCGCAGAAGATCAAGGTCAACATGTCGCTAGAGAAGCTACAGGTTAGTGTTGCTGGACACGCCGAACACCTGAAAAGTGTTTTGCATTTTGGTTTTTATTGGTTTTTGCCCTCTCTCTCTCTCTCTATCTCTTTCCTTCACGCCTTTAGGTTCATTTCCATTCGGACATCATCTACACCGAGAATCCAAACATCGTGCAGAGCGGTAGAACCGTGGTGGGCGATCTGGACAAGCTGAATCTGGACGTGTTTCAGACGACGCAGAATCTGGATCAGGCCCTGAGACAGATAGAAGGTTGCCAGGTGGAAATGCAGACGATCCGGCAGCGGATCGTGCACGAGGAACAGCAGCTCCGGAATATCTTATCACCAATGCACCAGTCGAGCGATAGTGAAAAGCACGAACAGGTAAGTGATGTGGTTTTGATTGATAGTGCCTTTTTTCAAAAGTTTATTTATATGATATATTGACTTGATAAACATAATTTTCCGTCATCACCTCCTCTTAACTTACACTCATTTGTACTATCACATTGAAGGTAATTTTGCAAACAATTCCGCATTCTCTCGTCCCGATAAAAAACAAATTTTACGCAAGAGAAATGCCTCGAGAAACATACGCACGAACCACCATGTCACATTCTCAAGAACACGCTAGTAAACCTGCTGAAGGATTTGGTAGTTAAATTGATTTGTAAGGTTTTGCTTTTTTACGATCCACCACACACACGAATAATCATTATTGAAAGGGCACACAGAACCACACTTCTATTCGTCAGGGCACACTCGTCGTTTCAATTCACCGCGTTTCTCAGCAGCATTCGCAATGAACACAACAGATAACACGAAATAGCATACACATGATCGAGCCATCAGTAAGCAATATTGTGATGTGAACTAGCGTACTACGTCCTTGGGCGCAGATGCAACTTGAATCACTGGACGATTTTGCATAATTTTCATGAACGCTGTTTGCCATCAAATAAATCGAAAATTAAAGACAAATTTCATATTTAACATACACATATTGTCATGCTTGGTTTTGGATGATTACACACACTTTCACAAATCTTCACACGTTCAGTATCATTGACATTCAGCTTCGAGGACGAAATCTTAAAATTGGATAGATAAACAGTATTTCGCACCATGTTTGGCAACGAAACGCCAATTTTTGGCATTTTTGATTTACTCGACACTTACACATCACTATATCAACTCATCTTTAGTTCCATTGCCGCTTTACCTGCTGTGAGTTTTACAGGAGCTTCAGAATGTGCACTTGACAATAAATTGATGGATAGATGGAGACGCCATGGATAGTTTCACTCACTCGATCACATGCTTGCGAATGTGTGATGTAGAATTATTCGGAAAAAATTTCTGGTTTATTGATACTTTGCATGCTAATATTAAAACTGGGACTGGGCGAGACACATCCATGGCGTTGTTCATTTATGCAGTCGATCGTATTTAGTAAAAGTTAGTTTAAGATTGCTTTGACGCGTACCATTATTTTACGGTTTGGAACCGATCGTCATCTGTGATGGGTATTTACATTGGTTTTCATATCTTTTTTATTTCTCCTTATCTTCAATTCGTGTCTCCTGAACCTCAAAATACAATATACACCACATTGCCCCCAAAACCCTTTTCACATTCTCTCTGTACACTAAAACCCTCTTAACCTCACTAACAAAATAAATCATAAAATGTTACGCTTCAATTGTCCCGCACTCTGCCTATTATCAACCACGAACGACGCGGATTGTGGATTCAAATTGTATCCTTCGTGGCTCACTTGATCAACCTTTGTTTGTATTCCATTTATGTGCTTCATCGTACTCTTGCCAAACTCTTGCTTGCCAAACGGCCACATCGATCATATCGCCATAAACATTCACAACATGTGCTTGGGGTAACGCTTCTATGGTTTGTACGTAAAAATGATACGCTCCAATTGTAATGTTATAATCGCACAGGAATGTCGCGAAAGGATTCGAGGCTTGCAGTCCCAATCGAATCAGCTGAATGATAAGATAAAAATATTATTGCGCCGGGGTGCCCCCGATCCGTAGCTGTGAGCTGCTGTCGTATCCCGGAATGGCATTTGTTATACGATGAACTTCGAAGGGCACGTACGGCACGGGTACAATATTGCGTCAAAGATATGTACCTGGGAGGATTGGTCGAGACTCCCTTACTTACTATTTACGATACACTGGTGCTTCATCCCTAGCGGGCTGCACAGTGAACGGCTAAATATTGTCGATTTTTGTATTCACTCTAGATAACTGTTTGAATTTGTGCGTGCCAAGCAGAATAAACAGCTTTTTTCTAGTCGCAAATATCGTGTGTATCAGTTATTCGAAGATGAATTTATGTTTTATGATCTTGGGCTTCACAACAAAGTCTGTCGTTATTCCGCCATCCCGACGGTTCTTTACTCGCATCTGTTTTCATTCCCGTGGAACACACAAGATCAACAAAAAGAAAATTACTATCCCTCCGATGTTTCAATCTGTCTCTCGCTCTCTCGCTCTCTGTCTTTCTTTCTCTCTCTGAACTCACTTAAACAATCGTCAATTCAAGTCCTTCTCATCATTCAAATCAATTCACTCGTGCCCCAGAAAAAAATTCATCGAAAAATAAATTGCAAATTCCATCACTCAGGACCGTTTGATGCAGTTTGAATGGAGCGAAAATTGTTGCAAGCAGGAACAACGCTCGCCATCGTCGTCGCACCGTCATGTCGTCACCCAGGCGGCGATACCGGAAGACCCGACAACTCATTCGGCTATTGGTAGTGTGCTTACCACCACTACAACCACCGACGCCACAACTGTTCAGCCTCAGACCATTGCTTGGGGTAAGGCCGGCGATGGTGGTGATGATCTGACGTACGCAGAAATCGTTGCCGGGCTCCGCCGCCAACGACAGCGGGAGCGCGGTCAAATGCATTATCATATTCAAACCAGTTCTGGCCAGGATAATGTGACGAACATATCGATTTCGGATGTAAATGCTCCAATGTCAACCATGGAAACATCTGCGGCGTCTGCCTTGCCGTTCCATCCCATCGAAGAATCCTCCGTTGGACAGCTTCACGCCACTCGTACCGTTGTCAATCTCTCGAACGATCGCAGCCCAGTCTTGCAAGAACCAAATGCTAGAGATCATTCACCAGGTTCAGATCCGAAGCAGACCCGCGGATCCCGCAAACAAGGGCATCAAAAAAAATCTCCTAAACTACCGATCCGTCAGCCCATCGAAACCAGCTCAACCACAGCGAATATGACCAATATTACTACCGTTATTGGAGCTGCATCTTACCAGCCAGTGGTCGTGATGTCGAAAACGGAGGAGTCTGAAAATACTCGACCAGATTCTACCCCGACGAATCAAACGGCAACCGTATCGATGTGGTCCCTCGGAGACAAGACCTACGCAGAGGTACTGAAGGACATTGCCGCATCAAATCGTATCAAACAGCAGCAACAGTACCAACAGTCATGGGGAGAAGGTTTCCCACTTGAACAAACCGTTACGATTCGTTCAGCCGAGCAATCGCAGTATTTCAGTTCGACTCAGCTGGGTGTGCCACAATCCACTGTGAGTCGGTCTAAATCGAATTCACGCACCCGCACGATTGTTGGAGTCGGGACGCCAAGTGCATCCCGAGTAAATATTGCGTATAGTGACCAGCATCAACAATCTAGTCAATCGCATAAGGACACTCAACCGGAAGTAATCTCGATTGAGAGCAGCACAGTTGCATCAAACCAATCACAGCAAGTCAGTGAACACGTGGCTCGCGAAATTCTTCCGGTGACCGGGAAGCAGCGTCGAAAGGCAGTGAAGCTTCCCAAAGGGGCTTCGATTAGTGTTGCCGCAGCTGCCGCTACATCCGAATTATTAGCATCCGAACAGAATGATCAATCCGAAAACACCATCTATAGAAAAGCAAAGAAGAGCAAAATCAAGCAGGACCCGAGCAGAGAACAACAGCTGCTACCACAGAGAGAGGATCATGCATTCGAAAAGAGACAAGTGTTCGTGACGGAGTTTAATGTGAACAACTCCGAAGAGCCGATTCGAAAATCGAAGAGCCCAACGAAAACGGTGACCATAGTGAACCTTTCCGATGAACCTGAATCGATTGTCAGTGCAGAAACGAGAATAACAATTGACGTGAATGAAACTGGCCAGACGAAAGCCACGGAAGTTGTAACGAAGGCTGATGCACGCAACGAACACTACGTTACCCAGATCCGGCTCGATCAGCCGGAGGTAGGACCGCGTCGTCAGCAGATTCGAAAAAGTGCCAAAAAGAAAAGCAAAACCACCACCACGCACAGGAACGTGAATATTAGTTGCGTGCCGGTAGTAATGTTAAACGAACAAGAGCGACCAAGCAACGTGTCTCTGGTGGAGATTGTGTCATCTAAAGAGAAAAATGTTTCTGTTGTGGATTTGCGGCCCTCAAACCAATCTATGACTGTGACTTCTATTGAGTTGACGGGTGATGCATCGAATATCGTGGTAAGCAAAAAAAAAGAAGTTCAGTTTGGAGAACACTCCAAAATTGATATCGCAGAATTGCGACCAGCGCTAACAGCGATCTCGAAGGATGCTGTGTCGGTGCCCTATACTGATGGCGAGTCTTCAACTTTTCTACCACCTAAGCCGGTAGTGCTTATAGTAGATCCAACTGTGCAAATCGAAAAGAAAACGATGAATAACAACGAGAGAGTAGTATCTGAAGTTTACGGAAGAACTGTACAGAAAACTGAAACTGTTACCTTAAATCCATTTGCCACAGCAGAGATTGGGGTGGAACATGTTGAGAATCAAAATAAGTCAATCGTCAGATCAAACGTACCATCGCAAAGCTTCACCACATCATCTGAAGCGAAGCAAACAGAAATGATGTGTACCCGTACAAAGAAAAAAGGCAAAAAGAATCAGCCTAAGAAACAAGATAAAACACAATCAGATGCGAAGGAACTGAAGGATGTGGTTTCAAGTAGCAACAAAAACATTGATGAAGAAAGGACGATTACTTTTAAATCAATGCTGCTTGATGATCCAATCAAGTTCGCTGTAAAAGCGACGACTCTTATTGGTAAAGAAGGTCGTATATTAAGCGATGATGAAAACTTCAGTAAAGGATCATATGTTGACCAGAAGAACGAAGGTACTGAGGATGGCCAGCAATCTGAAATAAAGCAAGTACAACCTTCAATTGTTCTTCCGGCCGAGAAAATATCATTCGTGAATACGAGAGAAGAATCATTCATGGCTGAGAAAAGTGCATCATCATCGATTGTGAAAAACGATCTGCAGCATATTGAGGCCGAACCAGAAATGACTTCTGATTTAGTCGATCCTTCACCTGAGGAAATAGTTCTCATGAATGCGAGAGAAGAATCATTCTTGGCCGGTATGAGTGTACCATCGTCGCTTGTAAAATGCGAGGAACAGGATGTTGTGGACGAAGTAAATACTATTTCAACTCCAGTTGAGCCTTCAACAGAAGAAATAGTACTCGTGAATGTAAGAGAAGAATCATTCTTGGCCGGTATGAGTGTACCATCGTCGCTTGTGAAATGCGAGGAACAGGATGTTGTGGAAGAAGCGAATAATATTTCAACTCCAGTTGAGCCTTCGCCAGAAGAAATAGTACTCATGAATGCAAGAGAAGAATCATTCTTGGCCGGAATGAGTGTATCATCATCGCTTGTGAAATACGACGAACAAGATGTTGTG
>JAOEFI010000004.1:1845816-1857333 GCA_034621735.1 Anopheles plumbeus | reverse complement strand
TATAATTTTTATACTACTCCGTCTATTGTAAACATAGCAAAATTAAATTAGATTTACTTCGCTCGAGATCTTAGACGGTAGACGGTTCAAGATGCTTTCAAAAGCAAATCACCAAATCTGGGGAGACTCAATCGATAAGAAGCACCTCAACATAGCGCCTTGCGAGACATAAATGGGACTCGAAGGACAGACCGAGACAGTCCGGTAAAAGTGGGCTGAATACAGGGCGGGGAAAGGGTTGAAAATTGATACCCATCCAATGGTATGTTCACGGAGGCCGAATTTCAGCTAAATGGTGCAGAAACACGAAACTAAGCCCCACTCTTGACAGTTCTCGTCGTCGTCGGAGTCGTCGTCGTTGGAGTCGTCGGCCGTAAGGCAAACCTTTCCCGGGAAGGACCAAACTGGAAAAGCATTCTGACACGTCTGCTGGATTTACTTTAGCAGGGAGACCCCTAGAAACCCCGGCCAGGTCCATGACGGGCTGCCACTTCCGGTTCGATGGCATTGTTCCGTTGCCTCACCCTCCTGGAGCGTCGAAACGTGACTTTCAACGAAAGAAGTTCTGCCAGCGCCGTGTCAAGCGTGCCACGACCCGCACGTCCCCGAAGACTCTCCCGAATAATTTTATTATCCTTCTCGATTGCACGGAATGAATCATTACACCCCGCGCGAAGGAGGCAGCCATTTCGGGCAATTATTTGCCCTTCACTGCCAGAGGCCGGTTCATTTCCGGTGAAGTGGCGTGCCAGGGCGTTCGGGTCGCTTCCGAAATGGACAACCAAGTGAGTGAATTCGTGCTGAAGACTAAAAATCACAAACTACTTCCGGCCGCCTACAGGGTGGGTTGTCGGTGGGCGGGCGGTTGGAACTGGAGTCGAAGGAGTGATGGTGAAAATCTTTCCTCAAACAAGTAAGCACTCAGCAAGAATGGAAGGACCCGACCAAAGAAAGAACCGACAAACGAATGAACCGTTCCCGGAACGATTCATTCGCCTCATTACACCGCCAGACGCAACGGTAGGGTTCATATTGTCCCAGGGCCGGGTTGAGCGCATGGGGGATGAAATTTGTGTCAGCTCGTAAATCCCAAATAAAACGGAACGAAAATCGCAGGCAAACTTTATGGCAAACTTGACGAGTGGGCACATTCTTGGGACCGTAGGGCACGGAACCGGGCGTTCTTCTTGACTGAAGCGATGTAGAAGACGACGGAGAAAATGCACCGGGTCTGCTGCTGCTGGGAATGTGCCATGCCAGAAAACCGTCTCACGGAGAAACAAAAGAAAATGCAAAATGGTTTTCGGAATCAAATCCACACAGCTAAGTATTCTTTTCATTTGTGGAACAGAGCTGAAGTAGCTTAAAACAATTTGTTAACAAATCACATTTCTTATTGCATCTTCCTTCTGCAATCTTCAGCAAGGAATTTCTGTACGGCTCCACAAATCCCTTGTCCTTTAAGATTTATGTTAAATTAAATATTATAATTTAACATTTTGTGTTGTGTTTTTGGCGAAAGAAATGTAACGGAGACAAACAAATTAGTTGAATAATGATAACAATTTCGCCTATATAGGAAGCTTTTTCTGTGAGTTTTCCAATTCTTCAAATAGTTTACAATATTCGAGACTACAATTGTTTGAAACAACATTACAAGGGTACTGTTACAAGGGGTTTACCTTGTCTTGATAACACTTTTTACACATACTTTCGCCATTTAGAGAACACTAAAATAATAAAGTAGATAAAACAAATGTTAACGAAATACTCGAATGAAAAACGAAGACCGTATGTACTCAAACAACAGTTTTTGCTAAAAATAAACAACTTTGATACAAACTACCCGAAGCGCACAACTTCAAGCGCGTCAAGGCAAACACGAATTTTGACCACAAGCACACGCGAAAAGGAATTCAAGGAAAATCGAATCGAAGCACGAATGTGCCGACGACAAACAGTGGGCCGCGAATGCAAACCAAGCAAGCCTGCAATGCCGGCGAGGAATTTCGTAGAAAGCTTCTTGGTAGTTGGGGAAAAGTGTGGAAAACTAAAAGAATGCACCCGTGGCCACAATCGAATTGGGCAGGGAAGAAAACCAAACAAAAGAACACGTGGTAAGCACACGCTCGTGTCCGAAAGTGGTGGGGCCGGTTTTAGACACACACAAAATTTACGCACTGGCGATACAATTTTCCCGGCCTGGCAGATGCTGCTCAGAAGTCGAGGGCGGACGAATCACGGACCTGTCGACAGTTTCTAAGAAATAATTTCCGCTCACATCTCATATTCAATGCCCGACAAAAGCGTACGCACACACGCACACGACTGTTCCGCAACTGGCAAACACAGCCACACCATCTGAATCGGCTGAATGGAACACACGCGTGCGATGAAATGATTTTTCCGCGCACAAACGGGCCGTTATTTAACGTGCGAAACATGTACTTTTCCGCGAGGCACGTGTGAGCATCCCAAACGGTACGCGCGTGTGTGTCAGAAAACCAGCAGAAAAAAAAATCGTTAAACAAACAACAAACCCCACTTATTCCCCCTCGCGTAGCAGTTGAGTAGCAGGTAGGGAGTAAAAGAAAAACCAGGATATCGTAAGGATCCTGCACAACGGGAAAAAAATTTCCTCCGCACTTCCTCTGCACTTCCTCCGCACTTCCTCTCGCCTGTCGATACTGGCCCCCCAGGCACCAGCAAGCACCAAGGAAACGGGTGCGAGTTAAACAATTTCATTCGACGCTTCCGCCGTCGCCGCCAAAGTGGGGAAGATTAAGTTGACGGTGTGAATGTCTTCCTGAGCGATTTTTGCCGTGTCCTTCCACCACGCGGAAGGTGCAAACAGTGGAATAAGCTGCACGTGACCGAAATGAAGCCTCGTGAAATCCGGGGCGAAAAACAAAAAAGAAAATGATTGGGCTTTACCGTCGCGTTCGGGTTTTCTCGGAAACTGTCTTGACACCGTACCGCGAACGAGGATGCCTGAATGGTGTCTGGTGCGTGTTTCGTGAATTCTGATTTTTGTTTGTTTGTTTTTGTCAACCACCGAAATTACATCCCTTTGGAAAGGACGCAATACTCCACCGTGATTACTGCAGAATGGTATATTTTTCGCGAACATTCAGTTGGGTAATTGAATGCCGGGTAATTGAATCAGCGAAAGAAAAGAAAGATAAGTACATTAATTTTGTGTTTAGTACCTACTCATTAAACTCTGTCACGAACTGTCTATAATTGAAATGGAAAAATAGGTTAGCATAACTTGATAGTATGAAAAATCAGCGGAACTAAACCGCACATACTGATATATGAATACGATATGCTGTATTCGAGAGATACATTTCTTCAAAATATGCGATGCTCGAAACATAAAAGACGTTTGATTTACGACACTCTATTGTTATCATATTCCTCATTTTCTTCAACCGCTTTGTTATGTAAAGTGAAATACGATATATAGCTCGCATATGCCCACGCCTACTTAAAAATAAATGCTATTCAAAATGTGCTTCAACTTTGACAAGCTAAGATATTAGAACGTAGCTGAAGCGGAAACTTCGGTAAAGGCTCAACTTGGGGCTTTTTAATATTATAATTACTACGGCAAGAACGGTGGGTACGAAGTAAACGAACGTTCAAGGGGATCGAGCGCTAGTTTGCTGCTTGTTCACTGACTTTGTACGATGTAAATCACTCTTCAACATGCAATAACTCGCCACCGAACCCCGATGAAGCGTGAAGTGAACAGAACACTCTACTACGCTTCTACTGCAGTTTCAGTAATCATTGCTTCCATTACAAAAACCGTTTTCCGGATGCTTTAACGCCGCTCGGCTTATCGGGTTTCCGTCGAGAGATTCTGAAGGCGACTGAATTGACGTTTACCTTGCGGGTTGTCGGTACTTCGGCCCGCCCGGTGCGTCGAGTCCCGGAACCCAAGAACATCCATAAAGCCGGCCCTGTCAGGTAAGATAATAATCTCGCAGCGCTCGAGTCTGGCAGGCTTTGAAGCACCGGCGTTAGGAGTCGTTGTGCCGGTGAAAGTCTTAATTTCTCCCGTTCGCTCCGGGATCTCTGGAGCGGCGCGTTTTCCGCTTTTTTCCGTAACGTATTTTTCTATACCCTTCCCCCACATGATGTCCTCGGGGTGGAAATTACGTCCACGAAGGTGCACGACACGACACGACACGCGTACACACCCGGGGGCGCGCTGGGCGGAACTCACGCACGCCACGCTGAAGATGGCGTAAGGGATTTGCTAAATGGATAGCTGCTACTCACGCAGAACACTTCGCGTCAAGCACCAGCTTTTTTGTCGGAAGCATGGCGAAACTTGACGAAAAACTCGGCTCGAAATTTTGCTCCATCGAAAAGCAATCGTAAATCGGGACAGCGCTCGACTTGCATCTTCGAGCCCTTTTTATTTCCTTCTCTTTCCCTCTTTCGCGCGCTCTCGATTCCGGGTGCGGGTCCGGGCATCATCATCGTTAAGGACTTTATGAACGCGGGTAATAAAATGGATGGTACAACAATTTAATAATCATGCCAACGCACAGTAAAACCCTCTCGCTCTCTCTCTCTCTCTCTCTCAATGACACTTGATCGTGAAGATCAGCATGTTTCATCGGAGTGGTTGTTTTTCGGTTCGCTCCCAAAAAATCCTCGAAAGTGTTTCATATTGTTGCGTGTGTTTGCTTGGTATGAAAGTACATTTAAAAAGCGCTTCCATTTATTAGTTCAAGTTTACATACTCTCGGCAACCCTTAAAAGTCTTGTAAGGCTGGTAAGAGAGATGCTGTATAATTATGCTGTGATAGATGTTTTCCAAATAATTCCCAGGGAAACCGTCGTGCCCTTGATATCTATCCCTTGATATTTTTCTGCACATATAAGCATTTCCTAAGATTGCTATATTTATCTATGAGAAGGGTCCCACACCGGGAGGCAATTCCGAATGAATGGATCGCAATGTATAATTGTTCAAAAAGTTGCTATCGCTTCATGCCGATCAAAGGGCAAATTGTGCCCTAAATAGTCCTCGGACGGAACTGCCACGAAACGCGCTATCATTCGCCATCATCGTCCCGGAACGATCATCTGCCCGCCGGTCAACCCGCGGGAATGCGACCAGGAAAACGAACCCCGCGAACTGCCCAGGAGGGAATGATTTGCTAATGATTCTACGGTCAGCGCGTTTCAATTGGCCTAATTGACAAATGTTGGCAAGGGGAGAAAGCGAAAATGAGAAAGCAAAGCGAATGAAGGAAAAGGAACAGTTCTCTTCATATGCAAACGGTGGAAAGGTTACGGGTTTCCTCCCAGTAATGGTCAGCGAAGCGGGAAGTGGGGGAAGTTTTTAAATATATTTTCACTTCATTCAGCTTATGTTTTATTAAATTTATCTTTTGCTTCCCTTCTTCCGAGTCCGGGAGTTTCGTAGCCCCTAAGAACGGGTTCGTATCAGCTGCTTATGATGTTCCCACTGTTATTGCTGCTATTTTTAATGCCTTTGAAGGACCCCAAACGGGGTATCGATGGGACACCAGGCGGCCATTAGCAGTTGAGCAATACGAAAAATGGGAAAAGAAACATCCGCACACACACACACATACAAACGCGTTACGGAACGGTCGTAATTAAGCGCTTTTTAGATTTTTCCCGCTTGTCTCCGCAATAATAAATTATAAACCTTTTCCGACCTCGTTTTCTTTTCGGCCTCCGCTAAAACTCGCCGCCCACCACCCCCATAGCGTGCCTCACCCACCTCCGACCATCGGGTGGTGCTTCATCATCCATTACGAGGGACGATGCTTACCCGAACGGCACCCACGATGTCGCTTTTGGCCAGGACCCGCCATTTCTGTTTTTGTTTGTTTCATTACTTTTTCGTCGTTTTTTCTTTTTATTTTCGGAAGGTTTTATCCGGAAAAATAACGGATTACACCGGTACCGACCTTTTTATGACTGCTGGCCGGTGTTGTTGTTGTTGTTGTTGTTGTTGTTGTTGGCCATACGTCTCTTTCTGCGCTTTATTTTTCCATGTTGCGCCATCCGTTGCGCCATCGGTCCCTCCCGCTCCACCGGTGGGAGAACATTTAGTGCCGAGGCCATTTGGCGCGACGTGATTAGTTTTCGAACCGAAAACCCCAACCTGACGCGGCAAAAAAGTGGCGACCGGCCGCCAATCGGCTGATCGGATCGGACGGAACCCGCGGAACCCCAGTGCTGGGCAGGGTGGCATGGAAAATTGGGAAACTTTGAAAAGCAGGATCTCAATTTTTTACCCATTCTCGCACCGGCTCAACCACCTTGATGGTGGACTCGGTTTCGCGTTCGCGACTTACGAACGCTCAGCCATGGGACAGACGCAACAACGGGAAAACGACTAAATACAGAAAAATGGAGGATTAAGTTTTCGCTGTTGTGATGGAAAAGCGTCCGTTCGAACGGCTGTCGGTTTTATTTCTTTTGCCCCCCTCCGGGTCCGAAGTCCAGTCCAGTGGCAGATTGGGCAGATTCGGAATTTTCCACTTAGCACCAGCGCCCGGTAGCCCGATCGGGAGGATCGGGAGGAAAGTAATCCTTTGCTTTAAGGGGGTTCAAAGTTTTGCAATAAAATTGAAAATGTCCAAACGAAGTTAAGCCCCTTTTGGAGCGTTTTGTGCGGGTCGAGAAAGTCGAATCGGGAAACGTAGCGAAAGTTGAAAAGTGAAACAATTACATTGAACTCGGATACACTATGCAACTGGCGCTTGGTCAAAAGGGACGACACTTGGCCGCACACAGTGACAGAAGAAGGTGACAGAATCCTTTTTCGAAGGAGTAAGTTTCACCCCAAACCTGATTCTAAAGATGTAAGATTACGTGTTTAATATTCTCCTAACACAAGAAATGATGTATTTATTCTTCTGTTCGATGTGTGTCCGTACAAAGAAAATGTAATAAAAAGAAGGAAGGCTACTAAAAATCACGAAAACTTTATTATGGAACCTTACCAAGCGAGTCTTTACCTCCACAAGGATATGTTTCAACATATGATACACGAAATATTATTATTATCATTATATATTATTTTTCTTTTCACAAGTGCACAATTTCTCATAACTTTTAAATAAGAAAAATAAATAATTCACATCTAAACTGAACGAAAGCTTTCTTCCCGTTCGTCGAAAGGTTTTCCGAGTTTGTTTCATTCCAGCAGTTCATTTAGGCCCTTTCGCCAGGTAAACGAGAAAAACATGGGTATGATGCTGCGATTCCCCAGTTCACCGCTTCAACGCTTCCCATTTGCCTAACTCGATTTAAATAGCAGAGAAGGCACGGTACAGTTCGGTATTATATATTTTCCACCTCCCGGCGAAAGCTACGAAGTTGTCGGGTCGGATCTGCATGCAAAAGCAACCGCAAAAAGTAATCATATTTATGCAGCTTAATCAACCTGGCTGCTGGTGGCGAGGCGAGTGTGGGGTAGGTGAAGAAAAAAAAACCCACACACACACACACATACTATCGCCGCACGATTCTCATTCATGCACATGAACAAATTTGCCCGATTTGAAGTTGTCCCAGTTTGCGTGGGAAAATACGCAAAAACTGATGGGGAAAACTTTCAAACTTGCAAAACTACACACTCTGCAACGGAACGTGCCGTGTCCGGTCCTGTCCCGAGCCCCGTGATTCCCCCTTTCCGAATTCCGTCTAGCTGCTTCCAGTTCTGTAGCCCCCTATCTCGGCCTCCATTATGCGTGCCCCACTCACCTCGCCGGCACCTTTTCTTTGCGGCCATTCATCCCGTGCGTTTGGCTCTAACACCACAACGAACGCAACCGCCGAATAGGCCATCCGTATGCCCGTCCGTCGGCCCGTCCGTCTTCCCGTGGGTCCGTGGCAAAACGAATAAAGGCATTATATGGGTTTCGCGTAAAACTCGAATAATAAAATTTTACGATTATTGCCGCCATTCGTTCCTTCATCCGGTCTGCTGATGGCGCTACTGCTACTCCCTACGCCGAGTGCGTCGAGATTGCGTATTATCATTTTTCGATCCGTCCCTTTCCCGTTCTCGGCCAGCATTCGCACTCCAACCCCACCGACCCGAGCAGGAGACACATGTGTTTTTCGCCCAAATGAAACGTTTCCCGTGACCGAGATTCACGCGCCGGCAGACGGTGGTTAGAAGCAAATAGAAGACCGTGAACGAGAGAAAAAAAACACACACACACAACTGACTCGAGGAAACTGACACATCCGATCGGGCGATGGAAAAGCGTCGGCATCCTCGCAGCATCGTTACACATTACACAGAGGGCCCAGCGACGAGGCTCTGCCGTTCGCGACAAACGAGCCCGCACGGATGCGTGCTGGCGTAAGATTCAAATGGCGAAAAATCAGCCCCCAAAAGGGGCGGGCTGGTGCAGGTTAGGTGTGGTAAATGAATCGCGCTTCGCACGGTGGAAAACGCATCGATGTTGCGCAGTTTGTGGTGTGCCACCTTTCACCGTTCGCCACACCATTTTGTGCCGTGCGTTTAGTTTTGATTCTTTTATCCTTTTTATTTTTGCATGCGTACGGAAACTCTGTCCTTCCCAGCGTATTATCTAACTAACGGACGGTAGTTGCTCCGCGTCCGAAGCGAGTAATGGCCGCATCCGCCGGAGGAAAATCGAACCGCCTTTCCATTACGGTGTGGCGCGCCTAGCAAAGTAGCTCCCGGAATTGTAAGACGAGCATGTGGCGTGTTGTGCAATGGCGAATCGGTAAAATATCGCCCTTGGCTAATGCACACATTAGCATCGTTGGCCGGTTATGCCTTTCCGGCGATTTATTGAAATCGGTAGGCTACGTTCCAAAATTGAACGAAGTTTTGTGTAGGTGTGTTTGAGCTGAGAGGTTTAATTTTCCTTATTAGGAATTAGTATTTAATGCTGATATGTAAATGTTTGACATACCTATGGTGCAGTTTCACCGTTTTGAATTTTAATTCGCATTTCTATTACGAAAATGTTCTTCCATATTTACGATGAACGCTCTAGCATGGAATGATTCATCAAAGGCAAAACAAGGTCGATAGAAATGGTACATGATGGCAGTCATCATCGACGAAATATCTATATGGTTCGATTTGACATCTTTTGCATTACCACCCTCCGTATCTGGGACTGACGAACGAGTTTCTCTTTCCGTCTCATTTCCTTTTCATTAGAACACGTCCCTCGAACACATACATCACACAAGTGAACAGTACAGCAACGACAAAAAAAGAAATCATGCGATGCGTGGTCTCCACGCCGCTGCTCCCAACCGTCAGATAAGATTTATGTTATTGCAAGCCTTTCGAATCTGATAATAAACTGTCAAATGTTGTGACGAAGAGCATGCGTTCGATGTTCTGTTCACCTTTTATGTACCAAAACCGGGCAAAAGAGGAAGAAAAAAGAAAAAAACCGTTTGCGGGATGAGAGGACAGGTACTCAACGGGCTGATGTTGATTTGATTTGATGCCACGGTTTGTATGACAACTACGGGCGGCAAATTCATCTATCTGTCGGAGCAAGAAACTAAGGAAATGGGTAGGAAAAAAAACCGACAGGTAAACTGAATGTGTTTGAATGTACATCCCTGTACAATGCTGCGTAGAAATACATTACGTTTCTACGAATGTTTTTTTTTTTTTTTGGTGTTGTATTTTCATCTCGCACATCATCTCTAGGCTTCTTCTGCTGCTCCAGTTTCGGGTTCAAATTTACGCAATCGGTGTTTTGTTGCCACCGTCTCGTAGAGGGAAGACAATTCCACTCGCCCGCTCTCCGATGGAGGCGCCTGGTGCCTGGTGTCTGGATGGAAGCATCCCGCTTTTTACGATTGCCTGCGAGTCGTTTCTTTAGCGGGCCAAAAATGAAACCAATGTCATAAAACACGAAAGACAACTGCCTGCCGGTCCGTAGCACCTAGGCGAAACGGGATGGGTCCATTTACGCTTGTCACACTGCTTGACGCCGGCACGCTGAAGGGAAGCAAGTATTTGTCAACTGCCACGACGGGTTTATCCTAGCTTTGTGCTTTGTGATCGAACCGAAGCGGCAGCCAATTTCTACACCTCAATGCAAAACAAGAGCAAATACATACCTTCCACCATTGACACCGGGTGCCGGGAGGCCCAAGTGTTGACGGAAATGGAAATGTTGCGATTCCGTTCGTTTTTTGGCAACCTAAAGCAGCCACATTTTGAGGTCGGGTCGGTGGCCGTGCAGCACCTGCGGGGTGAAAATCGGCCTCATCTCAGAACCGGCCGTGAGCCGGAACCATGACCTTTGCTGCTGCTGCTGCTGCAGCTGGCGTTAGCTGGGTGGCCCCGGTGGGTGGGGTGGCCAGGGAAGGTAATCTTATTTTCCCAGTAATACTGGTTTGAAATTGAATTTCTTGCTACGTGTTGTTCTTTGTCGCAGAAAAGTTGTCCTCGCAGGGCTTACCGCGATTCTTGTTGATTTTGGTGTCATGGAAGGCTTATTTGAGCCAGTTTTGAAATCAAAATTGGTTTCGTACCAACTCACCATGCGCGCCCGGCCCAAAACGTGCCGCACGAAGGCTGCTCGCGTCATCGAGATGCTCTTCTGTCTGCGTTTGCTGTGATTCGTTGATGCTTTTTTTTCTTTTTTGTTGATTTCATCTTCATCCCCGAAAAGATGAAACGGGCAGTGTTTGGTTTACGGTTCTGTTGACATTTCGTGAGATCATGCTTTGGTTCGCATTTTTTTCTTCCTTTCTACTCTTGCAGGTGGCTTGCGGTAGCAAACGGCTTTGAAAGACGGTGGCGGCACTCGAGCTTAACGTTAGTTGTGTACCATTTTGTCGAGGGAAAGTGGATCCTGCACTCGTTCGGGGGATATTTTAATCACACTGTGCATATTCTGGGTGATATTAATATCAGAGGATAGGGATAAGGTTTTGTCATATGAAACATTGCAGTATGCATTACGAGTTACGTTGCATCCGTTTTCCTTCGTCAAGTTTAAATGCACATTTTATTCGAAATCTTCACCATTTTTAAGATATGTTTTTCAAATGTTCAGAAATTAAAACATATAAAAGCATTGAAACAAAGAACAACAGTTGGTAAGTAATTTCGACAATGTGCCACATACAACATCTCAACGATTTCCTTCCCGACACAGCCGAAAATCATCCCAAGACCCAAACCGTTGGGCCGCTATCATCGTTAACGAAGAGCAAACATGCAATCCGTTCAACGTACACTCGTTAGCCACGAACGACTGCTTCCGGTTCTGTTGTTCTGCCCACTTTCCTTTCCATTCGACGGACTCCATTGCCGCCTTTCACGGAAATACGCAATTTTCAATGCGGACTTGCAGCCGTTTTTTACGGATTTCATCCATTTCTCCTCTTGTTTTCAATTTTCACATTACAGTTCGCGCGAACACGATGCTGGCCAAATGTTGTTCCAGTGCATCATTTTTGGTGTGAAAACAGAAGAAGAAAAAAACAAAAGTG
>JAOEFI010000004.1:1828814-1845716 GCA_034621735.1 Anopheles plumbeus | reverse complement strand
CCGCTCGATCCGTCCTTTTTTCGTTTATAAATCATGAATAAAATACACATTTTCTTCCATCGGTTATTATGCAAATCTGCGCTCGGAACAAACATAATGTTAACCATTCCCACACATTCCCGTTATGAATTGGAGCGTTTGTGGTGCCCACTGAACTGCTGCCAGCCTAGTTTTTCTCCTCCCGTTTCACGCGTTCCGTCATTCCATTGTTTGTTTGGATTCCACACGCTTTTGGCAAACATTTTCATACCCGGGCCGAGATTGTGCGCCCCGTTTGGGGGATGGGAAAGTGGGGACCACCCCACCGGGTCACGTGTGGTGTGTATGTTGGCATACGTGTTGGTCACACTTTTGCTGGGCTCCCGTGTTCCACTCCCAGCGTAGGCTTTCCCGCCTCGGAAACGGGAAACTCGGTGGGTTCACGTCACAACACTTTCACCCGCAAGGCAAAGACAGTTGACTGAAAAACAACGGAGTGAGAACAGAAAAAAAGGAAAGGACACGGAAAAACATACTAAACTCCCACATGCCCGCTCTGACAATGTGGGCCTTCTACGGCGAAGAAGCGAAATGGAAGAACGTGGAGTTGCGGAAGGAAAGCATCCTCACACGGAAAGCCATTCTTTCTTGGTTCGGGATTTTCTTGACTGCTGGTACGTTTGACTCCCTGTGTGTTTCCCCTGACTGCGCAACGGAGTGGTAGCTCACATGGCGAGGCCTGGGGGTGGCGGAGGCCTCGTCCTGATCGGCTCAGTCAGGCGGCAGTTTCTCTGGTTCCGTTTTTTGCGGCTTTCTCCGCTTGCGTCAACCTTTGGTGCCAACGTTTGCGTACGTGAATGTTTTCGTTTGTCTAATGTTCCTTTGGGGGTTTTCTTTCCCCCACCACCGCCTCCCTCATTTCTTTTTTTTCTGTAGTTTCCCAGCTGCGCCCGATGTCCTTGCCAACTCTTTGCGTAAACAGGAACTTCGAACACGTAGCTGGCAGAGAAAGATTTTCCGACCCACTCTACTGGAAGCAGCAAATTTGCAGCAAGCTGAAATGCCTTTGTTTGGTTCCTGATTTGTCATGCGGTTCATATTGTTCCAAAATTTTAATTTTTCACGCCTTTCACTCCGACTTTTAAATCCGTTGCATAATCTGCACATCCGGTTCTGGTTTCAATTGGAAAGTCGTTGCAGACGATGTCACTTCTAAGAGTAAGAAAAGCGTTCCGTTGCCGGGTTTTATTTGAGGAAGGGTTTAGGTCTAGATAAAACTTTCAAAAAAAAAAAGCTCCCTTGAGTTTTGAGATGATTTTCATTGTAAATATTAAGGAGTTGAATGTTTATCGGTTCAGATAATTCCCATTTTTCCAATTAAGCCATTTTGTTCATATGAATTAAATGCATTCCAAAGCCGGATTGTTCCGATGTTGAGGGAATCATTTTCAACGAATCACCACGAATCTGAGTTCGAATTCACGTTTCGCACCTTTAAGCATGGTACGCATTCTCCCTTCCGTCCACCCAAAATCGAATCAGAGGTGCGTTTTCCTTTGCTTTGTTTTAGTGAAATCGCAAATGAAAGAAAAAATCACAAATCGAATGGCAAAAAGGACACCCACCCACTTCAGACGGTGGAGGTGGCATTCGGAAACAAAGAAGCGAACGACTGCTGCAGTCATTTTGCCTTTGATGATTAAGACCACACACACGAACACGTGTTGAAGCGAACCAGTTTTAACCATATTTTCGCCTGTTTCCTCGAATTCATGTTGGTGTGCGGTGCCGCCTCAGTCGGCGGTTTGGTTTTTTTCACCGGTTTTGCCCGGGAAATTAAAACTCCCAATGATCGGCTGCACCTGGGCTGGGGCGGGCCCCCTTGTTCCTTATTACTCTTCCACCCGAACGCGCTTGCCAATTGTCCCGGAACGGCACGGACTGCATCTTTTTGCTGTTCGGTTTTCCGTCCTTCGAGGGCGCCGTGGTCGTGCATTGAATTTCGATTATTCAGTCCGTTGAATCGAGAATGGGAGTGTTCTTTCAATGCCGTACCTAGTGAACCTTCATTCGGCTTTTCTGGCTGGATGTCTAACCACCGTGCCACCGAAACCGGACACAGGCTGCGTGTTAATGTGATGAATGAAAACCGTCTGGAAAACTCCTTTCCTTTCCATTTCAATGGAGTCAAAGCAGTGACTCCTGTTCCGCTCCGAAACAGCGGAAGGATCAAGCCTAGCAAATGGCAACGGTTGGTAAGCTGTGGTCCCTCGTGAATCATCTTACCCTATCGCTTCCGCGTCAGCACGGCGTGAGGAAATCAGAAAATGCACTAATGGATCCGTCGCTTTTCCGCGGAACAAACATTCGGGCAAAGCGTTCGGCCCATTCAAACTCAATGTACCGCGAAAAATGTCGATTGTGCGCTTAAATATTTCCACATTTTCGCATTTCCCTTCCCGCGGTTAGGGGGGTTGTCTAGCGCAAGGATCCACACCACAAAAGCGCGGAGAACAAAGAAGCACAAATTTATGAGCGCCCAGCGTACACATCCAGCCGTTTCACCCTCGCGCACCCTGCGGCGGGACATGATGAGCGAAAACAAAAAACAGATAGGTCATCCCGGCGGTTGGCAGAAGAACAAGGAAAGAAACGGAGAACGGAGAATAGAGAGACAAAGAGAGAGAGGCAGAGAGCTGAAATACGGGAAGCAAACTCACGGTTCAATGTGCTACCATCAGTAACGCTACCCCTGTCTCGGTGGGGGGCAAAGAAGCAACAAAACTGCAAATCTTAGCTTACGGCGCTAGTCTAGCGTGTCGGGGCACAGGATATTCATCATAAATCCACCAAAAACCGATTGCGACAGCGGGTATAAATAGATGCGCCACGATCCCGCCGGGTGGGGCAGCAATTTATTGCGGATCCGTCGATGCAGTGATTCGTGGAAAGCTGCAAATTAGACGGTACTAATTCGCTCACTCGCTGGGAAGCGAAGTGTAGAACGGCTGGAATCGGGAGCTGCTTCCCAAGCTTCCGATGATGGTGCTCTTTAAAAATGACATTAAAGCAAATCCCGCGCATAAACGGTAGGAAAATATGTCCCACCTCTTCGCTGGGAATCGTTAAGTCCCGAAAAGAGCGACGCTGTGCCATGAACGTTCATAGATAAGGGAAAACCGTTCAGCGGGAACCGGTGCGCCGTCATCCTATCTTCAAATGTTACTAATCGACCGCAAATTAACATGAATGTTTAATATCGCAGGATAATGGAAAAGACCTCAACCAGCAGAGGTTTCTTTTTATCGATATTTCTGTTTCATGAAACGTCCCACTGTACCGTAGGTACCGGTTAGTATCATTGTGTTTGTGGCAATATTAAAAATGCACATTTCATGGTTTGATTCTGTGCAAACATGCACTAAAATCGCACAAAAATAAAATCCAACAAAGCTGCCAAAAACATTCATTCTATTTTTTCTTTGTTAGATCATTTGCTCAACCTTTGTCAACGATTCATTTCGACCTAACCGCATTTAAATTATCTCATCTCAATCTACGGTTGGCTCGAGGAAAACCCTAGCAAAAGAAAAAACGTCAATCGTTATCCGGTCAGCCGGAGGATCCATCTCCGACAAACTAACTAAAAAAAAAAAATAACATGCTTATACGTCTATCGGAATCACCGTCCACCCTTCAGAGAGGGGGCACTAGAGTTCATTCTCTTTCATATGGTTCATCGCATCGGTTTATCACCAAGAATCTTTCGACATTCGACCCCGTTTTCACCGTGTTCTTCTAGCGAGAGTCGGAAAACAGATGAGATGAAACGAAAAAAAAAACGCCACTCACATCAGCACGCAACGCCAGTCCGTTCCCGTGCACCAGTGACCCACTGTCAAGTGGGAAGAAAATGGGGAAAAATTGAATGAAAAGCTTTCCCAAACACGATCTCGAGGCACGCTTCTCGTACAGGCGGCGGCGGCGTTTACGGGTTTTCCATCAGCTGCTGCTACCAACACCACCGTACCTCGTTTCTGCGCCTGCGTGGGAAACTGTTCCCCTTCAAACTGTCAAAACACTCGCCAGGCACATTTTTCCCCTAATTCACTCGGCGGCGGGGAAGCAAACAATCGGAAGCTCGCGCTCGAAGGATGTACGGCATGTGCCGCGAACTCGGCCAGCTCGCCGAACCCCATGCTGTCAGTTGCTCTCGGTGCGCCCGATCGTGTCGCAGCATCTGACAGCAGCAAACAAGATGAGCCTTTCCCAGCAGCCATGGGGCATCCCGTGCAGCGACGGCGACAACATTGCAAACAGTTCGCCAGCGCGCTCGGTGGCGCTCCAGTCTAGCTCCAGACATCAGCGCGGATGGTGGAGCTTTCGGGTTTGGACTTGTTATCCCTCTCGTATCGGACGCCAGAACGTCGGGGCCAGTTTGTGCGGTGTTCCACGGTGGACCGGAGTTTGCCTCGAAAGTAAAACGCCTGCGGTTTTTTGGTGTGTTCGGAGTCCCCGCGCGGGATACCCACACGGTTAATCAAGCGTGTCGAAAGCGTCCGTACGTGGTAAGAGCAGCTGTAGCGACCCACAGCAAACCCCACGGTTCGGCATCTTCGGTTCGATGGAACCGCAACCGTTAGTGTGAGGTAGTGGAGAAAAAACAACAAGGCAACTGCACGGCACATGTAATCTCAACCGTTTCCTCGACCGCCGCTTTCCGTCGGAAGGGGAAAGCTGGCCGGAAAACCAAGACCACCAGATCCCGGTGGGCCCGGGTCGGTCTGCAGGGTTCCGGGAGACGGGAAACCAATTGTTCGCCCGAAGTATGCGGTGGTTCCGTCCGTACACTCCCGCACGCCGCTTTTCCCACAGGAAAAACAGTTACAATAGTGTATACAAACGTGTGTACGTGCGGGCAGAAGAAAATAGAAAGGAAGTTATTTAGTGCTCGGGTTTTACAATATAATAATTCACCCCGGCGAACTGTATTGTCGCTCTACTTTCGATGTGCTCGCAGATGCGGATGCTGAGTTTGCTCGAAGGACATGAAACCTCCCCACGGGGGAGGTGGGAAAGTGCGGCTCCTCGTGGAGAACCGCAGAAAACAAACAACCTCCTCGAGGATGATTCCTCCGGTGCGGATTTAGAGACCAGTTGTTTAGCTATACGATCAAGCTTTATTGGAATCCATTGGGGCGACAATAAAAATAATACAGTATCTCGGGCTACCTGCAACATAAAGTCGCTGTTAAGCTTCGTTCTGCAAGAGATAGCCGTAAAAATATTCACATACATTATCCGTTATGACCGATTTGGAATGTGAATACGTTGTACCGTACATCATCTTGAAGAACACGGTTTAAGTCAACCTGACGTTTCGTCTCCCTCTCTATCCCTCTCTTTCGGTCCCTTTTTCTGACTTCGAATAAACAAGTTTACCAAGTTCCGATCCCTCAAACACCGGTATACCTTTCATAGTATCGCTTCAACCCCTTTGCCAGTTGCCTCCGGAAACTGACGCAACGATAAAACAGCTGCCCGTTAGCATAAAATATGTTTCATAGTGCGCCACAAAATCGCTTCACGATGGGGCGATTCCCTCCCGGCAAACGGGGACGCAGGATTAACATGTTGACAGTGACGATGATTATGTGGTGCTGCTGCCCCAATTGCTTCACCTCCCACACGCTCTCACCCCTTCCCGCTCCACGGAGATGGCGAATACTGATAATAAATATCACGATGATGACGATAATCTGCGATGTCTAATAATCGTAATACAGTTTGCGAATTAATTCCCGAGCTTGTCGTCGAGCCGCTCGGCCTTCGTGCGGCAAAGTTTCCTCCTCGGCGAGCCGGCGAGCGTGTTCGAGTGCGTTCCGGCGTGAAGCGAAAGATTTGCAAGGCAGTTGACGCGAAAGCGAAAGGGAAAGTTTTCGCCACCGACCGATGGTTCTCTGCAGTTCAGTTCAGTCACCTCCCCCGTTGGGTAGGACTAAGCTTTGGCGAAAAGTTGGTTGAACGAACAATCTTTGATGTTTCTCGGCGACGGTTTAGAGTCAAGCTTTACGACCTGCGGAATCCTTCGGAACAGCTGCTGCCTCCTTTTTGTGCCAGATCACTATCGAATCCTTCGATTGCACTAGGTGTATCGGGCTATCAATCGCGCTACTGTGATGTATGAAGTGTTGTATAGTTGTGTAGGGAGCGGCTAAGCGACTGGGCAAGGATACACTCGTGAAAAAAGCGCCAAGAAGCCACCTTTCGTGCCCTGCCGGCCGATTAGATCCTCGCCGAAGGTAATAAAACCAAAACGAACCAAAATCCACCAGGGGATAGGCCTCCGCACCCCCAACGGCCAGAGTGTGCGTTTGTCCGACGAGAGTGTGTGTGTGTGTGTTTGTGAGCGGCCAGAAGTGGATTGTGTGATTATAGAGAAATAATGGTTCGCACGTCGGAAATTTAATATCTCCCAGCTTTCCACCCGGTTGGCGCAGGAGAATAATGTTCTGGGTGGCGGAACCCCTCGCGGTGGTGAAAGTTTACGGCACATAAAGTTACGCACCCTACGAGGAATGGCCGGGGCGCGGACGGTATCGGTCCGTTAGAAGGAAGGAACTGGTTGAAAAGGAATCCGAATACGAAAAAAAACATCTAAGAGATACACACAGCTGACGGTGGAAACATTTCGCCAACGTTAAAGGTAAGATATGAAGCACACAGCAAAAATAGTGATAAGAAAATGGAAACAAACATACCACCTCACAACACCCACCACAACTTCTTCCAACCAGTGAAAATTGAGGCCAGAGATTTCGGGACTTCATATAATTTTTGTTTTTTGTTTGTATTCCCCTTATTTCGTACTGTTGTTGTCTGAACCTTGACTCAGAGCGTTGTTTTGGGATTTTTCATTTCCACGCCTCCTGTGTTGTCGGTTCTGGGGAAAATAAAAATAGAACACCCCACGGGACGACGGAAAGTTCCTCCCAAGTGTTGTCGAAATTTACCCAAAACAAAACGTAAACTTTTTCGACACCTCGAACCTTTCTCTGACGTCGAGAAGAGAAATTCACTGCAACTGCCCCATTGTCCAGTACTGGTCTTTGGTGTTGATCTTCGGTGCGGAAAAGATTTCGGTGGTGGTCGTTCAAACTAAGGAGCGGGACGAAGCGACGTGGAGGAACTTGCTGACGTTTTTGTTTGCAAACAAAAATAATATTCCGCAAGGTCGGTCCGCAGTCGAGTGTCGTATTGCAGTTGGCTGCTGTAATTCAAACAAGGAATTTCATAAGTCTCCGCCATTCGCAACGCACTCCACTTTCCAACGCTTCCCCCCCACTTTTGGCAGTAGGTTTTTAAGTGGCCCGAGCTTAATAGGCTTTCGAAAGCCGAACCACCCCGGAAGCATGTAGCGCTGACGTCAGGGGGCGGATGGGGTGAAAACTTTTAACGGAAATGTCGAGTTGTCCTCCTTTCTCCGTTCGGACGGAGGTTTCCAGTAGCGTATCGGCTGTGGACAGGTGTCTGTGTTGTTTTTGTACGCTTCAAGCTGTTTGCTTTCACTTCCGGGTGGATTTTGTTTTTACTTTGCGGTTTTAAGGGACCTCCACACCTATATGGTGGTATTTTTCGATTAGAACTTATCTGTCCGAGCATGTTTCCACTTAGCATGGAAATAGATTTTCGACCAGATAATGCTGAAAAAACGAAAGAACATCAAACAAAACAAGCGTTGCTTGATTAAAGCTAATTCAGGCCGTAGATAGAATTTTTAGATTATGCAGAATATCCGAACATTCTTGTAAAGCTTCTGCTTGAGTTTGAATATAATCAAATTAATATGAAACTTGGTCTGCAGAATAGCAAATGATTTTGTACAAAAAGAGTATCATCTCTTACAACATTGGCTACTCAAGTGCGCATATGTTAATCCCTTTCTACTTTTTCCCAGCAGCATTTATTATTTAAAATAATCTCATGAGAGAACGACGATGAAATGTTAAATCTAATCGAATTAGTTTGATGCTACGCAGAATCAAATCCCTCGGCCAGTCCTCTAAAGCTATCGGTCCCTACTCCCCCTACGGGAGGTTTCTGTTTCATCCTCAAAATGGACGACCGGTCGCACTGTTCCAAAGTGCCATCATTAAATTAGCAATGCACATGAGAACCATTCGTCACAGGCACCCTTAATAATCACTTACAAAACAGCTTAACTACCCAATTATTAACCGCAGGCCAAGCCGGACAGCGTCGGCACTCAGGACATGCTCCGTAGCGACGGTTAAGTTCTGACAAACGATCCGGTGCCGGCTTCGCAGAAGGACTGTTCGTCCGACGACAATCCCGGCCTGCGGCTGTCTGTGCTGCGGGGACCGGGTTTCGGCCACTGTCTCACAACAGGGTCTACTTTTCTAATCTTGCCAAATGAGCGTTGGCAGAAAAATGGCCTTGTTAGGCTACCTACGGCCGGAACCATTAAGCGCTGCCCCTAATGAGACCTCTCGGACTCTCGAGCGCGCCCGCGTCTAGGGTATCCAGTTTCGCCTGTCGGAGGCCCACGCTCGTCTTCTCCGGGTAGGGCCCAAAACAAAATGCCAAACAATATCCTAGCGCCGTCGCAGGCGCGTGAGTCATTTATCAAACTCGAAGCATCCCCGTGGCGGGGCTCGAGCTCGCTGGGAACTGTGCACGTGGAGGAAAAGTCGTTTGACGATGCGATGAATTGGTGAAATGTATTCACGTCACCAAACGTAATGCGCTAAACCTGCCACGACGAGCCGCACGCTGGAGTTCATTGGATGTTCCAGACAAGAACGGTTGTTCCACGGCGGTGGCTGGCGGGATCATAAATTATCCCGAACTGGAAATAATCTACTGTTCATGAATACTAAAAACGAATTGTCTATCTCGCTCTCGTTTTCCCTCTGTCACTGGACTGCTAGAAGGTACAAGGAATTCGGTGAAATTTGAATACTCGCTGCCAAAGTCGGCAAGTTCTGCCAACGGCATTGCGAATATTTTGACCCAAGTAGAAACCGGAGCTCCCTTACGGTGGAAAACACGACGAGCAATTTAGTGACTTTTTGTAGGAAAAACATATTACACCAATTACATCTACTTGGAACATTTACCAAAGGTCATTCGAAACGATTTTTACACAACTTTCTCCGTCCAATTTTTTCGGCTCCACTGTAACTGGATACAGTTATGAGGCAGGCCCAAACAAAAAAAAACAGTGTTTTTTTTTTTAAAACGTCCAACCAGGTTAATATTTTCTTTTCTCTTTGCGAGAACCTCAAAACTTTCCACTGTTTATGGAGTATTTCTAAGTTCCTTCCGATGAACCTTGAAATCCTATCCGTCTCGCCCTTGGGTTGAAAGGGAAAGTGTGGTATGTGAAACTTCCAAAATTACGATCGGATGATACATCAATAAACCCTTTTTTCTTCACGCATCTAAATCGCCTATACCTATCAATAAATTTTCCCTATAGAACTGCACGGAAAAGGAATCAGCAAAAAAAAGGGCAACGAAACTGCGAAGGAATGCGTTTTCTATACTGTCCCACCGACTTCTGTCTGGCAATAAATCGGTTATCTAAAGTACGAAACCAAGGGGAGAGCCTTTGGAGAGCCAAATACCTTTGGCTAATATTCCGAACTTTCCCCGAGGACACATGGGAAGAAAAGTTTTCCCACATTCCGAGCACGTGAAGATTGTGTTATTAATCCACTTGACAATTGGCCGTAAACTTTTCGTGGCTATTTGATTGGCAAAATATAATTTTTTCCGTGAACCTTCCGAAATCCTTTTGTACCGATCCGATATTACATGACTGTTTTGTATTTCCACGTTGTTCAATAAGTAACTTATAAATAAAGTAATAATAAATATTAAAACAGCGATTGTCGCGTTTAAGCGCGTTCATAGTTAGGTAAACATATTTCCTTTACAATATATCATACGAAAAAAAACATTTGTTTTGTGAATATGAATCGTATCTCTTGCAACTTTCCACCCATTCTCACACACTCGAGCACAAGATGCTTCACCTCCATTGGGAGTGTAAAAAATGTTGATCCATTCGACAGGGTTCTAATAAGCATGCCGGCGCTCCAAACGTTACAAGACAATCATCGCAACTAACGACGGAGTCCCCGGGAGGATATTTGTCAGCTTCTGTCAAACAGCGCCACGGAACGAGGGCACACCACTTGAAAAAGAAGTGGATCCTCATTCTCCACACACACACACGGACACACTCATGCCATGCAAAGCAGTGAGCGGGAGGGTGGTTGGGGTAGGATTGAGTATGTAGTGGAGAAACGCCAGACGCAACCGACGCACATGATAAAAAGTTTTCCTCGAACTTTGGCCGCCGTATCATGGCTCCCGGCAGCGCCGTTTTTCCCCCCGGGGGGAAATGGACACCACCGTGAGCGTTTGACTCGTATGTTTCCACACGCTTCGGCTCCCCCCTTCCCACCGCGCCACTCCGGGGAACACTGTCTGTGGCCAAATGCCAAATGTGCTTACCTTGACAAAAGGAAGAAAAGGAAAGGAAAAAAATTGAAACAGATAAAATAGGCTTCCGGACGACTTTTCTGCTCGCCGGAAGAATGAAACTTTTACTCCTTTGAGTAAGGCTTTTCACGCAAGGAATCCTGTTTCGCCCATCGATGGGGCCCAACCGGTAAGCGATCCGCCACGTTTCGGTGTGTTGGTTATTTATGTCAACCATAAGTAAAATTTATAACCATTCTTATAACACTCTTCGCCTCGCGCCTCGCTGGTCATGGTGGGGGTTCAGGGTTCACGTTTTCTCCTGCCTCCTTTATACCTATATCATTATTCGCCACATCTTCACGATTGGACTTCGATCCTAATACTCGCCGTCGCACTAGTGGAAGGGAGAAGCCTCTAACCTTTCCGTTCTCGTCACAGTGCCGTGAATAATTTGGGACCATTATTGGGGCATTACCGGCAGGACGACCTTGAGCCCTTCAGCCGTGTCTTGACTTCCATTCACGTTTTCTTTCGCATCAACCGTATGGTTGATTCCGCCTAAACAACTGCTTCCTTTCTCTCGGTGCTCGCCCTGGGAGCAACCTTTTGAGCGTGAGGTCCCTTTACCCTTTAGGCATGAAGCCCTATCATAAGCCCATTTCCTTTGTTCTAGCCATATTCATGCGTGTAATGTACTTACAGTGCAAAGGGAAACGGTCCCTCCCCTTTCGGTTTCCGCCCAGAACGAAAGACTCCGACTAATAAGACCAACAAATTTAGTGCAGCTTGCGCAGGATGGAATGGTTCACTTATTTACCAACACCCCCCGCCGGGCCCAAATAACTAGGGTGGTGATTCTGCCGGGCATTATTTCAGCCTCACGAAAATGATCTTTTCCTGATAAGGACAGGTGAAATCCATGCAGGGCTCCGCACTGCTTCAAAGGATAATACGGGGCGATGTTGCCATTATTATTCTTTCTGTGTTGATTACATGAATCTTGCATCTTGCGGGAAGCACAACACATCTTGTTGTTGTTAAGCACAATTGGAGCACCGTGGGAGGGGTGCAACTACATCACAACAGCATCAGGGAAAGAGCATCATCTTGGAACCTTGATCGAAACCTTGGCTCCAGAATCTCTTGTGAACCAGGGGGGGCTTGATGTACACTTCCCGTACATTTGATTCATTGTCGACCGGGAACCGGAAGGTCGCGCGAGCGAATATTTGTTAACCCCTTTCAACCGAACCGCATCCACAGCTCGCCCGCCTCGCGCCAGCGGGTGGATCTCCGTCCGATATGATTTACGGGCCTTAAAACAATGCTCCGCTGAATCGAGCCAGGGTTTCGAGTAGGGAAGAAGTTTCCCCACACCATCCGAAAGCTTAGCTTGCGCTCATGCCATCGCTGTCGACGACTTGGAAGACGTCTTAGAAGGCGAAGAACGAAAACTAACGGCAACCGAGACGGTGCCTTTGTCTTCATTTGGGCAAGCTATCGCACAAGCTATATTCCTTGGGAGTGGTAGCAAGTGGGCAAGTGGGAGGACGGGGTCGGGAAACGTGGCGATGATTCATATCAAGGAAGCAGGAGGCTAACGGCGAACATGATTCGTGACAGATCGCAACATTTGAACATGCTGTATACGAACAAACGTCACTTGCACGGGACATGCGTACTCGTGGTGGGATCGTTCGAAAATACCTCCACGGCCCGATAAGTTAAACTTCCCTCCCAGGGAGCAGCCACGGTACCAAAGGAGCCACCCATACCGGGCGCGAGCGTCAGTGCGGGGAAAGTTCCTCCAGGACGACGTGGTGAACCTTCTGGCGCGGGATCGTTATCGAGTTTTGTGGAAGAATCTCAATAAATGAAGTGTGAGAAAGTTATGAGCGTGTGTTTAACGACATAATTTTCCTCCTAACGACACTTTTCACACAAAAAGTCGGTTGTCCCGCGGATGGCCCCGCGCGCACGTGCATGGCTCCAGTCTCAAGTCTAATGGGCGAAAGTTTGTGTCATTTTTCGCCATTTGCCGCTAGCGCAGTATATTCATTATAATTATCTGCATCAAAAATCCACCCACGGAAGCGGTGACACGTTTTCCAGTGGGCACGTATAATGGATACGGGTACAGATAGCTGCATTAACGTTTCCGTTGTGAAACATAAGAGACGCAGCTTTTAGTATAAAGCTCGAAATAAACATTTGAAACCCAAACTTATGTTTATAGTACATCACCGTATTCTTCGACCGGAATAAATTTCCTTAAGCCACTCTCTTGAACTTCTCAATCCCAATTACCTAATTGGGTTTCTGAAATATTCCATCCTGACTAACCACTCCGAAGTTTCTATGAATAAATAATACAATTTGTTTAAAAAGCCAACTTTAATTTAATAAGACTGCGATGATCCTAGATGAATTGTATATTAGTATTGGAGAAAACACTCCAACTGACACAATATGAAAGTTTGTTTTGAGGGACTGAGCGCCTTGAAAGGAAAGTGCTAGAAAATCAATGTCAAAACTATGACTTTAGACTACATTTTGTATCGCCTTCACCAGCAAAATTAGACAGAAATAGATTTTAATCCGGGAAAAATTCGCTGTCTTCGATACACTGCAGTATTTGTTTGGGCATTAATTTTGTATCGCATAATCCTCATCCAAAAACTTTACCGAACATCCCACCGACGCCGAAGAATGTTGTATACTAATCTCCACTTGACGAAACAGCACGAGAAAAAAAAAGATGCTACACGATGTCGAAACTTCCGAATACACCTTCATCGTCTTCCGCGGATTTTCTAGCCCGGCCTATCCCGCATTCCCAATGTTGAATGCATTAACAAATTAATTTCTCGTGCGAACGCTCTACCCCACAACCGACTTCCACGTTGTCAACGGTGACAGGACGGAAGTTGGCAAAGTGTTTGGCAACTTTCAGGACACAGAACTCTTCCTTTGCCGCCCCCTTTTTGAGAGAAACGGGGAGTAACTTTTGTGGAAGAGTAATTTTTAAACAGGCCTCGCTTCCCGGTTTCCTTCTGTACCGTTCCCGTTTTATCCTTTCCCCATGTGATGCTCGAGATGGTCCCCGGTCTTCTTTTCCACACCTTGTTTCTTTCTGACCTTGTTTTGTTGTTGAAGCGCGTAAAACACTCCCACGAGACTCCGTTTGGCCTACTTTGAGCCCGGGGAAACACGCGCTTCCTGGAAAAAGCAGTCACTAATCAGCCGCCACGGAGCTTTCATTCATGCCCACCGATTCTTTAAAGCCTGCCCCGCTCATCGCAAGCGGGGGATACCAAATGAAAATGGACAGCAACAAAAGTAAAGTAAAGCCATCGCTCAGATATTACAGAAAGTTTTTACCCGCCCCCATCGATTTAGAAAGACGTGATGGTTTAGAATCAGGATCAACATACGAGAATCGTAGTAGGCAGCGAAAGGACACGGAGTGAAACATTTCTAAAACAAGCATTAATCGTCTCCACGCCACCAGTGTGGGGGAACTTCGAAATGGAGGCAACTGGTTGGGAAGGAAAATTCAATCCTCCCACATTAGAACATACCCCCACAGAGGCAACGCATTGCGTAAAGTGGAGGAAAAAAACCCAAAAGTAACGTCGGGTAGACGAATGGTTCCCTTTTGCAGAATGGCATTTATTGTTACACGATTAGATTTTTATTTGTTTTGCAAACGATCCTCAAAGTATAAATGATTGAAATAGGGGCAATTTCACGGGCGGATCCGTACGAGACTCCTAATTGGGTGAAGTTCGCCAAGTTTTTTTCAGGCGTCGACAGGAGAAAGGAGGTTTGTTTCTATCACCAACTTTTCCCGTATTTTCAACAGCGAGGCCCTCACAACGTGCCCCGGAAGTTAGGGCGATACTGTGAAAATATACCTTGTAATAATCTCGTTGGATGATTGTTCTTCCTGTAAAAAATATATTAAAAACACCCGAATTTACTGAAAACGAATGCTACCGAAACTAGCATGGAGACCATGGAGACCATGGAGGATATTCTCATTGCTTTCTCGGAACATGTTGTTCCGTTTGATATCGAAATAATTTTTATTCACCGGTTGTTTTCGTTCTAAGCTCGGACCGAGCTCGGACTTTTATTTTCCCATCCATCTGCACGCGAAGGCAAACATGCATTTCTCGAGAAAAAGTCAAGCTCCGTCTCAAGCCACGTAACGTACTCCAAATGGTGAACAAATATCTTCAACTTTATTACATTCTCGATAGCGCCTGACGTCTTTGTTCTTGCTCTCTGGTCGCACTTTATGCAGACACACACACACGAAGGACAAAACCTCCCATACATGCACGCACGTGTAATGAAACGGGGGCTCACATTTCATTTCACCGTTGGGTGGATGGTTTTATTGAAATTTTTCCTATCTGCATCGACGACGACAACAACGACGACGACGACGACGGCACGGGCGGATTTTTATATCCTCCCGTTTCGATCAAAGTCTGCTGCGACGGCGATGTCAGCTTGGATTTCGACGACTCGGATCCGCCGGACAGCTTGGACAGCGATTTCTTGTAGCACATATGTGTGGAAGGACCTGGCAGGAATTGAAGATGAAATGGCCGTTTTTCCTTCGCAGCTCGCCCGGGAGATTGCACAACAAAATCGCCCCCCCCCCCAACCCCCCGACCCATCATCATTCGGAAGGGAGCAACCATTTAAATGGTACGGCTTGCCCACTGCAAATAACAAACGAGCGAGATGAGGCGAAACAAAGGAACGCCAGCAACCATAACACTAAAAGAGATATGTCATGGCCACAGCGGCCCATCCACCAAGGGCTGAATGGAGCATCGAGGGCTTAAAGTGGAACGCGAACGCCAGGCAGAAGAATTGTGCCATCGCCCTGGGACCGACTGGGGTTTGAAGAGTGTAAAAGGACCTCTGTTGCCGGGGCAAAAGCAAAGCAAATGTGCAGACAAACAAAAATGCAAATCATAAAAAACAACCATGTCTTGAAACGCAAACGAGACAGAACGAATCCCGGATGAGGATCGAAAGAATGATTTGACGTCCTAGCGGCGAACGTGACGGCTTTGGCTTTGACTTCGTCTTTTTCGGTTGAAAAATAAATCTTGAAAACTCGGCTGCTGTGTTGTATACACACACACACACACGCTCTGGAGAGTAATTTTGACAGTGCTGAATATGAATGACAGTGCTGAATACATCAGCGGCTGTTGTCAGTATGTTTTCTTTCCATTCCCCCGGTACGGTTTCGCTGTTGCAGGCAATTCCTTCGCAGCGAGCAGCAAGAAAATGCAACGCTTCAACTCTGAGGCAACTGGAGAAAGGATGTTGCAGCTTTTTTAAGCATGCTTCCGGAAAGCAAGCATGCTCAACGATATGAGCGTGAGCCTGCAAAAGGCAACTACTCAGAAAATAAAGAGTAGTAGTGTATCAACAAAGATTCATTGGAAGCGGACCACAATGGCAAAACATCAGGAATTGACTGTTGGAGGATTTTGCTATTTTTATTTGAATCCATCTTCATACGATCATCTTTTCTGAAAACTGTCTATTGACGAGTTGGACAGTATTCCAAACAATGTCATGAAAGAATTCATGTTTTTAAGATAATAAATCAAAAGAGACATTTCTCTTTATTGTATAATATGTTTTGGTAATGCTTTTTCAAATCTACATATTTTCATGTGTCAGTAGGAACTGATTGTGGACAATAATCCTACATATCATTAAGCTGCTCTAGCATCCAACATATTTTATTATCTATTGGAAGTTTAAGCACGTTGTAGCAGTAAAAAGAAAGCATAGAATTATAATGTTGAGTAGCCACTGCCCAGTTCATTTCGTCTTATTAGCCGCAATCAGAAAAGGGGCAATCTTGTTTGGAAATCATTATCATAAAATGCTTTCGTAAACAAACAGCAAACAATAAAGGAAATAATTTACGTAATTCATGAAGACCTTTACCGAAAAGCAAACCACCGCCGCCGGCGGTCCTTTTTGTTCAATCTAGTTTTATTTTGGTACAGTGTATTGGAAGAAAACAAAAAACTTCAAGCCCTTCCTTAACAGCCAAATAACCATCATCCACAGCCAGAAACCGGTCAATTCTTCGGCATACTTTTCGCTCGCAAATTGCACCGGCCAAACTTTCCGTAATTGGATAACCGTTTCGACTAGCAACGGGCCGACCAGAAACCTTTATCTGCCTCAATCATTTTCAGAAGTCGAATCAGAGGAAAATGCTTCCTCCGGGGCCGCTTCCTGCTAGCGGCCGGCACTACTGGCTTTAATGCTGGCGCACGGTATAATCTGGCCTGGCGCACATGTCCCAAGATACATTTTCTTGAAACTACAAGAACGCTGCTCGTGGGAGGGGAGGAG
>JAOEFI010000004.1:1808272-1826682 GCA_034621735.1 Anopheles plumbeus | reverse complement strand
ACGAAAGACAGGGCAATTAATCTCATATGTAGAGCAATTAGCAATTTCACACATCGTTTATCGGAAGTGGAGAACTTCATTCCAACACATTCCAATCTATCACTATCTTAATTTTATTGCTAGTATGTGTGCCGTGTCCACAGATTGCTAGACGCCCAATCCTCGAAAGAAAACATACAGAAGTCAACAGCAACAGAAGGGTCTTTTAAACTTGATAAACTGGGCAAAACTTCAAACATAATCAATTAATCAACTTTCAAAACATTCTCAACACAAATAATCGTCCGGAGCTTTCCCCCGGGGCGAAAATGCAATCTCCGCCACCTCCCCCAGCGCCGCCTTCTCTTTTCCAAGGTCCATCACGCCCCTTCCATCTGCTAACAAGCGTGTAACGACACATCCATCCCCCGCCAGCGAGGATCTCCGATCGATGTTCAATTCCCAGGCCGGATGCTGCCAACAGCATCGTATCCTTATCGTAACGGCCTCGAGGGACATGCTCTGCCCTGCTTCTCCCCATGACACATGCTTGTTCTGCACCCTGATTTGTTGTACGGGTGTGCGACAGGGTGACTGTCCCGGAGCGAAGGGCGGGCACGACAACAACACCCGGGACGCTCGGGGTTCGATCATTTATCCTGCCGACTGACATCGGTCTCCGATGGCCGTTCCGATAGCACACCCGGGGCCGCAGCTATTCCCGGAGCTTCTCCGGACGAGCATCACGGAAAAAATAAATATACAAACATCCAACAACATCCAATGATGTAAAGGAGCGGCACCCAAAAAAACCAACAAACAAATCCGACATCCATCCGAGATGACGATTAGAACCGACGAGTTCTCCCGATGCTGCCCACTAGGTTAGACTGGCTCCCTTCGAGGGCCCCGGCGAGCGGAACAAGATATATGGTCAAAAATTCATTATTGATGGGATTCGATGCTTCGGCCCGAAGTTTTGGCTTCCTTTTTTTCTCATTTCCTTTCCGTCCTCCTTTGCATCGACTTCCGACGAGCGCCCGAAAGCGCTGAGTGTGCCCACTTTGCCGAGACGAGTGGAATGACTGCCCGAACTACAAGGTCAACCCCGGATATCCGGTTAGGGACGCGGCATCGGGCATTGCCCGGTCGAGAGCAGAGTAAACTATTGATGCACATGTAAGCGCCGAGTATGCGCCCGACCAAACACAACAACGTGTAATGAAAAGAGAAAGAAAAACAACTCCTCCATCGATGGTTGGAGTTCGGGCGGGGAAGCGTACGGGAAAACTTTCGGCATTTAGTCAGCAAAATTTAATGTGTTTCTTGCACGGGTCGGCAAAAAGTGGTGGAAAAATAACATCCACCAGGGAACATGGTTTTGCATCTCGCTACTAGACAGCTCGTTGAAAACCTGCGATGTTTAGATTTTTCAAACATTACCTTTTGACGTTTGGAACAAAGGGGCATGCTGCGATCCGTCCGATACTTGCTCGGTACGCCATTTTTTTTGTGTGGATCCGTCACTACACACCACGGGGGCGTTGCTAAAGTTAATCGAAATGTTTCTCCATGTGCTGCTCGTTATGCGTGGGCAGGGTTTTTTCTCGTTTGTGGGTAGAAATGGTGTTTCTTGTTTGCTCCTCTTGCCTCTTGTTCGCTATCCATTCATTGTGAATGGATCAACTTCCACCATGTTTGTTTTAATCATGACAAACCGCACCAGTTTCGCTCCCGGGGAAAAAGACGATGCCGAACTGGGGCGGGCCACCGATAGCGAGGGAAAAGAAAACCCGCATTGATAATCATTCAATTTTCCCGAATCAATCAACTTTCCCAAAAGGCAGCCCGGCAAGATGGAACGGATGGGAATATTTATGTATGCCCTTCGCATAATCGAGAAACAAAAATCTCACCCCCCTTCACTCGGTGACTTTCGGGGTGCTCCAAGAAGTTCGTCCTTCTTCGACCCTGCGATACTGGTGATGGACGAAATTCCTGACTATCATTGAAAGGCATCTGCTGGTCCATACCCCGGCGTCAACGCCCTTGCTTACACTATTGATTGCTCTGCACCTTCCCAGATGTGGTGCGCGGAACGTCGAAACTTCGGAGCATCCAACCGAGGCATTTGCCAGAAAGTATTTCATCCCCTTCCCGGCCTGCTATATTGTCTCTCGCTCGCTGTGCACTTCTCGGGGCGCGATTTTGTGTGCACGCCATTTTATTCTCATCTACCGACAGGATGTGCTTCTATTCACCACCGTAACGGAGTCATGTGTTGCGGTGAGCCTCACAAGAAAAATACACACACACACACACTCCGGTGATCCTCCGATGTCGTAAAGCAGCGACGCTCGAACTAGTCTCGAATTTAAGACAAAACTTCTGCACAGTAAACTCCGCCGGTGGACCAGTTTATCAGCATTGCCGCTGATAGAACGACGATAAACGAGCATGAAGACGACGACGACGACGGTGACGACGATGGATTTGGCCGTATGCTTGTGTTCCGTGCCGAACCAGGTTGCAGTAAAACTTGCGGTATGCGGTATGCGGTAACACGGAAAAACTCACCGGTGAAACTTTGAACGCAAAGACGAAGGACGGTGGGACATGGTGCGGCGAAAGTGAAACGCTCGGGGAAACACGAACACCGAACTGAGCAACTCTTATTGGGTCGTCCCTGGATTTCGCCCAAGGGCATGCAAGCGAGTCGCATTTGTTCGCATTGGGGAATCAATTGGAAAATAGTCTCCCGGCGTGTCTCGAGATTTGTTGATCAAGGCATTTTATTTTGATTATGGCTGGAGGATGGAAAGTCACAAACGAAACCAATCGATTTGCCATAAATTTATCGAATGGGTGTTTCATAAACTTCCATCGCACGAGAATTAAACTCGGTCAATCATTGTTATAAACAATTGCGGAATTTAAAACCACTTCAAAACTGTTCGGAATATTTATATTTAGTTAGAAGCTGATTAAGCATAAAGCATGGGTAGAAATCGAATGGAAATTCGAAGCAAATCTATTCCAATAAATAAAACCCTTATGCAGACGACTAATAATTCAAAGGGATTCTAAAAGTTGCTCAAGGGCTACTATCGAATGAATTCGCTTGCCATTATAAAAATATATTTAAAAAAAATCCATTTCCACCCCATAACAATCGTTTAATCAGCGGTGGACGTTAATCTTATTTAAAGTCGGCCGCGGTTGGTCAGCCCAGCGGTCGTTTACCAGCATCCATTATTCATGTGGCCACTCGAAAACTATTCATCAAAGCCGCTGCAATGGGCGTCATAATTTACGCCGAATAAATATTTCAATAAATAGTCATTTAGCGCGTCGAAACAGGGCGCGAACTGCATCGACAGCGCCATCTCGCGCCATTATCGTTATTGGAGCATTTCCAGCGTTTTTAACACCAAATCGTGTCATCAATCAAGCCCACTTCCGCGGCCCGGAGCCGAGAGACAAGCGCCAATCACTACAATGTCAATAATTTACCATTCGAAATTGGATGCATTATTCATGCGCAGACTGCAGTGACAACGGCGTGGTAGTGTTTTTTTTCTCTTTTACAACCCCATCATTTGATTGCCGGTTCAACCCCCGGGTTTTGTGGGAGTCAATTGATAACCGTCCGATGCTTCCGATGCTGAAGTAGCCGGGTGGTGTGTTTCGAAACATTCCGGCAGCATTTAATCTGCACTCGACAAACCCATCACACTTTATTGAGTTGGTATTTGACTTGCTGACCTCGCTACCTTTCGACCGACACTGTCACTGCTGATTCCCAAAACCCCTCTGACGTGGCTGGCTATATGAAATCCAAATTCCACTGTCCTACCACTCAAGCGACATCGGTCTGGTTTATGCATATTTGCCAAATCACAGCCACAAACCGGCATCGATCGGTTTTCAAATCATGCTGAATATGGTTTTTCAATTGCCCGCCAATGGGAGGCCAATGAACCTCTCCGACAGAGCCCCACCACTACCACCACCAAACGTACAGACCCGCATGCCAGCTCGGGCAGACGGGATTTTCCCCGTGATCGGAAATTTCAATTTGTTCATTCAAAATTTATTTAGCGCAATAAAGCATAATAAAATAATCCATTAAACAGCTCGTCGTCTCCGGGCCGCCGGGCGTTCCGTTTCCTTTTGCAAATCCGTTTCCTGCCCTCCTGCGCCTCTCCTGTCTTCTGGCCACAAATATAGGTTCTTCTTCATCGGCTGGAAAACGTCGGGCGATGCCCCTAAAGGCATCGTGTCGGGATTAGAAATTCAAGGCAGACGTGCACTGGAATGGGCCACGCGTCCTAGTCCCTATTTCTAGGATTCTGCATTAGTGTGCCGTCCGGGGAAGGAATTGGTGTCGATTGGGGAAGGGGCGATTGGCTTGATCAAGCGACTCTAATCATAGATTATGAATGCACTTTTAAAAAGCCTGCCGTGCGGGATGGTGGAAGAATTCCAGACGAAAGAAACGCCAGCCGCCGTTTCCCAGTTTCAGTTCTTATGTGTTTTGGGTACTCCCGTGTCTAGCAGGGCGAAGCCAACGTATATAATCAGAAACAAAAAAACCCAGATGAAAGCATGGCAGAATCTCGGAAATCTCGGATCGTTTTAGAAGAAAAATTCTCGCAAACTGAAAAGGGCTTCATTTTTCCCACATTTCATTACCATTTACCAGATTACACATTCATAAATGTAGGCGTCTGAGTGTTCTCCGCCCGTTCATGCCGACACCTAATAAGCTCCGGTACTTGATTTTAACATATCGACAACATTCATCAAAATCTTGCCAAAATCATGAAATTCAATGTTCAACAGAAAAGAGAAGCTCACCAATATGCAATTGCGCCGCAAACTTTGTGTGCCCAGAACCAGGAAGCAGCCTTGGCGGATGGAGGAAAGGGCTGTGAAAAGATGAAAGAAAAATATTTTTCAATAATATGACAGAATGGAAAAACATACCCCGATGGGGAAAACCAACAAATGAAACTAACATGAAATAATAAAAGCTAAAAAATATATATCAGCAAAATGATTAACCTAGTTGCGAGAGTTTTAGTGTTCGGGCAGGAAAAACTTTGTCCGTGTCACGGCACAGAAAAGCCGGGCAATATTTTCCCGTTAGAGAAGCGATACGGTGGGGGAGGAAGAAAAAATCTAGCCTCCTAATACACCGAAACTCTCGCACAGAGGTTTGCTAGCAATTATCGCAACAGAGTGGCCGAAGCGGCTGGTATGGGGTCCTTTTTTTCTTTTACGACCAGAAAAAGGTTATTCTCGTTATCCTCCGTCCGGACGGGGGGAAAACTGGGCGCTCTATAGTTCCTAGCGATGTTCCGCTCCCTTTGGTTTATTTTATGTTTATTGGATTAGCTTGTCCGAGGGCCGATGGTTTCACGGGCCGCACCGGGATGCAGGACGGTACCGTGCCCGACAGAGTGTCCGAGACAGTGTCCGCAGGACTTGCTCCGGGCCGCCAGCAGTGTTTGATGAATAAATCATAAATCAATTTACGCTCATATGGCCCCGTGTGCAAAGGCGTGTTTGATAGCGCTTCTCTGGCGTTCGCCACAAAGCGGCCGGGAACGGTGTCCTATTACCAACCCACACACACATACACACACACACTGTCCCGTGGGTGTTTTTTTTCCCTATCTATATGTGCATTACCATCGCTGTTTTATTGATCGAATGCCAATAGTCTATGTTTTCCCCCTTCGAGGTTCGAGGTTCGAGGAGTTCGAGGATCGGTGGCCGCATTATGCTTCGAGCCAGACGTCTGACACTTTCTGTCTCTTCCTGCGCCTCGCTCCCTCTCTCTCTCCCACGGTTCACTTGCCTCCGCGACAGGCTACGAGTTCCGGACTGGCTTTGACAGCTGTCGGAACCGGACCAGGACAGCTATTTGATTAATTAACCTACTTTCAATTTATTGTCGCTTTAGAGAAGCGCAAGCGTTCCAATAATCGGTCGACTAACGAGACATGCGTTCCAAAACGTCCGATTTTTTTTTTGCATGTCCCAGAACATTGCCCTCGTGTTCTTGTTCATGGACACACTGGCAAAAACTTTGCCGTGAAACAAAAAAGAACTCGGCAGCTAAAAGGTTCATCTAAAACTACTCACACGAACCCTGGAACGTTCCGGGTCTGCGCAATGCGGGCGTCTCATTTGCGTAACTAATTGACGCGAGGGATATTTATTCACTTTCCGCTACCCGGCCTTTCCGGCCAAAAAGCGGACCGAGCAAGGACATCGTCAAAGGACCGACCGACCCGGTCAACCCTCGCGAGCAGTCATCGCCTAATGTGTGCTTCTCGTTAAAATCCCCGTTTCCTCGATGGCAAATATCACAATGTTTCGAAACCGGGAGTGCTTGTAAAGGGAACACACACACACACACACACACACAGAAAAAACGGAACCTCAAACGGATGTACCTTCCGCCGTACTCGGGGCTTGTGCTGGCCGACCGGTGCCCGTGCATCTAATCAAGGAGCGGCACACAAAATGGCTTCAATAAAGGCCTCCTGTCCACTGCCGCTGATCCCCGAATATTAATGAATTCCGTGCCGCATCCGTTTCCGCACGATGAAACGCCGGATAAGCTCCGGTGATGATGAGACATTTTTCTAATCTCTCCTCGGGGAGGGATTTTAATTACTCGGCGTGCACAAAAAGCGTATCCCTGCTCCCGGGGGCTGCTTTTCGGTCGATTATCAATCGATTGGAGTTCAGTGAACCGTTCCGGCCACATCCGGTTCCAGATTCGATTATGGTGGGCGTGTTTTGAGACCGTGGTTGTCGTGGAGAATTTTCCTTTAACGGAAACGTTAACTAATTCTTTTGCAAATCTATGAGTCAGTATGTTACGTGCACAGCCATTTGTAAAGGTTAGTAAACTGTCCTATACAAATAACTGCCAAGGGCTCGGATTGGGCAATACTCGCAGTCTTCTATTTTAATAGCAAATGATATTTTTATTACCTCACGAAACCAACGATCGTTACTCATGATGGTTCGTGAAATATATCCCTTTTTCCCACATACTCTTTTTGGTGAATCCATTGTTTTCATAAAATATTGTTCAAATTATTCCGAACGAATATCCTTTTACTGTTGGGAACATTTCGCAGGAAATCATTGTTATGAAACGAATGTTTGCACTCTCAACGGGCTATAAGATGCTCGAACAATTTATTGGCGATGCATAAAACACATCTTACCATGCGCCCACGTCCGGGTAGCATGATTCCAGCCATAGCCATAGCCATAATCATTGCCCGAGGACAATTTCGGGAGGAAGGAAAGTATGAGCCAATAAACGCACCGATTCATTTTTATCACCGTCGCAAGCAAGAAGGATTCGTGAAAAGATTAATCTTTTTTCGATTTTCGCCCACCGCGGGGCAGGTTGGTTGCCCTCGTTCGCCCTTTCTGCGCACGGTTCCGCAAGTGAAACGCACACCGGCTGGCAGCGGCTTTCGCCAGCATCGTACGACGCACTCCCGTGTGGTTGAATGATTTGTTCACTAAACGAAAGAAATCCGCTTCATCCCATTTGATCCCTTCTGGCGGTGGAAAATAACCCCAACCCAACCGCCAGCAGCGAACTCCGGACGCCATGGACCACTGGGGAACGGTTTGCTGGCTGCGTTTCGAGTAAATTCGTTAAAACCGAAAAGTCGTACGTTCCATTCGAGGCACGTCCGCAATACTTAACATGCCGCACCATTATTGAGGCAAAATACTATTGATTTAGGCCCGTTTCGCTGGATTCCGTGATTGCGTGCTGGCTTACGCGGGCGAGCTTGTGTTGCCCTCCCCTCCGGGCTTACAGAGACCGGCCGTGAAACGGCATGCGGTTTTTCCCGATTCGGATCGCGATGCTCGGAAACGGTTTCGGGCGATTTGACGGCGCGACAACCGAAAGCACTACCGATGGATGAATCAAATTATCGAACATGATACGCGAAATTCGGTGCTCGAACGGTAGATATTACTGCACACTGATTGAAGTGGCTTGATGTTGCAATCCTTCTGAAATACCCACAACATTCCAAGGCTGGTGGGTTTTATTGGGAGTGTTGAGTTGTTTCAGAAAAGAAAAACACGGCAGCATCCAATTTTGAAATTTGAATTTTTTGAAATGTTTCCATTTTGTTTCCAGTTTCCAGTTGTAACACACAATTTGTCAAATCGAATTCGTCGATTTACAATAGTGTCTAAACATATTTTTAAGACGCATTATCAAACAGTATGATGTACAATAGCATTATTATTGGATGGTTCGCGTGTAATTTGACTAATTACTACACGAAGCGTTGATCACATTTTTTCGCTCCAAAGTCAATAACAGCTCCTCAAAAGGTCACTAACACGAAACATCCCACCACTTGAATTCAGCAAACAAAACATGGTCCTTTTAACGAATCTCCTAATTGAACCATATAAGGAATCCTCGTTTCACCGGGCAACATCTTTTCACGAAGAACCATTGTACTCGCCGAAAGCATGAAACGGCATCATTTCTCTTACACGACTGCTTCTCAACGCGTTGCGAAAATGACCGATATCAACACTGTCTCGTCAGACCCTTGCCCTTTCCTGATGTTCGCAGCTAAAACCCACTCCACTCACAAACAACCGGGCGTCTCCATCGTTCTCGTGAAAGTATCCCCCCACGTGCCACGTGGCACGCAAAGTATCAACCAGTCACCTTTCGTTTCATTTATTCACCTAATGAACTCATCCAATGATAACATTTATTGGTGAAATTATGCTCCCCCATTAATTGGTGGAACCCTGCACGCAGGTCACACGGGCGGCTAGGCTAGCACCCACCCACTACGGTGGGGCGTGACGAGCGCCTGGCTGGCGTTAGTGTATCGCTATCACGCTACAAAAGCAACGTTAATCACATTGCCAATTGATGGCAGGAAGGACCCCCTGCCGGCGGGTGGGGGCGAGGTGGATACGAGCCAATGACAGTGGCACCCTCTTGAGCGGGGAAAAACAGCAGAAAAATAACACTCGATATGGGGTGAAGAGAGGGGATATAGGGAACAAAAAAGAACCACCAACCACCAACCTCGCACGCAGCTTCAACACCCGCGGCCAGCATCGTCATCGGGTTCAGCTTTAAGCGCTCCGGGAACACGGCGTTTTAGCAGCCCGGCAGACTATTAGCCGGAAACGGATCTCACGAGTGCTCGTTACCGTTTGCCCATCCCCGGCATCGTCATCGTCATCGTCATCACCCCCAGCCGAACGCTTAGCAGCCAAGCTTCTCGTTGCTTGATCCTTGGCACGTTTGGCTGGAATGGAGTGGCACTAGCTCCAGTGCGAGCATCAACAACATAAATACATTATCGTGGTTTTCCGACCAGTCTGTCCCTGTCTCTCTGTCGATTCGCTTCGTCAGTTTATTGTCTCTATCTCTCATCTATTCGCTCAACGGTCCAGTTGTCTATTGTGTACGATCGTACGCGCACTTGCGTTCCATCGGCATCCATGGGGTCGATGATGTTTGCTCGCTTGATTCGGTAACAACCTTAATAGGATAAATCATTCCACAGAATTTGCACCAAATGTTTGGAATCATGATTAAAATGGGCCGCCCCACTCAGACGGCTGTTGGCGTTAAGAGGAAGCTATGACTGGCTCCTCGGTGGGAGGATAACGGAGAAATAAAAACACGGCACAAGAAAAACAAAACATCCCCGACCCGGTCTACGCACAACACCCGGGAAATGTCCCCGGCCGTGTCTGCTCTTCTACACGGTTTCGTAATATTTGTCTTTCGAACTTAATTAGCAAGCCTACTGATGTTGAACTAACGAAAGGAACTCGACGTGGATTAGAGTGGGCACTAGCAAAGCAAAAACGACCATAATAAAAAAAAAGTCGACCGACAAACAGCCGCTCTCTGGTTTTCTCTTCTTCATTACAGAAGGCTCAAATCAGCAGTCCGCTGGACCTTTGGCCAATGTTGCGATTTGTTTCGAAAACGGATCAAAAACTCCACGATTGCTCGACGGTAAAAGCGCCCGTACGAAACATGATAATTTTGGTTTTTACATTCTCTTCTCTTCCAACTGGGAATTGGTGTTGCGTTTTTTCAACCAACCTCCATTATCCTCCACGTAACACGTAATTAGTTGGCATAATCTGATTAAAGTATGCTTTAAAACTGAGAGCAATTTTATTAACAAAAACTGGAGAGCCAACATTGCGGCCACACAATTACCCGTATCCATTAAAGCTATTCTGGATTTTTTTTTATTACATCATAATTTAATAAAAATACACGTAACAAAAGCAAAATCAACAGCAAAATCGTAAGCGCTCGGGGTCAATTAATATGTTCCATAAGCGGGAACCCTATTTATCACGCCGATGATTTCGATGAGCATCGCACCGCAGAGCAAAGCAAAGGTTATTTATGGCCATCATCAAACATGAAAGTAATTAAAAATAATATGTCTATATGTCTCCTTGTGGTCAGCGAAGCGAACCTATCCAACCTGTCCCCAATGGTGCGCGTGGTGTTATTTTACAATTAACCGCTTAAAGCGAGCTTCATTTACGCATGGAAACAACCTGCATCTTTCGGAACATTCAACCACAACCATTGGCCCCGATCAAACACACACATACACTCGATTGCTTCACCGCGTAATGAACAGATCAACCGCCAGTTATCATAGCCCCCGGAGGGGGATTGAAATATAATACCGTTTGTTAATAATTGTTAAGTAACGGCAGTAACGATGAAAACATCACACCCACATTTTCACCTCGATTGCCCGACGGTTTCCCGTGGCAGGGAAATTCCACCCACCGCTTGTCAGTCCATCGATAGTATGCCGTCCGGGTGCGGGTTCGAATGCTAACGGGAATCAACCATCCGTACGCCGGGAGAATTTCACTTTAATCGTTAACTTTAATTGCACCTCCCGCTGGAGGACACAAATCGTAATTAAATGCATTCTCTCATTATCTTCATTATGCTTCCCCATGGATCTTCAATTGACTGCAGTCGTAGAGAAGCTCACCAAAAAAAAAAGGAAACCAACGAAATTCTTTCCGTTAAAGACATTCGAATAATTCCAGCTGGAAGGGATTCCCCACAGCACCGGCAGTGTGGTTCCATTCCCAAGCATACATTGTTATTGCTCCGGGGTGGAAGATTCATAAATCAGATATATAGGGTATCAGATAAATTATATTCTACATCCTGTCACCAACCGACCACGGATCAGAGATGCTACTCTATGTAAATACATTATCTCGCATCTCGCTATGTAAGCACACCAATTCCCTGCGTCAATACTGATCATCAATATTCAAACAAAAGCAATATCCCACACAACCAAACACACACACACACACACACACGCACGCACACATATTGAAATAACCGTAAACAAAATTCTCCCTTCACTGCACTCTCATTAAAGCCTGTCCACCAATAAAGCGCCTGCAATGTTATGTTTCACTTCTCTCGGTAGGTTCCATCGCACCCATTTCATTGGACCCGGAACGGGGGAAGAATCAAGCAAAAGTTTACCATCGGCAAATCATCAAACACGTCCCCACGTTAGTAGCGGCAACAGCCGGACACCGAACGCGTCCAATCTCGGAAGCCGGCGTCGGTTTGTACGAAACATCGAGCAGGCATCGAAGCAAACACGGGTTGTGCGAAGCGTGCTGCTCCCGAGAGTGTCCTGCAGGACCACCGTACACCGTTTTCCTGGCGCCGAAAAGCTACCGTTCCTTGACGACCTCCGGTGGTGCGGCCGATTTACGAAACACGAGATCGAAGGACTGCAGCCGGCCGAACACTAGGTCCAAATCCCGCAGGTAACCGGAACCGGGTTTCGGTAGCCCGTAACCATTACCTGGAAGGTGCACGTGCGAGTGATTTTTTTTTTGGTTGCGTTTTCCTCGTGGGTAGAGGGGGCAGAAGGTGGAAAACATGCACTCGCCGGACTGCGAAAGATAACGCGAGTAATGTAGTGAATCGAGCATGGACACGGGCAACATCGTAGCGGAAGCGGATTCCGGCTCGCAGGCCAGCGGTGAATGGGCGGAATTAGACCGGAACATTCGATTGGGCCAATCGGTGCCGGGCGACACGTCCTGCAGCAAGCGCCGTTTCGCCGTTGGATGGTCGTTACGGGGCAAAACGAAGAAACGGGGAACGGAACCCGATACCTTCTTACCTGCAATGTTGCTTGTTCGTTACGCCAGTCCGACAGGCGGGAAAGTGTGGTCCAGCGGAACGAGTCCCATCGGGTGTCCCAGCGTTCAAGCCTTCCACTTCCAATACGGTCCGAAGCCTTTTTTGCAGCTCCCTGGCACAAACTCTCTTCTTGGTGCTTGATCCCTTTTCAAGGTGCATGAATTTTGCACGAACCAGTGCACACCGACGCGTACCAGTTTTCCCTCACTTCCCGAGCTCGTGTTGGTTTCTTACCATTCGCACGCAGAACAAACTGCTGCTCGGACTGCTTGCGTGTGAATCCGTCGCCAGCGGACGTTAATCCGTTCGGTTGAATTTTACGGAACGAAAACATAAAAAAAGCAAACACACTTGCAACTTTGCGAACGGATTGCAATTTGCGTTCCGTACTTTGTATGCCTTTGCTAGGTTTTTTCTTCTGCTGTTGGTTTTTCGTTCAAGGACACAATTTCCATTGCTCGGTAATTGGTCCCAAATGATCCCAAGCATTCTGGGTAGAGGGCAGCTTTCTGGGCAGCAGATTTTCATCCACTTTTCTTCCATTTCGACTGCCACCAAGCAGAGGCAACCAATCGATGGAAAATGCCCGTTCCGATTTGCAGCCATTTGCAACGATTGTGTTCGAATCGAGCCGAGTCCGAGACTGTTACATTTGGTTTCGTTTTCCACAAAAAAAAAGACTATTTCAAATACCGTGAAAAACGCTCTCCGGGGACTATCTTCTTCTTGAGAGACCTGTTACACATTGTCAAAGTAAAAAAAAAAACCGCCCGCTCAGTCGTAGTTGGCGCTGGTGGCGGTAAAAAGTGAACGGTGTTGACAAGCGAGCGAGAATGATTTGAATTTGAATGGACACGAAAGCACCAACATGTGTCAAATTTATTCACGAACGGTGGAAATCAAGCAGAAACGATTGAAAAAGCGAACAAACGGCGGCGACGGTGGAACAGAAGCATGGTTCCATGCAATCGCTTCGAAAGGATTTAGGATACGAGGTGTGTTTACAGCCATTTTCATTTGCTCGTTTTTTTTTTTGGTGATCCTTCACCACTAGCAGCTGTAGGATCTTGAACTCACTTTCAACAGTGGCGAACGGCATGGCCCCGGAGTGCCTCGAACGGACTTTGCCTCCCGTGTGAATCGCTTTCAGGTGCGCCCGACAAGAGGTGCTAAGGTGAAAACAGTAAGTGTTTAGTGTGAAAGAAAGAAGCCAGAGAGAGAGGGAGAGAAAAAAACGAGTCGCGTCGTCGTCGTCATCGTCATCGTCATCGTACTGCCAATTCGCGCGAAAGTGTTCACGTGTCGTGTCGGGCGTGTAGTGGTCGCAAAACGAAACGAGCAGCCAGGGAGGTGTGCGCGTCCAGAAGGAAAGGCATTGAATTTCCCAGCCACGCGCTGGCAACACCCGGTCGCTTCAGTCGCACAAAATGACCGACATCAATCGCAGCGGCAAACAGCAGAGCTACCCGCACAAGCACAATGGCAAAATCGAATCGCAATCAGTGCAATCCGCCCCGGTTGCGGTGCTGCCCCCTGGGGGTGCAAACGCGAAGGACCACGGCCGCGCTGGTGCCGCCACAGGATGTTCCTCCGCCGGCGGCTCGCTGAAGCGCAACAATAGCCATCATCAGCGGGCGAAAAAATCCCAGCACGCCAATACGATCGAACGGGGGACCAGCGTGGGCGACTACGCGGGCCACGGAAGTCTCGACCGGAGCGGGAACAACGGCCATTACCACCTTCACCAGGTCGGCATCGCGAGGCCGGCCGGTTCTGGTCTGGCGAAGGGCTGGAGCTCGAAAAACTCCACCGGCTCCCAGTCGCAGGGCGGAGGGTTCCCCGGGGCCGGCACGCCACCGGGTGCGGCTCCCGGGCCGGACGCTGGCAGCACTGGCCGACCGCCGGGCAGCACCGGGGGTACAAAATTAATGCCCACCGTGAAAACGGAAGCCACGCTCGGGGAGGATTTTAAACGCTTCCACACGCTCCGCAACAGCTACGGCGGGAAATCCAATTTAAATGTAAATAACACCGATCAGACGATAAAGTCGCAGGTCCTGCTTCACCAGCAGAAGCTGCGCGAGTACAGCCGGCAGTTGCCGTCCCAGCAGCAGCAGCAGCACCACCACCACGACAACGACAGCTACTCGACCTGCTCGTCCTCGCAATCCGATTACCAGCATCCGCAGCAGCCCCATCGTCACAAGCATCACACTCACTATCGCGTGCATCATCATCAACACCATCAGCAGCAACAGCAGCAGCAGCAGCAACCTCAGCATGGTGTCCAGCAACAGCAGCAGCAGCAGCAACTGGCTCAGACCATCTATCCTATCTCTGCGACGGTCGCGGCGACGGCCACACTGACACGCACCGGTGCCGCCGGGGGTGGTTCGATATTGAAAAATGCCACCAACACCATCGGCGGCACCCACAGCAACGACCCGTCGGCGGCGCCCGGTGCCGGCCGGAACAGCCTCCGGCGTGGCCCGGGCGGATTAAGCACGCTCTCGCTCTGCAGCTGCGATGCGGAAACGGAGGTGAGTGAGCCATTATTACAGAGGCATTTCCTCCATTCCATCCATTTGTCACTGCTTTCTTTCGCCACTGGTGCCAGTCCTTTTTTTTCTCCTGTTGCCGTTGCCTGCTGCTTTCGCTCCATTTTCCACACCATTCATTTTTCATGCGATGTCAAACTCAAGGGTGACCCCGGGAAAAAACAGCCGGGCTCGGGTGGGTGGGGGCGGGGAGGAAATGACCGATATGGTTTGTTAATCACTGGCATTGACTTTGATGGCGGCTTTAGGCCAACAACTGGAAAGCGAAGGCGACCGACTTTCGTCCCTTCGAGGATTGTTTGTTCGAGGCTTCAGGGTGTATGGTCCCCCTGCCGTGATCTTTCTCCCCCCTTCTCCCTCAACTTCCCCACCCACATTGGGGGCCGACGGTTGGGAACTCCTTTGTTCCGATTTGATGGATAATATGTTTTTATGTTTCCCACTCAGAAGGAAAAAAACAATTCCAAGGCCTGAACGTGAATCACTGCGGTTTGCGTTTTCGTATTTTCTTTTCGAAAAGCTCACACCCTAAATCAAAGGCATCATCTTTCGGATGGGTGTTGTTTGTGGTTTATAGATAAAGTTCCAATAAGTGCGGCTCATTCAAAAACCAAGCAAATTGCCAAAAACATATTTCCCCTAGATTAAGGTTGAGAACCATAAGAACTCAAGGCCACAAGATGTTTAAATTTTTATTGCACTTATATATTTAGTTGTTCGAGGTTTGATAGGTTCGAGGTAAACACTAGTAGTAGAAAATTCTGTATAGAAAGAATTAACGTAGCTCAATTCAAACTGTTTACAATGTTAGTAGTTATTCAAAACCTGCGATTTTTCATTAAAAAAGACCGTAGCACCTGAAGACATTTTTCATTTTTTTAAAAATAATATGCTTCTTTACAAAAAGAACTTGACATTCTAGAGACATTTTGTTCGCCATTTTCTATTCTTCACGGCTCCATTTTCTTTACTTTCTTATATCACGAAGACAGTTCACACCATTTACGGTTACGGTGTGGAAATAGATAAAAAAAAAACGAATGTGGTGCAGAAAAGAATTTCTAATATTACGCCACATTCTAATCTTCCTTATCGCGAGACATTCCACGCGGCTCAAAGGAATGCCACAAGAATCGGCTTCAAAACAGCCGATAATCGCTCGGCTGGGTCGTTTCCCGCCTCGACGAGGTGGACGGAATGTCTTCACTTTCCCACGACCGAAGCATGCTCTATGCGCGACGAGTGTCCTGACGGATCCATCGCCGCAGGTCCGACACGGTCCCGTTGACATGACCCGATGACTTCGCGCTTTCTTCGAACTACCCGAACTTCGAGGCGCGCGTAATGGCGGTTGGAGTTTGTAATTAATTTTCTTAATCACATTATCATCATACTTTTGGGGGAAAGGAGGTCAGGGGGGGGAGGTGGGGGGAGATCAAGAAAAGCAAAGTCGTCCCCGGATTGTACTTCTCAGAGGCCGAAGGGCGGAGATGCTACGTCGATATTGATCCACCAGAGGCTGTTGACACAAGGGCAGCTACAATACAGACATTGCCTCGGAAACGAAAATAAAACCGCGAGAAGAAAAAACAGAGAACTTACCAAATCTCGGAAGCACGCAAATGCCGAGAAGTGAAAAAAAAGGAAACGATAAGAAATGAAATAAGCCGGATTAGACATTCCATCGTATCGCCGAGATTCAAATTGAGAATTTCATCTGCCCGTGTCTGGGCAAGGACGCCATCGAGAGCGTTTATTGCTTGTCCGGGACGAACGTTACGCAGTCGGGCTCGAAAAGGTGAGGGTCAAGTTTTTCCGGCGACGGTTTAGGCCGTCTCCAAAATAAACTTTGACTCTGGCGACCGTTGTGGCTCGTGCGGCCTAAGGCCGCAGCCCCTGCTGTGGGCACGTCAGAGAAACGATCATTGATTAGTTCAAAGTTTTCCCCCAATTTTTTCCCGAGGTCAAGTTTTCCGAGGGGGCACTGATGATATTGCTTTGTGCACATTTCGTGGAATATAAACTCAAGGTTTTACGGGGACTGAGATTAGTAAAACAAGCCGGCGCTTTAAAGAAGCTTCGGGCAGCATGATGTTGAGGCAAATTTGAATTAGGGCTACATGAGCCTTACAAATTTACTTGATTTAGGCTGCGTCAGAACAAAGCATGACACAACAAAAACAGGAAGCCTCCCCGGAAACGGCCTCTATTGAATTTTTGAAGGAGGAAACATGATGTAGTTTATTTACTTTATTCATTGCCTATTGGTTTGACTGGTCTTCAGAAAAGCATCCAGTGTAATCGATCCAAGTTGGCATTGAAACAGGCAATTTAAAGGAAACCCTTTTTTTCTAGCTTAGACCACGCATGGAACATTCAAACTTCAAACCACTTGATTTGCCAAAAGACTGATGTGCACTGAAATAATCCAGGTATTGAACGGGGCGTAACGAGTGCAATTGCATACGTGCATCACCATTTCATGGTGCATCCTTCGGGGCCTTCCGGTAGAGTTGGCTCCTTGAAAGGATAATTGGCACCGACCTTTGATCTCCGGAGCGTCAATTAGAGCCGGTTCGTAAGTCGATAGGCATCGGTAGGATCGCACAGAGACGATTCCAGTGGCCGTCGGTTATCTGTTCTATTGCTTCTCGCAAGATAACGGCCAACAGCTCGAGGGCAGCCCTCGTCGAAGTCTATGTCGGAATTTCTTCCGTTCGCACTGCATTCATGCATTCTTCATGGCCGACACGAGCTGGACACACAATTACCCAAATTGACCAATAACCGTAAGTAATGGCACTCGGCCAGAACTCGTCCAGCTGCCGGCTTACGGCTGTGGGACATGATCGCAAAAGTGAGCCGCTTCTGGTGATCCGGGCCCGAGCCTCTCCTCCCGCACGGACTCCCCTGCCACCGAGTGTGCTAATGTGTGAAAGTGTCACTAATGTGGCCTAATCTATCATTCCATCCTGCTGTAACCGGTCGGTTTGCTCACTTCCAATTAGCTTCCAAGCTTGACGTTTGCGGCGGTTCGCTTTCGCCACCCCGACACGCCCGTAGGAGGCCCAGAAGGCGGTCAACGTTTCCGAGGGGCAAAGTTTGTTCGAATACATTCGTAGCCTGGCAGTTGCTGTTGTGCCAGAGTTTGTCGACAAGGCGCGACAGCGAAGGGAACTTCCTCGGCCTAGTTTATGTGCTAGTTACATCCCATTACTGTGGCCATTTTATCGGCCCGATCGGTCTATTTCCCAACCGATTTCGGCCACATCTCCGATTTCGCTCCAACACCCACCTCACCCCCTCCTCCCCCTCACCGTTTTATCACCAGCTCACTCACTCATGTACCCATTCTCGTTCTTTTCTCTCTTTTTTCACGGTTCTTCTCTCCCCGGATCAAATATTTACAGATAATACCAAATCCATTAAGGCCATTATATCAGTACAGCCTGGACAGGAAAAATCCTCGCCAGCACACGTACACGTGCGAGCAGAACGCCCAGATACTGCTGCGGCTGGAGAAGGACCGCCAGAAGAAGTTCGGCTCGATGGGAAAGTTGGTAAGTGTTTGTTCCGTTCCGTCAGTGCGTCTGTCGGTC
>JAOEFI010000004.1:1770049-1786926 GCA_034621735.1 Anopheles plumbeus | reverse complement strand
GAATTTCCTTCTCTTTCTCCGCTGTTCCATCTTCCTCGTCCTTCACTTGTTCAACCGAAACTACCTCCGGGATGTAGCACTGAAGCATGTTCTGTACGCCGTTCTTCAAGGTAACTATCGAGCTAGGGCAGGATGAGCAGGAGCCCTGCAGCGTGAACTTCACCACTCCGTCAACGAAGCCCGCAAAGATAATATCTCCTCCATCGACCTGCACCGTCGGTCGGATGCGCGTACCGAGCAGCTCCTTGATCATCTGAACCGTTTCGTCGTCCTGTCCGTTGATTGCAGTGCCTGGGTTGACTTTGGCGTCCTTCACCACAGGTAACCCGGACGCGAAGAAGTCCATGTGGACGGCGAAAACTTCCGGCTTGATTGTGCGCCATTCGGCATCTTCCTGTTTCGAAATAGTCACAAATTCGCTCGCGAAAAACACCGACCGGACGCCTTCGACGCGGAAAAGCAGCTTCGCCAGTGGGCTGCTCTGGGCCGGCGCAACGGATGGAAAGTCCATGGTTTGGCCATTTTCCAGCACCGCAACCCCGGGTAGAAACTTCAACTTGGTTTGGATAAACATGGATCGCTTCCACACGTTAGACAGCTTGACAGGACGAGCAGGGAACGAAAGCACTGCTGCACTAGCCCCTGGCAAAAGGCGGCCGGTGTTGCTGCGTAAAAAGCTGACGCGAGGTTCCTGCTACCATTTTACTCAGTTGTCGGTTCTGGGATTTTAATCAATCGAACCAAATGTTAGCGACTCCCGTTTTGCTTACGCGATGAGGCTCTATTCGTTGAGATTTCCTTCCGCCTTCGAACGAACCACCGGAGTTGTTGATCTGTCCGCTTTTCCGTCCAGAAGCCAATTTTCATCTAGTCAACTCACACCACCATGCTTCGAATAAAGCGTTGAAGTTTCCACTTGTCAAAAGCATCCTTCCGCCGGGGGGGGCGCGAGTTGCAAAAAGACAGAGCCGACTAGATTCACTCGAAAATCCTCGAGCGGCGGCACAGACGGAAGGCATATGGCAGCCAATTTAGTTAACACTTTGTTATTTGAAGAGACGCAAATGCCGGCGCCGTTGAATAAACAAGATCGAATTACCACCATCGCTCAGCCCGGCTCGTGGGTAGTGGAAGGGTGAAATTCCGCACAATTAATTATCCTTCATCTGTCGCCGGAGGGGCGGCGGTCGCGTTAGGAAAATTGCTCTCTCCCCCCCGGGGGAATTCGATTGGAAAACGAAGAAGTCTAATCAGTTCATCCGGAACAAGTATCGAGCCCGGAATCGGTGCTCGTAATCGATTGAATTAAAATAATTCATCGACTGCACGTGGAAGGCCGCAAGGAGGGTGTGTATGGAAAGGATAACTAGCATGGGCGATTGTTTACTTTGCGTGGAGCACTAATTGGTATGTTTGAACATAGTTTAAAATAATAAATGGCTCGATAGTTGCTGTTAGTGTCTCAAAAACAAACAACGACTCAAAAGTGCGTGCCCGGTGCGAGTAGTGCGACTTCCATAAAACTAAATTATACGTAAAGCATTGAAATAGTTATTACATTATTGCAATTAATTTCAACCCTAGTTCCTATTCCTACTTTCAACACCAATTCTTTCAAGTTTCCATTACCAACACGTCTAATGAGTAAACTAATTTTGCAATAAAATACAATTTTGTCTATCGAAGCTCCTCCTAGAAATATTACCGTGCACAGTGGCGGCAGCCACTAACCGCGCACGGATACCACTATTGCTTGGCGGAAAAACAATTTCCACTAAGCACTCACTTACCACCCAAATTGCTTAAAACGGACCCGTTAATCATAACAAAGCACAGTCACTTTGTGCGCGCTGTGCGCCAGCGGAAAAGTGCCGCAAATAATGAAAATTTATTCATCTCTCGCCCCGCGTTTTCCGCTGTCCAAGATGCTCCACCACCGCGCTCATTGACTTCCGGGCGTCTGCAACAACGGACCAGCGCACGGAAAAAGGCGACCGCTGCGTGGAATCTCGAAATACCCGGCGACAGGACACGAACAAATGAGTGGCTGACTCCTGGTGAATTCTAACTCAATTATGTAGCACCTAAAACCGACTACCTTTCAGTCACTCGTCCTGCCACCGTTGGTGCGCTCTCTTTGGCTAGGCTAACGAAGTGATTTCCTTATTCTATTAGAATATGCAATTGGAACTTTAGTGGAATACTAGAAAAGGTGTCAATGGTGCTGTCAGAGCCAAGCTAAAGCTTGTCGTTTTAATGTTTTCAAGCATTCAATGTTTTTTTTTCTTCTATAGTTTCGACAATTATTTGATTTGATTCACAAGAACTGTGCAATTGCCGTCTGCCCAATGCATTTGCAACAGCAAATGGACGCAAAAAGTCCAAGAATTCGAACATCGTCAACGTCAGTTTCAATCATCAACTGCAGCAAAGTAACGTTCAGGATTCTGCTCGTCCTTTTTTCTTATTTCTCTCTATCCATCTCTGACACATGGTTTCACCATATTTTATTAATGCTTCTGCTACAAATTGAGTTACTTTCCAGCGATGGCTCAAAGTAAGCGTGCTAACGAGTCAAAAGGATACGGCAGCGGGGTGGGAAACGAACACACGAAATGAGACGAGATGCTGAAGAAGTAGCAAAAATTTAGTAATTTCATAAACGACAGCAAACATCAAAACCTCACTTGACCCCTACGACTAGCCCCGGCCAAGCTACTCTGAACGACGGAACTACTGGGCCCCGGGGCTAAGCTTTCACCGGAAGCGCTACGTCTAACCTTCACTGACTTCTCCGCTGGGGGCTCAGGAGTAGATCCTTTTGGGAAGTGAAAAAACGCTGCACGAGTGGGAGATTGAACACTCTTGTTTCTCTTGTTCGTTGAAACCAATTCTCCGCATATCGCCTCCATTTATCTGCACCACCAGCATCCGCGATCTCTGGGCTCATCCATCTTTCTGGCAGCTTAAAAGAACAAAAAACATACAACCAATGCCGGCACGAGGACTATACGACTTCGTACATCATGTCGAGCACATGTTCCGACGAACGGAGGCGTCCATCGTCACGGGCTCTGGCCCGTGAGACCATGGGCTGAATCGGTCCGCCCTCGGCCGGACAAAAGTTTAATGATTTCAATTTCTGTTTATGCCCTCGCCCTTTGCTACCTTCTGCTGCAGGCGGAAGGATGCTGGAGTGGCCCCAGCCGTTGCTAGCCTTCGTGTCACCAGTACCCAGCCACTTTATCTGCAGGATGGGGTTCGGTGTACCAGCGGCCACCATAGCTTGCGTACGGCATGGGAAGGAAAAAGCACTCGGCTAGGTGAGGGTGGGGAAAGAACGGAAGAGCTAACGAACAGCCGTTGAATGTCCGGTTTGTGACCAATAAAAATGGGCCCACACACGAACCGTCGTACTGCAGCATGGGGACGCACACGAAAACAAACAAAAAAACGGATGCAAAAGTTGGTGAAATAACTATATTGCTGTCCGCAGCATGCGAACATGCCACCAATCGCGCAGTAGATTGTTGCGGATAGCCCATCGTGGTGTGATGGAACGGGGGGTCCACGGATGTCCGTTTTCCTTTTTTGCTCCCCGTGCCCTTTGCTTTGATGACTGACACTCAAGTGGCGCAGGTCCGGACGATTGAAGCACCGTTTGGCCCGGTTACACGCTGCTGAGCCGTATCACCAGGCCGACCGGCCATAGAAAGGGTGCCGCTTGATATTTGATTCCAATTTTGCTGCCGTCCGAAGCGGGTTTTATTTTTTGCACCCCTTTCGGACGCTGACCGACAGTAGTGGCTACTAAAGAGAGCACTCGGTGACACGCTGCGCAGATGGTGCTTAGCGAACACGAAGAGCAATAGTAACGGGATGAACTGCTTTCCTGTGTTTGATTCTCGTGGATCATATTGTTTTACTAATTTAAGCGTATCTCTGCGGTAATACGGTTCGATTTACTTCGTAAATCTGTTGAGAAATCTATGTTTTGATCTTCCTAAATTACCCACCATCGGTAGTCTTTAATAATTGTTATAAACATACGGTTCAATATATCCGAATGAGATTTAATTGCATTGCCTGGTTTTTGCATTACAAAAGATACATATTCCAATATAAACCTGATGTTTATGCTTATTGCTTGATTGCTGATGATTGTTTGAATAAATTGTTCTACAAAATATCCAACACGTGACAACCTTACTGATTCGATTGATAGGCGACAGTACACTCCGGTCGTTTAATTATCCAGACACGTGTTGGTTATATCTGATCCTCGTGATTGGTATTTCTTGTACGAAAGTGTTTTGTAACACACACCAGCACAAATTGACCACCAAAATGAAACAACAATATACTGGTAATTAAGACTTTTGAACTGAAAAAAGCACGACCGAATGTTGACGTGTCTTGCACAACGATCTCATACAGCGCAAACGTAATTTGTGAACAAACAGTCACGCACAAACTGGGTGGAAATAAGACCAAACAAGAAAAAAACATTACCGACTGTTTTTGCTTCTACTATCCAGTTTGTGTCGTTTTCGCGAAAGCACTTTGATTAAAATTAGGTGACAAAAAGATACCCGTTTTCCTGGCAGCCCTGTCAGTCGGAAAGTGTGGCATGTTCCACATTTTCCCATTTAGATCTTGTCACAATGCAGTTTTTGATTATGCTTGTATTTTGTATTTGATTTGTTTTTTCTCTGGTACGAAGAAGGAAAATGAGTTTCAGAACACAAACTTCGGGCGAACATGCTGCGAAAATTCAACATAAAATGTAGTCCATCTGTTGGACAAGATGTTTATGTTACCCTGGAAAAGGAAATTGTTTCGAGTATGAGCTTTTTTTTTTGGGCGTCGTTGGATCATGGTAGGACAAAGTGATCACCATACGGGCGGGCCACTGGCGGACTACGAGTATTCCGTCCATCGCCTGCTGATGACAAATGGAAAAAACCGCGGTCGGCGGAGTAAATGTTTGCATTTTCTAAACTGCATTCACAAAATCGTTTTTTTTTTCGGTCGACCTTTTTACTTTTTCGTTCAGCAGCCTATCCGCGGTTTGTCCATTTCGGGATAAATTCCCATTTGTATTCCAATTTATGTTTGATAACTTTTTCTCCGTCCTGTTTCGTGGTGTGTTTCGCTGTCTTTTTTTACTTTGCCCTGCGGCGTGCGTCCTATACATTCAATCTCCCGCGAAACAACGATGCTGCCACATTCCACTAACCTCTAACTATATCATCTGCTTCTGCCGCTTCCAACAGACTATCATACGCGAAATGAACCGGCTCGGCATGATAGTGGACCTGTCCAAGTCCTCCGTCGGTACGATGAAGGATGTCCTGGCGACCTCGCAAGCACCGGTCATCTTTTCCCACTCGTCCGCCTACGCACTGTGCAACTCGAGCCGGAACGTGCAGGACGAGGTGCTCGAGCTCGTGACGAAAAATCGCGGCCTCGTGATGGTGAACTTTTACAACAAGTTCCTGCGGTGCAGCGAGAATGCATCCGTGCTGGATGCCGTAGGTAAGTTCCGGGTTCTGGGTTTAGTTCGTTTATTTTTGCGCCCCTTTTTGTTGCTTCCTTTGGAAGGGTCAGTCGTTCTCTTGTCATCATTCGTCTCTCAGCTGATACGAATCGGACCGAACACACCCTTCACTGTCATGCTGAACATCCTTGATGGGGTGGCAGCGATGGATCGATGCCACTGTGGTACCCTCCAACCTCACAGGAAGGCGCCTCCGATGCGAGAGTTACGTGTCATACTCTTCTTTGCACGGTGGCATGACGTCGTCGTCAGAAATTCCATCTCGTCCACGCCAGCGATATCAATCGACAGTCGATCCCGCCGGTGCTAGACCACATAGAGTGTACTGGGTTTCATCCTGTTATTTCGTAATTCCACCGGTGTCATGGACACCATATCCTTTTCTGGATAATAGCAACGCAGCCCATCCGGATGGTGATGTTTTATGGAATGCTGTCAATGGTTGTTATGGACATCATCCTATGAAACTGCTAGCTATGATTGTTTCGTTTCTCAACACTCAATATGACTTCCAGATTGTTCCAAAACACTATTTAAAATTCGCTTAAGTTTATTCAATGGAACATGTTCCAGTTTTTGACAATTAAATCGGTTTTGAAAGTCTTGTTTGTGATTCTTTGATCGGTGCTGATCGCTTTACAGGGCTCACAAACTTCACCATCACAAAGCAGAACCTAAAAGCTTAGGAGAATTTAACTACATCTTCATCTGCAATACCCACGGATGGTTCATAACGTTGCGCAGCGTTATGCGGGAACTGCTCGGAATGCGCAGAAGCTGGAATGAACAGTAGAAAATGATCAACCGGCCGGCTGAAAGCCACGTCCTAAGTCCCATTGCATCCATCGTGTAGCTTACCTTCGAGATTAGACTAATCGCCCCTTGGCTCATGTGCCGCGGGTATACGATATCGAGCCGCCGGATCTTTTCATACGTGTTCTGCGTCGTCTGCGACTCGAACGGCGGGTGGCCGACGAGAAACTCGTAACAGAGAATGCCCAAGCACCACTGATCGACCGAGTCGTCGTAAATCTTGCCATCCACCATCTCCGGCGGCAGGTAGTCGAGCGTGCCGCACATCGTCTTGCGCTTGTTGGAGTTTGTGTGCGCCGACCAGCCGAAATCGGCCAGCTTAATGTTGTCGTCGTCCGTGAGGAGGATGTTTTCCGGCTTCAGATCACGGTGGATAACGTTGTTCGCGTGGCAGTAGTTTAGCGCATCGGCAACCTGCGATATGTACCGCGCCGAACGACGTTCATCGAAGCGTCCCTTCGGGGACGCTTTCAGGTGTTTGTACAGCTCGCCCTGAGCGGCCAACTCGAGCGCCAGGTAAATACGCCGCTCGTCGTGAAACCAGGTATACAGACGTAGGATGTGAGGGTGTTTGAGGCGCGATTGAATTTCGATCTCACGCAGCAGCTGCTTCTCGACGTTCCACTTCGTGAGCTGGGACTTGAACATCACTTTCATTGCCACCATGAAACCTGCTTCGCGTTCACGGGAAAGGTAAACGCGACCGAATTTACCACGACCCAGTGGACGCCCGGTTTCGAAGTCTGCCGTCGACCACTCGTACGGGTGCTCGTACGCGGGATGCTGCATTATTTTGATGGTCTTCATTAGCACTTCGTTGCTGGTAATATCACCGTCATTAGAGCACATTTCGAAAACATCCATCGTGAGTCGTTCTTTCATCAAAAACTTCTGCTACACTTGGACAAACAATTACACACAGGCGCGAACCGAATCGTTATGACGGTTGTTTCGAGTATGGCGGTTCGATGGAGGAGTCGTTTTGAATTAAGGCGAGCTGTCAAATTGCCGTTTGACGTTTACGCGTGTTCGCGTCGCGTACATCGCTCAAGGTTTATCCATCATCACACGGACACAATAATGAAATATTTAAAAACCGCGTTTATCTTTGCATCGGCAATATATATAGCATTTGCAAAAACCCATCTCATTCGTGCTCAAATATAACACCGTTGTAGCAATTTTGCACCCTGGCTGTCTGTTGATCAAAGGGGACATTTTTTTCCAATCATCTTTAAATCGTTTTTAAATGGGAACATTGTTTTCCGAAAATCTATTCTTATTGCAATGAAAATGGCCTCTTTCATTAACTTTCTTAACTAAAATACTCTCGATAAACATAACGGCTATCAAGAAAAAATTGTTTTTGTAGAAACGAATTAGGTTAAAAGACATGGAATACTGTGCATTATTTTTTACAAAAACCAAAGGATTATAACGCCCCAAAGGCGATGGATGAAATTACCATCAGCGCGTTAAAATACATTGCCAGCGTAGCGACTGGTTGGCTGTTTGGTAGCACAGATTCTGGAAACCGCAGGAACATTCTGCCACCAACAACACAAACATTCCGCAGCCATGCCGGAAACATTTAGTTATAAAAAAACTCTGTGAAAAAAGGAAGAAAAAAAGATACTACTCTTTCCTTCGCAGAACCACTCTCTCTTGCTGTGAATATTTTGCATATTAAACCGATTTTGAGTTTTGAAAACTCCAAGCTGCACCAGTTACACAACGGTGCGCAAAATAGGTGGTGTCACTTTTTACTTGCCCAACCGCACTCCAGCAATGGCAGAGCGTGGTTTTGGACCAAAGAGAAGCTAGCAACTCTCCCCACAAGCCACCAAGAACAGCGAAATCCTTCGGCCAACCATGTGGATGGTGCCATAAAGTTGTGAGGAATGCATTGAATCCTCGAGTCGAGGCACTTTCTCCTGGCGCTGCGGAGTGAGTCTTCATGTAAACACCGCGGCAACATCCTGCAGTCGGGAGATGGGAACGAAACATCTGAGGGGAAAATTTTTTCCCAAAAGTTCCCTTCAGGACTTTGAAACTTGATACCAAAAGCCGCGGGGCGTGTTCAAGAGGGTGTAGATGGCATTTTTGCGCACATTAGGATGTTTACGCCCTGACGATAATCGTTTACAGCTTAATTTTTGCGCGGCAGCACAAAACTCAAAGTCGGGAAAATAATCGCACTTTTGAGAGCCAACCATATGTGTTAACACTGTGGGAAAGGGATTAGCCGAACACCAGGAAATAAAAATCACGCAAAGGAATATGATTGCACTTATCATAGCACGCTTTCCAGAATACTCTTGAAGGCAATATAAGGTAAATATAGCATAGGAGACCAACATATACACAGACCAGAAAAAATGCAAGCAGATAAAACAAAATTGCAATAAGTTTAGAAGAAAGTGTTTTCACCTTAAATCACAGAGTACCAGAAACCAAAACAAACCTTTTTGGCGAGAAACAGTCGAGGAAAGCATTATTTGCAGCTGTCGTGGGACGAAATCTATTTTTCCTACGAACCGCTAGAGCCACCGTGTGCGAGTCCACTGCAAGATGGCCACAAAAAAGGTAACAAGAAGGCCCTAAATCCTCCTAATGTGCCTAAGCTCTTGCTTACTTTATCCGTTTAAATACAATAAAATTAAGCGCCAACACCTGTTGGCGGTTCATCTCGTAAGCGTTTGCGTTATTGCGCGAGTCATCCATCAGCTGCAGCAGGCTCGCTTCCGTTGCCCGGGCCGGGCCGAAGGGCCACCGCAGGGCTTTGGCAAATAAATTACTCCGACCCGTTGCGACAAATGCCGTCCGTCCGTTGGGCCCCGGCGGGTGTCCCGGCGTCGTTGCTTGCTCGTTGAGCCTAAATGACAAGCTGACCCATCATCATCTTAGTTGAACGCTCGCGGTTCGGCCTGCGAACGATGGTTTCTGGGTGTTTTTCTCTTCTCCTTTGCATGCAAGGATTTGTGCGATTCGAGGACGCATTGAATTTCCTCGGGGGAGGACGGACGGTGGTTGATTCCTCTGTGGTGCGTATTTTGTCCCCTGCCCGGGCCGATGCCTCTTCCGGGAAGCAACTAAAGCCGCCCAAAACCAAAACGGTTTAAAGTTATTTGGCTGCGCCTGACAGTGACCGAGTCGAGCACCGGAACGAAAGGAACAAAAAAAACGGTGCTGAATTTGTCACAGCAGTTTATTCGGTTTAGGTTAATTAGAACATTCGCCGAATTCGGAGACGAAACGGAGATGAAAGGCCGTGGGAAAAAGCCAGTCTTTCCTCGCTCCGTTCATCACCGACTCGGAAAACTCTGTCCGCTGATTCTGTATCCTACCCGCATCCTCGGATCCCTGGAAGCCGATGATGGAAATAATTTTTCACCCAAAACTGCGTGTTGTTCTACTGAGCGTTTTGTTTTTTGTGCGTTCCTCATCCGTGCGTCGGGTGGGTTGTGAATGGAACAGAGACGAAATTCGCCATGAAAGCTACGACCTGAAAGCGGAAAACCCAAACCTTCCAACCGCACGCTCCATACACGAAGCTCCGTCCCCACCATTACCATCGGCGCGATGAGGGCAGTAAAAAGGGATGTTTTAAAATGATGTTTCTTTTAATTAAAATTTTACGGCCTCCGAGAATGTGATGCCGGCAGCCAGCCCGGCCGCGACCACACACCCCAACCGGCCAGCCGGCCAGTCGGATGGGTGCGCTTTCGGGTGGCGAATGATATCGAATAGAACGAAAGTCTACATAATTGTTGTAGATGTTGCTTCGAAATGGAGGAAAACGTGGGCCAAAAAAACTACATACTTCTTCGCCCTAAAGCCTCTAGCCTGTGGGAGCCTGTGTGAGCCAGTGTGAGCTGGGTTAGGACGCTGGGATTTGGCAACGTTCTCTAGGCTGCCTTCCACTCCAGAAGAGCGGTGTGATAATTTGTTTTGGTAACTGAATTAAAAGTTAAATTTGGATTTATTCTGCCCGATGTTAAATTATTGAGACGTTCTGTTTCGTCCCAAGACGGTCCCAACTTCCGCCGCCGGCAGTGGGAAACGATCTCGCGCCGGGTGCTGATTCTTATCGCATTATTTTCTTCGCGATCGTTTACGCCGACACTTTCTTGGTGAGCCATCGTTTCCGTTAATTGGGTGAGGAATTAAATTTCTTCCGGAACTGCTGATTCACCAATGGCCCATCTCCCTCCCCATGCTGATGGCAGAGGTGTCGAGCTTTCAAATCAGTTTCAAAGCCTTTGCCGGGGGTCGTTACGGCGTGTTATCTATTTCAGTTCAGGTTCAGTTGATGTGAAAAATCTGCCAACTGTAGATCTGCAATCATCGATAATGATAAGGATCAGTTAATTATTACTCGCCTTGCTAGGAAATTAGATTTTCGCGAGAAGAGCTTCCATCGAGGGAATAGAAAACGATTATTCTTATAGTCAAACACTTGGATAGCTTTGGGGAGTGTTATTCACGTTGAATGAACATTACTATAAAGTACTAATTTCAAACTACCTCTCCTGAAATATATATTCAAAAAGAATTGGTCTAACTTCATCATCAATTCGCATATCGCCAGAAACCGGATATGCTTCTTGACAAGCACCACTTAACGACTCATGCAGCTCTGCCGTAAGAAAAAGTGGATCTAAAAACAGTCGGGCACAATTTGGAAACAGTGCAGTTTTCCACCAATGGCTAGACGAAAAACCGAAACAAAGTGTCGCATCTGCTCGTGCGTTGTCCCAGTTTCGTCAGCTATGAATAATATTTGCTGAAATATTTATTTCTATCCCAGTTACATTCGGCATTCAATATGCTAAACGCATCTTACGCTTCACGCCGGATGCATTATTCATACGGACACCGAATATGATGCACCAAACGATGCACGGGATTTTCTTTTCGTCCTTTCCTGCTTTGCGAATGCGGGCAAGAGCTACTCTTCTTCTTCTGTCGTTTTTGTGTTGAAACTCCATTCAGCTGCAGCCCCCGTGATAGTCCACTTCGTCACCTGCTTTGGGCGCCTGCTTTTTTCCGGTGCATGATCCCGACTGCACCACACTGCAGCTGCTGCCCTCGAGCGCCCTGCACCCCAAAGAAGGTTCCCTGCCACATGCCACTAGAGCAATTTTCACGCCAACTTCAGGAAAACTCCATCCAGATGTCGGCTGCTTTCTTCGCCCCGGGCGACACATAGGGAGCAAGTTCGGTTGTTTTTCTCTTGTTTTTTTTTTTTGAGAATCGCATTTCATTTCATCCTTTTCCTTCCCATTTTGTTGTCACAGCCAACGCTCGTAAAAACTTTCGCTTTGCACCAAGCGGAGGTGGCAGTGCCGCGTCAAACCACCGTGGCTAAATAGAGCACGACAATTTTCGAGCTTCGACACATTGAAGATCACGGCTTTGGTCGCTGCTGAAGTCACAGTTTGCACTTTTCGTGCAATAAAAAAATTAATTTGCTCATACTTTATGCCAATAGACGGCGTGTGTTTTGTTTCCCCTTCTGTTCATTGTTCTTCTTCGAAAGTTTGGAATTATGGGACAAAAGAATATGTTTCAACGGAATGGAACATTGGGTTTTGAACGACTTGAGGGATTAGTGATTTTCCTACTGAGCAAGTTTTGCAGACAAGTTTTCATGATGTGAAATTCATTCGTCACAGTTGTTAATTATTTTTCATGCTCCATTAAAGTGTTCAAAAATTAAGTTTATACTTTAACAAATAATTTAAATAGCGCAATCTCTTTCCTTCTACTTTGGTCTCGGCATATTTTCAGTGTCAATTCATCATTTTCGACCATATGGAGTTTTCCCATTCAGTTTGAAGATTGATGGAGAGGATCAGCACAAAGTTATGCAAATCGAGAATTGAATTAGTTTTTTCGTCACATAAACTTTAATTCAAACCAGCCGCTTCAATCGATTGGCTGTAAGAGCTTTTTAACCCAATCTTGTAGCGGGACATAGTAGTCGTGGTTACGTACCAGAGGACACTCGAAGCATTCATCCTGGCACCTTCTTTCGCTCTATCTATCTTTACTCTTCTCGCTTTAAGCAGAACGGCAGCAACAAGCTTATACATCTTCCCCGGTGACATTTATCGATGGAAGGTTGTATGCATATTCATGCGACAGAAAAACGTGTCCCTTAGCCCACAAGTGGGAGGAGGTCACCCTGTTCGGTCCGATCCGGTCGGCGCTCGGACGGGAAAATCGGCCAAAAAAAGGGCTCCACTGTGTGTGGAGCAGTCTGTTTTTTTTTCTGATTTGGTTATCTCTTCCCGACGCCGAGTGTAACGTCTGGAACAATCTTTTTCTGTGCATCGAGCCACTGTTTCATTTTTCCCATGTGCTCGGTGAGTGGTTGACCGAGGGTTCAATTGGAATCTGTGTCCATTTTCCTAGGGGTGGTTTTTTTCTTCACATTACCTTCCTTGACCACTCCTGGCTACCCTTGTGCCGCAGTGTATGTTTTATTATGCTGCTTGAAGCACCGGAGACAGTCGGATGATCAAACACCACATTCTGATGCTAAATTTAGGTTTGCATTTTTTTCCCTCTTCCAATCTCCAACTCCATTACACCCACGGTACCTTCCCGAGAGAGGATGTGTGTATGTGTGGCGTGATTTTGTTCAAATGTGTATTCTGCAAGGACGATCTGCCCCGGGGTTCCATGCAGGGACAGTTCACAGTGCTGTCCTCCTGGGTAGGGCGGCAGGGGAAGCAATTGAGTGGGTTCATTTTTCCTTAACAGAAAAATAAAACCGAAGAACCTGACACCCTGATTGAGTGTGCACTGGGCGAGAAAGAGAGATAAGGAAGAGAGACAAAGTGCGAGTGTTGTGGTGGCTCCACACAATGTGTGGCAGAAATTGCACTTTAACTTTCTTGTTTCATAGAAGGCGATGTTTAACTGCCGTTTATACTTGGTGTTTGACGGTATTTATTATCATTCGGTTTTGCTTATTGATTTAAATTGTATGATTCTGTTTTAACGGCCCTCGTTTGCAGCACAATTAGATCAACTTTTCAAATGGACCGATTTATTCAATTAGTGAAACTTCATTCCACCCCGATTGTTACTTGTTAGTAAAATGTCTGATCTTGCCAATAATTCACAGCCAGTAAGTTTCGCACAACTTCATCCACGTTATCGTTTCCACGCTAAACCCTGCTGACCGTTGCACCAGGAAAAACGTAATTATTTTCACTCGACAACACGGCATTCCACAATAAAGCCGTTGCTGCTGTTGAGCTCAAAATCGTTTGACGAAACGAAAAAAAAAAGAAGGAAACCAAAGAGTGGAAAAACATACCATCACTAAAAGACTCTCAAACACTCTTCCGGAACCATCAATGAGCGTCGGCGATAGAAGAAATACAGCAACAGGGGATTCCCTTCCGCGGGAAAAGCTAGTGCCTTTTAAGTCCGGGCCCTTTTTTTTTCTTCCCCTCGCCACTCTTCTAGCGACAGAAAACGCGCGCTTCTACCGATCCGGCAAGATCCTTCCCGGCCCGAAGATTTGCCCTGGCCCGCCCTTTTTTTTCCGTGGCCTTCTATTTTGCGGAAGGAAAATGTTTTGCACTCGAGCACACGGCCGCACAAAGAAACGCATCCCCATTCCGTTCAAGTGTCTGTCGTTTCAACCAGAGCGCACTGGTACGTGTCCCCGTGTTTTCCCCGAGCGCATGTGTGTGTGTGGGTGTGTGTGCTGCGTTTTCCACTCTTGCCACTGCCGGTCGAAGAAAAACGAAGGATCACCACCGAGGCGCCGATCGTTCGCACGAGAGGACCGACGAGGACCTTCCGCATCCTTCCGATGCACACGTTCCCCCTTCAATTCCATTATCTGCGCGTCTCCAATATACACACCACACCCTTGACTAATGCACCGGTCCGCCGTGGCGCTTTATGAAATCGTCCACAGTTCGTTTCCGCCATTCCCGTTTGGCCGGGCTCCTTATCGTGTCCCGGCACGACAAACACACCCACCTCGCTCGAATGCTCGCGGCAAGCAGACAGACAGGGACAACGTGCGCGGGGAAGAGGGAAAAAAATCCACGGCCAAGAGTCGTCGGCAACCACCGGGGGGTGGCCGGACGGACGGAAGGAGTCCTGTTGCCTTTCGGAAGTGCCATGTTTGTTCAAACCCGCCCGTTGTGTGAATGTGAAGAGGGTGGCGCGGGACAAAGGCGGCCAGGCCAGGCAGGGTGGAAAAGAAAACGCCGATGAGCTTTCCGAGCGATGAGTATATTTGCACATACTTCACTCGCTGCACTCGATGCGCTTCTGAGTGCTGCCACTTTTGCGCGCCATGCTGCGATATGCGAGAAAAACTGGACTGGCGATGGAAGGATCTCCTTCGGCTGCCTGCTCCGCTCATCGTCACGATTTCTCGAAGAATTTATAATTCCAACCCACCGTTGTTGGTGCATGAGTGTCTGTGTGTGTGTGTCTGTGTGTGTGTGTGTGTGTGTCGATTTAGCATTTTCCAGTTCGTCCCGGCACTAGACGTTGGGTGGGGGTTAGAAAATGTGATGGTGCAAATGTTTCCCTTCGCCACCGGGAAAGTGATCCAAGCCGTCGGATGATCTCGGGTACTCATCAACGGCATTCAACACGTATGTACACGACTGACACACGCAACTCGCATTGGGTAACCCCACAAATGGCGGCCCCCCTTTGACGAACTCCTGAGGTAGACAACAGACTGGATCACACAAAACACGAATGCTCATCCGAACATCAACAGATCCGAAGCCTTGGTGTGTCTATTTTCTTTACGTCTTCCCACGTGGCCTTCCCACTCATCATACCGGATGACGGATAGCCCACATGGGGCCCCCCTGTGCATCTCCTCCGGTTACTTCCGATAAAGATCCGTGCGGAATTCGTTCAAGAGCTTTAAGAATGTCCACTGACTGTCGAATCGAAACGGTCGAGCGAGTCAGAAGAGGGAAAGAAAGGAACTGGCTGAACTTACGCCGGAATCCAGTGTCCATCGTACAGACGGAGAAATAAACTCGCTCCACCGTTCCACCACCCCCAACACAAAGGGCACGCAGGGTTGGACTCGACAAGCAGGGACGATTCAATACTGTCCAGCTGAAGGGATCATAATTCTGTGACGGTGTCGATACGATTGATGCTGGAGATTGTCTCCCGGCCGAGTGAGCTCGATGAAAGGAATCATTATGGGCAGGGGAGTTCACCCCGGAAATAGGTCGCCCTGGAACCCTGTACATGGTTCGACGTGCCAATGATGATGATGATCCCTTCTTCAGGTTTTGAGATATTGAGCTCACTAGCAGTGGCATTGTACGAACGGGTTTGATAAACTAACAAATTTCCGGAAGAAAGCATAGAACCTTCCACTTCAGATAACAATTTTTGTCTCATACTCACGGTTTCTCCTTTCCTCATTCCTCTTCTTCGCAGCACACATTAATCACATCAGAAGAATTGCAGGCATCGATCACGTCGGGCTGGGGGCGGGCTACGATGGAATAAATTTGTAAGTATTTGTGATCATTGTTATAGTTTATTTCCTGAAACATTCTATTTCCGGTAACAGAACAACATTTCACTATGCTGATAGTGTCTTGCAAATGATGAACGTTTCAAGGAGTTCTCAACATATTCTCTAATGGCCTTCATTATTATTCATAACATTAGTGGAAACAGTTCTCCAATTCTAGAAAAACAAGAAACAAAAGAAATGAAATAATCCCGTAACAGCACCCGCTAATCCGTTGTGGTTTAAGTTTCACCCAAAAGCGCGTCAAATATTTCAACTCCAAACAGTTTTCGGCTATTAATTCTCCCCGGGCCACGAATCGCCTCCAGACGAGCGTCGAACAATCGTTTCCCTTCCGAAAGAAAGCTCGTTAATCCTCCCGCGGTTTAAGTGGGCGCTTTTACAGCCATGAAACATTGCCAGTACCACCAAAAACAATAGTGGCCGTTAGGAAAAACGCACCCAAAGAAAGCAGGGTATACGATCGGTTTGGCCGTTTCCGGCGTCTTTTTTTCATACCCCACAACAAGGAAAAAAAAAACTGTGACATAAAAATAGAGAAGGAGGGCTCATAAATTGCCGGCCCGCGGTTTTCCCAGCATACATTTTCCTCCAGCGTGCGCGGTTTCGGCACGGCTTTAATGACTGTTTGGTGAGAACTCGTTCCAGGCCGAGAGCCGTAAACGAAAGGAAAAATTATATATATATATATGATTACGCCGACTACGCTATACACCCGCCGCCGTGCGTAAGATGCCGGCAGTTTTACGGTCCATTTCTTCTTTCGGGGGGTTTTTCACACCCACACCACCCACCCACCCACTCGCCCAAGAACCGTTGCCATTAAGCGAACGATGTCTCCGTTTGCTCCTTTAAAAAAGAAAACAAAAAACAAAAACCGGCCAGAAACGGCCGCATCTAACGCATCCATAAATCTTTTTCACTTTCTTTTTCTCCTTGGCGCGGGCG
>JAOEFI010000004.1:1742110-1765570 GCA_034621735.1 Anopheles plumbeus | reverse complement strand
CCATAAATCTTTTTCACTTTATTTTTCTCCTTCCCCCCCCCCCCCCCCCACACCCTTTTCGGCCCTTTGCAGCACCCCGCAGGACCTGGAGGACGTCTCGAGCTATCCGCGCCTTTTCGCCGAGCTGCTCGGCAACGGCTGGACGATCGATGAGCTGGAAAAGCTGGCCGGCCGGAACCTGCTGCGGGTGTTCGAGGAGGTGGAGAAGGTGCGGGAAAACCAGCGCCTGTCGGGCGTGCGGCCGTACGAGGACATACCGCCCGTCGTCCGGCCGGAGGAGCACATGAACTGCTCGACGAACAGTTAATGGGCCATCGAGCGCCCTTCGCTCGCCGAAGTGGCTAAAGTGGCTCCATCGTCGTAAACGGGCCGGTTGTCGCTTGATTGGCCGCCATCGAGGGTTGCCTACCGGGGCTTCCCTGACGAGAGTTTTATTTCGTGAATGGTAGAACGTCGATCAAGTGTTGTGCGTGCTTCAAGAAGGTCACACAAGAAAAAACACTACATGTTTAGAAAACCAACAACCTGATACTCCTGATAAATGAAATGCCTTTTTTGCATGAGCGTGTTTAGCAATGGAATCATCTCTTCATTGACCGATCATCAACGAAAAGAAAAGAATCGGTAAACGTGCGAGAAACATGGGAAAACTGTCTCCCATAGCGTCTTCGGAGGAGTTATAGGGGTTCGGAGGAACACTAATGAACCATCGTCGTGCTCGATAAATGACCGGAGAGGGATGTAAGTGTGATTTTGCCAACGATTTTTGTTTTCATACACACCGCGAAGCAAAAGGGACAGCAAATGGGTCACTGGAGAACCCGCCCGCCCCCTCCTCGAGAGGGAAAGAAAAAAGTGGCATATTTAATTAGCGTCTTCGTTCAAGGAAGGCAATAAATGTGCTCGTGGGAAGCCCAACAGACGCGTGCAGCTCGTGGAAAACCGCACAAAAAAAACCACAATAAACACCTCTCTCATCCTATAGCTAAGCCCGAGGATAGCGAGGTTCAGGATCCCCTAGGGGGCAGCGCTAGGTGGTAGCCTGGCTGGACGGGGAGCAACCGTAGCAAATAAGTAGCCGTGTAAATGAGAAATGACTTAAATTTGTGCAAGCGTGAGATATTAAGCCGGATGATGGCACGCGGATGTTGTGAATTTCTATGCTCCACCGGAAAGCCCCAGAAGGCGGAAGATAATGCATAAAAAGACCATGCGGAAATGAGCACCGCACCAACTACGACGTGGCAACGGGGAAACAAAGTGTGTGTGTGTGTGTGCGTGTTTGTGTACGTGCGGGGAATGCTGCCGGTATGATGGCACTCTGTTGAAAAAACTAATTAAAACACCACCGTGGTGCGATGGTACTAAACCGAGAGACGGGACCGATCACACTATTTTCCGGGCGACGATCGTTTGAGTCGAATGCCGGCTGTGCTTAATTTCCCTACTCGACCGAAGCCATTTGCGTTTCGAGCTGTGGGTTCTGAGGGGCATCCTGCGCTAGGGATAAGCACCGATCCACACGAAGTGGTTCGATGGGATGGGATTCTATCGTATCATGCGATTTAAAAAATCTCAAACCCCAACGGCAGGGGGAAAATGATAAAACATGCGAACGATGCACGTGTTGTTTTCTCTTTTTTTTTCGTGGTCCCATTTGCCTTCCACCCACCTGCAGTAGGCGCTGTGTTACGATGGTGATGGTGGAACGCGATGTGGTGCATCGTGCAAGTGGCGCGAAAAACCGACAGTTATCTGATTGCAAGCGGGGCACAAAGCGAACGTTTTGGAGCCTTCTGATGAGCAGAGCACTTTGCATAAAAATACAGGAAAACATAAATTGCGCAAAGGGCAGCAGGACGTACGGGACGTTCTTTTTTTTATTAATCAGTAGTAGAATCAGTTCTTTTGTTCAGTAAAAAAATAAACGGAAAAATAAAACAACCTCTTCTTTGCTGAAAGCATCACGGGAGTAAATATAAAAGGCGAAATGGTTGAGTCAAGTGCCGTGGCCGTTGGATGGGCGATGGAAAACTGCCTTATTTAAAGCACACACAGACAAGCATACTAGAGTTGTGCCCCTGTTCCACCGCTTTCGACTGACCCTCCAGGCGTATGTGGAAAAGGAAAGGTCCGTGCGGTCATTTTCGACCCATCCGAAGGGCACTTAAAAATGTAACAAGCTTCTGTTGTTGTCCTTGGTGTTGTTCTTTCCACCGGGAAAAAGAGATGATTTCCCTGGGTTGTCTAGCACGTGGGTGTGTGTGTGTGTGTCAGTCTGTGGGTGTGTGGGACGAGAGTTTTTCTCACGTTCTTCCGTGAAAGAATAAATCAGAGAAAAACAAAGGGAAGACAGAAGTTTAACATAAATATCAGGCAGTGGAAACATCTTCGCGCTAAAAATAGCGCCTGTAAGACGCGCGGAAAGGACGCGTTGAAAAGACAGACTTTTCCCGAAAGCAACGTTTTCCCAGCGCTTGGCGGTAACACGGTTGGCCTGTGTCCAACCTTGAAGAAATTGATTTTTTGCCCTAGACAAAAAAAAGATACCGACTCCACAAACTCTTCCAAAAAGGCCGTACCCTTTAAGTTCCCCTTGAATGCTATCAAATGTGCCAAAGGCCCGTCGGAGGATTGCGTCCATATTTTGAAACGTTTTCCCTGTTCCTGGGACACGAGCGGAATAAGGTCACAGAAAAGTATCCGATTTAATTATGATTAGCAATTGCATAATTAATTCGATTAGTTTGAATTAAAAGTGTTCCAATTTTTTTTGGCTCCCTTCTACCCTATAAAACAAGTCTGACAGGAGTGGTTTTCAGAAGGGTGGAGAAAACCACTGCCTGAAGCTTACAACATTATCTCCCGAAATCCCTAGATAATATCTTTAGAATGAAGCGTCAACTAGGGAAGGGTATTGATTGTTTAATTTGTAGCCTTGTCGAACAAGCCTTGGTTGTTGTGTTGAAAAGACAATTTTAATAACTTCTTTTCGCAAGAAAGATCATCCGTTTTTCTATGAGACACAAGACGACGCTTTCGATAATGTAATTCAATCTAGAATTGAATATCGAAAACCATTAATTACTTCATTAATTGACATTGCTTGCTGCTACTAATTCTTTCCAATTTAAATTTAAATTTATGACGATACTTTATTGCAATTATTGACGACATTTGTTGTAAATGCAAGGGTGCATCAAACTCCATCCGACTTCAATTAATTCTCTCCCCGACTTCTCCTCTGTTCCCTACCGTTCGTCCAGGGTAATGAAATGCTGATGCATACCCGCACTACGGATGAAACTGTCACCAGGTTCCAGGATAGACGGACACATTTTTATCGTCCCATGTAGTCTTCCGGCAATGGGTTAGGTAAACCATCAACACCCAACGGACCCTAGAGGGTGGTAGCGAGTTCCGCTTCCGGGAATAGAACCGCACAAATCACGAGGCAATAAATTATCTTAATTGAAAGTAATCGTCTAGCTTTGTTGCAGAACGTGCATACGTATCACACGATGCTCCTTTCGACGGAGCTTAGACAGTACAGTTCCCCTGCCACGTGTGCTGCTCGGGGGAGGGGTGTGGAAAACTGTGTCGAAAGCCTTTCTACATTCCCTAGAAATGGCAAGTCCTTGTTGTGCTAATTTGCAAAAGTGTTACGCTTGGCCGATTACAAAATTGTTGAGCCCCGAAGCGAAAAAGTTCACCCCATACGCCCCCGGCGTGGCCAAGGTCGCACATGTACTATTAGTAGTAGTAGGACGAAGTACGATTGACACGTTATTCATTTTCAACGAATGCCACATTGTACGAAGTGGAAAACGCCCGTGAGGAAACCCTGGAACCCTATTCGGTGCAGCAATTTTGCACAACGCTCGCCCTGTTCGTGGTGGTGCAGCCAAGGCCTCCTTCTCTCGAGCTCGATCCTTCATTTCGCATTAGCTGGATATCATCGCGTAGGACTTGTCCTCCACAACGCAATGCTTATGAAACGCCTGTTGTATCTCCAGCGTCAACGGAGGAGCAACTTCACCGGATGCTCTTTTTTCTTTGGGGAAAGTATGTGAAACCAAATGGAATATACTTCCTTTCTTCCCCATACCGGGAAATGTCCCCCGCATCGTCTGTGCGAATAATTAAAAAAGTTTTCATATTGTTACGCTGGACCCAACATGTGTCCATGGCAGGCCTGTTCCATCATGGAGGGCGTGATATTTAAAGGACACAACCATCAATACGTTAGCACCTTCTTCGTGTCCGAAATTGCATAAGCAAGTACCGACACACGCAAAGTGGTTTTCCCATGATGTGGAGAAAAACCGCAAACAATTCCAACACATTTTCCCCACAAATGTAGACGGTTTTTATGTTCCCCTAAACAAACAAGAGAAAAACAATTGACGCTCGTTGGACCGGCACGTGGGAGGAGCGAGAGATGAGAGCGGGAATCGACTCCAAGCCCACTATTCGGCTTTATGGTGGTTTTATTTAATTTCATCAAAAGTTGATACCATGATGTCATACTGATGATGAATGGTACAGGTTTTTTCATTTATTTTGAACACCCTTCAAACAAATTACTCACACATCCATACCTGCTGAAAAAGATGTAGTAAAGCATTTGGGGAATTATTGCAATAATTTATCGGATTTTTTTTGGAGGAGAAGGAGAAGGATATTACATTCTAGCTTTCGCTTGGTTAAGCACGATACTATTGGGTACGTTTTATTCTCCATCAGTGAGGGATCAAAGCAATCCTTTGTAGCCACTTTTCCACATGAACTGCAGAATCAGTTTTCGTCGCTGGTATGATATTTGAAAATGCTTCGAAATGGTTCAAAATAAATAAAAAACCAATTCAATACTTTAAGACAACGGCGTTAAACGGAAAGTAAAAGAGCAAGAACGGAAAATGTCACAACATAATCGTAACAGTCGACTTGTGCTGTTTACGATCTTCATGGCTCGCTTGATGCCAGCAAGTCGCGATGAGAACTAAGATATAGCTTTGGTCGCCTTTTAACGATGCCATTGCTATAAAAAATCATTGACCAACCGATGGGCATTTAATCGCTTTCAATGTTCGTAGATGTTGTCGGCCCGTTAGCTTGACCAATTTGGACAATATATTTACCCTACGGAGCATAGACACGGATCAGATATCACTTCGCTGAAGGTCTCCGGTTAGGGCGGGAAACTGGTGTCCATTAAAAAACACAAACTAGAATCAAATTCACCCAACGGGCGCATAATGGCATTCTCTCTCTCTTGGAGGAATCAACAAACCCGGAACACTACGCTCCTTTCTTTGGAGCAACAAGTGGCCGAAAATCTGCCTCCCAAAAACTGAACCACTGAAGTGAAGAAAAAAGCATTTTCTCCGCCAAAGTGGAGGAAAGGAATGAGCACCATACTTCAACCAGTAATGTCCACACCAGGGTGACGGAAACGTAGCTGGATGATCCTTGACCGTACTCCAAGCGGATCCATATGTCACTACGGTCCTTGCCGGGGCCTGGGATCGTAAGGCGAGTTGGAAAAGGACGAACAGTTCACCTCGAATGAGCAATCGTAAAGGAGCCGCTGGCAGTACCAAGGTAGCAGCTTCTTTTATCACCCTCGGAGGGGATCCTCACACAGCACACCACACAATCGAAACAGACATGAAGCAGTGGCGCCTTCGGTAAGCTATCACGGGCCGGTAGCTATTACGGGCCGCACCCGTTTAGCGGGAACATGGAAGAAAGATGAAGCCAAAAAAACATCGCTCCTCAAATGGCATCATCAGAGCTTCGGGTGAAAAAGGACTTCATTCAGGGGTAACCCACCCTTTTCGAATAAAAAATAAAACGATGTCTCTGTGTCACCTTGTCCATGGCGTTTGAGTTTGATGAGCTCGAGTAAGCCATTCTCCTTTAAAGCCATGAATCTGAAGCGTTTTTTTTTTTCGATGAAATTCCCATTCGTTGGGTGATATTTTCCTCCGGTCCTATTCTGAGAAGGGATGGACTGAATTTTGTTGTCCCTTCTTTGGCGCCCAGCGATGATTCCCCGTTCGTCCGGAGAGTGTAGACAATTCTTCCGCCCTTCAGCTGCTGCTGCCGTGCGAGCGTGTGTATCCTGGCGGCGGGCATTGTTTCCCGCTCGGAACAGTCTCGCTTTTCAAACGACGGTCGGTGGGAGGAAAAAATTGATTACCAATTTTCCACACCATACCGCGAAGCCATCTCGAATGGCTCAAACATCGGGCCAACACTGGCGAAAGCGTGGACGTACCGTGATAGAAAGCTCAGCAAAAGCGTGGAACAATTTTTGTAATTCAATCACTCGGAAGCACAGCTATACGTAGCGATGGTGAAGCTTCAAAGAAAAAAGAAAAAAAAAGAAATAAAACGCCCCAACATTGAACCTTATTGTTCGCCGTGGAGCAATTTATGTAAATATGCAATCTCCGTGAACCGTGCTGGAACAGATTTGTGTAATTTATTACCTTTCCATATTTTTTTTTAGTGAAGTAAATGAACTGAACATAGCATATCACGCACTCTTCCTACGTATTGATTTTACATTTGGAACGGTTTAGTACAACCCATCAGCCAATATTATTATGCAAAAGTGATCGCGTAAGAAAAACCGTTCCACTCGAAAGCGGAACAGTCTTTCATATATTACTACGGAAGAAAGAAAAAATGGTTTCAACAGTACATTGCATTTTACTATTGAATAACACTACAAAAGGTATTTTAAATTTAAGGAACCCACAGGCACTGTAATTAAACTACTAGCAAGAAAACATATTTTACAACATGACATAACTCTGAATCATAATTAAAAATGCATATTATTCATGTTCTGTTCAGCTTCCACGAATTTACGACACACGATTTGTGGAGCCATGTTTATTCATGATGTTTTAAGTAATTCAAATTGAAACCATGGAGGCGCCTGGTGATTCATGAGAAGATAGAGAAAAGTCAAAAAAAGATTACGGGCAAACATTAAAACCTTCCCCAATATGCCTTCCACTCAACGGCATGTAAAGCCGTCGTTCGTTAAATAAGCAATGGTCTTTTTTTGGGTGATTTTTTGTTCGATTCCCGCCAACTTTCTCATTCGATGTATCGCATCGGAAAAGGCATCCAAACAAAACGTACGCCGCCCCGGTGGTGGCTGGATGCAACACGCCAGCGCCAACCAACCTCAAACCCGAGACCGCAGTAAACGAAACGGAAGGGCACCAGTAATGAAATCATACATTCAATTATAACCTTTCGATATTGACCCGTTAATTCCCACCGTCGGCAGCGAAATTTGCCCGGCCCGGAATGGCAACCCCTGCTCGGGTTTGTCCTGGCCCGGGGATCACGGATTATCAGTTGCCATTCCGACGATATCCTTTCGGCCCAACCGTGCGGCGGGGGAGAGCGGGGCGAAAACGGGACCCACTCCTAGACCGACTTTCGAATTGGTTTTAATTTCATTGTGGCACCGAGCGTGATGGGGAAATAAAATTCACTCCGGGCTCGATAGCAGTGGCCTCGACTGCTGTCGCGCCCATGCCAACGGCAACCAATGGCAACCGGTCTGTTTCCGCTTTTTTTTTCTTCAACCATTATTTGTTTACGGTGCCCACGGTGGGACTGGCGGTGGGCATGCAAACCACAATCGAAGTTCCCGATTCCCATTTTTGTTGCGGTGGTGCTAATGGAAACGGCGTGATGCGAAATATAATATCAATTTGTTTGCAACGTTTCAACTTTCCTGCCAGACCCGCATGGCCATCAGATGGCATTTTGCAGCATCAGACCATCCCTTCCAGGGCAAGCATAATGCATAATGCTTCGGTGTCCCGGCTTTCCGGGAATGCATGTGACGAAGTGTGTAGCGTGAAAACGATGCAAGACTCATTACGATTCCCACGCAACCGTGGGTTGCTAGTGAACCAGACCCACCCTCATTGGTGAAGCGTTGGGAAATTGGTATCGTACACCAAAGAAAAAAGAAAATGGCAATTTTAAAAAGTAGGATGCACTTCCCACAACGACACAACGCCGCGGCAGATAATGCAATACGAAAGCTTGCAACAAAGATGGTTTTATTATTTCGAAGCGCGTTTCACGTTGTTAGTGATGGTGAAGCTTTGGGAACATTGAATGGAAATGCAATACTAGGGAAATTGTCATACTTTTTGCACTGTTTAGGCGATGGAATTATTTTGCATTGTTTGCCAAACATATTTAGACTCATTTCCGCTATTTTCATTGTTACAGTTCGAATTTCCGTTACTGAACTATTGAACGTTTGTTTGTTAAACATTTTGGACTGTTCCATGGCGAATCGCTGGAGTCCTTCGCACCAACTGTTATGGGTAACATTCCACACAGCGCTGCTTCACGCAGTCACAATAATCCCTCTGCCATTGTGCTCCGCTTCGAAGTGCCGGAAAAATCCATTTGACCACCTATTTGATCCACCTATTTGATCCACCTATGAACAACATCATTCCGGGCCGTATTGTGTGCCGGTGGTTAAATTACTATCTTAATTAGCTTTTCCGACCGTTTTGGTGCTGATTGCCGCCTCTCACACCAATCAGCCCCGGACTATCGGGCTGAATGCAATCGCATTTCGGTAATCAAATAATGAATCAAAATTAGCAATTTTGATGCAGTTCCGCGGTTCGGCCGGCGTAGGATGTGGTCACACCGCAGCTAATATTCAGCCAATTCACGAGCTCTAATCCCGGATGTAGGAAAACAGGCAAACCCGGTACAAACCCCCTCGACGCACCCCTCCCCCCGTTCCGTGTCCGACGACTGGCTCCAAGGATGCAGGAAGGTGAAAAAATAAAAACTCCAAACATCGTTAATCATTCTGTCTGATCTTTCCGAACGCTCTGGACAAACGAGACAACATAGGACCAATTAGTTGTTACTAACGAAAATGCCATTAAACTTAATATACACACAAACAAATAAAAAAGCGAGAAAAGCAACGCAAAAAGTGAACGCGCAAATAGCCGTAAATAGGGGAAGCGTAGCGAACGAAGGAGACGGTGGCGCCGGGTTCGATATTTAATTAAGGCATAGTGAAAACGGTACGTAAAATTTTCCAGGAAAAGAAGACCGTAGCACCGAGTGTAAATACCATATAGTCAAATAAATGTTCCCCCAAGCCTCGTGGATGCGTCGGAATGGGCGCGAAGAAAATTCGAAACAATTCGACTACTCTGGCTGGCACAAATTGCTGCACGAATAAAGCCACCGAGTCACGCAAGCAACTCTTGGATCGCATTTTATTCACCAGATTCGGGGCTCGAAAAGGCAGTGTTTAAAGTAAAAAATCGACTGACGCAAATCAGTCAAAAAAAAAAAACAAACAAACGAAGTGTATGTCCGTTAAATTTGTACATTAAACACATATCAGCAGCACCACGTGTCAGCCGATGCAATCCATGGCATTTTTGTGAAATGCAGAACGGCGAAAAGGCAAACGAAAGGAACAAAAAGTAAACCCAAGTTGGAATAATTTAAACAAATATCTCCCCTCCACCGGCACAAATTCGAAGGGAAACCCGTACAAAAACTCAAAGGTGCACAAATAATTGAAATTAATATGGAAAAATGAAACACATTGTTAATAGTTCGCCGCGGTCTACGCCGCGCTCCGGAAAAACAGCAAACTGGCGAATGTTGTAAAGTTTTGCTCCACGCGTGCTGGATGCACATTTACAGTTGACGCACCATTCGGAAGCGCACCCGGGGAAGAAAGAGGCTAACGCGTCGTCCCAAAAGCGCCAACCAGACGCACAATTACCAATGGGAGGGCGAAAAGACAAAATAATTGCTGCCATAGAGAGAAGCGCACCGAGGGAAAGGAGCCGCACCGTGGGAGGGTAGAGGTGCGAATGCAATTTAATGAATCTCGCGCATGTTGCGGCTCCTGTGAATGTTAATTTAACTCTCGTTAGAGAACGGTTGAACGCGTGGAAAAACTATTTGTTCATTTTTTCCCTCTTTTTTTTTCGGTCGCATCGCGCTGTATAGTTAGGTTGAATTCATGTTATTCCCCGCGGAAGGCCTGGCCGCAACTGTTTTACGCATAACTGCAACACCGACCACGATACGATCAGCGCACACTGCCGGAAAATGCCGTGGCAATGGAATGCGCTTTCGTGCGCCCCGTTCGCGTCCAGTAATGAATGAGTCGTTGAACTGGTCGTGCGATAAGTGGGTGAAAAGCTCCACTCTATGGTGTTTGCTATTATGCTGTGTTGGATTTTTCCCCCCCGGTTTACAAGCCTCAATCGAGTCCGGAAATGTGGCGGCATCCGACACCCCGCGAGATAACTGGATTGTCATTGGCGTTTATCCGGATCCGGATTATCCGCCACGATAGGTGCCGGTGATAAATTACCCTTTCCAAAGGGATAAACTGCTCGTTTTTTTAATTCGCTTTCGTTGCCATCGGGTGGTGCTTTTATTTTTAAGTTCAACCGTGCAAATTTAGTAGCTTAATCGACCGCGACAATGATATACTCGCGTCAGCAGTAAACCGGACGAGAGTTGCGGCGCGATGGTTACGAATCTAAAGTAGGACTTCTGGGCATACGAGAAAAACGCATAGCGTTTCAGATTAAACCGATTGTGTAACCTTGCATTAGTATAGAGAATTGGAAAAAAAAACTAGCTGTATTCTGGATAAAACGGAATGACTGAATGTGAGAAAACTTTGAATGTCCGGAACGCGTGGGTGTCTAGAAAGTACTGTGTAACGATTGTTTAAAAAAAAATCATATATCACGCCTCAAACGTGCTGGAGCAGGCCTGGTTGTTCTATCCGGTGCGATTCGGTTGGTTTTTATAGTTGGTTAGATTGAATCGGTTTTTGTACCACTTGCGGGACGAAACGGCGGTGATTACGAACGAGAAACCATCGGAACCACGGAGACGACCACAGCACCGAGGCTGCCACCAGTGGTCGGTGCTAAAAACCAATTTATCAAACGAATCGTGTAATCGATTTTTTATATAAAAATAATTATATGAACGACAGCAGAGAAAGGATCGTGGGAAACGCACAAAAAAATTTACTGCGTGTTGAATCATACTAAACCAATGTTTATTGTCGCTTAGTTAGGAAATGTATAGAATGGGTATGTTCGATGATCGGAAATCGTGGGTAGGGAAATTTAAGCTAATCGCAATGTTAATTGTTCTGCATGAAGAATGGTATTTAAATGGTATGATTTCAAGTATATCTATATATTTCCTTAGTATATACGGAAAATTAAAGAAGATTGACGAGGTGTGGAAATCGAAACGGTACCAAATTGGATGGGAAAAGTAAGATATTTAGACAATTCAATAATTTTTATGTCATATTTAGGATGCAATAAAAGTAAACGTGAAAATGAACATGCGAATGTTAGCATATCTTTGGCTTCCGAAAACTACATGTATCCGAATATGACTGATGGGAAAGTGTAAGTAAATTGATCGTGTTATAATGAATCCAATGAAGTTCTCCTTTATTAGAATTTGGATAATTATACATTCTAAGCAGTCCACTTGAGACACCGGGTATCCTGATGTGTGCCAAGGCAGCGTACGCAGCAATATCTCGTCCCGCATGCAGTGCAGGTGTAGCTGGATGGAAACCCACACACTGCGCAAAAGTTTCGCTCGGGAAGCTTGGATGGTGCCGCAGCGGCTGTAAAATAATTCGGTGGTTCTGGTCGCTGCATTTTATCCTCCTCTAGCAGCTGCGGAAACGTTTTCCGATACTTTGCCCTGTAGTACTCCGCGCCCTTGGTGCGCCGGCTTTTCTTCCTGTTCGACCCACTGCCATCTAGATTGTCGTGAAATTTGGGTACCTTTTTGGACATCACCAGATCCGCGTGGGGATCTTCGTGAAAGTTGTCCTGCTCCAGTGCTTCGAGCGCCTTCCGAGCGCGACGTTTTCTGGCGGCATCGTCGAGTGTGCGCTTCTTGTCTGCCTCTCGTATGCGTCCGGATTCTCTTGCAGCCATTTTCAAAAGAATTAAATTAACTTCTCCCACAACACTGCCTCGTTATGATTGGTTAGACGTTGCTAAGTTTAAGCTTCCTTCTCATGCAGCGGGAAGCTGATACGGTCCATCAAATCGTCCACGCGTGCCTGCAACACTTCGACGATCTCGATGGATATGAACAAATGCTTGTCGTCTAGATCTTGAATGATGAACTTTTTGCCAAGTGATTGCGTTTCGTCCAGGTGAAGTAGAAACTGTCTCATAGCCGGATCACTGTTGGGAAGCAACCGAGAAGAAAGGATTTCATTTGTCATCTGCGTACTACGTGGAATTTTTTCCATTTACCCACCATTCAACTAGCACTCCTTTCATAACATTCACCATTGCTGAGGCCGGTTTACGTTAACAGATGCACAGTTTTGTGATGAGCTAATTCTCCTACAAATTCCATCAACCTGCAGAATATGCATTTCCCACAATGAAAACAAAAGCATATTTTTTGACAACTTGAAACGTCAACTCGATTCGGGTTTGGAGTACCAAGATAAATATGTACAACAAATCGCTCGAATGTGCACCACTGCTCGAATAAGAATGTAATTGACAGCTTCTAGAAGACCGAACATTTTAGTTCAGATCAACCAGAATTCGCATCGCCGATTATTCCTCGTTCGAACCGCGGGGTGTTAGGTAACGAATTTTCTTCAGTGCTATCTCCTTTCCCATTACTGAAATATATTTTCAATCAACAGTTCATCTTCCAGCTGAGAAGGCTGAAGATTCCGATTGTGCTTAACAGGTGCTGGTATCCATTTTTCCCGTGCCGCGCAGCAAACAATTCCAGTTAGGATGGTGCAGTATTCACGCCTAATGTCCGGCCAGGTTCGTATTGGAAATAGCAAGAATCCCTTTAAATAAGGGCGACTCGGGTTCACCTCCAGCTGTTCCACGGTTCCGTTGGAATACACAAGTGCGAATACGCCAGTGGTGCTATGGCATTTTCCCGTTTCCACAGAAAATACGCATTTGTCTGACCAAGTTCCGCGAAAGTAGAACATGGGGAGGAAAATTACTGGTTAGATAATCGATCCGACTACGAGAAAATTCGTCCTAGTGTGATGGTGTTCCGTTATGTGAATGTGTGTTTGCCTGTGCTGTGTTTAAACGGCGATGGATTGCCGTGTGGAGATGTTCTTATTTTTATCGTTCGGGAGCTACTTAAGTGGTTCAGTACATTTTTGCGATAAGATTTACGCTTCGTGGAACGTCTGTTTTTCGTTTTTTTTCACTTACCACCCAGCGTGGCGCTTGGTGACGTTTAGTTGAATCGATATAAAAAAAATCCAGATCCCGGCCTCCATGCTATCTATTGTTTTGCCCTGGGAAAGGGTATCGCTGCAAGGCCATCATCGTCCTTGCCAAATGTCATCGGTGTTTTCTGCCTAGCGAAAAGCCGGTTGTTACCGGTTGCCCCAAATTAATTACAGATTCAGCCCTCTCCCACGCCTTCTCGGGAAAGGTCACCCGATCTAGAAGCGAACGTTTCCTACCGGAATAGAAACACCATAGGTTTTACTTACGTTTTCGACGTACACGTCGCTGGGGGATCACGTGTCGGTGGCTGATCAAAGCTGCCTGTCCATGGCGGCATATATTTTCTATTTTTGTTTACCTTCGATCACATCACGCTTCTGACACTGATCGGGTTTGAATGTTTGTGCAATTGGCATCGATCACGTACGAGCGTTTGCTGGTACGAAGTGCGTAGGCTTGACCGAAGGAAGGCAGCAGCGGAAGGACAAGACAGTCGTGCTAATAGGAACGGCCATCAGAAACAGGGAGGAAATGAAAACGAATGCTTTTAACTGAGGGCCTTTGTTTTTAATATTCGCTTATCAACAAGTGCGTCGCAAAGATGAAGCATTTTTTGTAACATCTTGAGATAAGCATTCTGGGAATTCGTGACAGAACGTAATTTCTGATTTCGCCTTCTCTTTCCCGAAATAGGCCCGCAAGGTTGCTCGGTATGCCGTGGATGTTCAGCAGCGTCAGTTCCACGCGTCGTGCGCTGCCGCCTCCAAGGTCGCTCTGTCCAAGTTCGACCAGAACGTGTATCTGCCGTACGAGAAGCTGCAGAAAAACCTGGAGGTGGTGAAGAAGCGTCTCGGCCGTCCGCTTACCCTCAGCGAGAAGGTGCTCTACTCGCATCTGGACGATCCGGCGAAGCAGGATGTACAGCGCGGCGTCTCCTACCTTCGTCTGCGCCCGGATCGCGTCGCAATGCAGGATGCCACCGCCCAGATGGCCATGCTGCAGTTCATCTCGTCCGGTCTGCCGAAGGTGGCCGTCCCGTCCACCATCCACTGCGACCATCTGATTGAGGCACAGGTCGGCGGCGAGAAGGATCTGGCCCGCGCCAAGGACATCAACGCGGAGGTGTACAAGTTCCTGTCGACGGCCGGAGCCAAGTACGGTGTCGGCTTCTGGAAGCCCGGTTCGGGCATCATCCATCAGATCATCCTCGAGAACTACGCGTTTCCGGGCCTGCTCATGATCGGCACGGACTCGCACACGCCCAACGGTGGTGGACTGGGTGGCCTCTGCATCGGTGTCGGTGGTGCCGATGCCGTCGACGTCATGGCCAACATCCCGTGGGAGCTGAAGTGCCCGAACGTGATCGGAGTGAACCTGACCGGCAAGATCAGTGGCTGGACGTCGCCGAAGGATGTCATCCTGAAGGTGGCCGACATTCTGACCGTGAAGGGCGGTACCGGGGCGATCATCGAGTACACCGGCAAGGGTGTGGAGTCGATTTCGTGTACTGGCATGGCGACTATCTGCAACATGGGCGCCGAAATCGGTGCCACCACGTCGGTGTTCCCCTTCAACAAGCGCATGGCCGACTACCTGGCTGCCACCGGTCGCAAGTCGATTGCTGCCGAAGCGACAAAATACCAGGCTAGCGTGCTGACGGCCGACGCCGGCGCCAAGTATGATCAAGTGATCGAGATCAACCTGGACAAGCTGGAACCGCACATCAACGGGCCGTTCACGCCCGATCTGGCCCACCCGATTAGCAAGCTGAAGGCGAACGCCACCAAGAACGGCTACCCGATGGACATCCGCGTTGGTCTGATCGGATCGTGCACGAACTCGTCGTACGAGGACATGGGACGTTGCGCCTCGATCGCAAAGAACGCAATGAAGCACGGCCTGAAGTCGAAGATTCCGTTCAACGTGACGCCCGGCTCGGAGCAGATCCGTGCCACGATCGAGCGCGATGGTATTGCGAAGACGTTCAAGGAGTTTGGCGGAACCGTGCTGGCGAACGCTTGCGGACCCTGCATCGGCCAGTGGGACCGTCGCGATGTGAAGAAGGGTGATAAGAACACGATCGTCACCTCGTACAACCGCAACTTCACCGGCCGTAATGATGCCAACCCGGCAACGCACTGCTTCGTTACGAGGTGTGTATGGAATGATGGCAGCTTTTGTCTAGCTTCTTTCTTTACTACTAGTTTTTTCAATGTTTTTATTTTCTTCCAGCCCCGAACTGACGACGGCCCTCTCGATCGCCGGCACTCTGAGCTTCAACCCCCTGACCGACGAACTGACTGGTACTGATGGCAAGAAGTTCAAGCTGGATTCGCCGTTCGGCGACGAGCTGCCCCAGAAAGGATTTGACCCCGGCATGGATACCTACGAGGCACCCCCATCGGTAAGGCCCACGGGATTTGTGTGCGCGAAAACGGCCGCAGCGAACGGGTGCACAGTGTTCAAAGTACAAGCTTCTTCCTGTTTGACGTGGAATTGAGGCACGAGCCAATGTCGACGTCGTCGACGGGCTTATCTTATCAGATGTGAGCAGGGCATCACATGGAAGGCTTAGACTGAAATTGTGTTTTAGTTCTGCCAACCGCCGTTCATACCGCCCTGCCACTACACCCCGCCTGAACAACCGGAGAAAAGTTATGCGGGTCAAGGTTTCACGGCGGAAGATGTTTGATTACTTAATTGATACACGCTCGTATCGATTGGCTCTATTTTTTGAATTATTAAACGGCTGGAATAATATTGCAAAGAGCTAAGTCTCAACAAACCAAGAAAAACGTAATTTAATTTCCATTTAATCGTTTGCTTCTCCTTTTCGCAGGACGGTTCTAAAGTTAGAGTGGATGTGGACCCGAAAAGCCAGCGCCTGCAGCTGCTCGAACCCTTCGACACATGGAGTGGAAAGGATCTGAAAGAGCTGACCGTGCTCATCAAGGTGAAGGGCAAGTGCACTACCGATCACATCTCGGCCGCCGGTCCGTGGCTCAAGTATCGTGGCCATTTGGACAACATCTCCAACAATATGTTCATTGGGTAGGTGTTTTTATAGCATTTGTTTGATGCGAATGTCACTTAAGTTTAGAAAATTGAAACAGCATTATAATGGAATACTTTCAAATCCTTCCCTCACAGTGCCACCAACATCGAAAACAATGAAATGAACAAAATCAAGAACCAGTTGACGGGCGAGTGGGCCGGCGTTCCGGATGTGGCCCGCTTCTACAAGGCAAAGGGTATCAGCTGGGTCGCCGTCGGTGACGAGAACTACGGTGAGGGCTCTTCCCGCGAGCACGCTGCTCTGGAGCCGCGCCATCTGGGCGGACGGGCCATCATCACCAAGTCTTTCGCGCGTATCCACGAAACCAACCTCAAAAAGCAGGGACTGCTGCCGTTGACTTTCGACAATGCCGCTGATTACGACAAGGTAGGTTAGCCAGAATGCGGATCGTCGAACCTCGTGTGTTTTCACGATTTTTATTTCAAATATTTCAGGTCCAACCGCACTCGAAGATCTCGATTCTGGGCCTGGACAAGTTCGCTCCCGGCAAGCAGCTCGACTGTGAGATCACCACCGACGGCAAGACGGATAAGATCAAGCTGAACCACTCGTTCAACGAACAGCAGATCGAATGGTTCAAGGCCGGCAGTGCCCTGAACCGGATGAAGCAGATCGCCGCCAACAAGTAAGGTGCAATAGCCGACTTCCTGTCTCCCCTGTCCCCCCCGAAAGAGAAAAGCCAACCGACAACTTATCGATAAGCGGAGTACTCTGCAACTTCCGATTAACAGAGAGAACTATAACGAACAGTAGCTGTGAGAGAATATCCTCATTAAGCCCATAACGACCAACCTAGCGCACAACCGGAACGCGGTCCAGTACCTATCAGGGCTACCGTTCATTTGTGTGTTTGTTTGTTTCAAAACCAAGTATAGTTATTTTGTCGCGACGTTGGTTAGTTTGTATATAGAGCAGCTAATATCCCAGCCCTGAACTGGGCGGAAATGCAAAGAACAGCGTAAAATAACCCGGCCCGATGCACTGCTACTTATCTTGAGCCGTACTAAAGATCGATTGTGTGTGTATGTGTCTTTGTCGACACTTGATTGATATCGATTATTTTACGAAACCTAAGATCACGGGACCGCGAGCCCCAAAAATGAATGCAAGTACTGGTAGTACTAGTTAAAAATTTAATCGAATGTGCAAATTTATCCCTCAATCATACTTAAGTGCTAGTAGCTGAAACGGAGCAAACAATTAGAATGTATTTCTTACCGTACTAAAATAAACCTCTTTAGCCTCGTGGGCCTATTCTTTAGTTTTGTTTGTACTTTCTTGGCCTTAGGTAGCAAATGCAACTCATGCGGGAGTGCCACTAATTTCTTTTGTTAGCATATCAGTGCCAATCAAAATCCCGAGGTGCTGCTTTCGTCCATTTCGGTTTACCTTTCTGTAGACAATAATGATGGTACGCAGTTTTAAATAAACAAGATTATATAAAAATGATTCACGTATTTACTGACTTTAATGTTTGTATGTGGTGTAAGAGTAAATGTCTCAACACAATAGAATCGCTGTAACTTCTGATATGTTGGATAAGCGAGTGAGTATGTTCGATATTCACATTTTCATGTTAATTTGATTTATTACTTTCTCCTTTAGAAACATCCACAATTTTCGATAATCTAACATTGATTTTTTAGTTCTGAATTTTTTTGAAAGATGAGTAGAATAGTAAATATTTTTAAAACATTTTTAAGTATTTTGTTTAGTTCATTTAGAAATGCCGATTCAATTGCTTACAGTCCCCATCAGAACCATTTACAGAAGAATGCTTTTCCTAGTGTGTCTCAGAACCAGAAATTCAACAGAAAAATTTGAAATATTACAACACGTGTCGTAGCATTTAGCAAAAGAATCGAACAGAACTTTCAGTGCGTTTTCGGACATTTCGCCATTTGTAACTACTGGTGTTTGTTCTTACAAAACAGCTCCAAACTTTTATTAACGGTAGAGGGTGGTACAAGGTTTTGGTATTTCCGGACGAGCATATCTCTTTGTCCCGTTCAACAATTCACAAAATAAATAACAGCACGCTGGTTGACCTCGGGCAGTCGCCATCTGCACACGAGAATCGCCCCACGAGGGTTTGGGTTTAACCGAACAGTCCACCGAATCCGATCCCTTGTCCGTATCCACCGTAGCCCTGACCGTACCCGTGACCGTGTCCATGGCCACCGTATCCGTGCTGCCCATGTCCACCGTACAGTCCGTAGCCGCCTCCCCCGTGTCCGTGACCATGTCCATGACCGTGCCCGTGACCGTAGCCTCCGTAGCCTCCATATCCACCGTATCCACCATGTCCACCGTGTCCACCATATCCACCTTGTCCACCAAATCCACCTAATCCACCGTAGCCGCCGCCGAGTCCACCACCGAAGCCGCCGGGATAGCCGCCGAATCCGAACTGTCGCTTGACGCGATCTGTGCTGGGTTCGTCGGCCGCCGACACGAGACCGCACAGCACCATACACAACACGGCACAACCGACGACGAACAGCTTCATCTTGTTGAGATTACTCGCTCACTTGGGACTTCAGTACACACACAAACACGCAACACCGGTGGACCTTTTCGAACGATTCCTGCGGTCGGTTTTCTTCACCTGTTCACCTCGCAAGATGGACTCTCGATGTGACATAACCGAGGCGGCGTCTTGAGCTTTTTATATGCAGCCAACGATCCCCGCCAGCAGCAGGGGGAGAGGGTGTGTTTTCGAGCATCGCGCCTGGAGAGAATGTCGCCCGGATCGGATGCTTCATGCGGTTGAATTCGGCACGAAGACAAACGCCGCCGGTCCGGCCGGTCACCCCAGACACAATTCGTCGGCCGAAGGTCGCATCTTTCCGAGACCGGCACCAGGGCCACATGATGGTGGGAAAGTCCAGCGAGACAGAAAGATACAAAACTTCACAACAACAGGGCCCGCCGTCCGATGCTGTGGATGTTGATTCATCGGACCAGCTTCCACCGTTGGCTCGTGTTTGGTTGATTGCCGCAAGCTGCAGCGGAAACTCGACTCGTACGACATTCATAATTCTAGTGGGCAAAAAATAACGCCACCGAATAGTCCGGAACAGTTGGGATGTATACAGTTTTGTGTTCCTTCCTTATTGATTCTTGTGTACTGCACTAAAACCAGTCTGATTTCGATATGTCTTTCATGGGAAAAGGTCTGTGTGTCTTTCATTGTTTTTCATCTTCCACTGATTGTTCCGTGGCTTAATCATTTCCCACAGATGCCCGAAGCAGCAAGGCAACATGACTTACAGACACATTTAATAAGAAGTCGAAGGCTGCAGGAATCTTCCTTTCTCAGTTGAGAATGTCCCATAGCTCCCCCAGTAGGTTCAAGGAGCGTATTGTTTAAGGAATCAACTTAGTATCCTATAATGATTGATATCAATGATCCTCGAATAGTATTAGAAGATATGATTTTTCTCTTACGCTTATTGACTATTCCTGATCATTTTCAAACACATTTTTCGGATCAGGATTAATTCTCGTTAAAGAAATGTGTACTTAATTCAAGCCACCCCTATTTCATCCTGATCAACCATAATGTTTATTGGTTGTGAGCAGATTGTTTAAAATTTTATCTGAACTTATAAGAAATGAAACGTGTCCCAGCATGCACCCTGAACTGCAACCGAAAAACAGGCAAACCGACATCTACAAGACAACAACAACTCTGGGGCGAGAAAGAGGCAAAAGAGGAAACCGTGCTCGAACAAACAAATCGTGCACTTTTGCTCCGTTTCGATAAACCTGATTTTTGTCGGACAAAAACCCGAATGCACCAGAAACAAATTGCCGGTATGGGCATCAACAGAAGTAAAGGCAACATAAGACAGGTCCACGGTGCACTCAGAAAGCCACATTGGGCGACCCCTTCTCATGGCTCCCAAGCGATTCGGCTTCCCCGGGCCGCCGGTGATCGTTGCGCCGTTCCCGCTTGCTGCTGTCGTTGGCGCTGATTTTCCCCCCGATGCACCCGAACGGTCCGAGTGGCGTGTTGAGCGAAAGGGTTGGCGCGTTGAAGCCCAACTGCGGCCCGCCCAGGTCCACCTCCAGCCCGAACGTCTTCAGTATGGCGCCAATGTCAATGTTGCGCTTCGCCCGCCGGTCCTCCTTCTGCTGCTGCTGATGGACCACCGGTTGTTTCACTAATCCGATCGCGGAAGTGTCCTTCACCGACGGAGCCGGCCGGAGTCGGAACGATTCGGTCGACTGCGCGCTTCCTGCCGGCGTGCGCGTGGGATTTGCGCCGCTTCCGGCCCGGCTCGGCAGGGCGTCGGTGGCGGGGGAGAGCAGAAGGGACAGGCAGGCGGACCAGAGAACCACGGCGGACAGCATGCTGGACGTGACTGATGCTGCGAAGGACGGCGGATGTCGATTTGAACGCGCGATTTGTACCGCGATTTCGCCGCCGAGCGCGGCTTTTGTTTCATTTGTAGCGAAAATGGTGGAAAACAATTTTCTTTCCCATGTCCATTAAAACACGCTTAGGCGTAGCACATAATGTGCCACCGAAATTATAATGGAACCAATTAACGTGTGTGGTGTGACTAAAGACTTGCCAATAGGTTACATTTTGCAGGAAATGTGTACAATTTTAGTTTCAATTTTAAAACAATTCCACCGCAAATTAAATAACATTTGTGTTTTTTTATGATCACTCGTCATCGGTTATTCAGGAAACTCAATAAAAGGCTAGACATCGAATTAATTGTTATCTTTCATAGAATGATCATCAATTAGAAAGCATCAAACATTTGGTCAAAAACCTATTTTACAATATGGAATTAAGTATCAATTTGAACGAATACTATTGCTTCGCATATTGCTTTGAATGAACGTAACACCTCATTATGGGTACATAACGTATGATTTACAAAAAACAATTTGCGCATCGTTGTAGCGTTTGTCGTTGTTTAACAATAAGCTAAGTCTTCAATCAGTTCATTGCTCCTCCACTCCAACACAAAGAATGAGAAGCCGTTTAGATACAGCCCACAAAGGGTGGCCTCCAAACCCTGCCATGTGCTAAGGTGGCTTCGTCGTCTTCGGAGGTGCGTCCACTGCGGAAGTAAGTGAGCTAATAGATGTTTTACTGTTCGCCTCGAGATTCGGGCAGAGGTGGTTTGGGAGATGGGAGGATTGGTAATTATGCGAAGTTCGGTTGAATCTTTAAAAGAAAAAGAAAACTGTTCCAAACTGGCTGAAGACCTTCTGCACGGGAATACTAAAGTAAAGCAGTGGGGTCAACGGCACCATTTGGCATTCGTCAGGGACAGTGTACTTAAACTACAGACACTCCCCTGTGCACACACCGTGAAGTTTAGTGGAAAAACACTAACTTTGTGCCACTGACTCTTCAAAAGGCCAGTAGGCATCAAGTAGGCCTTAGTGGATCCATTTTCTTCTCACATTGCGGTACTGAGCCAAACATTTTAAAAGAAAGCGAATCAATAATATTTTTACAACAGGAGAAAAAAAGCCCTTTAATTGAAACACCGAAATAATGAAAACAAAACCAACGTACAGATGTTACAAAGAAAGTATTTGAATACACAATTTTTAACTTAATCAAATCGGAATGGAATTCACATTACGAGAAGCTTTTATTATGTATATGACGCACACCACCACAACAAGAATTAAAGGGAAACAAGCTGGAAATTCATCACCGCCATCTTTTCTTTCAATTTCATCCTCCCAGCATGTGTGGGTTGGTTACTTCCATATCGATCTTGAAGCAGCTTTCACCCTGAAAGAACAGATGCAGATAATGGGTGGAAATGGCCCTGTCCGCTCGTTAAGAGGCCCCCCAACGGCGTCTTACATTGTCGTGCCGGATCAGCACGTCGATGATGGATCGACCATGCGCCATCAGCAGGTTGTGCTTGTGCTGTTCCAGACTGTACGACTTGCTGCCGTCGGAGACGATCTCGGTCGCCTTCACCGGACAGTGCTCCGGGACGCCAAACATGTTCATCACTGCCATGGCTTCCGGGTTGCTGGCCGCATCCTCCAGGCTGGCGCAAATGTCAACGGTGTCCTTCACCACCGGCAGCCCGTTCTTGGTGATGGTGACATGCATCTAAGTCGCGGAAAATGACAAAAAATCCGTCCGGTGAGATCGTTCCGTTGCTCCAGCACAGCACCTACCTGCGCCTTCCGGAATCCCAGGATCTGCGCCGACCCCTTCGCCTGCACCTGGCAATCCTTCGTCAGCGTGACCGTCGATGTGGGATCGATGGTAATGATCTGTCCCGAGCCGGAGCAGTTCTCGATGCTGTGCACCACCATTTGGTAGCCACCGTGCTGCAATGGAAGCGAGCGGTGCTCGGTGAGCGGTTCGGGCAAATCTTAGCCAGTCTTACACAAGCCTCCGTTGGCCACAGTTGGCCAACCAGCAGGACGCACAGCGACGCAGCGACGGCACGTGACGAGTGCATGTTTGGCGCGGCGCAGACTATAGACCTTTGTCCGTCGCCCCCTGCAGGGGGTTGCATTTATAGGCGCATTTTCCGTTGCCGTGCCGTCGGACGACAATGAGATCATATGTTTTTCCGGCGGTAATTAGATGTATCTTTTATCTGACATTACTAGCGAGAAGAAAAAATAGATCACGCGAACCTCGACTCAGCGATCCACGATCCAAAAACTGAGTGAACTTGACATAAAGCTGTGTGCGAAACTAAATCACTTACATTCACTCACTGCCAGTTTCGAAGTTTATTGATCAATTCGTGAATGAATACATCAGCCATTTGATTGACCTTTTTGGGGCTTCCATATTGGGGAAATGGTATCTGATTTCCATTTCCAACTCCAACTGTATTCCAACTACGATCAGGACACACAGAAAGGATTCGCTACATTTGGCTCATTTTGACACTTCGCCTACAATTTTAATGCAACTTTTACCGTGCAATAATGAAGAGACACATTAACAGCACGTGTACTAATCACCCATAGAGCCACACCCACAAGCCTTATTCGACATCGTGTTACACATTGACCAAGGCAGGAGTACTCGGG
>JAOEFI010000004.1:1729810-1742062 GCA_034621735.1 Anopheles plumbeus | reverse complement strand
TTTTAAACTGAAATACAACTGGAATACAACAGACACTACCAGTGGCAGTTCAATTATCGATCCGTTCCACGATTGATCCAATCACCGATGGGGATCAGTGTTTCTACGAAGTACTGGGATAGGGCATTTAAACAGTTTTATAAGACGAGTTTAAAAGACAACCTGATGGAAACGATTCATTGATTCACAGCGTGCTATTTAGTCACAAGGAGCTTCTATAAAACTATTTTTAAGTGACCCTAGACATTTTATTTTATTTTAATGAACTATCCTTGCAACAACGGGTGAAGTGCCACACTAATATATTCGAAAGAGAGAAATTATCATTGCTATAATATTTTTTCCTTCTTTATTAATTCAAAAAATGTGAATTGCACCCTTGAGGGGGGTCTACGAGTTCGTGGAAGCGCACGTTGCACCACGTGTCAGCTCCACAGTCCAATGGTTAGCAGCTTTGGACAATCGTTGCCAGTGAAGTGACGAACCTCTAAATGCGGATACCAGTCTGGAGTTATTTCGTGATGTCGAACCGTATCTTGAAACAACTTTTTCCCTGTGGGTGTGAAACAATCGACGACTTTAGTAGTTAGTCTACTAGTAAAAAAACCGGTTGCACTAGTGCGGAGGGATGATCGTCTGAACTGGTCGTGGCTCGAGTGATCATCGGCGCCACCTTTCAGTCCCATTAACACATACCGAATCGTGCTGCACGGCCACATCAACGGTGATCGCACCGCGTGCCAGAGGGAGGTATTGCTTGAAGCGATTGATGTTCACCACCTGACTAGGATCGGTGCAAACTTGTCCCTAAAAAAAAAGATAGCATACGGTTGAAGTGACTCATTCGGCCAGCGGTCACTCGGCGGCCACATACCGCACTGATGGGACACTGCTCGGGAACTCCCAGGCTCCGGAGGAGCTCTGCGATGTGCTCGGTGCGCCGCGGACGTGCCGCCTGGTCGCAGATGTCCGTCGAGCCCTGCAGCACCTGCATGCCGTCCTTGGAGATCGTGTACTTGGCGTTGCCGGTTTTGAAGTCCTTGAAGCGCACGCAACCGCGTGACTTAATCTCACAGTTCTTCGTCAGCACGACCGTGAAGTTCTCGTCGGCCGTGATGACCGCGTCCGGGCCGGCACAGTTTTCGATTTTCTTCACCCGGATCTTGTAGCCACCGTTCTGCGGACGGGGAGGCGCAACCGGGAAAAATGGGTTTTAGGGATTCCCCATCAATCCAAAAAAGAAGTCCTTCCTCTGAAGGGAGGTGTCAAAATCGAGAAATACCTACACAGGCGAACGCTACACCCAGCATGCCGGCGCACAGCAGCAGCACACTGAACCTCACCAAACCGTCCGTTGGGAGATGGCCACAGCCATTCACGTTGGAAGCCATCGTAGTATCGAGTTGGTGTCACCTTCGCGACCTCGTCGGATCGATTACCCTTGGAAAACTGTGTTCAGCGGACAGGAAAACTAATGGCCACGCGTTATCACGATCGACACGCTAGAAGGGAGCGCACCCACGGGGCGACGATAAATGCTGCCGGTTTTGTTTTTCTATCGCCAGTAGCGAAGGCAGCGAGCAGAATCTCGCCGGACCAGGGCGGAAGCCTTTATTTATTAACAACCACGGCCTCTAATCGCGCGCTCTCCCGAAAGCTCGTCTGGAAGCGCGTCATCAAATCGATCGTGCAGTTCTAGATGCCTTCCGATCCGACTAAGCTTAGTAGTCAACACCTGTACACAAACACATCCCACCGGGTTGGTGAGAGTCATCTGGGTTGCAATCACCGCTCGTGAGCATCTCGCTCGTATAGTCACCCCGAGTGAGTACAACAACCACCCCCTGGGGGAACACCGAGAGACTAAAAAGTGTGCTATCGCTGGTGCGGGATCAGTGGTTAGCCCAGCGGGATGAGTAACCGTCGGACGCGAAGTGGCTGGGAGTTATCAATTACAGGCTGTTTGTTTTTACAGCCGGCAACCTGGGGCCTGGGGGTTCGACCCACCGGGAGCCTTTGTGTTGATTGTGTGTGGGTTCAACTTCATTGGAAAGTTGGAGTACATCACTCCGAGTGAGCCGATAAATCCCCAGTTTCCCACAAACCATTGCAACATATTGCAGATTACAATAGTTGAGTTCCCGTACCGTATCCAGTTCCATCGGGTTTAATATCCAACACCTCCCGCTCAGTGTAATCCGTAACAGACGGGAATAGTAAAACCGAAGATAGCACTAATGACAGCTACCAGGAATGTATGAATATTCTACTCGGGCCCGCGGGGGGGTGACATTAATTCCCGATCGACAGTATCCGCACGGATCGTGCTGGGGTGGATGTCGCCGGTAGATTGTTTAGTAAATATTCCGCTCATTTTAATAAGCAACCCCCGGCCCTACCGAGAAGCGCGGACACTGCTCGCCGATCGATCGATCTGTCGAACGTTGGTTTCCGGTTTTTAGTCGCTGCAGCGGAAAAACGCGCCGTGCGAAAACGTGATCCAACTAACGTAACTTAGGCAGCTACGGTGGGGTAAGCCTTTTGGGACGTCAGAACAGCTCCAGCTGTGGCTTCAACAGAGAGAAAGAGAGAGAGAGAGAGAGAGAGAGAGAGAGAGAGAGAGAGAGAGAGATTTATGTGCTGAGTGTGTAGAGGGAGGTGTTGTTCATTCGCTCGGGGAAAGGTCACCGGATCGGTGCATCATAGTTATGACCCGATACCTTCTTCCTGGTAGGGGAACATGAGAACGAGGCTAGAACAATGCGTCGACTGATAAACATTGTGCGAAAGGGGTATTCCCTGGGATTTGTAAAGATGATGCATGCTCTAGAAAAGGGAGAAAGGCGAGTCATCTTACCCGATCAACTTTTCAATCTTTAATGTACCTTTTCGATATGCACTATTTTTATATGTGTGTACGTTTACAAGGTTAATGCTTCATTTCTAAAATAACAAAAAAAAAACAATTTTACAAAAAAACATTTAAAGACTTTTATGTAAATCCCACCCACAAATCCTCAAGACGGCTGTTCGCATGTCTGCGCTCACTTCCGTTAGGGCCGGCAGGGATGTCATTTGCAGTCATGTTCACTGCCACAGCCAGGCATGAATCGATTAAATGCCGATTTCCCAACATCAGTCATTTAGTTGAATGTTATTAGCTCTACGAAATTAATGCTCAGTATTCATCGACGGTATAACCGTTATGTAAAAATGTGTGTAAAATTCTAACAAATGTATGCGAGGAAATAAGACTCAAGCGCGAGCATAGGCACTTTTAATGTAGAAACATTTCGCTTGCATGCTTTCTTGAACGCAATTCAATGTTTCACCACGACGGAAATGTTCGTAACAGCCGCTGTGAAATGTTTCACAGCTGTTAACCCTTCATAATTCAGGGTTTTTTTTCATTTCCTAATTTCGGAGCGCTTCGTGGGAAATTGTTCGAAATTACATTTTATTTTATCTGTATTGAAGAGATAAATATCGCAATTATAAGTCCAATAGAATGAATAAAATTTAAATTCTCAAATATCTGTACTTCAGTACTCAGCAAAAGTCCATTTTTATCATAAGTTCAAATCAACTACTTCTTGTACTAGTTGGTACATTTTAGAGCATTCAAAGGAAGGACTTCAAGGGCTCTAAACATACGCCGTTCTATGCTCAAGCACCGCATCATTGGCCAGTAGCATAAACATACAGGAATGGCCAGAGAAGACGTACGTTTCTCTGCAACTGAAAACTCTCCCGGGCCGCCAAAGACAATACCACCGAAACCTTTTCTCGCTCTCACTCGCGCGAGGAACGATCGCTGGCTGCGGCAGATGAAGATCTTATTCCTCCCGGTACGCACGATCAGTGTACGTCGGGACTCGAAACCGTGCGGTTCGGGAGTTCGGTGGTTCGTCTGTTGGTTATCGCGGCACGCGCGTCTCTGCATTGCATTTGGTGCAGTTTTGTTTGCGAATGTTTGGTGAGTAAGAAAAGGAATCCAGATGCACATCATCCGATGCGTCACCGCAGATCCTTTTTGGTGTTCGAGAAGCGAATAAAAGGCAACACCTTCGTACAGCTGTCTGGCGGGCCGCGCCAAACGCGCGACGGTGTGTTCTACTGGAGCTTAAAATAGCCAAACTGTGCGTGTGAGTTGCAAACGTGCGAAACGGACGACGGATGTGCAACGATGTAGGTTTCGCAGTTCTGTCACAAGACCGGTGCGAGCAGAGTCGACCGTTCGTGAAATATCTATTTTTCAAAATGCAAAACGAAATCCCAGCGACAAAAAGTGACTAGGTGCCGCAAGAGTGATCCTTGTCAGAGGCGATAAATTGTACGACACTCTGTTCGGCCAGTGCGCTAGTGTTCAAAGGGCGTGAGAAAATATCGATCCTTGTTGAAGAAAGATCCGACCATCCGAGTGGGGCAAAGTCGAAGGATTCGCGAGCGCTTAGCTCGGTGGAAGAAAGCGAGAGGTGTTTCAGAGTGAGGCAGAGCGGGCAGAAGTGCGACGAGTGCAAAAGTGCATCACGCGGCGGCAAGTAATTGTTGTACTCTACATTATTCGCTTTTGTTTTTTGTTCGGCAATTTATTTTGTTTTGTTTTCCACCTTCGCCCAAAGTGCATCGGCGTGGGGTTGAGGGAAGAAAAGAGACGCACAATCGTGCGTGAGTGTCGTGTTGTTGCACACGAGAACGTGTGAGAAAGTGCGGGGAAAAGTGGTAATTTTGGTACGTGATCGCATCCGTACCGAGCGTTGGCCGTCGACTTCGTGCGCCCTTCGAGTCGGTGGTCGGGAAAAGGGCGTCAAAAAGTGCGAGTGGGCCTCGATGGCATAATTTAGATGAATCGTGCGAATTAGGATGTCAGTGGAGGAGTGCAGGAAGGCGTTTAAGTGCCGTCCAGTCAGTTCCCGCGCGTGAAGGTGATTGGAAAGGGAAAAGGCCCGAAATTGCACCAAAACAAAACAAAACAAAAAAGCGGAATTTGTGTGAACAAAAAAAGGAAACAACACACACCATCGACACTGATTGGGACCGATGGGCGCGGCGATACTTTGACCGCCCAAAGGAGCCGCCGGACCGCCACCGAAAGAACGCATTAGCAAGTGCATCGGGAAACTGCAGGGCGCAGAACAGAACGGCGGCCGTCCGCCTGACGACGCCACGGGGACCGGCTGGCGAACGCTGCGAAGAAAGTAATTATAGACGCCCTTATCAATGCGATGCCATTTTTCATCGCGTCTTCGTGGCCGTTGGGCAGTGCTGCAAGTGTTTTTCTCCGTCGGCGATGACGATGATGGCGACGGCGCTGCGCATGAGGCTGCGGATGACGATCGAGACCAACGCTCGAGCTGCTGATGATAGTGATGAGGACGATGGTAAGTGGAAAGGGTTCCCTTACGATTTCTTCGAATGAAAAATAAGAATAAAATAAATGACGCTTCTTTCCTTCAAGTGAAACAGTTTGCAGACTTTTATTGGCCACTTGTTGGTCCATAATCGAGCGCATTATTCAATCATTGCGCTGAAGAAGTGTTGGACATTCCATGGAGAAAATTGTGGCCCCTCTCTCGCTACGCGTTCCGTGGAAAAGTATAATATATTTACCTTTTGTTTCACACGCCCTTGTGCCCACTATTGGAACTATCTCGTTGGGCAATCGGCAAAACGGACCATTTCTTCGGGGTTTTCCCGTCACTTCCCAGCCACATATGGTTGGTTCTTATTCGAATATGTATTTCAAACTGTTTACAATTGTTTACAGCGACCTTCGGTTTATGGTGGACAGTAAAAAGGGCATTCGAGTCGTTTCCAGTCGAGTTCCGGACACAAAATCACACCTTCTGCCACACCATTTCTTCGTAAATTTTCGGCACAACTGAAATACTGGACATATAAAAATATGGAATTGCTTCAGGGAACATATAAAATAAGAAGCATGAAACGAAACAAATAAGACATGGAAACTAACACATACTTGTTGAAGAAGAAGTATTATACGCACAAAATAAAAACCTTGATAAGAAAGATATTGTTGTTTTTAGAATTCGTTGCAAGTATGACCATTTCAAAAGCCGTGCCATTGTTTGCTCGTTACTTCGAATCACTGATTCCAGAAAGCCCTTTTCCCTTCCTTTAAAATGTTTTAAAGTTATCGAGGGATTTAAAAAAATTGATATAGAGTTGTTTTTGTGACGGTTATTTTGGGCATAAAATTTACATATAAATTGCCGCGTAGCACTATTAAATCGATCACACTTCGACACCTGAGCCAGTTCTATGTTTGTCCGTCATTTGTCCAAACCAAGGCCGTTTGCTTTGAAAAACTACGGACTCGCTAGGCCTTAGGACACCCTTCGTTCATATTGTCGACCGTCTCATCGCGGGACCCACAAATTAGTCGATCACATTTTCTAACCCGTCCGTCTGCAGTTTCGTCTAAGAGGACGACGGGAGATTGAATAATTTTCTATTCGGTTGGAATGTTTCGACGCAGGCCAATAAACCCCGTCGTTTACGCGCCGTGCCGCGAATTACGATAGCGATAAGGTTCGGGCAAGGAACCGGTTTGCAACTCCAGTTCCTTGGACGTGTGTCCGTGTTCCGCGATGTTGTTCGCCAAGATTTAGGGCAGCTGATTCTGGCCGACACCCGCCGAATCATTTTCGAGGTCGTTCGATACCGGTACGCTTGACTGGATTGTAGAGTGAGGACGAAAGTTGACGAGAATCTTTCGAGATGAAGACGCTTCCCATCTGACTCCGTGGTGTTGGTGCGCTTTCATTGGAGCCATCAGCAGTCGAGCGTCGATGATCGATGCGAACGGGAACGAAACATGCGCGTTTTTTTACGATCGAATCGTAAAATGGTCGCCAGTAGCATAATGTTATACTTAAAAGAATCCACCAATGAAGTTTCATGTTTCATGGAGCGATGCTACACAACTATCCATTATTAGGAATGCAACGAGGAGCAGTATGGAAAGATTACGTTTAAATAGAAATTGTATTGTTCACTTATTCTTTGAATGTTTAGTTTATTTTAAATGATTCTTCATCCTATTTATCTTAAATCTATGTTTTTTTACAGTTGATTTCGTACACACTAATGGTCAATGAATCCGGTCCGAAGCAGCTGGCCAGAGGTCGCGCTGAGGAGCTATACCGATAGCTAGAGAAGTGTGAGTGAGTGCAACGCGATAAGCCGCTTGTGAAGAATAAAATATTTAATGCATAATAACCCAGCAGGCAGCATCATGCAAGAAGAAAAGGGTAGTGTTTCGTTCCGCATAGAAGTGATTTGAGGCGAAATGTGAGCGATTTGCGAAATAAAAACGGAAGCAAAAGTAAGAATTTCGTGCTCGTTGTGAGAAAGATAGAGAAGAAAAGTGAGCAAAACGCAAGTGATATCGCTAAAAAAAATGTGCTCCAATCGTGGCGGTCCGGTGTGGCACAGGCTGCTGGTGACGTTTGCTTGTGTTGCCTGGCTGCTGGGCGAGGGCGTCGGAGGGAGCTGGGAGTCGCGGGACGAAGTAACGGTGAAGGAGATGGTGAGGCGGCAGGGCCGCGATACGAATGTGGAGCAGACGTTCGGGCATCAGCTGACCGGGGAAGATCGCACTCCGGGCGGAAAGTCGCTGCCCGTCCACCCGGTGAGACACCGACAGACAAGGACGAAGCAGCTCCGGCGAGGCCCGCATCGGACGCGGCACGCCAGCAAGCAAGGTAAACGCATCGTCCGGTTCGGATATTCTAATTAGAACTAGCATCTTCTCGAAGGAAAATATTTGACTGATTTATTTTGTTTGAAATGGAAAACATGCCTTTATTGGTAATAATAACAAGAACCTGCCCAAGAACCAACCCAAGAACCATTGCCGGGTCTTCCTTTCGGTCGTGAGGGTTTAATTTGTGGCTGTTAATTATAGGGTTGTATGTGCTAATGAAGTTACAATACCCCCTTGGGAGAGCTATGAGTAATGGTCGCTCTTTATCGCTTCCAAGGCATGCTGCGATATCGGTTCGTGGGTTTTGAAGATCATAAAACTTCCGAAAAGTTATGTATGCCTTTGCTTAGCGTAGCAAACTATTATTAAATTGCAGGTCATTTAAACGGATTTTAGCAATTCATCTAATTCTTTTAATGAAATGATGCTTCGTCGGATTTGTTTAATCCTTTTCAAGAATACCTTTTTTCCTTGATTCCAGTCCAACAGAATGAACAATTTCTCGATATGTTCTTCAAACACATTTGTTCTCTAACATACTAAACTACTCGGCGTCATAGATAACTTCCTAGTCCTACCCTTTCTTCTTGCTTTTAATTTTGTCCTCTAGGGAGATTTTTCCGTGGAAGATTCTTGAACCGGTGCACACACAACGGTGCAACCACTTTCCCAGTTAGATTCTGGAGCCTGGCGTCCTCGACAGGGAAAGGAGGAATACATAAAACTTGAAAAGACTCTCGAAAAACCGTCCAACAATCACCTTTTTAATTGCTTACATTCCGCTGCGCATTGTTCGGCGTTATTGTGCGCGTTTGTGAGTGGAGTTCCGGAGAATTAAATTCTTCCAGCCCGGTCACGTGATGTCGTGGGCCTCCATCGTGGTTCTTTACGATTCGAGCCCGGAACCCGGCCGCCATGCTCGGTGCGTACGAAGGACACCACATACCGAGTGCGGTCCCGACATCTGGCCATAACACTGAGACTGCAGTCGACTGCAGTTGCTGCTGGTTTTGAGTCGTAATGTTGGGCCCGGGACTGCTTCGATTCCGAGTGTTCTTTCTTCGTCTCCGGTGGAAGGTGTGATAAAGAAACCCATAAATCTACCACCCGCATTCGAATCCCCCTCTCTCTATTTCGGGCCCTCTGTTCCGCCGGCGATAACCGTTGGTTGCTAACGAAGGAAAAACTATGGAAGCTCTGCCTTCTTTCTTCCTGTCAGCGCCAGCCCGGTCCAGCTGGTCGAGAGGGTCCTTTGGTTTCGTCGAGAGGTTTGCAGGATTGTTTCATCGGCGAGAAGATCCCTTTCGGGTTGGGATATTCCCCGGGATATGTGGGCAGGTAATTTTGTCGCTTCTTTTCCGAGCACACAATGCTCGAACATTCTCAAACGAACTGCCGAGGGAAAATACGGCTCATCTTCTTCGTTTCATTCCGGCCAAGAGACTTGGATGGTCCGACAGTGGCCGGGCTAATCTCGTCCGTGGGTTAGATGATTATAGTTATCTACTCCATCGACTAGCCAGCCTGGGCGGAACGAAGCTAGCTTTCAGGCTGGCGGCATCCTTTTTTCTTTCTTCTCTCGAGTGCAAGGAGAAAACCGAGCGCCTACTTCTCCCTGGCGTGCTTTGATCGAGAGTCCTCTGAGGAGTGTGTTTCGAAGCGAAAGTGTTTCCACAACGGTGTGTGCCTTATTTTCAAGCTGCTGCCGTTGCCATTGCGGCGGAGATATAGAAAACCCTACCGAGCATAAATAATGCTACCCGGGCGGTCAAGAATCTACCGGGAATAGGCTCCTACTAACTGGTCGGCGTATCGTGCGTTGTCCGTTTTGTTGGAAACTCCGTCAGAAACAGGGAGATGAAAGCTTTTCATTTATCTTTTTTTATTTTCTTAACAACGCACACACGCACGTGCAAGCGACTGTTTTTTTTTCGACATGCTTTATGTTGCTACAAAGGGCGGCGAAAAAGGTGGCCAGGGTGAACGCATATTTTGTAACAAATATCCAATAATTATAAGGCCGCTACGGGACGGGACGGAGGCCAACAAAAGCCGAAGGCGTGCGCCCCTTCCTAAGGCGTTTTCCCTTTTCCCGGCTTCTCAGGATCAATTTAATAACTCGGACGCCGGTGGACGAGCGGTCAGTGGCGGGGGCCGTTGATGTGTGTTGTTTTCCAGTGAAAAATTGATCGCTAATTGATAATTGATCGGACAGGGTGAGGCACTTCTGTTTTCGGCGCACGTGATTTGTTGCGCCACTTACACGTGTTTTATGTGTGGTAAGTGTGGGGTTGGGCCGTGTGAGGACGGCGTGCACTCTAAGCGAGAATCATGGATACTTTGGGCTGATGAGTTATTCTTCAGTCGTATCGTACTTTACGATCATCAAATAACAAACCAAAGGCAGAGAGAATTGGACCGTGTGTGTTTAAGATATAGGAGCCCTTCAATATTTAAAACGAACATTGTATGCATGTATGTAAATGTCATAAAACTTATTCAAAAAGTATCACACCATAAAATTCATCACACCATATCAGGATTTATTGACGAATTCGTTCGATAACATTTAATGCATTGTAGAAAAGAAGAAGAATGATAACCCTTAAGAAAAAAAAAAGATTCGTGCACCCTTCGTGCCTATAATTAAAGATAAACAATGAATGATTTACGACCACCCGGGCCGTGGCGTGGCGAAGTGCACTGACTAATTGATTATTAAATGTGTGCTTTGGCAAACTGCAAATTTGCTGAAGGTTTGCGAGAGGCACCATCATCATCATCATCATCATCTTCATCATGCTGAGGGTCTTCTGGGCCGGATTGGGCCGGGCTGCTCTCAAATCTTCTGGCCGTAGTTGTCAGAAAAGGATATCAGAAACTGTTTCGGGATGGGTTCAGCTTTTTCAAACCTCTAACGAACTCTCAGGAAGGCGCAGGGGTTCACGAAGACCGAATGGGATTCTTGACCGAGGGATTTTTTTTTTAATTTACTTTTCATAAAAGGTCCTCTCTTTTTTAAGGTAATTTTTTATCACTTCCACCTGCCAACCGCGGTTGCCATCTTGCTCTCGTCACATACCTCGCCTTGAGCAAATATCGGCTTAATTAATTCTTCGCCATCAGTGGCCCGTACACCCCACACCGCACTCACACCGTGGCCGCATGCAAAACATACGCCTTTACGGACAATGTAAAAAATAGCTTCATGTACAGTTTCCTGCACTTGCACACTTGCTGCTGTGTGCCGGTTGATGGTAAATTTATTGAAATTCAATCACCAAAAACTTGCCAAAAGTTTACTGCCAAGGGCCAAGCGTCCCTCTGTTTCTGGGTGGTCTCGTTGGAATGAGCGCACCTTGAGGGGACCATTTCATGAATTAATTAGCTCCTACCGGGAGGCTGCTCCTTTTGCGTGATGTGTTACCCGGAGGGGTGATTTTTCATCGCAAGTTTTCACCGAAATCAGTTACACGGATAATGTAATTTTTGGAGCGAGAACTTTTGATTTATTTTCGAAGGTTGGAAAGCCAACGTGAAGAAACTTCGTTAGAGTGTTATGTAATTTACAACTAAGCGCCCAATCTCATTTAAATCTTTCAGGCTTACTAACAGAAAAGGATTACTCCCAAATCCGGCCGTCTTCGGTACACTTGCCACCTAATTCCAGTTGAAACGACAGAAAACAGATTGTCACACCGTTCGACGCACCTTACCAACCGCAGGAGTACTACTCCAAGCATCCAAGTTTCGTTCGAATCCGATTAAGATAACTAATGGCTGGGTTTGGATTACATTAAAACCATCGTTATTTCCACATCCAAACTAGAAACAGACCGCCACCGCCCTGGCGATCCCGATCTAGTGCCTTTTGCTAAGACGAACGAAACCCTTCGCACTCGGTGCGCCGTCTTATCAAAGGGAGGGATTTTTACGCGGGAAAAGCCCGCCAGCTCCATCAAATGGTCAATGAAAACTGATTCCAATGGCCGTTTTCATGATCATCGGTTTCGGTGGGTTAGCATGAGAAACGCATTTTATGCGCCAACATTATGCACGATCGGACGATAACGCTCGCCGGCGTTTGAAGTTGAACTAATCGGATCCGATGCATTTAGGATTGTTTATCGACACCTTCCCTTTCCTCTCCGTTCGGTTGTCACTAGGAAACGGGAAGCGACCCGAAGTGGGTGTGGTCCCCTTTTAGTCCATGTTCTTTTTCTCACATTTGTCGGAAATCTTCCGTTTATGAGCATCGTTGACAATAATGGTCGGTTCGAAAAACTGGCGGTTCGCGTTTGAGCTTCCCTTCGCGATAAGATTCTTAATGGAGTCGGAAATCGATCGATCGTCGTTCATCGTGGCAACAAATGGGCAAGAAATGGGGGAAAATCTATCGCAGTTCGGTGGTTTGGTGAGAGAAAAGGAGATCCTTTGTCCGCTGTCCGACATTCTTCGATCTGTTTAACATTATGCTACTATGTAGAGAAGAAACTCACACCGGGAAAATAACCGCAGAAACA
>JAOEFI010000004.1:1674130-1710994 GCA_034621735.1 Anopheles plumbeus | reverse complement strand
TGTTCTCCTGGAAATGCGAAAGGGGACACTCCTGAAAGGAAAAATAATTGGACTTTGGAAAGTAGTCTCGGTACGTTTTGTGATCCACTGATTGGGCCGGGATAACGTGACTGGAATTCGTGAAATTAAATTGTTATAATTTCTTCATCGAACGAAACAAATATATGCTATGTTTGTAAGGATTATGTACCCAGTTGCAAAACAAAGGATTTCAACGTTTTTGCGTTGTTTTATTATCAAGGCTTTCTGTGGATCTTTTTGAATTTAAATTTCATTTTTGGTTCCTTTTCAGCAACAGATTGTGAATACAATGCTTACGTAAATATGAATGTAAATACAATTCCAATGTAAGTGCTCCCGAAAAGTAGGTTTCCGAAAGGCGGCCAAACTGGCCGGATCGACAAATCTTCGCCATGGTTCCATGCCCTTCACTTCCAAAACCACCTAAACGCTCACTCTGCTTCCGGTGGCCAATTTTGTTCGGCCCTTCTGGGCTGAGTGAAGTAGGTTTGGCATTTTTTGCTTTCGTTTCGCTTCTCAACTCACCCCGATCGGCCCTCTAGGGTCTAATCTTATGCCCTTAGCGACTGAGTGCTGGAGAGTTTGCTGCTGCGCACAACGCTAAGACAGCCGGCAGCTGTGCCCTTTTCAAAGTTTTTTCCCGAATGCGTTTTGAATGGCGGTTTCGGTTGGAACGGAACGGTGAAACTGAACCGAACTAAATTTCATACTTGCCGCCCGATTAGGGAGTGTTGCCCCCTAATGCCTAATGTCTTCGATGGCGTGATGTTATTATTATCGCTCACGTTAAATGAAATGGCAAAGTCTTGTCAAAGATATGGCTTTAAAAGCCACCGGGGAATGATTGATATCTGCCTGGGATGGAATGGAATGGACGATTGTTTAAAAAGGAATTGATTCAAATGAAATAGAAAAACTGTTACTAAAACATCTGTTTGTTTTTCAACTAAACATGGTAGTGTACATATGGGAACAAATTTATCCTATATTTTTAATATGAAAATCAAAATGGCAGAACGATTGATGAGAACTGTTTATAAATTATAAGGTTTGACATCAATTTAACTTTGATTACAGCAGTTCTATTCGATCCCCTCTCGGTCCACTTCGGCTATGTGAAGGACCCTACGAGTTTGTTTGTCGTTGCCACCAGAAGTGGTTTGTAAACAGATGCTCCCGCGGGGTGCACTCTGCGGTAGTTCGGCAGTTTCGGTACGCTTGAAACATGATCGCCGGCAAACTTGCTCGCGCACAGGCACACCGCTTGATCTTTCACCTGGAATGAAGCGTTTGCTTTGCTCTTCTTCCGGTTTGTTCTAGCACCCGACACCCGACAACCTTCAAGAAATGCACTGGCGAAAGAGTCCCACCGTGTGAAGGGTGCGAAGAATAACAACAACCGCCGAAGATTGTTTGTCCAGTTCTAGCAGTTTCGCTGTTCCATTCCGTCGGGAAGAATAGTTTGTGTGTGGCTTTTGTCCATTTCCAACAACGATCAACTAGGGTGGTATGTTAAAGTACGGCCTTAAACTGACTCAAGTGAGTGTTTGGAAGTGTTTTTGTTTTTCTTTAAAAATAATCCAACGAATGCTGCTGCCGATGGGGCAATGCACTTCCACTGTTGCGGGTCGATAAATTATCCTCCGAAAAGCGAAATCCCACACACAGATTGGCAATCATATTTGTGTCTCCTACATGTTCTCTCGCTGTCGTTCGTTACTACCAATTCGTTTTTTTAACTGATCATAAAAGCATGTTCTACGAAAAAAAGAAAACAGACACTGTATTACATCAGGTGTCCAGATTAAAATGTTATATTTGAAAAAAAAATTTAACATTCTCATTTGCAATGCATTGAATAATCAGCACCTGTTTGCATCGATTATAAGTTTTTTTAAATTGATAAAAATGGCAAATATTGACTGAAATTGTAAAATTAATTACTATTAAACCTTTGCTATTATATTAATCATTTATTCCTGATGAAACATTTTTCTCCAACCGTGTGTTGCAAAGCACTCATAGTCCTGTGAGTTTCTTCCGGTTGCAGATTTATCACAATCTTAATCGACTCGCCACTGCAACGACGCACTTCTCGACCAGAAAAACTGAGTAAAAAATCTCCAAATCTTGCCACCGATGGTCACAATTAAAGATCGTAACCGTTTGGAGTATTTTTGGCGACGAAATCAACAGGCCAGTGACGTGAGTCGAAAAGAGGATTATTAAGAACGTACTGCATTTATGGATGAGGATCGAAGAGAACAAAGTTTTAAAAATAAGTTGCCTGTTCAAAAGTCAAAAGTGTGGGAGAAAATGCCCACCACCGTGGATGTCCTTCACCGGTGGATGTTGTTTTTCGGGCCGAAATTACGACCCAATCTATCAGCATCGAATCGAACGGGGTCTCCAGTCTCATGCGGAACTCACGGGGCTTTATTAAATGGTACCGCAGTTCGCATCGGAATTGGAACGACCCGAAGTGGACACCCATCGACAAATCGGTCCACCCAAATGGTCCGACTGGTTCAGGACGCGTTCACTTAACTAATCGTATTTTATGAGCCATGATTGTGGGTTGTTTGTCGGGCCAAATTAAGACATTACGCTTCATGCTGCAGTCCTGCCCGGGTCCGGCGCGAGTCGCACGGCTCTTTATGGTAAATGGGCAGCCGACTGGGTCGATGATGATCACGCAATTGGACACCAACCTTCCCGGTGGCGGGAAGATGGGCTTCGCATGCGGTGCATAATTGGGTCCTAGAGGCAAATTATCCGTTTTTTGTCCATCGGTTGGTAAACTTGAGCCACTGACCTTTTTCCGGCCACGTGGAAGAGAGTTGAATTGTGTAATGGCACCATTGGCAGAAATTATCTTGTACACGTCCCTGGATGGTGAATCGTAATTGATTCGTCCACATTTTTTTTAGTGATTGCGATAAGATCAGTCGCGGCTCTCATAATGGAGCAGTTTCGCAACGAATTTATTTCAATATTTGCACCAAGCGCGCGGCATGCAGTCCCTTCGTCTCTTGGAACCCAGCGAACACTGTCGCCCATTTGTAAATGCTCGTAACGAACTGAAAAGTATCCCGCTCATCACGATCTCGAGCTCGATCGGCTCGAGCAGTTTGTCGTGCGGTGCATTTACACCAGCGCCGGCATCGTGTGCCTCCCAGATGCTGCCCAGAGCCGGGGAAAATGTAGGTGCAGTTACATTAATCACGACAATCCTGGGAGGTATTCCGCTTCGACAGGCCAGTGAATAATAGCATCGCTGTACACAAGGGAAGACAAGAAGCCACACCAGCTCGGTCCATTTGCTTTCTTTTCACTACCACAGTTTCTGCCTCGACGGCTTCTCTTTCTTTCCCTTTCTTTCTCAGTTGGGGTCCTTAATTTTTTGTGTCATTAATTTATTTCACCTTTTCCCCCAGTTGTTGTTTTTTATTTTCTCTCCCGAAACGTCGAACTCCGGCGTGTCTCCTACCGACTAACCGCGCAATCGGAAGGGATCGTGTAAACATTTTTCATCTTATCGTACCGACACATCTGATCGGATCCGATCGGGCAAGTTATCGCCAGGTGGGGGAAGTGATCTTTCATGATGGCGAAGAGGCTGAAAAACGGTCCCCTAAACAGGGCGGTGGGTTCACAACTGTTGCTGCCGATGTTTAGGACCCTTTCTTTGTCGAAGAATTTATTTATTTGGTGGAAAATATATCGATTATAAATCCGTGAAAAGTTATGTTGAACATTGGTAACATAATGTCAGTTGATACGAATCGTGATTTTATAATTTCAAATCATGTGTGGCGAATGTTGAAGCAATTAGATTAGGGATGTTGCATTTTATAATAGTTATTTGCTACTAATTCAAATTTGATATTTGCTGCCATTTTCCACGAGATTGCCATCCTTATTATAGTCAATATTCGATTAGAATCCTGGATTCCATGGCAAACACTTTGTTGCTAATGACATCCACCGTAATACAAAATGCCATAATAATGTACGGTACGTTAGTTGAATATAATGCATCATTATTCCACCATCCTGTTTTGCGTTTGCATAATATCGATTCGAGCGCGGAGTGAAACCGGCCATCAATAATCGCATTACATGAATGCTATCTCGAAACAACACTCGAATGCAACAGCTTTAACACCAATCGAACACCTGAAGTGACATAAATAATGGCTTCGCAACGGCTTCCAGTGTCTCCTATGGCTAATCCGCAAAACGGCCCGTTCTTTACACATTTTTCATCGACCTCGAACTGCGACGATCGCCCCTTCGATCGAACACCGATAATCGAATGCGTTTCGGCGGTTGCAAACGTGTGGAAATAATTCGCTTACTTATCTGCTAATCATGGACTGACCGTACACCAACAGGCTCATTAGTCAGCGCCGCTGGACGTCTGGCGCAGGACAGGGAAGGGAGAGAGGCTGTGCAGCTATCGGCCACTTATCGACAACGAATGCAAAATGCACCAATGCAGCCAAGTGTTGCCGGGGGAGCTGTTGATGGTTTTTAGCCGCAGCCGCAGTTCGCTCACGATCGCCCGGGAGCAGAAGTCGTAGTCGCAATTGAATTAAATCAAAACCTTCCATCGATCGATTGGCCCCCGGTGGCCACGCACTGGGGGGCTGTTTTTACCCCACTGTCTTTCTGTTCCATTGGATTGAGACTTTATACCTACAGGAGGTCCTCTCGAGGGGGTGTGGTAGGGGACATGAAGAATGAAAAAAAAAACAAGAACCACCCGAAAGACACATCGCTAGTGTGGCCAACCGTACTCCCAAGACCCACTCTCGAGGTGTACAGTTCATTTTCTCTGGAGTATTTATTTACATAGTGAATCAATGGACCGAGCGCTACCGCCCTTTCCACTCAACCCTCTCTTGCAGCTGAGCCTTAGGTGCATCCGGAGCGCATCGCGGGCTATGCAAAGCATTTCTTCGATGCACCACCTGAAGGTGACTGGCCCGGCTGCTGCAACTGAAGCCGGCTGCCATTACCATTATTATGGTTATTAATATTTTTCTCCCCTCCCCCCGGGGAGCAGAAGAAACGTTTGAAGAGATGATATTTATATTTCGATGCCTGCGCCGGTCGCCCCATTGCCCCCTCACGCTACTCAGCTGCTCTCTAAACAATGCTGCCTTCGGCTGCACTATTCCATGTGGTCACACTTCTGGTGGAAAACTCACTCCATTAGAGAGCCTAGGGAAAGCCCTCCCCCCTTCAGTGGAAATCAATTTGTTCAACCTGGTTCCCGTCGATCCTCCACAAATGCTTTCAGCACAACACGATCGATCGATCGGCGTTTGTGTTTGGGGAATGTGACTATTGATTTGAAAATAGAATAAAACGTCTCTTATTGGCACGAGTCAGCTTCTAAATTCGTTGCCGTAGGTCGTTGTTGACTAGAAAGACAGCAAAAATCTATCTAAATTTTGAACGCAAGATGTTCCGGTTCTTCCTTCGCAAGGTTCTTGGAACCTCCCATTGAAATGAATATCAATATTTGGATGTTTATAAACTATGGCCCTCAAAGTAAGAGAAGAAAAACAACCAATCAATGCAGTGCGCCTTCTGTGGCGCTTCGAGTGCATTTCGAGGAAAACCCAACGAAAAGGTGGTACGGTGCGTGACACCCGTTGGAATGCCAAGCAGCCCGCGGCCATTCCATGGTCGTCGGTGGGATCGTTCCTATTTTGTTGATTTTTACGGTTAGTAAAGTTGTTGAACGAATCCAGCAAACAAACAACCCTCGTCGCTCAACTTCTCCCCCAACTGTCCGCATCGCGTGGCGGCGACAGGAAACAGAAGGGCCCGCTAGTTTCGGGGACGAAAACTCGTCCTGACCTACGATCAACGGTGAGGAGGACAATGTAGTGCACAAACGCTGCATCGAAGAACGACGAAAAAAAATTACGACGACGCGACTCTACTCGAGCTTTTGTCGGGCAGCAGAGACTTTTGATTATTTAACTGTTTTTCTTCCCGAGGGGTTTTGTTTTTCTTTCAGACCCCTCGGGGAGCTATGGCAAATGATATTTGCACTATTCATAAAACAGCATCTACACATGAATGGCGGCAATTTCTGAGTAAATTTAAACCCCGCTGATGCTTACGGTTTCGTCAAATTTGTTTGAGCTGCGGCATTAGACGCTGGCTTGGATTGGAAAGCTGGCCACACCGTTCGCAATTAGGATTGCGTTGCGTTTCTGTCGCGTCGTCGGCCGGGAGTAGAAGCTTTCATTCGAATGGTGTTTAAAATATCGTTTGTTGAAAGATTAACATTTGATGAATGGGATTTTTTTTCTCCTCCATTCGTCAACAGAAACGCCCTCAACGATGCTCATCATTCCGCTGCTCGTTGCATGCCTGATGATGATGCCCATTTGAAGCGATATTCAACCCTCACGAGGGGACGCTTACGCTTTTCCCTAATGCTTTGAACCATTGTTCCGCGCAAAGCTTCTGTCATTGGGGTTTTTCAATTGTTCGCCAGAAAGAGAGAGAAAATAAACGCCTGACCCACTTCTCTCCAGCGCCTGTTGGGAAGAAGGAATGGGGAACAGGAGGAAGCTTCTTCAAGCGGCCAAGAAGAAGCGGGTGAAGAAAGTAAACAGGTGAAGAAAACATCTTCATATCCAGCGCCATCCGGGTGCATCGGTGAACTCGTTAAGATTATCGCGAGGTTCGTCGTCGCCCCGCTGATTGAAGTCTTTTGATCTACCGGAGGCGTTTCGCCCGCAGTATCGAGTTGCGATTGAGAAAACGCAGTCGTGTAGACACGCCGAACACATTTCGGACCGGAACTGCGCTCAGATGATGGCAATCTGAAAGGGTTGGGAGGGGGGGGTGGTGGGTTGTTGGTTGGTTGGTTTTCTCAGAAAAATACGATGAAACTTCTCTGCGATCTGCTGCGTAGATTGATTGGGCCGCTGATTGAACGCGCGATGGTAAAGATTGATGGGACGTTTCTTGTCAGTTCTGGGAATTTCGCAACCATTTGAAACTGGTTCAATATTGTGTGAGCGACTATGGAGCATATTTTGATTACGCAATTTATAATCGCTAACTGGAGGTGCATAAAAATGAAAATGGGAGCGTAGCGATGGTGAAAATATTTGATATAAATTAAAATAAGTTATAACTTTTTGAGTATTAATCTTGCAGTATTAAAAATTTAATGATAAAAAACATATAAAAAAATCTGTGTGTGCATACGGGGCAAATGATTTCGTGAGTGAATTTGGTTTCATTTATTCAATCCCATTAAAATGCCCTCACGTTTGCCATCTCGGAATGCCGTAAGGCATCGAAAGAAAACTCGATCGGTCTCGGGCGAACATTCGTTTTGTCGCTGACGAACATCGCCCGCCGCCGGTCAAACATCATGTCACTTTTGCACATCACACAAATCGCCACGGCCGTGAGTAATACCGGCCGGGAATGTTCTAAGCAGCGCACCTATGGACTTGTCTCGCGCTCACTTGATTTACACATAATTCTTGACAACCGACGAACAAACGAACGAACGAACGAACGAACGAACGGTTAACAATCTGTAGGGACGGGGTGTGGGGAGAGTAGAAGCTTGAGCCCGCCTGGCTTACGACGATCGGCTCGCCGGAGGACGCTGGTGGACATTGATTCGTCGCGCAAGCTCGTAACATAAATGGTCATGTCTGGAATCGCGGTACCGGGTACCGTACCCGTCTTGGGGAGCCGATGTTGCCGCCGAGCCCGGGGTCGCCGCGCGATTCCCAGTCGCATTATTCGATACGTGAACTTTTCTCCTTTAAATTGTGACCATAAATGGTCTAGCAAATAATTGTTTGCTCCGAGAATGTCACGACTTTCGTACTCGTCAGTTTGTCCATCCGTGCTCCCGATGCCTCGCACGGTCCTGGAGGGGCGGCCGGATTTGTCCCTCTATCCCGAGAGCGATGGAAAAACTTTGGACCACTTTCCCCCTTCAGTCCCACTACTTTGCCTCACGGCTCACCAAAGCTGCGACGGTTCCTTAAGGGTCTCGGATCTACTTTATGATTGAAGCTAATTATTTTCAAAAATGCACCCCTCCAATGCTACCGCCTACGATGCGGCCCTTCTCCCCCCTGCAGCTTCGTTGCCTCGGTGCAACTCCTAGACAAAATCGTGGCCAGCGTCTGTGTGGCCTACGGCGGAGAGGGAAGCATACCGTTTCCGATCCTGACGGTGCTCCAGGAGAGCTCTAGTTGGATGCAGTTTTGTGCCCGTTTTTTTTATCCACCCCGCAACAATAATGACCAACATGTCGCTTGTTCGAGCCAAAAATGGAACCGGCTAGGCCCTAGTAGTAGAAGCGAATTTCCCGACTGGCGAGCTGGGCTCCGTTAGCGCTCGGGAATCTCTGATAGGGTGAGCATGTTGGCTACTACGTGTCCAGCACCACCAACGATGACGACGACGACAAAGATTGCCACGACGACGGTGGGATGCTTTGGCAGAGATTTCCATAGTAGGAAAAGTGTCGTGGGTGTTACTTGTGAGCCAATTAAAGCTTTTCATTGGTTACATCACTCGACGAACCGATGAACATCGGAATCGGAAAGTTTTGCCTTGCGAAAATTGGTCCCAATTGATGGATTTTTCATCGGAAATTAGGGATTGTTAGCAATTTCGAATGATACAAATAGACGTTCTTCAATTGAACGAAACTTCTTTAGAATGTTTACTGATAACACACATTAATGTAATTCTATATTAACTGTGAAGGACTGGATTCGTTCACCTACTTTAAAATGTTTTTCTAAATCGTGGTTCGAAGAAATCAACTGAACAGGATTACTGTTCAATGGGCAATCAAAATTCCACACACACACACTAGGTGAAGGAACCCAAGGCATTTCTCAAGACTGCTGTTGCTTTACTCCCATGGCATCGAATTAAAATACTTGTGCAATGTTGCAACATTTCTGGGATACAAGCGTTCTCTTCCTTTTCATTCCTCGTAAGCGATTGCGATTGCCGATTTACAGTACATTTTTATTGCACATTCAATTGCGATCGCTACTGGCGAGTGGATAGGAATGTTTTGTTTTCGTTGGAATGTTGGTTTTGTTATTCCAATGCGAATGCCTCCGCGACGGCGGGTGACAATGTTGGATTTTGAAGATTGATTAAAAAAAATGCCATGTACAACTTTACATCCTCACGAATGCAAGGTATTAAAGATGTTTCCTTTCTGTCTGTTTCTTTTCCTATAGCTATACCAGATAGTGTTTTTCACGCTGCGTGCCGCCATCTCACCACTACCAGCTGCATGGGTGTTGGAAAAGTCGACAGACGGTAGGGCGTACGAACCGTGGCAGTACTTCGCCTCCGACGACGCCGACTGCCGCGAACGGTTCGGTCTGCCCGCCTACAGCGCCAACTACATCTTCAAGAGCGACTCCGAGGTGATCTGTTCGACGCAATTTTCCGCGCCCGAGCCGCTGGAAAACGGCGAGATCAACCTCTCGCTGATCAGCGGGCGGCCGAGCGAGAAAACGACCTCGCAGGAGCTGCAAAGCTTCACGCTCGCGCGCTACGTTCGCATCCGCCTGCTGCGTATGCAATCCGCACTACACCAGAACGGAACGATGCTTGACTATGCGCACGCGGCAGCGCAGGCGAAGCGAAGCTTTTACACCATTCGTTCGCTGCGCGTCGGCGGGCGATGTTTTTGCTCCGGCCACGCTGGAAAGTGCAAGAATGACAACAACATCGACAATCAACCGAAGACGGCCAAATCCAGCCAATATTCGGGACTTCGTGTGCTGGAACCGAGCGCCATCGACAATCAACCGCAGTGCGAGTGCGTGCACAACACGTGCGGAACGCACTGCGATCGATGCTGCCCGCTCTACAACCAGCGACCGTACCGAATCGGAACGCCGGTCGCGGCCAACAAGTGCGAGAAGTGTGAGGTAAGTCGGTGAAGATGCTCTCTTCAGTTCTTTCACTAACGATGTGTACGCTTTTTAGTGCCACGGCCACGCAAAGTCCTGCTACTACGACAAGACGGTAGACGAGCAGCACCTCAGCTGGAGCATCCGGGGGAAGATGAGCGGCGGGGGCGTGTGCGAAAACTGTACCGCCTTCACGACCGGGTTCAACTGCGAGCGATGCCAGCCGGGCTACTACCGTCCGGTCGATCGACCGCCAAGCCACGAGCAACCGTGTCTTCCGTGCGACTGTGGCTCTCTCGGGACAACGGGGGAATGCAACCCGATCGGCGGGGAGTGCCGTTGCCGGGAAGGGTTCACCGGTCCTCGGTGCACAGAGTGCGAACCGGGGCATGCTGGCGAACGGTGCACCATATGCGATTGTGACTCGCGAGGGACGCTGCTCGGTCGGGAGTGTGACGAGGTGTGCAGCTGCAAGGCTCACGTCGTCGGAGAGCGTTGCGATCGGTGCGCCCCAGGGTACTACGCCCTCGGAGCGAACGACGCGGACGGTTGTCTGAAGTGCTACTGTTCCGGCGTGGGCGAAACGTGCACGGGGGCACTAGTGGAGTCGAGCAGTTACGAGACCACGCTCGGATGGACCGTCACCAACCTGGCGATGAGCGAGCAGATCGTGCCGACGAAGGACAACGAGACGGGTTTTCTGGTGTTTGGCATGTTCGAGATGCCCGACACGGAGGCCGTCTACTGGAAGGCCCCGGCGGGCTACCTCGGCAATCTGCTGAAGAGCTACGGGACGCGATTGACGTTCAAGATGATCTGGATCACCGTGCGGGGCGATACGAGCGGGAAACCTACGGTCGGCCCAAGCCTCGTGCTGGTTGGGAGGAACGGGATGAAGATAGCCTACGGCGAGGAGAGCTACGACGAGACGGGCGAGGCCACCATCGAGGTACCGCTGACGGAGGACAGCTGGTACCATGTGCCGCGCACTGTGAAGGACATCATCACCAGACTGCGGCGGACGGAGTACCACGGCGATCCCGTCACCCGCACGCAGTTCATGGCGGTCCTCACCGACGTGGAGGCCGTGCTGCTCCGGGGAACGTACCACACCGACCAGGTGGAGAGTGTCCTCGAGAAGGCGTCCCTGTTCGCTGGAACCGCCACGCGGAACGATTCATCCGATTCCGTCTCGCAAAGCCTCATCGAGCAATGCGAATGTCCCGCGGGCTACGGGGGCACCTCGTGCGAGCAGTGCGACTTCGGGTACGTGCGCATCTTCGAGACGAGCGTGACGCACGAACGCGTCGGTCGGTGCATCCCCTGCTCGATGTGCAACGGGCACGCGGCCAGCTGCGACCTGGAGACGGGAGCGTGCGGCAGCTGTCTGCACAACACCGTCGGCACCAACTGCGAACGCTGCCTGTCCGGGTACTACGGCAATGCGACCGTCGGACGCGACACTGACTGCAAACGGTGCGCCTGTCCGCTGGTGGCACCGGGCAACAACTTCTCCCCACACTGTCAATCGAAGAGCGCGACGGATCTGCAGGACTACGTCTGCACGCAGTGTCCCGTCGGGTACACCGGCGATCATTGCGAGCTGTAAGTTGTCCGAGTGTCCCCCGGGAATAAAGAGAAAGCTGGACAAGGTTCGTGGTTTGATTGTGCGTTCTGTTCTTTTAGGTGCGACGATGGCTACTATGGAGAGCCGACGGTGATTGGTGGCCAGTGCCTCGCATGTCCGTGCCACGGAGGACCGTGCAAGGCGAAGACGGGAGAGTGCATCGAGTGTTTGTAAGTTGACCCGCATCGGAGGATGTTTTTAAAATAGTAGTAGTAGAGGCACTGAAGTAACTCTTCACTTAAACTATTGGAAGACGTAGAACAATTAATTTTGAATTGAATTTGAATTTAAAATGTATATTCAAGTAAAACATCGATCGATAAACGATTATTACGGCTCAATTCTAAGTCTACCTCACGATTTCCAGTTGCATCAATTACATTAGGATTACAGTTTAAAGTTCTTTCCCGTCTGTAAGGTAGACAACGTCAAAGACCCTTTCCGTAAATTGCAACACGATCACTTTCCGATATTCAAACATTTTCTATCCGTTATTCGTTACTTTCAGAGGAAATACGGAAGGTTGGCGATGCGAACGGTGCAAGGCGGGCTACTGGGGCCTGCCGGACGATGGGTGCGAGCCATGCAGTTGTTCCGAAGTGGGCGCTCTCGAAAATGTGTGCGACGTGACCACGGGGCAGTGCATCTGCAAGCCCCGTTACGGCGGACGTCGGTGCGACGAGTGTGATGTAAGTATTCTTTAAGGAGGGAGAGAAAGAGAGACAGAAAGCTTATGCTGTTGCTTTCTTCCTCGTCCTCTGCAGGTGGGCTATGGAAACCTGGACCTCGACTGTCCGACCTGTGCGTGCCATGTGAACGGGTCGGCGAGTGACCTCTGCAACGTCGTCAGTGGTCAGTGCGAGTGTAACGCCGGCACCACGGGTATCCATTGCGATCACTGTCAGGTCGGGTACTTCGGGCTGTCCGCGGAGGAGCCGGATGCTTGCCAAGGTAAGTAGTGCCAGTTCTGTTTTCTTCCTCTCCCGCCAAACCGTGACCAATTAACACAACACAACTCCACTCGATCGAATCGACAGCGGGAGGTGCGCGAAGGGGTGGTTGGTGTGTCGCTGGCCGGCAGCGCACGTCTGAAGTGGCGTTAAGTTCCCGTCCGCGGGGTGTTGGACGGCGGACGAATCGCGTCATGAATCATTCATTGCCGGCCAGCCTGGCTCTCGACGCGCCGGAAGTCGGCGAAACGAATCGGAACTCAAACAACCATCGACAGCTCGCCGATCGTGCCCCCGATAGCGGGTCCTCGGTACATGCACAATATTTACCGACAGCTCGAACCAAGTCCTTCATCTTTCCTTTCCACCGGGGCGCTCCCTTTGCCACTATGCGCCACCTACCCCCGCAGGGGCCCCACGGCTAGTCATCAACGATAGAGTAACGATTAAATGAAAATGTTCCTCCATGAAATGAGAAAACCCCACCACACCAGGTGGTGAAGAGGTGGTGTACGCCGTCGGGAACTTGCGGGAAGCACAGGGACGGAGAAAGCATGCCCCCCCTGTACACCCGGTACCACCGTGATGACGCGAGGCGACTGCGCCGGCGGTGAGATTAATTTTATTGTTATCGTTATTACCTTTTACGTAGATTACAATTTATTGATTATGAAGTTATTAAATCCACTCATGGTCATGGGCATGGATTGAAGTGGAGACGGTGGGTGGGGATGATTGTTTCCTCCCCGTTCGTGCGAGTGCATAAAATGTTGCAAAACCGTCGCAGACGCCGTATCATATCTTGAAGGGAGTGGTGCATTTAGTTTACCTTCTTCTTGGCGATTTGGAATGTCTCGTTTTCCCCCCAATTTTGTCCGGTGGATCATTGTGGATAACTTCCAGGTGAAAAAAAGAAGTATAATTCTTCAGATAGGTTTTCATCTTTTCAATAGTTCTAGTAGGGTAAGTGTATATATTAAATGTTCATGCAGGATTTTAAATTCAAGAACATAAAAATGGATCAGCTGTTTAAACTCCTGAATGTTTATCTTTTCAATAGTAGTTGAAATTGGGACACTTAAAAACACACTAACATATCTCAGACAGATTAATGTAAATATAATAATGAACTGGAATGAACAACTATCAGTTCAAAATTTATAGTGTGCAGTAAAGCATGTACCGTATAAACACACTTCACGGTATTCAAATGAGATCATTTGCAGACCATTGCTGCAGCCCTAAAAACGCACTAAAATACGTTCTGCACTCACAACGATGGAATGCACGTAATGGCCATTCAACCAACAGCGTGTCAAATTGTTCCAAATTTGCCATTCCCCGCCCCTGCCGTTGCTTTTCTTTTCCACCTAACCCCGGTACGGTGCTGGTCGCGGCCCGACCGGCCTCGTGTAAAGTCAACAAACCATCGGCAAACTCACCCGTCGGGTTGGCGATCAAAACGGGAAGAAAGCTGGAAGAGAAAAACGGGCGCAAGAGACAGACATGAACCATAAAATTGGCTGATTGATCGATGAGGTAATTATTTTTGGAGCATGCAAAGCAGCAGCAGCAGCAGCAGCAGCGGGAGCAGCATCATTTCAGAGGCACGTCTTTAAGCGACCCCGCCGTCGTGAGAGTTAATTAAAAGTTTTACTCCGATCGTCAAGCGATGGGTTTTTTTTGTGTGCGTTTGTTTTTGTTTTGGGATGTGGAAGGTTAATTTTTGTTTTTTTAAGTTCCACTTGCCTCCTCATAGAGGGGTTTATGTGTTTCTGGTTTGATTTTTGGCGAAAAGTACGTTTGTTGATGGAAAAAAAAAATTGCCCAATGGCGGAACCGGTTCCGCCCTAACGCTGGCCGGAGGATCGATATGTTAACCAACCGATCGATTGAATGGTTTCGTCTGCTACTCATGAGCTCAGACGACCAGACGACTTTTGGGCTTGTGTGGAGCCCAAAAAATAGCCGCGTGTACCGTTCACGGATTCACGAAACGGTTGTTCAGTTTCGTTTTTTATTTTCAACTGTTCGGTTGCGCGGCTTCTCAAAACTGTCAACAGCATGACGCGAACGATGCGTAGGCCGAAGTGTCAACAGTCAGCGATTGGCTCGCGGTCGGCCAGCAAACAACCACGAGCTTCCGCAAACAGATCATGGCTTCACCTACAGGCAAAAAATGGAGATAAAAAAAAATGCTGAAAACGAACATGAAAAAAAAGAGTTTCTTATGCTCGTCGCGTCATCGTTGGCCGTCGTCGATGGGGCGGCATTTTTCGATTGATTTTTCCTCCCACTGGCCTCGCGAGCCCGCGGTTTACTTTTAATGGTCAACAGTGCGTTCGGCTAGCTTTCCGGGGGATGGTTGGGTTAGATAAAACGGAACACGAGAGGCGGAGGTATTATTTGTAGGCAAGCCAAAGTTGCTGCCAAGGCACACGCAGGTTGTTGATTCCGTTTCTCCATCCTTCCCGGGCACACCGGGGAATTAATCTGATCCCATGCCGGGGACTTCGCGATCATCGGCGATCGGTTGGCGCGGGAGGCATCGGCAGTTTGCTGCGCACCTCGCGGGGAAAAGGGACCACCGCCTCCAGCCTACGCCGTGTGTGGTCGACCGGGGTCGTAGAGAAAGGGAAGCAATGGCGGCTGCGAGGGTGCAGTGAAGTGACCGACGCGATCGCGCGCCTAGCCGCGCACCGTCATCGTGTGATGAGTAATTTGTTGCCGTGCGCATTATGCAGGAGGGGGCCCCTTCTCTGCGCATCGGTGGTCGCCCGGATGCGATCACTTATCGTGGTGAAGAAAATCGATCGACTTTCAAGTGAAGATGAACGCGCGAGTGACGCGAGAAAGGGGAACGCAGGGAGGTAAAGAAAAGCACGATGACGAAAGTCCTAGGGGAAAATCAAAAACAAAGATCAGCTGAATATGGGTGGGGGAAAGATAGAAAAGAGGCGCGAGAAGATACCAATACAAAAAAAAAACATGAAGCCCCTATGGAGAAAGGGGCGGTGTGTCTTTCGATCGAGAGACGAACATGACGAGTCCCGCATGGACGACGACGATGACGACGACGTGGTGGTCAGTAGGGACGATTATAAAATGTACAACTTTATCATCATCATCCTGCCATGCGCGGGGTCACTGGGGCTGGTCTGGGGATGCGTCCGGCGGACGCTGGTTCGGTACGAACATGCACGGGGCCCCACGCGTTCCCGCGTACGCTATTGATATGAAATTAATAATAAATCAATTATAAGCTAATGACTTGGCGGAATTTTTATTGAATAAAATTAATAAATGTTTCCCGCTTCTATCCGAGCGATGGGGATGATGGGAGGAAGAGAGAGTGTGAAGGGTCGAATGGCGATTGAGGAGAAACAGTTTAACGGATGAGAAGGACAGTCTTTCGTCTGTTAATCTTCGGCTTTCTTTTTTTTTTGGCAAGATGAATGCATATTAACAGACTTCAGAAAGGAGAAATCGATCGATGTTGCAACGCGCACCACTCCGACTGACCCTGGGGTTATGGTTTTTTTTCTTACAATGACAACCCCCTTGATTGGTTTTGATTTTGTAACCGAATCGATTAAATAGCGGAAATTACTGCCCCCTTCACGAGGAATTAGTTAACGAAAGCACTTGTAGGCGTTTTCTTTTAGTGACCGATCGCTGTATAGAAACACTCTCGATCCGTTTTGATCGTCCATCGCACTCGAAAAGATGCATTTCTCTGCTCGAAGCACTCGCGAACAGCTTCTAAATGGGTTCAAGCTACTCATTCAACGGGCATCAACGGCCCTTTTATCCCGGTGCTTTTTTTTTTTCAATGCTACGAATTCTTTCTCGTCTATCATTGCAAGCAAGGAGGGAAAAAAGGGGAGCGAAATAATCAAAGCCGAACCTCAAGAACAGGCGCAACGACTCGCCACATCAAAGTAGATAAATCAATCAAGAACCGCGCCTGCGATGGGCGGGAGGGAAAGAATGATGCACCGCCTTCAAAGGGTAATGTGGTCATCATCTTGATGGAGCACCCTGTTTTTCTCTAGCGGTTTTCCGCGAAAATCCGGTCCGCCTGGACCAGCTTGGTGTAATGACGGTAGTGCCACTGATGTCTGAGAACCAGGTCTGTACAAAGGGCCATTTTCGCACACGAAGAGTTGTTGATCGGGGTTGTAAACTGAAATATCTTTTATCTTTCTTAAAATTCTTAACTATTGGTCCATTAGATCACACCCCAAAGGCGGAATTATGTTAGTTTTAATGAAAAGATCAGCTGATCGTAACGTATGTCCTTTAATTCAGCAACACTTCGTTACGTGTAAAGTTGCACGGTTTTCGCAATACTGGTTTTCTCTTATCGCACCTGACTCCGTTACAAATGCGACAGACGACACTCCAACCGACCCTTCCGAAATGTAACAAAGAGTAATTTAATCCACTTTCTCCGCACTGAGTCGCCCATTAGAGAGGCGCAGAATACGGTTCCTCGTCTCTGGAGGTTCCGTGATTCGTCACGGTCTAGACGAAACTTTGCGGTACGGACATATGGGGGCAATTGCACCTTACCGATTGCACACACACACACACATCCAACGGTGTGTCCCTCTACATCACGGCGGTGCAGCGGCGTTGTCGTATGCGATATAAATTCCGAATGGTAATTTATGTGCGTGCCAGGGCGAGCTGGTTAAAGTTGCACTTTCATCCACACCATCCTGGGCCCTCGTCTTCTTTCAACACGATCTTCCCTGAAGAAACTCGCCCCCCTCTTTCTCTCTGTCGTCCATTTGTTTACGTGAAAGGATAAACCAGCTTACTGCTGCTGAGGGCTCGTGATCAGAATTCCTGCCCCGCGTGTGTGCTGAGACTTCTCGGGTGCCCGCCGGGTGTCGCGAAGCATCCAGCAGCGCGGCGGCGCAAAGTGTCCACCGTCCAGCACCGTCGGACGCCGCGTGAATCCGTTATGAAATTGCACATTAAAATGCAATAAAACAAAACGAGTCCCGGTCGGCGAGTGGCGAGCGTTGCCACCACTGCGACTGCGAAGATGTCGTTTTGCCGGTGGTCGGTCGCGATGGCAACGAAGCTGCAGCATTAATCGCCTCATCAGACAAATTGGAGCCACAGGTTCGCGCACACGTGAAAGTAAACCGCAGTTGTGCCAACGAAGAGAGCGCGCGCGTCGTAGCTCGCGGGATGCACTTTGTTGCACGTGCACGTTTCTTTCGTGCAGTCGGGGTCGGTCCACCGGAGTTTTAATTTTTTTTTTCGCGATGATCAATTTCGTGATTTCGTCTTACAAAGCTTCCCGGGCGTTGATGCAATGAACAGTTACTTTTGGCGTGATTTATGCCCCATAAAGTTTGTCTCATTTCAACAAACTATGGCAAGTGTCTCTCCGTTCGTGAGTTGGGGTGTTAGTATCAAATCAACGGTGAAAAAGAAATTTGACTGGTTTGTGATGTTCTGCAAATGCAAAATAATTTCTTGACGATGGCGAACCAATATAGTTCACTAGCGATCGTGTAAATTTAGAAAAATATTATATGAGAACGATAAAGTATTTTTATAAAATTCATAATATTTATGCTATCTAATTTGAGCTAAGTAGTTTAAATTGGTCTGTTTGTTAGAAGTTAGCCTACCCCTGGTTGCACACCGATCGATTGACTAATGCAGCCGAAGCTTATGTACGGTCTACGATCTCTCGACCCTACAAAAACGTCCACTCACTCCTTAGACAAGCATTCTTTAGAGACGGACGTTCTTTCCCCCTCTTTTTTTTTCGAACTACTTCGTACTGTAAAGATTGTCCGACAGGGCGCTTGTGATGGAAATCGTGAGTTGATTGAATTATTCCTCCGATTAGCGCAACTTGCATGCAGGTTCCGATCCCGAGCCCCGTATGCACGTCGCGAGGCGCGTTTTTTAGGGGGCTGCATGCATTCGCCCCTTTGTCGTCCAACTCCCGGGTGGTACACTCACGGTCCGGCCGATCGTGCCCAGCGTATTATCGGTGCTGACGGCGATCGTAGTCGAAGATAAATGGTTTTCGGTTTGGTTTGGTTTGGGTTGACCTTTTTTTTGTTTTGCGGCGCGCACCCGGTACGCATCATAGGCCAGAGTCATGTTGTACTAATTGATTTATTCCGTTACGAGCCGGGATGGATTAGATATACGTCGAGGGTGATCCGCGGGGCGAACGACGCGATGGGGCCCAACGCTCCAAGGGCGGCCGACCCCGTTACATGACGGGTGAAAAACTAATCTCCTCGTTTTGATTGAGATATGTGAATACTAGAGGACTTCAGAGCTGAGTGGTGCTGTCTGGCGTCGACTCTTCATGGAACTTGTTTTGGCCGATTTTTTGTTACCGCTTAAGAGGGGCTTAACTTTACATTAATTAATTTTTATTGAGAAAAAAAGTGTAGTAGTTGAAGGTTTATTGGAGATGATATCTCTAAACAGTATAGCTCATTGCGGGGATTGTGAGGTTTGGAGAAAAACCTAATAAATACGAAGTTATTTAGCATGTTTCAAAAACGTGAGAATAAAGGAAGCTCGAAGAGTCTTGTGCTGTATGACGGATTGTTTTGCTTATGAACTAGAACTGGATAGATGGCGCGCGCTAAACTTCGATCAGAGATTCAATAACTCACCGACGCAAACATCTACGCTGAGCAATGGGTTTCGCCGGTTGATTGGACGTTTATGAATGAATCCTAGTCGCGGGTTTCCACCCATAGTCGCAGAAACGGCCGGTTCGGCAGGTCCGTGGCGTAGATAATTTCACGTGCTTTCTAGGGCTTTATGGCACAAATAAATCACCGCTGGTGTGCGCCCTGCTGGATGATGATGCGGAAGAGAACCTGTTGGTCGGATCGGTGGAAACTGTATCCCGGACTGAAGGGGAGCATAGCAGGGCGGGAGCAACGATTTGTTTCAGCACCGGACCGGAGTGCACGCTAATCGGTCGATAATGGTCTCGAAAGAAAACCGGGGGAAAGCCGTCCCGAGTCGATGTTCTGCCGAGCACAGGGGCGGTCCCGGGCGATGATTCGCGCGCTCCGAATGTCTAATGCCGCACGATGCACCGGGACACCGGGCCGGGCTGTCCACAGGTGAGTGCATCCCCGTGGTTTGCCGTGCGGTACTAGGAAGTAATAAAAACGTTCCGAACGTATTTTACAACGTTTTGAGGCCTCGCCTCTCGCCCGCCCCCGGTTGGACTCTTGGAGCGTTGGGTCGCCCGGCCCTCCTGGATGGATAAATCATTCGCCACAGCGATCTCACCGCGCATACGTCGCGGCTGTCTGGTCGTGTCTCCTGGGAGGAGAAGATGAAATGCACCGGGGAAATGGATGCGCCGGTCGGGACCGGTCGGAACATTTTTCAAACAGGCGCGTTGACCCATTTTCGCCAGCGATCGATGCACCGCAAATACATTAATAACTGTGTCAGTAGGCTCTTAACAGATTGGAAGCTAAATTAAGCGTTAGCAGCGTTATGTAATTTCTAACCAAAGAAAAGTATTTAAAAATACAGTTCAACGATTTGTTAAATTTACCGTAAGAAGGATGAAAGCAGAACATTCGAGCGCAAAAAAAAAATGATCGACAATTTCTACTGGAATGTTCATCCTACTTAGCGTCAGGGCAACATGTTTTGAATGGAAAGCCGGCTTAAGAATGTTTCGCACCGCTTAACCTTTAATTCGAACCACGGCCATACATACACACATATGTATGTATGTATGTTTGTGGAAGAAAGCAGCACCTGAAACGCCAGCCTACAAGATGTGCACCATAAATTGGTAGCTTACGGCTGGCTGGAAGCTGATTTAAACCGTGGCGATTTTCGCGCATTTTACCGAAGCGACACGCGCGTGATGATTTTATAATCGGATTTGTTTGCTGGATGTCGAAAAGTGTACCATCTCCAGGGGATGTTTTTTTTTTTGCGCAAACGCTGACCTTTGCGGAACGGTTTCGGAATGGGCATAAAATGGAGAAAAATGAGGATCAATGCCGAAGGGAGAAGAGAGTAGCAAACCTCTCTATACGATCAGTCTTTTTTTAAGGAACCCCTACGATGGAGGAAAATTTATGCAAGATGGATTTTGTGGTTCGCAAAAGAGAGGGTAAATAGTCCCCCGACGACCAAGCGGACGACGGGAGCGCGAATTTCTTCCACTGGAACGAATTCCCTTTCACGACAACGAACCACAAGTCGAAGCCAAACCGCGCCAACCGTCGGTAGGTGCGAAGCGATGGGGTGTTAAACAGCATTAATTATGTGTCTTGTTGCGCTGGATTCCGATTGGGGTTTTAATTAATTCTGCCCAAAGCGTGCGTGCGTGCGTGCGTGCGTAAACGCTCCGTTCCCCGCCCCCGCGACCTCCCAGGGCCTTAAACTCCCACAAGAAGTTTGAAGTTGTGAAGAATTTGGCATTCCGCCACAGCAAATTAAACGCATGGATTCCGGTCCGTCAGTTGGATAGATGCCTTCTCTCTCTCCCCCTGTCTCTTCCTTCCTCTCTGTCTCTCCATCTTTCTGTCGAAAAATTGATTTATAAGGTACGTTCCGCCGCCGACCGATTCGCGAAGTACAGCGCGCGGGAAGCCGTCACACGGGGCTCACGGTTATGCCAAAATGAGGTTAAATAAGCACTCGGTACGCCATGTTACGGTGGTCATGGATGGCCGTGGCACACACACCAGCCAGCCAGCTAAGGAAACGTTCCAGGTTGTGCCGTTTGGTGTGGGCCAATCCGCCAGACTTCGATCTGTCAACCGTCACCACGGCACGGCCGGACTGTGCATATGAACAGAGCGAAGAGTGTTGCTCCGAGCGTTGGCCGTCGGCTCGGCCCGCGGACACTTTGTACACTGTCCGGTGGTATTAATTTTCCGTAGTAAAACATTAATTACATGCCTAATGAACTGCCGTGCGGTGCGCTGTGCAGGCGGCGTATGTTGCGTTCGCAAGGGAACTGAAAAGATCAAAAGCATTTTCGGAAAAAAGTCACAAATCGTGAAGGTGGAAAGCGCCTAATTGCTACAGTGTGATCTTTCTTTACAACATGATGAAATTAAAATTTATCTGAAGTAGGATTAACAGGTTCTTGAAAACATTTGAAATTTTTGAAAACAAGATGAAAATAATATGAATAATCTATCACATTATGCAAAGAAAGAGAGGGAGCGATGAATACTGTCACTAGCGGGAAAATATACTATAATTTTCGCGCTCCCATCTTGAGCAATTCATCATTTCTCATCTGCTCATCTGTATTCTCATAGTCTCCTCATAGACCAGCCTTCGCCTTAAAACATCGGGACGCATGAAAATAGACATATTTACCCACCCGGTAGGCCCGGTGCCCGTCCTAAGTGGCACTGCTTATCTTCTCAATCATTCTCCTCGGCCGGAAGCATTTCACGCCACATGGGCCTCTAACAGACAGACAGACACACACACCGGAATATCATACCGTTTTCCCGGTAATTGACGGGAACCACCGGGAGGAACACACAGCCCAGCATAAGTTATGCGTGTAAATATTTGCCACCGGCGCTGCTTCGGCTGCTGCTGCCTTTTGCCTTTTGCCTTTTGCAGCTGATGGCACTGTTTAGGCGATCGCTGCTGGAGGACACGGCGTGCTGCATTCCGCACGGTGCCATACAACGGCGCGCGCATTAAATGCACATTTGTAGATTGCCTCCTCCGGTGGTGGAATGATCGTGGGGTCGTTTCATCTTCAACACCTTTCGCGCAATACGACCAGGAGTGAGGGAACGGTGATCAAGATGATGATGATGCTGATGACCCTCCGGACCATTTTCAAAAGGGGTGCGGGCAGCGTGTGTGTGTGGAAAGTATTTGTCTGTTTGAAGGTCCAAGTGAGCGCGAAAACGGTCAGAGGATGGGAGCGGGTGGGAAAAACGGCATTCACATCGGGATTTATTCAGCTGCGCCAATTGAGAGAAAATTACATCTGCCCACCGAGATGGGACTCCTACTGCTCGTGGGAGTAGGATTGAAGGACTGGGTTTTCTCAAGATGGCGTGTGTTGGCAGACGATCTGCAGCACGCTCGAGCAAAACAGCCTGCCGCTTCTCACAGGCAGCACCATTCATAAATGCATCCACAATCCGCAGCCCGGGCGGGGGCCGCGGATGAACACAGTGAGGTACTTTAGATAAGATAAACGCACTTTCCAACTGTTCAAATGTAAACAGGCCACATCGGGGCGAGAAGGAAAAGGAGGCGAGTCATGAGAGTAGACAAGAAAAAGTATCATCTTCGAAGGTAAATTGCGTTAATAAACTCGACTGCAATCGCGAACTTACCAAGTGGCCGTGCGGATGACGCTGCTGATGGTCTTTTGCCAGTCCGTTTCGGAACGGTGGCATAAAGGTGTCCCTAAACACCAGGAGTGGGAGAATCCAAGATGGGGACAGCATATTGAATTCATTCATTGCTACCAGCCTTCTCGGATTATGCAGATGATGAAATTATCATCATCGATTAGGTAGCGCGGCTTCATCCCCTAAACACTGGTTGACTGTCAGATGATTCTGATGGCATGATTAAAGTTTATTCAATTCCCGAATTCAGGGTTTAAGTCAGTCTTTCGTAAGAATATTCAATTTACATCTAAAGTATTCATCTTTGAGAACCTCTATAAAAAAAATCCAGGTCTTTTAAAAATCTAAAATATATAAAGTAGTAATTTGTGTGAAAAAACTATACTAAAATATTCCAATTATATTGAAATAAGAATCGTTGTATTTTAAGAAACTGCTTAGAATCCCACACTGAGGCTTAAGTCAATCCTTTTTTATTGCTAGTTCAATCACGGATCACGAAAAGCAAATGACCCAAGATCAATCCAGATGTACGAAAGCATTCGTGTCTTGGGCTATTCGTAGATCGCACTTTCCCGTTCCCTCATGAACCTGGCAAAGAATACTAGAACGAATGCTTGCCAGCCTCGCCATCCCATAAATATATTTGCCACAATTTCAGTATCGCTTTCGGATGATAAAAGCACCACGCTAGAGGATTTACCCCGCTCAATCGGAGCGTCACGAAATGCTTAGGTTGCGACCGTATTAGAATAGAGCGAGATATGAAACTCCATTTACTTGGGAGCATTTCCCTTTGCGGTCGTGGAATGGAAAATCGTGTGCCATTCGCAGCATCCATCGCGGGTTTGAAGTCGAAAGCTTCCGTGATGCAGGCTCGGCACTGCGCAAAGTCACGCAACCGTCGCTCGAATGGCAGCACACCAGATGAATCGAGCAGGATGGATTGCTTGGATTGGAGTGATTCAAACCTTCCAATTCCCGGTTTTATCAGTCCACTGCAGAACTGACCGCTTGCCAGGCACAGCACAAATGCCTCCGTGCCCTTCATTGCTAGTTTGCATGTCTCGCATGCCGGCCAATAAGGGATGGCCATCGTCCGCGTTCCCGCGCCGGATCGTTTAACCGCTTCATTTCGTGCCAGGCGAAGTGATAAACCGGGCGCGCCTTTTTGGCGTGTGACGGCTTCGAAATCGAATCAACGCCAACGGGGAGGTTTGAAGGAGGCGCCTCTTTCTAGCGCCTTAACTGCACTTTAATTGCTACCCGCGTTAGGGGGTAGCCAGTAAACTCGACGACGGGTGATGCATCATCGTGTGACGATAAGTTTTTCTAGCACCCCCCGCGGGCTTGTGTGGTTCCCCATCGCTCCTTACCCACCCGATCGATCCGAAGGAGGATGGCGTTTGACAAACAAGCTGCTAATTACTAATTGCAGTGCTGTCCGGCTGCAGAAAACCAATCCATCAATCGACCCAGGAGGATCATGCACTGTTAACAGTTGCAGACTATTTTACTCTGTTTGTTTTGTGTTAAAAGAGCTTTGTACAATTTTGCGGTACTTTGAAAACCCGACTGATGTTTTATTAAATACAGATTCCTCCAGGCGCTAAATATGAAGCGTGCAGTTTGTATGGCCGCACATAATTTAAAACTACAAAAATGCGCTTGATGGTATGTATTACCGTTAATTGCATTACCCCTCGAGGACTGTAGCGTTCTGATGTGCCGATCAACAAACAATTTGGCCCAGAAAATTGTATACGTTTTCGCAAATCCATCACCACTTTAAACCGTTTTCGGGTTTATAATTTTCATTCTTGGCCAAACACGGAACGAAAACGACTTTCGGAACCGAAACATTCTTCCAACTCAAGACGTACGATAAGAAAAGAAAAATCAAGCTTTGCCGCGAGGATAGCCCCCGGAAAAATGGATAAAGTCATTATTGGCTTGTGTCCTGCGTTCGGAGTTTCTCGTTGCAGAGATCTGTGAGGTCTTACGTTACGTGAACCAATGCAAAAAGAAAATCAATAACCCTATCTTTCCATCATAATTTGCATGCCGACAGCATCGGTCGTGGAGGAACTTTAAAACGAGAAACCGATTCCCGGAGAACGAGAAGCGGACATTGATCCTGTTTTCCTACACACCACCCGGGTAGGTTTCTGGACAACCGGAAGACGCCATTCTCCCGATGTTGTTCTCTGTAACATTGTGGAACTCTATCGTCGGCAACACCAATGACTCGAGTGAAGCTGCCGATGATGATAATGATAGGGCGATAAGCGGGGAGTCTTTTTAAGAAAAAATACTTTTCTGTCGATAAGATACGCAAATGTAGATACGACCCGGAACAACCAAAACCATTCCCGACGACGATGACCGAACGAGACGGCAGACGCGCTGGGTTCATTCCGTCGAACAATGTGCCATAATTTGTCCGGCATTCGGTGTTTACATTCCGCCGTACGTGTAGCGATCGTTTAGCATCTTTTTCGTTTTCGGTTTTCCTCCAGTTGGTAGATCCTCCGATCCTGTTTTAACCACCTTTCTTTCACTTGCGACATACACTCCTTGCAGAACGCGATCATATTTCGTACTTCCTTGCATCTTAACGAAAAGAATCTTTGCCCCACTTTGTGCCGTTCAACGAGGGCTGAAAAACGGCGAAGGCCCTAACGTGATGGGACAGTGATTTAATGGGGTGTTGGGAGACGGTACGAACAGTGTGCCGTTGCGACGAAAGCTGGTCACAATTTTGGAATGGTTTCAAATATTTTACCACACAAATTAAATAATATTTCCATGAGAATTTGCATATTCTTTACCTCCAGGATGTCCTTCCATTACCGAAGTCCATTACCAGGAGTATTCAAAAAATGTGTCCACATGCGGTTCGGCACTCACGATGCCTTTTGATGTGAAGTATTTGCCCACAATTCGTCCTCCATCTAGAAGCATTGTCTTTCTGCACAACTCTACAACTGGAGGGTGAGGGCACTCGTTTTCCGCCCCACCGGCCCCGCAGCCCAAAAAAATGTTGACCGAAGACATCAAAATTATCTCCCCGGAATGTCGATAACGGTTATTATATTTGCTTTGAGCATATCATTAAACGACATTATAAACGACTTGAACGATGATTGATGTCGTCGTGGCCGTGTCGTTTGGATGCTGCCCGTTGACTGTGTGCATGCGTTCCGGTGTGGGCATGCAAATGGGGCAACGAAAATGTGTGCCCAACGTCAGTTTCCTGTTCCTGTGCGAAGCCTCTCCGTTCGTTGACGTCGGGGATGGTTGCTACCCGTTCAGATCCTTGGAGTGGGAACATTTGCATTGGGCTCGACGCAACCGCTGACTAAGCCTTTTGGAGTTTGCCCAGAAGGGTTGAGCTATGCTAATCACCGGATAATGGTTGAGCCAAGCCGGCGAGAGCCTTCCCATGCCCTGGCCAAGATCCGCCACGGCAATGGGAGTTGCGAAGTTTCTAGCCGGAAGACAGCACCGGGTGTGGCTCCGACAAAAGGCGCTCTCGAGTGGAGTATCGAACCGATCGGTTGATTGCACCGCTCGCCACATTACAAGATCGCCGCCCGGGGTTAGGTAGAAGTGCACGGCTCGCGAACATCGCGCCCAACCATCATCTCAGCACATATCTTGCGCTGATCGCAATAACTCAAATCTAACTCGGCTCACCTCTGGCTCGCGGGAATTTATGGGCGCAGTAACGAGATTTATAGTGCCTCGTTCACATTAGGGCAGCCAGCGACAGCGACCGGCCCTACCCATCGTTGCAACGGCCTCCCCCCGTATTTGGGGACTGGTGGAGTCTAATAGAGATGTTACAAAAGAACGGCACCGGCAGCAGCAGCAACATTGACTGGCGTGAGATATATGGCACCTTATTTTGGTGTTTTTACGAGCTTCCACAATGTCCCCACGATTGGGTGGTTCCAAAAATTCGCCTACGGGCTTTCGACCGACCGAGGTGTCAATATGGCAACAACATCAAAGCTGAACGGCAATGTGTCAATTGGGGCAAAACTTCCAGCAACATGTCCGCAACCCACGCACCGTGGGGAATATATAGTCACGGTCCAGCAAAATGGAACTGCATGAGAGTTTCAGTCGCTGCAGCTTCAGAGTGGGTACACCGCCCGACAACCGACACCGCCTCCAACCGGAACCTGGAGGTTCAGGGGTCCGTCTCGGCTGTATTTGCTCAGTCCATCAACATCCGTCGCGGGACGGTCTGACTCCTTTTGACTACCACCTTTTTATGGCACCCATACCGCACGGTCCGGATAAATAAATCTCATAGCGTCACCGGCATCGATTGATCGCCCATCACCGGAATCGATCGTCGATCTACGCTGACTCCGGTCTTCAGCTAATGGCAGGGCGTTGCGCACTGGTAGGAGTTGTTGCTACAAGACTATGGCGCACACCGACGGGCAGGAAACTAATGTTCGTACCTGTTACAATTTATTTTTGCCTCCAAACGTCCCACACACGAACGCGACTTCGACCCCCGTTTCTCACTCCGCCGACGGGCTTTGGCGAGATGCGAGGGAGCTTGTGCCGCTGTCATGTCGGGACATAAATTATAACAGGCCTAGCAGATTGTAAAAGCTGCAGACATCCACCCTAACACACACGCTCGTTAGATGAGTCCCGGTGTTGTGTGCGCCACCACCAGGTGACAACAACGGGATTGGAAAAGTCTGTTTTTGCTTTCTATTAATTAGTTCTCGAGTGTGGATGATGAATTCGCCAACGTTTGGCGAGGGCCCTCCTTCCACAGCGTCATCCGTCGTGTGGCAGGAACATAAAAGTTTGCAGTGATTTATGTTGGCATATGTCATCGTCCACGGTCCGCCGGAGTTGTGTCCGCAGCCATCCCAAAACTTTAGCGTCCAGGTGATCAAGCGTTTGAACGAAAGCCATCTATTCTGCAACCGGGCAGCTGTCGATAACTTCCTGGTGTCGCTGATGTGATTGGGTCGCTTTTCAACATGAAAACTCGGTTTCTCACAGTGCTTCACCGTGATTGATGTGCGCCAGAATCACGTCGTGAAACTTTATCCTCCACAAGCGAAAGTGGCGACGATCGCGCGCATATCCACCACTGCGGGGACAACACGCGCTCCGATTGTTTTTCGAGGGATACATTTTCTTCGGAGCAGCCTCGTAATCATCAAGCCCGCCTTACAATGTAACATTTCCCTGCTTAGGAGGCGTTGGAAATGGAGGAGGGTTGTTGATTTCACTGCAAGCGTGCATCCCACGAGTTCCAAACCCTATCCACAACAGCCTGCTGCGATGGAGCTACAGCGTATCTATATGGTGAGCCTACCAGCCTGGCTTCACCAATAAAAATTCATTCATTCATAAAAGTTGTAGCCCCGTGGCACACGGCACGGGATGCACACCGATATACGTCTCGTACACACATGCAACAGGCAACAGCCGTACAGCCGTTCGTTCGTCGGTTTGTCAATGAAACAAGCCAGCCTCGAAGGAGCCCACCACGGACGGAGGGCAGGCAAACGCAAACGGTGAAGTCTCGCGCGTGTGTCCGAGCGTTTCGCGATTCGGAACTGGGTCTCGTTTTAATGATGCGTGGGCGGCACGAGGCGGGTTCCTTTCCTCCGTTTTGCGATCCCCTGTCACTCCCTGTCTTGTGGGTTCCCTTCTTTTATCGTGGTTTTTGGTGAAACCTCCGAGCCGAGAAAACCCACAGCCTACTGACGGAGGCTGCGGGATGTCTTTTTATGCTTCTTCTTGCTCCAGGAGACAAGTCCACCTGTGGACCAGTCTGTCGTCGGACTTTGTATCTTGCAGAATCTGGGCGAGGGAGTGTGGAAGGAAGGGAGCGGATGTGGTGCGTGGGTTGAGTAGGTGAATATTGCACAATACGCGCGTCTCATTCACAAACTGCCACCAGTTCACCTCAGCACGCGGACTCTTCTAAGGGCAATATTGAAAATTAATTGGAGTAATATTGAAGAAGGAGTTTAAAAACATGTAAAGAATCAACTTTTCCTCTTTTTCAATTTCGTTTGGGTAGGTAATTTAAAAACTGAAGAAATTTTATACTTTCCATAAATTCCTCATAGTCCTAGACATATTTTTACATAGGATTATTTAAATATTGTGAGGGCAGATGAAATGGAACGTTCTTTCTTTCGTAGCTGTCGTAAATTCAAATAATCCGTAGACGAACTCCCAAACACCAGCGGGAAGCAGTGCGTTTCCGATGAACTTGGGGATCAACTTGGAGCACACGCGAGAGCGAACCAAAGATGAAACAAACTGAGCACCCTTTTTTCGCGCACTTCTCCCAGGAAACGGTGAGCGCTTTGCCTCAGCTTTTCAAGTCTCTTTAGGGAGACATCCCCAACAAAAACACATTGTCTCCACAAAGGCAACATCAGCTCTAACATACCCTATGGCCAGTTGGATTTTGGGCTGCGTGCCTTGCGCGAGCATTGCGCAAGCGAGAGCGCCCGCGCAGCTTCTCGAGACCGCGAGCCGCGAATGAACCGCCCGGACCCATCCGTGCCGGTTTGGAGCAAAAATAATAAGCGTTTCTTCTGCGCGCTTATATTCTCTCATCGCCACACCGGGGGCACACACACGGCGCTGTGCTCAGTCGTTCGGTGAGTTTCGTCGCGAGTGAACGTGTTCTGTTCGCGGTCGTGGCCACGCTGTTCCATCGCCGCCGCTTGAAAAGGGCGGAAGAGAATCTTCCTATCGGGGCAGCAGGGTGTTTTGACGGTGGTTGGATGGCTACACCTTTCCTACCCCGCCCACAACTAAATTAGTGTTCGGCGAAGGCGCAGGTGTGTTCTCGGTGACTTCTTTTCCGCGTCTCGCGCGACGAGTGTTTGAGTGATTACATGCTTGCTTGAGGTGAATGCTACCGTACGCTAGCAGTGGAGTCTCCTCCAAATCTGTGGTACCGTTGTGAAGTGTTAGTTCTTAGAAGAAAAAAAAAACGAGGAGAAGCGGGAAGATCTGCCAAAAAGTTGCCACGGCCGAAGTGGATACGCAAACTTCGACTTATATTTCGCTCCGCTGCTTGCTCGGCACAAAAATCGTACAGCTTACCCGTTAACCCGCGGATTCTTCTTTTGCCGGTTTGCCAACGTGCCGTGAGGAGGGATATTTCTCCTGCGAAACCTTAAAAAAACCCTGCGAGCTTAAAGTCGCCGACATTCGGCTACAGCAGCGGCAGGAGCCGCAATCGTCGCATCATCATCGTCATCGGCACCATCATTGGCAAAAAGCAGAAGCAAAATACCCCGCGGCAGCGAAGGAATATGATTTTCTGATTGATGTTTCCTTCTCGTCTCAAATGTGGTTCAAAGGTGGTCCGATGGTCCGCTCGGTGGCTTGATGGCGTACGAAGGAAGCACATTTATAAAAACGTGTGAGCCACCCTGGGTAGTGTTGGTGAGAATAGGGAAGGACTTTCACTGCGAGGCGAGAGCAAGGCGATAAAATCGAGTGTCCCAAAACTGTGTTTCCCGTTATGCTGATTCGTGATGGTTTTCGCGTTTGATTTTGTTTCCATGCAAGAACTACTCGTTTTTTTTTTTGACGAACGAAGTACTTAACAAGTCCCTGGCGCCAGTGATGATTCACTGCTTTATATAGCTATGAACTCATGAATTCTCACCAAAGAAGAAGAAAAAAACAATCATGTGGCATAAATTATGAATAACTAAAAATGTTGTGTTCAATTAAGTTGTGCCCTCTTGTGCTGAGATTTGTATTTTCGTTCCTCTCTGCATTCTTACAAATTCGCCAATGAAGCGAGCAAAAAAAAAAAAGGGGGAAGAAACCACCGAAGTGATTAAACAGGATTACGAGCTATCAGCTGGGGAGGTAGGAGTTGAAACGTAAAACAAACAACGACTCCAACAACAACAACAACAAAGTTCACATACGCCTCACAATGAAGAAACTAAACTCGCCTCGTGTGTGATTTATTTTTTCGAAAATTGCAGCCGACTGTCAAGAGAAAGGAAAATGGAAGGAAAAGAAAGAGAGAGAGAGAAAGAGAGAGAGAGCGATAAGAAATGAAAGGGAGGAAGAAAAAAAAAGGATACGAGCTCTAGAATATATGGCGAGCAGTGGGTCTGCGTGTACACGCTGGGACATCGTTAAGCGTTAACGTAATCAACAGATGCTGCGAAACTGAAACGTGATACACGATTTACAACCCCATTCGGGATTTGCACCAAAGTTTTGTTGGTTGTGTTTTTTTTTCTCAGCTTATTTTACTTACGATAAGCTTGAGCTTGGGTTTTCGTTGGTGTTTGCGTGGATTGTTTGTTTTATTTGTTTTTGCAACAAAAATCTATGTCTATGGCTATAAAATATATTTTAGTGCGTGTCTTCCGCTGTTGCAAACTTCGCTTCCGTTATCGAAGTTGTAAACCAGAAACATGACACGGTTTTGTTGATACACGAGGGCATGCCATTAGATAGTGAAGGTGTTTAAGTGAGCCATCAATCACGGGCTTATTTTGGTCTATTTTATGTTCCAGCAGGGAAGGTATTTTGTCTAACTTCGGACGTGTCGAAGCGAACGGAAACAAAAGCTGAAAGATATCACTTTCAAAAACCGCCGGAAACAGACATAATACGATGTCATACAAATGTGGCAACAGTAAACGAACCGGGAGCTCAACATATGATCGAATCTAGCGAATCTAGCGAGCGAACGGGCCACTTCGATCGATGCCTCCGGTAGCCAAAAGGCGTCGCCTTTGTTCTGCGCAAAACCTTCCTACTCAACAAACCGTCCTGCCTTCATAATCGTCCCATAGCCAGCGGCACCGAAACCGCCGACTCGCCCGCCACTACCGACGGACGTGGTGGTCGAAGCAACGGGACACACGTCGCGGCACGGCTCTTCCGGGGGGTTTCAGCATCTTTTGAACCGCTTAATTATGCTCGCGCCACGCTCTTTTGAGGCCTGTCCGGGTAGACAGTGGATTAGAATGGCCCGCGACGATGGATCGATCGAGCGTTGGATGGATGGATGGCCGGGTTGAGATGGATGACCGAAATTCTTACGCGCCCAGCGTTTGTGGGTGAGGGAGAAGAAGAGGAGGGAACGGAGTAAGGCGACTGGAAGACTGGAAGACGGCCGATGATCATGGGCGATCGTCGGTTGGTGGTCACCGACTTGGCGCACCGCAAACGCCCTTCCAAAAGGGAGCCTCTCTCGGAAGGCACAAAGTAGCAGCAACTAGGGTGAGAGATGTGGCAAGATAAAGAGAAAGAGAGAGAGAGAGAGAGAGAGAGAGAGAGAGAGAGTGGCGACAAAAAAAAGATTACTCTTCAAACTCGAGCACGAATCGAAGGGTACACATTAAATCATAATACATAAATTATGTATTGTGCTTTGATCCTTCGCTCTAGATGTGTGTGGCTTGTGCCTCTCTATTTCTCTCTCTCGCTCTTTCATTATTGCTCTCCCTTTCTCTTGCTGTCTGAGAACTGTAAATTCATGGGCGCTGGAGGCTTGTGGGAACCGGGAAACGACCGGGTGGGCAGGAGACAGACAGGCAGCTAGAAGGAAATGTGAAGGCGGTCCGAAAAAATCGCCACCACGCGATCGACGAAGATCGATTGGAATGGGAGAGCGCGCCGTGGATTTGGGGTGGATTTTATTTTTTATTGTGTTGGTTTTTTTTTCATTCTGTGTCCCTTTATTTTATGGGATCTTTTCTTTTACGATCAATTGCTTCCGCGAAGCAGCCACGAGTCGCTCCGGGGTCGGACGGTTTTCGCTCGTTGTCGTTGTCGTCGAAATTTACGATCACAAAATATTGTTCCAACTCATCAACTGTGATAAATTTTCGGCTGATTGGCAGTTTAACACAAATGGGCACGGTGTTCCTTTCGTTGGAAATTCACCACACGTTTTATGTTGCTCCATTTGAAAGTGGTGTTGGGTTGGAAATTAAAATGCAAAGGTACCCAACCGTAATACGAATGGGATTGGGTTCCATGTCGTTCTCGGTTCAGCAAAATGATTTATGTACCACTCAGACCGAAATTTTATTAAGTCAATGTTATTGTTTTATGTTGACAATAGAACATAAACTATTGTTCATTGTTTCTTTTAATTTGATAGAACAGAAATTTATAGATTCTTCGAAATGTTTTAGTGTGTTCCAGTAGACTTTTCAGTACGAGTTGTACGGTTCTTTATGCCCATGAAAAACGCGAAAAGTTTCTTCCGTCATATTTTTGGGGGTCTCATCGGTAAACGGTAAACTCATCGAGCAAAGAGTGTCAAGCGACGCTTAGAGCGCCACTTGAAGATGTCAGGAAGCGAGGAGGATTAAATGTTTCATTTCTACACTTTTACCTGACCGGCTCAATTCGTCTCGTCCGTTCCATTTTCTTAGACCCCCCCTTTTCGAAATCCCTCCCAAGGGTCCAAGCTCACATTTCGTCTGGTGAAACATCCCCGTAGCCATTAGGCCGCTCAGTGGCGGTGGAGTTATTACATCAAATTAGTGGCGCAAGTGTACTTCTTCGCGCCGATCGGTGGCAACAAAGGGAGCGCGTTTGTTCCGTTCCCTTTCGCCGCCACCGGTGCTGGGAGAAACCCTTTCGGATGGGCGAGGGGCCTTTCTTTTGCTTCTTCTCCGTTTTTTCTCTCATAAAAGTGCCGACAAATCACTTCCCACATTCAAACAACCGAACCGAGACGAACGCGCGCAACGCCGAGGGCCGATTTTTCCTTATACCGATCGCCACCTTCCCTCAGGCGGGCTTGAATTTTCGGTCGGATTGATGGTAATGATGATGATGATGATGATGTTTGATGTTTGATGTTTTATTGCCGGGAGGTCGACGAAGGCGGTCCCTTCCGGGCATCCGACCCATCGCTTCCTTCCTTCCTTCCCGTCAAGTGTACACATACGCGCATGATTTAATTAAACGGGAATCAAGTAAACAAATACCAAACCCCGGGACGGTTTGTAAATCAGATTCCGATTCCGGACTCTGGCGAGCAGTTCGTGTGTGCTTTTCTCGTTTGCCTCAAAGTGCGCGGTTTCGTCATTGGCGGTAGCGATTTCCATTCCTACTAGCGCCGGACGCCGGAAGACGGGTTCGGGGGGTTTCAAGGGGACGATCAGTCTCGCGAAGGAAAACCTCCGAGCAATCCTCTAAGACAAAGTGTGGGGCCTTCTGCCCCCGGCGGAGTGCTGGTAGGCCATTAGCATCCGAGCAGTAATTAATGTTTACAGTTTGGTGCTCGTATGGCACACGGTGTACTCGTTTTTCTTTTTTTAATTTTGTGTACTCACGAACCGAACCCAAGGAGAGGCTCATTTGTGCGAACATTGTTCGCGGTGTTAGGTGAGATGCGTTCTGTTAGCATTGCCTGATGAGCGATAGGGTGGCCAGACCAATTTGTGTGATTAGATGTGAGTCTTGTGATCTTTCGAATTCATCCGATGGCAAACATTAACGGCACGGCGGAAGGAATGTACCACAGAGAAAGCAATCGCAATCCACGCTTCACATAACGGTCAGGGAATATAGAGAAACAATGCTAATTGATGACCAGTTTGTTATAAGAAAATTATTATACTCGGACTGACTTTTTAAGTTAAGGAAATAGAACAAATTTCAAAACAATAGTGGAAAACGAAAACCAAAGGAAAATACTTCATAAACCTCGCGAAATTAGTGAAACATTATTTCATAGCTCCGCGTGTTCATTGTTCCAAAAAAAAAAAAACAAATGGCGACATGATGGAAGCCTAATGTTGCCTAGAAGCAGCAGTCTCTTATCAAACCCCTTCTGCTGCTACTTATCAGCGTCCACCACCAACATGTCCGGGTGACATTAGAGACGCCGTAGTTTGTTTAAAGTGTGTTTGTTTGCGGATGGCATTTTTACATAGTTAGACCCTTGTCGGGGCTTTTGTTTTTTTTTGCTCACTTCCACGCGTCTTATGTCATCCCCTCGAGTGCTGTGCGTCATTTTTTTTGTTTTGTTTCTCGTGCAGCGCGAATAAGGTAGTTAAGTGCTAAAGAAGTGTGCCGAGTAGGGAAGGAAACCTTCGTACAACCATCGATGCTGATAAGCGCGCAAGTCGGAAGGTAATAAGTGTTGGTGAGCGAAATACGCCCTGTGGCGATAGTGTAGTGACACAGGGGTACCACGCGCAAGGCCAGCCGACGCGGACAACATGGGCCACCGGTAGGAAGATGCGCCATGGAAGTGCTCGAGCGAACATGCGAATGATGGATGAACGAGCCGGAACGAACCGACAGTATGAGGCGTTCCAGCGCCAGCGCCGCTACTGGCTGGTGCTGGGCCGGACGGCGCTGACGCTGTCGGTGCTCGGGCTGCTGACGGTGTGGCTGTACGTGGGCTCGAACCGGACGCACCTACAGCCGGACGCCGAGGCCGCCCAGTACGTGGCGGTTCGTGAGCGCCGGGAAGCGAATCCGGCGGATTTCCCCGGAACACAGGAACAGCGCCCGGATCAGGGTGGGAGAGTGGGCGGCGGGGATCTTAGGGTTCCCCCGTCCATCCCAGGGAGACCGTGGGACCACCGGAATCAACCACGTCGGGAGCAGCAGCAAAAGCGTCCTCGAAAACTCAACAAGTTACCAAAGAAACACAACCCGGCAACGCACAAGGCGCACGGGAACGAAAGCACCGACATCATCTACATTGATGGTGGTCCCAGTTACTACCAGCACCACCACAATCTGTCCGACAATGGAGAGTTCTACCACGTCGGGGACAACGTGCTGCAGCATCATCCGAACGGTGGCACCACGATCACGAGCGTCGTCCACATGCGCCGGTACAAGTGCTTCAAGCACCCGCACCGACACCGTCTAGGTGAGTTATGGTCTCGAGTTATGGCTGATTGCGGGTCGCAGGACCTGCCCTGCGCATCGTTATTACGTCGCCGAAGTGCTAATAGGCACGCTTAAACATAATTCGAAGCAAACCCCAGGGAGATCAGTTTAAAGCTGGCTCGTTGAAGGTGTTCCATTATTACGCCACAACGGTCGAAAACAACCTCTATTGGGTCGTAACACCGACAAATCTATGTTATGCCATTCCAACGAGCATCATTGCGATGATTTGTAACGGACCTTGGGGGAGGAATGAAATGGCTAAATCAATGACTGCTAGCATATTTACGAGTCCTGGAAATTTAGAAGATCTGCAATATTCGAGCAATGGGCAAGTTTAGCAGCCTGGAACTGAGGTCTCTACTATAAACATTCTGGGGGATCCATTTCAATCACTTTTATTGGGAAAGTATTTCATTTCCCACCGTTAAAAAGAAGAACATTTATTGCTAACGTCGTGCAGTAAATTGGCCACGAATTGTGTGTGTAACTCGTGCTGCAATAAATGTTGGCCCAAAAGGGCCGGCCAGTGATCGTGACGGTACGACGGTGACGGGTGTACTACGCCCAGCGACTTACTTTCCCTTACCAGATACAACCGACCAACAGGTTCCGCAACGAGGCCACGACGGCCAGTGTTGGTGTGTAAACAATAACTTACCCTAATGTGTGCGATGAGAAAATTTATCGTCTGTTTGGTCTGCTAATTTCGCGCGCACACACACACGGGTCGGTCACTTAGGTGTGTTTAGTTGTCCATCCCGAGCGGGACCTGGACCGAGCGTCAACAATGTAACAACTGCTAGAAAAGGGCTCGTTCCCGTGCAGCGTGTAGAGTAGATGTTCTGGTGCACTGGTGCAGCGGCCAATACGAGCGTCGGGCAGGTCATGTCTTTCTGTGGGTTTGGTTTATTTTAAATCCGCGACTCGCCTTTTGCAAAGGGCGCCAATTGTGTGTTCAAAACGAGAAGTGTACCGTTGGGTGCGGATGTAAACAGCTCGCGATCGCATCC
>JAOEFI010000004.1:1646974-1662585 GCA_034621735.1 Anopheles plumbeus | reverse complement strand
AAAATGATCGCAAGATCACCAGCAGCATTGACTGGTGGAAATAGTTTATTTCCCCAACGAATAAACCGGAATCCAGCCCACCAGAAACGCCAAGGACAAGTTTTTCTTTCCGATTCCCTATCCTTCCGAGCAACGTTTTTGAATAACTTTTTTTTTTATTTAAAAGGTAATGCAACGACACACAACAATTTCTTTCCTCTTTTTTCATCATCCTCAAACTAATACCGGAGCAGTCAAAAACTGTGGGAGAAAAAAGTTAAGCAAATCTGAAACGGTCAACTCCCCGTTAATAAATTTTGATAAATCAAATATTTGATTTACCAAAAGCCGGCCGTGTGCATAAATCATTCTGATTTACGGCATAATTTGACTTTGTCAAAGTGCAACAACAGTGCGCAACTAACTCATCTCACCCGGCAGCGTCCCGACCTCATACGCAGCAGCATAAGATTTATGCCGAAGTGAAATTTTGATAGGAGCCCGAGAACCGGCCAAGCCAAAAAAAAAAGGGATTTTGCTGAGAGAGTGCGAAAGATTTATGGGAAAATTGTAGTGTCCATGCCACTCGTTATCCTGTGATCTTCTTCGTATCGGCACACACACGCACACTCGGACACACACACTGTTGACAAACAAAAAGAGATCCTCCATCGTTCGGCTCGAGGGCTCGCCCGGTCCCGGAGATGGCCGAGATTGCTTTTACCCGTCCGTTCACTTCATGCTGCGCAATCGTGACGTATTCGGCAGGGGAAGAGAAAGAATCGCGTCCATTCGTTTGGGCTTCACACGCTGGGAGTAACGGTCGCCGAATGTTTTCCCTTCAAGTGCGGTAGCTTGCGTGGTATGCCCAATTAACGTGCCTATTAGGTGGCCCGGACAGCCGGGTACGCGCACGCCGCAAGGCTCATCTCGTGCGTCCGTCATGGACGCCGGGAACCGGCGCTGAGATTGGAATGCCTGTCGATTAATGTACGGTGGAGGAAAGGGGGAGAGCGAGATCCCTCCCTCCCCCGGTAAAGTGGCCGGAACGCTTCGTTTCGCAAACGAATCCTGCTTTGCGCAACAATCGATCTTCATCAAGTGCGCCGGAGAGTGCGTGCGATCCCATGCGGCGCCCGATGGACGTGGATCGTGAGTCACGGGCGAGTGTCGGGGTATCGGCTGGGCCAGAGGGCTACAGCCGTTTCTCCGGATCCAATGTTTACTCGAGGCCGCTGTTGAAAAACCACACTCGATGATGAGTTCTTCGTCGACTTCGACCTTTCCGATCTATCGAACGATTCCAATTCGCCAGACATGGTGGTGTAATTTAAGTCGAGCAGTTTATCATCATGCCACTCGATCGGGAGTTGTGTTGTTTTTCGCCCTCTAGTCCGGTACTTGATCGAACTTCAACAACCGTTTCATAATCACTCCGTTTCAATCTTTCTCCCCCCGCCAGGTTGTTACTGCCACCCGAACGGTTCCCATGGTCAGGACTGTGATGATAAAACGGGCCAGTGTCAGTGTAAGCCGAACATCGAGGGGCGCCAGTGTAGCCTGTGCCGGAAGGGATACTGGAACCTGCAGTCCGGCGACGGATGCGTGCCCTGCTCGTGCGACTCCAACGGGAGTGAGCTGGAGGGGTGCGATGTCCACACCGGGCAGTGCTTCTGCAAGACCGGCGTCGAGGGTACCAACTGTGATCGGTGTCAGGTCGGCTACTACGGGTTCAGCGCACAGGGATGCAAACGTAAGTGACCGATCGATGCGGATGATTTCGTTTTCATCAAACAACTAATGTTCTTTTCCATCTTTTTCTTTGCCATTCGAAGGATGTGACGTCTGCACGAGTTCGGCGTACGTTTGCGACCCGGACACGGGCCGCTGCATCTGCCCGGCCAACAGCGAAGGCCACGAGTGCCGTTCCTGCATCGCCAACACGTGGGGCAACGAGTTCCAGAAGGGCTGCAAACATTGTGCCTGTGATATCGTCGGCTCGATCGGGCAGGCCTGCGACAAGCAGCAGGGCCAGTGTAGCTGCAAGGAGGGATACACCGGGCGGCAGTGCAACGAGTGTGCGGTCGGCTACTACGGCTACCCGGTCTGCCAACGCTGTGCGTGCGACGAGCGGGGAACCGTGCAGACCCAGAACGGGACGTTTCCGTGCGACCGGAACGGCCAGTGTCAGTGCAAGTCGATGGTGTTCGGGAAGAGGTGTGACCAGTGTCGGCAGGGAACGTTCGGGCTGACGGCCATCCATCCGGACGGGTGCACGCGGTGCTTCTGTTTCGGAAGGGCCGAAGAGTGCTCTCAAAGCGACCACTCGTGGGGGCAGGCCCGTCTGCAAGGTTCGCGCAACCTGAGCGTGGAGTACCTTGAGCGTCTGGAGGGCCACACCGATGTGGACTACGTGGCGATCCTGCAGCTCGACGGTTCGCGGATGCACCGCGAGGACGTGAACATTACCAGCATGAACAACCTGGACCTAATACCCAGCTCCACGGGCAACGTGTCGATCGGGTCGTACATCATGTTCCGCTATCCGCTGTACTTCCAGCTGCCGCCCCAGTTTCTGGGCGATCGTACCGCCAGCTACGGAGGGCTTCTCAACTTCACCCTGATTACGGGTGGTGCGACGGTGAACATCCCCGAGCCATCGCTGCGCCAGTTCCCACTGGTGCAGCTGCACACGCACGAGAACCTGGTGCTGGACCACTACGAGGAGTCGATCCGTTACGGGCAAGCGGTCGAGTCGCACTCGGTGCGACTGCTTGGAAGCCTCTGGCGTAACCACTACGATGGATCGTGGATCAACCGTACGATCTTGATGACGGCCCTGCAGAACGTGCGGCACATCTTCGTCCGGGGAACGATCACGATGGACTTTCAGCAAGTTGTGTAAGTGCAATCCATCGAATGGCCGTTAATGTTTAACGATAATTAATTGAGTTCTTCCATCTGACAGACTAACGAACGTTACGCTGGACACTGGAATATTCGTAGCGGGAGCCGAAAACAACCACGCCTACGGGGTGGAACAGTGCAGCTGTCCCGCGAAATTCAGTGGACTTTCCTGTCAGAATCCGGGCAGGGGGTACTATCGACACCGGTTGCCCATCGTCGACCTGGAGTGGGCCACCATCGACGGTATGATCGGAAAGGTTCTTCCCTGCGGATGCAACGGCCGGAGTGAAGAGTGTGATTCGGAAACGGGCGTCTGTTTGGTAAGTTGATCTACGTTCCGTTGGAATGTCCTTCACACATCGTTTTAATCACAATGATTTTTTGTAGAACTGTCGCAACAATACCGGCGGTGAGTACTGCGAGCGATGTGCCGAAGGGTTCTACGGTGATCCAAACTTTGGTCAGTGTGCTGCCTGTCCGTGTCCTGAAACGCGGAAGAACTTCGCCCGCGGCTGCACGGTCCGTGGAGCCGATGTGCACTGCATCTGCAAGGTTGGATATACCGGAGCACTGTGCGACAACTGCATGCGGGGCTACTACGGTCATCCGCATCTAGACAATGGTCACTGTGACGCGTGCGACTGCAACCGCGAGGGCAGCATCTCCGACGAGTGCGATCACTACACGGGCGAGTGTCACTGCCGGCCGGGTGTGACCGGACGGAAGTGCGATCGTTGCGAAATGCCCAAACATATCGTTCAGGATTCGCGGTGTAAAAGTGAGTATCCTTGGCCGGACGCCACGTATTTTTCGGCCGAGTTGATTAATGTTCACCATTTTTCCAGTCTGTGACAACTGTACCGTGACGTTAATCGATGACTTCGATATATTGGCGAGCCTTTTGGACGAGGAAACATCGCACATCGATCGCAATGGCATTCCCGCCCCCTGGGTAGAGCTGACCAAGTACGAAAACAAAACCCGCCAGCTGTCGAATCGTGTCGCCCGACTCTTGGAAGCGGAGGATTCGGTGAAAAAGTTCACCGTCGACTTCGCGGAACCGCTGAAGCGCAACGCTACCCGTCTGGGCAAGCGGCTCAGCAAGCTGGACAAGCGTGTCGCAAACCGCGCAGAGGAAATTGGCAAGTGCACCGAGCGGGCGACCGATCTGGCCGACGAGATCAACGTGATCGATGGTGATCTGCGGGGTACGATTCAGATCCTCAAGAACTACGGCGTGGGCGATCACCATATAAAGCTGCCGTTGGCGGTGAAGGAAGCGAACGATCTGATGGCCGACATTCGGGATCGCTACGACAAGCTGAAGTTCGACGAGACCGTCCTCGACTGTGCCAACAGGCAGGACGAGCACTGGTCGAACGTGTCCAAAGCGGTGGAGCGACAAAACAGTCGGCTGGACGATCTGAAGTTTGAAATCGAACAGATCAACCTCAAAGCCGATAACATGCGGAACTACACGAGGGTCGTGTTCCGGCACGTGATGGAGACGGACGGGTATCAGACCAACAATCAGAAGCATTTCAACCGGGCACGGGACGGCTTCTCAGTGGCCCTGAAGGACGAGGCGGAGGTGACGGAACTACTCGACACCAACATCATGGCCGACACGGACGTTACACTCGTACAGCTGGACGATAACTACGGTCAGCTGGGGCAGAACAATGAAACGCTGCACGTCCTCGTGGAAGCCTTGAACGAGTCGACGGAGGATCTCATTCGTGAGAAGAGCATCCTGCTCGAAACACAGGTACCGAAAGCGATCCGGTACTCGGAGCAGCTGAAATCGAAAGCGGACCACATCCGGAACAAGTTCCAAACCACCGAGGACACATCGGCCAAGGCGATGGAAGCTAGTCAGGCGTACGAAAACATCATCGGTGCGATTGTGGCCGCGCAGCAAAGTGCGGACAATGCGACGAACATGGTGGAAAAGGCCGATCAGCTGATCCATCCCCTGCACGACGTTACAATCATCGACCAGAGCCAGCGGGCGCTGGAAGTGTCGACCAATCTGACCAACCGGGCAAGCAAGGAACTAACGAAGGCGACCGGTAAGCTTCCAGGAATTTATCTTGTTGAGTTCCACTTCGCTTATAATCAATGTCCCTTTCTTTCATCCTTCAGCTCTAAACGGAACGATGATCCAGAAGGAGAAAATCGTACAAAGCCTCAAGGATCAAATATGGGAGACGGCGATCAAAAACAACAATCTCATGGACGACCTCGGAAAGGTGGAACGAGGGGAGACGATGAAAACCGTCCAGTCGGACCTGGACCGTTCCAGCATCGTGTCGGAGCAGATGAAGTTCGTGCGCCAGGATGCGATCAACCTGAACAGTGACGTGTACAAGCTGAAGTTGAAACTTAAATCGCTCGAGCCCGAGTGGGACACCAAGTTTGGCATGGCGGAGGAAAACGTTTCGCAAACGTTCGGCAACATTCGCAAGGCGAAGGATAAGCTGAACGGCATCGAGACGCTGGCGAAAACCCAGGGTGAAAGGTTTAAGGCTTGGAATCAGACGTTTTCAGCGCAACTGCAACAGTTAAAGGATCGCATCGCCAGTGCGAAGCATGCAGCGGAGAGTGTAAGTATGACCCGGAGTGCTTTTGACCATCTTCCGGGGGAAAAGATACTAATGGCTTGTCTCCTTCTAGATACGCATTTCGATGGAATCGGCGGAACAGTGCATACGATCGTACGCTCCCGCTACCTTTGGCCCATCGACTACGAATCGCATCGTGATGTCGATCGCGCTGACCGACGCGAATGTCCACAATTCACCGCTCGCCTACATGGAAGGCGATGGTCGGCGCTTTATAGCGTTGGAGTTACGGCAGCGCAAAATACGCATGCTCTGGAGTCTGGATGGAACCGTCTCGGAAATAACGCACCCGCAGGAGATCAAGGTGCACGATCTGAAGCACGACAACGCGTGGTACTTCATCGATGCGACGCGCACGCTCAACCTCGGCACGCTAAACGTGCGCCGAATGTCATCGGCCGGTGTGTTAAACCATGCCCGACCGGTTTCCGGTGTCAGCAGTCCGGCCTTCACGACGCTCAACATCAGCCCCAGTAATCGCATCTGGGTCGGTGGCATTCCGGACGATCTGCGTGTACCGGAGCTGGAGCCGAGCCAGGGGCTGGGTGTGGCGGTGAGCCAGCTGTATGCGGACCAGAGGCAGATCGGTCTGTGGCACTTTACCAGCTCCAGCGGGAAGTGTACGGGCGCCATGCTGGGACCGTCGGAGGTAGCTAGCTCGTCGAACGAGCGGAATTTCAACGGCAACGGGTATTCCGTGCTGCAGCGTGCTACTCGCCATCAGCGGAAGACTGAGTTCAGCTTGAGCCTGAGCTTCAAAACGATCGACGAGGATGCGCTCATCTTCCTGGCACTGGATGAGAAAAATGTAAGCCTTTCGGAATCGAAGTGCGTCGTTGTGTTCTAACCTATTTCTTTGACCGTTATAGAACCGCTCAGTTTCGTTGACCCTCTACCAGGGCCGGCTGGTGTTCCGGGTGGACTATGGAGACGACACGCGGCTCGAGATCAACACGACGGAGCGCTACAACACCGGCTCGTGGGTTGTTGTGGAGGCCTCCCGGCAGTTCCGCAAGTCCAGCACCGACGAGGGCGTGCTGAAAGTGAACAGCGCCCCCAACATACTCGGTTCGCCGACCAAACCGATCGGCGCGGCGATGCTCCCCGTGCTGAGCGAAAAGTACTACCTCGGGGGCGTTCCGCCAGGGTTTAAGACGGGCACCACAAAGGCGCCCGGAGCCGATCACGCGTTCCTGGGTTGCGTGAAGGGTCTGCAGATAAGTGGCATTTCGTACGACCCCCTGGACAGCACGACCCACTTCGGTATCGAAACGTCCTGCGATAGTACGATCGTGAAGGCTGGCTTCTTCGGCCAGGGTTACGTCGAGTTTCCCTCGTTCAGTCTGAAAAAGCGGGCCAACTTCGGGTTCGTCTTCCGCACCATGCAGCCGGACTGCCTTCTCCTGCTGTCGGCGTATCCGACCCGCATTCAGGGCGATTACGACTCGAAGGATACGTTCGGAAACTACTCCGTGTTCCTCTCGGAGGGCCGGCTGAATCTGTGGATGGACGCCGGAACCGGGCGCATCGAGCTCGTATCGAACGACACGCTGAACGACGGCGAGTACCACGTGCTCACCGTGATCAAGCAGGGCCGCCACGTGGAGCTGCGCATCGACGATAGGATGCAGATGGCAAAGACACTCCAGTCATCGCTGGTGAACATGCCCGGTGAAGCTGGAGGCCTTTACATCGGCGGCGTTCCGGATGATCCGGCGTTCGATTCACTCTCCAAAGTGTTCGACGGGCTCGAGGGCGTTGTGGCGAACGTGGTGTTTAACAATCAGACCGTCTCGTTCGGGCACGCGCTGAACTTCACCAACGTACAGATGGGACGGATCGGACCGACCATGGGTAGCCAGGGATTGTACACGGCACTTATGAAAACGGAACCGATCGGGCGAAGCTTCAAGGCAGCCCCGGAAGGATGCCATAGAGTGAGTACGGGTGCAGGTTTCACAGGATCTTTTCCGCAATCGGCCATAGCTATTCGCACCCCGTGCGGCCTTTTCATTGAACTCGAACCAAACTCGATACAAGATTTGCTAGTGGATTAAAACATATCAGTGTCTGGTGAGCAACACATCTAGGGTCCACCATAAAAGGTCATACTGGGCACTGATGGTTTTAACCAACTGCAACCGGTAACAAAATTATATTCAATCGATCGCTCATTTTATCTCTCTCTCTCTTTCTCACATCTAACCTTTCTGTACTTACAGAGTGTTGATAATGCTACTAACTCAATGGAAGAAGCGGGCGGTTGTTAGACACTAAACACGTTTGGGGATCGGTCCTAGCTAGTAATACAGCTTAGTAATACTATTAGGTTTAGAGTAGATAGTTGGTATTGGATATTGGGATAAGTTTTTGGTATTCATTCATGCATGATTAGGATGGAATTTAAACAGGAAAAAGATAATACCACATAAGAGTGTTGATGTAGACGAAAGGATTGAACATCGTAACTCGCAGGTCGTAGCTGTGTTAGCTGGATTTAACCTAAACAAACTAGCGAAGCCAAGCCTACTTTAATCTATGCAAACCATCACCGCCATCGATTACTAACCGGGCCATACGCGCCGCACAAACACACTGCCAACAATATTGCACAGCATTAGACGCTTCTTGCACTAGGCTAAAACACCCTCCCGGCGGAGTAGGTAATTTCGGTGCGTGCGATTGAGCAGGGTTAGGCTGACCGTTTTTCAACTTGTGTACCATTTCCCCGGCAGGTCGGAAGCTACTCCTACGAACCGAACGCGTTCAAGTACGGCGACAAGCCGCAGAGCTACTCGGTGGTGACCGTCCCGGCGAGGACCATCTGGCAGCGCAACTTCCACATCGAGTTTGACTTCCGGACGTTCTACCCGAACGGTATCCTGTTCGTGGCGTTGGTAAGCCGGTTTGGGCGCTCCCGGAGGAGATCGTTGAGCTGACTTTTCCCCTTTCATCGGTCGCGTGCTTTTGCAGGGTACCAAAGAGAAGGCGAAACACTTCATCATGCTGTCGCTGAAGGACGGCGTGCTGAAGCTGACGGTGCGTGGCCGCAAACGGGAGCAACTGTTGCTACCGCCGAAGCTGAACGACGGCCAGTGGCACCACGTGATGCTGAACAGCATCAGGAAGAAGGCCACGCTGAGCGTCCAGATTGGCAGCAGTCACAGCTCGGCGCAGCTCAAACTACCAAAGAAACTGAACGCGGCCAATGCGCTGCACATCGGCGGCCTGCCGGACGAGGTGCCGATACTGCCGAAGGAGCTCCAACCGAGGCCGGAGGAGTTCAAGGGCTGCCTGCGGAAGTTCTCGGTCAACAACAACACGCAGGACCTAGCCCGGCCCGGCCGTCACCTTAACGTGGGCCAGTGTTTCCCACGCATTGAACGCGGTTCCTACTTTCCGGGAGACGCGTACGCCATTTACAGTGAGTTCAATGGAACTTTTACTACTACTTCGAACTGATCTCATCCCAATATTTGTCATTTCAGAACGCAACTTTAACGTAGGAAAGTTCGTGGAGATCGAGCTCGAGGTGCGAACGTCAGAAATGAATGGCATCCTGATGAGTGTCGCAGACCAAATCCACGGCTTCCCGGCGCTCTCGCTGGAGATCTCCAATGGCAATGTAAGTTGTGCAAATTCGCTTGGCTCCTTCTCCGAACACCCTGAACTCATGTGTTCCCTCCCATCAGATCATCCTATCGGTGGACAATGGCGACGGAAACCCGACACGCCTCTCGACGGCACTCCCTTCGAAGTACACGCTCTGCGACAACCGGTGGCATAACATCTCCGCGCTGTACGAAGACCACCAAATTGTGCTGCGAGTGAATGAGCACGCACCGTCCACGTTGCTGCCACACGGTACCACAGGATTCGGCCGAGTAAACACCAAAGCCCCGCTGTACATCGGTGGCCTTCCAGGCAAGGCATTAGCGAAACGATCGTTCAAGGAACTATTCTTACTAACTCACTTCTTGCACCCCTTTTTTTGACAGATGCCGCATCCAGTGGCACACTGCTGATGCGGGAGAACTTCAAGGGCTGCATCCGAAACATTGTCGTCCGCAACGAGCGCAAGGATTGGACAGACATGGACGACCTGCACAATGTACTGCTGAGCGAGTGTTTGGCGGTCAGCTAGGCGCGTCGTCTCACGCAGCGCACTTGTACATACGTAGCCATACAATTCAACTAAGCTTAGACGAAAGTGTTTTAGGAGTTGCAGTCGCAGTACGGGAACAGTACCAACTCAATCCACTAGCTAGGAGCATAGTTCGCCAGGGCGGTGCCGGGACATGCTGGCGTTTTTCCTTTTCCCAGTGGAGACGGATGCTAAGCCAAATACAAGACTTGTAGAACTACTTTCCCTTTTCATTGCTTTGTACACTTTTCAACGCAATACTGCCGTCACTATTCCCAGCTGCCAGAGGCTTCCGGACGACTACCGCTGTCGAGGATAACTGCTGGGGCCAATGTTGTACAAAAAAACCACCTACCTGGCACGCCAGCGCACCAGGGGTCTCTATAGAACTAGTAACAGGAAAGATGATACACGAAACTGCCATGTGTTCAAATCAGGCAAGCACGCTAACACGAACTTAAATGTCAGGCCGGTTCGATTACGACGCCCCCGATGCGAATGTTCGCTGTAGTAACTAAATATTTGGTAAGATAGATTCATAGCCCGCTAACTTATGGACACTATTTATTACGCCGCAGGGCCGTATCGGTGTGACTTTTCCCACTGGTACTGGGCAGGAGAGCAGAAGAACAAAGCGAGAGAAAAAAGAGAGCACGTCTCTATTTATTATCTGTAGGGCCAATTCCAGGGAAAGGTATCTTCGAGTAGGTAACGTGTAGCTTAGGGGCGACCAGTTCGTTAAGATGCCATAGATGAAGAGAAATTAACATAAACTAGAAAGAAGAAGAGAATGAAAATTAGAAAAATCGTGTAATGGTAACGTCACTAAAACTAACAAACAAGTATTCTCCGCGAAGGGGGAATGCATCGAAGAAGAGTGCAGTACCACGTAAACTGTAAAGTATAGTGAAGAGAATCCTGCCCGCGATGCACAATGCACGCTGCACAATGCTATTCCAAAACGGTGGGCTCAAACAATGAATGTATTTGTTCGGTATTACAATAAAACTGCCACCGTGCACGAAAGCGAACAGGACTTTCAATTCACCAAATGGCGCACAAAGTGCACCCACGAACGGCGGGCTGCGTCTGTGGCCAATTACTGCTCGGGACTACTAAGAGCCCTCTAATGATCGGGTGGCGCGCGCATTAGCCCATGCTGTGTGTGAATGTGTCGAGCTGACCTTCGTTGGAGGTAACCAGTTTAGATTATCGGTATTCAGCTACTGGCGTGTCGATTAGTGAGGTTAGATAGTGGTCGAATGTTGCAACGAATGTGGGAAAGTATCCTGTTCTTTTTTTACCATTCGTTAACATTTTGCCTACATGTTATTAAAAAAAAAAACACATTCAGTTCGTTAAGTTGATATTTCAATTCTCTGTTAATATTTTCTCTCTCTTTCCTTTTCTTTTGTGTTTCATAAATTAAAGCTCTTGAAAAATAACAGTTTTATACCTTAGAGGTTAAAAACAAAACTAGAAAAAAAACCCTAGTCTTTCAATGCTTTGCAAACGACGGTCACACTTGCAGTTCCCAGTGTGCATTAGGCTCAAGGTTAATACAGTATGACACGACGACGACCGAACGACAGCATTCCCTCTGACCCGGCTTACGATACCTCGCACAAGCACGTGTTCCGTCCATAGCGTCCTACACTTTTTTGCTTTCACTTGGCGGTTTTTTTCTTTCTCTCTTCGTCCCCCCGGTTGAATTGGTTCACGGGGCTCTAATGCACTAATGCTACCTCACCGATTGGAAGTCCACCCTCACACGTAGATTGTGTCACCGTGTGTGCGCCAGTCTATTTTTACGGCACGTTGTCCAGTTCTCTCGCGTTCGCGTACACGTAAACCGACACACGAGACCAGCTTAGTGGACACGCGCGTACCTGTGACCAGAGCGCCCGATGGCTATCAGTACGCATCCGGAGTCCCATCCTTGAGCAGGACACCCTGATGGCCGCGGAGAAAACAGTAACTGTGCCGAAAGTTTGAAATCCTTCCCACTGGATGAGTGTCACCGTTCATCAGAGTGTAAGGGTTTATAGTTCGGAAAATAATTCACGTGTGCGCCGTATGTGCCCGAAAGTGCCCGTGTGTGCCAGACAGGTGGTTCTGATGAATTCCAAGAGTGACGTGGCGCCGGTGAGCAGATATGCACAAATTTGCATCTTCCTGTTTCACCTCAAGGTGAGTAACGGTCTGGGATGGGCGGCGAAGCATTTGAACAACATCGATGTAAACATCGATGGCGTCAGCGGATAGTGACCAACGATCGTCGTGTCGTGATCGCGGTTTCGTGATGCTGAGTAAAACGTGATGCGTTCGCGTAGCGAATGTTTTCCCTCCCGTTCCAGCAGATGCTCGGACAAGAGTCTAATTATTAGACACCAATAAGCCGCGATCTGCCCTTAAAAGTATCGCGGTAGGAAATGACCGACTGTGCACAGTTTACCTTGACGATGCCTAAGAAGAGCAAAGACATTGAAGCTCAACTGGGCACTTCCTGGGTCGGAAGGGTTGTGCCGTTCGCTTGCTCAACAGATGTCATTAGCGTGATGTGTTTATTACACCGTGAGCTTTCGGAACCGATTGGTGTTTTATTTATTCCCCCACCCAGGGACTATCGCGGAAACGGTAGCCCCGCTGGATGACGGGGGTTTGTTGTTGAAGCGTACCCATAATTTCACACACAGTTTCCTTTCGAGGAAATAGCGACGAGTAGATAGCGACAGGCAAACGCAAAGGATCGCCGTAGGTTGGATGCCAACGTTTTGCCGGCAGGATTCCGAAAAGGGTTTCGTCCCCACTCTGTTATTCTATTTCGGGCGATACCGTTTTCGGGAAGCGCAGCTGGGCGCTGTGTTTTGTGGTTGTTTCGGTGGCATTGGCGGGCTCCCAACAAACAAACTTGTTCTTTAATGTCGTTCTAGGATAATTCGTTTTAAAAGTTTGAAGGACGCAGGACCATTTTATGATCTCCTTGCTCCATAGATTATTTTTCGTGCGACATTGGTCGAATGACGCTTCCGAAATCAACAAATTGTACAATATGTAAAGAAAAGGATCCCGAAGGATATTGACAGAATTAGTTGTTAAGAATAGTTATTTAAAAAATAATAGTCCGTTTTGTATCCTCTTCAACAGTGAATTCGAGTGGAGGGTATATCTTGTTGGGGTTTAAGTCCGGCATATAGAATTATAATCTACTAATCTGTGCTTTCGTCTCCTTTGTCTGTCCCCAAAGGTTTTGATGGGATACACCGTCTACAACTACATCTCCCAGCACTTTGTGACAGTGTTTCTGCGACGCCTTTTCTGCTCGTTGGTAAGTGTTCACCCTGGGTCGCCCTTGGGGAGGTTAGGGGATTCCCTTTGTCCGTCGTGCATGCAAACGACCCGCCCCGCCGGGTCAATGGCACGTGTCCTTTTCCGGGCTGCTCGGGCCTCCGTGCGAACATCCTTGCGATAGTCATCAAATACGCTCCAAAAACTCCTTCTCCTTATGTAGATGAGGAGGGAAAAAATCCTCTCATTGTGACATCGTTTCGAAGATGCTTCTGCACCCCCGAAGGACATTGGGCCTCGGCAGCCACTCTGGCGACTTTGGTGTCAGTGTTCGCTCATTGTTGTCCTTGCTCACTCGCCCGCATCAAGTCCAATGCCGGTGCCGCAACAAAGTCGTCCCTGTACCGGAGAAAACCACCCCCGCCGGCAGACAGATCTGCCGAAGAGGGCCGCGTAGGTGGTTCGAGTTCGAGAATTGACCGAGTTCGAATTGACTACCGAAGGCGAGTGATTTATTCCGACATTGACCAGGGGCAAGCGAACCGTAAACTGCGTGGCCTTCGGAACGGTCGCAACAACCGTGCCGTGCCACGATGGTGGCCTTCCTTCCGTCAAGTTCGTTCCGGTATCGCACTTTCTTCCACCCATCGGCCGTGCGGGTCGTAAACGGATTGTTAACTTCCACCTGCGACAGCGTTGGCCACCGCGGGGCGCTGGCGAAGAAAACTTAAATGGAATTACCGGCGAAACTTCTTCGCTTCACCCACACGTGGTGGGCTGGCAGTCAAACACGAACAACTTGGCGGACAGATGACGTACCGCCGCGGGCTGCCAGCTTGGGACGAGCTTGGCCCGTAGCTAAAAAGGGAAGGATACAGTTTTCCTTGTTCGTCCGGTTTGCGTCGTTTGCTTGATTTGTCCGAGTTCGCCCCCAGCTTGGACAAGTTTCCCATTCACAAATCAAACTTTTCCCCTCACTGAGCCCCTCGTTCGTCTTCTCCTGTGGCCTCCGGAACCTTCCCCGTAGTGAGGCAAAAAATTAAAAATGAATGGCATAACAGTGCTAACCCTCCACATCGGGAGCTCATTCCTGTGTATGGAATTTTTGGGGCGATGAAATTAATATTCGAGAAAATCCTGTGAGGTCTTCAAAAAAGGGGATAATGATCAACCGATCGTGAAAGGATACCATTGTAGTTTCGAGTGCTGGCCCCACCTAGCAGCGAGGTGCAAGTGAGCATATATAACATGCAAATGAACGTTTTACTGCACGGCTGCCGAGAGATATGTTAATTTGATGTAGAAGTCAACATGCTCGACCATATTTGCCGACGGACGCCATTGAACTGTGGTGTGATAGAATAAATTAACGGACCAAGATAGCCATGACCTTGCAGAATGCGATCTACTCCCATTTCATTCAGCATTAATTTCTAATCAAGCTATTATTCCTCATATCAATGTCATAAGTTTAATATGAAAGTTTTCAGTTTCCAGGCGATTTTCTTTAATTTTGCAACTGTTATCTTGTCGGATTTAAAATCATGCTTACATTCCTTTACACGTTGTTTGATACTAAATATTCCCTTCAAACAGTTTGATGTTTTCGGAAAATTATAAAATCTTTTCATTCCTTAAAAATCCTGCTCCCTTTGAGGTCCACATCATGTCAAAGGTTATCACGATCCGATGGCAGTCGATATCCACCATCCGAAGAAGCGATAAAAGTTTGTCATCAAAACTGTTAAACATCGTTTCGCTCCGTGCTTAATGTAATACTTCCAAGCGTGCGGTCGGAGAGGGCGAAAAAAAGCGAAAGAACAAACAACGGTCCACCGTTCGCGAAAGGGCTGGGGACAAAAGCGATGGAGCGAAATGCAAAGGTTAAGCCATCAGGACGAGTTCAAACTGCAAAACTTTGAGCCGCTCCGGTGGCGGAGGAACACAACCACAGGAAAAAAAAACTGGCAAGAAACCGAAAAGCGCCATCCTTCAAACCACTGTAACCGCAGTATCGAACGTAAACAAATGCTAGCAGGCGGTATTTTGGGGGTTTCGCTTTTCTTGTCCCTTTTGTCGAGGACTATTTCGGGCACCGCTGGAAAGTAGTTAATTTGTTTACAACGGTATTGATTAAAGCCGTCCTACGGCGTAGGCAGAAACGTTGACAGGTCAGGTGGAGATTATCCGTTAAGCAAATCAAAATGTTTGGCAAAACCAAAACTGGACGAAGACGACGGAACAGGGAACAAATTGCATGTTGTCCGTTATCCCTCGAGGGGGGGCGGGATCAAAACACCAAAGATTGAAACAAATTGAACGGCCAACCAACGGTGGCCCCGGCGATGCTGCGCGTGCGATCGGCACGAGGAAACAACTTTCTTTTCAACATAATTCCACCAAAAAAGCCGAAACAAGATAAGCAACCCAGGGCCACGGTTCCGAGGCCGCGCCGCTGAACCACTCTATCAGGCCGTGCAATTAATCTGCCTTTTACGTTAATTAATCACATCTGCTTTCGTTGGCAGATCTTCATCTTTGGTTGGGTTCGGCTGGTTCCGAGTAGGGCATACGGGTCCGAGTGGCCATAGTGTGTCCGGACTTTGGTCGTCCGCAGTTCAGTTCCCCGGAGGGCGGTTGGGGGGGGGGGGGGGTGGGGGAACTGGGAA
>JAOEFI010000004.1:1628542-1641195 GCA_034621735.1 Anopheles plumbeus | reverse complement strand
CCATTTCCGAACGATTGTTCGGGTTTTAGTGAAATGTTTTCACCCCACCGAAAATTGGCGAACCTTTGGCAACGCTACCGCTAACGAAGCAGACACACGGAAAGTTCCCTAGCGCCAGCGTCGCTGCCGAGCGATTTTCTTTCCAAGCCCCACCAGTGAAAAGGCGCCGTAAGTTTGTTGGCTTCTCCTTATGCGTCACTCGACAAGCGAGAAACATTTTCCCTGCAAAGATAAACGGTATTATGTTACCGAAAAACTGTTCGGGTAGCTGTTAGCGGAAAATGTTTCCGCACATTTGGCGAAACTCCTTCCCCGTCAAGGAAAAGACTCAAATAGTGGACGAAGGCAATTAATTGCTCACTTGCGCGATAGTTCTGGTGAGATAAGTTTGTTTGGTTGGCCGGCCGGAATGTTGTTTTAATTAAATCCTTCCTCTCGATCGACATCGGAATGATATCGGAAAGCCGGCACTGGCAAAGGCAAAAGAGCAGCTTAACATAAAGCTGTCGTCCCTTCATAAAGCTCTGCTATGATGATGTATTTGAACTCACGGTTGTCATGTTCCGCCGTTTCATATCGCGCTCTGTCAGCGATATCGACGACGACGACGATGATATGCAAATAAATCTCGGTAAAAGATAAAACGGTCGCCTCTCTCGACCGCAACCACCTTTTCGCAGAAATGGGAAAATGTTTCGCTTAATCTCAGGGTGTGTGTGTGTGGTTGTAATGGTTTGTACAAAGTGAGTCATTGTAGGTATTGCGAAGGAAAGCTCACTCATTTTTTCGGAAATAAAACACTATTCAAATTCAATGGCAACAAGACCATCACAAACGACAAATTCAATTGATAGATATCTAAAACAATCATCTAAGCGTTTAGTTACGGTTCGTTTTATAAATTTAAATAATGTTCCCGTGTTCCTAAACGTTGTCAAATTGGTACAACATGCATCAAGAATTGCGACTTCATCCCGTTTGTATTCTAGTCTCTTAAACTTTCATGTGCAAATTATGTTATTTGTAACGGAATTGATTTATTGTTAAGCATCAAAATAAGTTATCTGCCAGAAAGCAAATTATGCTTTAACGTTGAAATGATTAAATACTATTCAACTGCTATTAACTTTTCCGGCAACGGGGGGCCATCCGGCCGGATGGTTAGAGGGGAACAAACTTCTTAACTCAGTTAACACGCATAAGTAATCGAAATGCGTAGGCGTTCAACCATACGGACTCCTGAACCGGGAATCGTCTCCACCGTGCGGCTTCACGGACAGCTTTCGACGTCCGCCGCTGGTTCAATAGCATCGGCTCGGCCAAGGAAAACGGCTTCATCGTGCCGACGGCGCGCTCCACGGATAGCGGCAGAAAGTTTTCCCTTCCGTCGTGTTCCGGCCACGTTACAGCTTCGGCATATGTTTCTGCCGCGATGCGTGGGTTGCTCTCTGTGGGGTTCGTTGGACAAGTTTTTTTTGTTATCCCCCCGCAACCGTGGCCACACCGGGGCGAGTAGTAGTAATGTCCCAAGTCCCACGGCACGCGCAAATGATGGATAAAGTTTTGTAGCTAAAAATGAAAAATCACCCCACTGGCAAACTTTGTTCGTCATGCGGACATGCAGATCCCGGGCCGGGGGCGGTCCGAGTTTTTTTGGGTGTGCCGTGTTCCGGCGACCGGATGGTACAATTCCCAACCCTTTCTGTGTCTGTGCTTGTGCCCCGGAGCATCAGATAAGCGTCGCTGGATCGCTACGCTGAGCTATCGTAATCCGTCGTCAAAATAAACCGCTCGAGCCGCTTGTCGTCGTCACCGGTCAAGGGCGGAACTTGCGGAGGAAGAAGAGTGTAGCGGGCGTCGGAAAGGGCAAACGTTTTCTGTTCAAAATGAGGCTGTCTTTTGCGGCGGATATGGATGGCTTGGGTCACGGAATGCTGCCAAGGTAAATTGGCGTGGGAAAATTGGGCGCCTTGCGTCAGCATAATCGTTTCGCTGGCCAAACAGGACGTTTTTCCTGCGATCGCCAGAGTTTGACATAAACACGAGACCGAGAACTTTCGGGGCGCACAAACGCATCGGTGTAATATTTAAAATATGTTACCCCGCGCTTTGATCTTGGGTGGTGGGGGAAAATTAGAGCCTTTTAATGCAATTTTTTCCTTCTAAAAATAAACCGAGCTAAAGGTCAGGAGGAATCAGTGTCCTGGAGCGAGTCACAAACAATTCGAACTTGTGTACACTTTAATGACTTACATTAATCACATCTCACGGCCATTTGACAGTCTCTACCCTGTAGGGTATGACTCTCGTGGCGTGATCTTGGAGACAATCGTGGGAAAAATGTCCTGCTCTGCTACTAACAATTACGGCCATGTCCCGTGATTCATATGTGCGTTCTATGGATATTTGTTTGTTTAGAAAATTATCCTTCCACTGTTCTTGTGAGGCAACGGCAATGACTGACTGTGGGGCCCTTTTCTGCAAAGAATCCTTCGGAGGTTGAAAGAGTAGTTTGTTCAACTATTCCCTGACAATTTTAAATTTACAAACCTGCCCGATGCCTCATTGCATGGCGGGATAGTAGGGCTCACGACATTAAGCCGCGCCCAGAGTACGAAGGTCACCACGAAACCTTCCTGTGAAGGTTTACCGTGAAAGTGCATTGGTGCATTTGTGCACTTGTGTTAAACTTTAGCTGACCCCGTCCTGTGGTGCATGTTGCAATGCATTACCGTGTCCTACTGCTGATGAGCATGGAGCATGGATGTCGTGTAATTTTTTGTTTAAAACATTTTCCCCATCCCCAAGTCATATTCCCCCTTTTCCCAACACTGGAGCGCGATCCTTGTTCTATCGTTTCTTGAAGGGATTATTTTTCAGAATAATTCCAAACAATTAGTTACTGGAAACCTCCCGCATTGCATAATACGAGTTTGTTTGTGTCGAGGCGCGAGGCAAGGGGCATTCGAACGACGCAATCGTCCTTCGGCCTCGGTACTGGAGGAACGTGCGATGACGTTTCATTGCCATTGCCGTGGCCAAAGCGTGGCAGTTTTTTGAGCGGTAAACAATTCGCCAAATTTAAACTCGCGACAACACTTGCGGCGCTGCACCCCACCCGGGGGACGGTCATTAAGGAACTCTCAACGAAAAGTTGGGTGAAAATTAGCCAGAAATGGAATGGCCATGGAAAATGCCCGATGAATGGCTTCGGGTGGATGGTTTTCTGTTTACAAAACCGGCTCTTATCAGATGATTTTTTGGTGACGCCTGGCAACGAAAATAATTCCCACCCCTGCCCTGCCAACGAATGTCCTTTTGAGTTGCTTTTTAAATGAAACTATTCAAAACAACATCCACAGTGACATAATTAAACCTAACTTTTTCTTATTACCATCGGACATGAACACGATAAGCTGTAAATTGGTTTAAACTTGGTAGATAAAGTATAAACATTTGTGTTTAGTTTCCTCCACAAAGTTTTCCCAGTACAAACCCATTTTGTAGTTGGGCTAACGTTTTAAGTTTGTACACGAAATTCTGTTACCGTGAAGCTAAAAGCTGCGCACTAATAAACGACGGGCCGTCCGTTACCTTTTCGGCATGTGAAAATGACAAGCTGCTGGAACGAAGTTAATGTGGTTGACATTTAGGGGCAGAAGAATAGTTTTTCTGGGAAATTTCGTTCTTTCTTCCGATGTCAGAGAGAGATATAAAGAGAGAGAGAGAGAGAGAGAGAGTATCCTGGGAGAGAGAGCATAGGGGGAAGTTCGACGGTTGCATGACCGACCGTTACGGAAAATGGTCTCCAAACATGGAATAGAGCCGTTAAGCTAATTGATGCATTTCACTAACTACGCTTTTCCTTTCGTGTCTCCTTTTTATGTTCGTTTCCCTCTGGCATCGCACTGACGTAGTCTGAACCTGTACGAGTTGATCAAGAAGAACAACTACCAAGGATTCAGTCTGAGCCTCATCCGGCGATTCTGCAACTCGATCGTCAAGTGTCTGAGGTTCCTGGACGATTTGAACATTATTCACTGTGATCTTAAACCGGTAAGTAGAGAGTAGCGAGAGGGGAAACAAATTGATGCTGCTGTGTCGTCGGAAGACACCACCCCCGCCGGGAGTTCCTAAACGAGTCCCATAAACTAACGTCTGTGTCAATCTGTTTTTTTGTTTTTTCGTTTTTGCTTTCAGGAAAATGTGCTGCTCAAACAGCGGGGCAGCAGCTCAATAAAGGTAATCGATTTCGGCAGCTCGTGCTTTTCCGATCGGACCGTCTACACCTACATCCAGTCACGCTTCTACCGATCACCGGAAGTCATCCTCGGTTACCCCTATGGCAAGGGAATCGATATGTGGAGCTTAGGTAAATAGACCCGATATCTCAATTCCTCACCCATACCTAGACTGGGTTCGTGTTTTGTCTCGTTTTTTTTTCAGTTTTCTTTTCCCACTCGCGTGTCGTGTTCAATATGCACAGACAATAAGACGTTGATGGATCTTTCTTTTTTTTTCAACTAAATCCTACACTCGACAACAACGGGGAAATTAATTTTGAATGACCACTCCAACATACTCCAAACACACACGGTAAAACGGTGTGCGGAGGAATTTTCCAATTGACCACCAACAATCGCGATAGCGTTGGAGCAGGATTAACATTTAAACGAATCATCAATCCGGCAAACACAGTTGCCGGCACGAACCGAGGGTTAGCAATGAAAACAAAGAATGAACACCAAATAGATTTAACATTTTTGCTGAAACCGGTTTTCTTTCCTTGAAGTATTAAAAAATCATTTGATATGGCTACAAAAGATGCCACTTTTAAACCAGATTCGTTGTTGTTTCTCTACCAGAGACAGAGGAAGGTTATTATTCGTACAAATAGCTTCCCTGTTGACATTTCCCGAGCTGGTTAAATTGCGAGCGTTGATTTTGCTAACGAATTGCGTTTTCCAATGGAGGCGCATGGTCGTTCAAGGCCGCCAAGAGAAAGGCAAACAAAAATCAGGATTGAAGTGAAATATGCCTGGGCCTGAATTTCTTTTTCTTTTACTTCTCAGAACCTTTTGGTTAATGTATGTTTCCCTCCGTTTAAGCTAACCCATTCCGAGAAAAGAATTCTCTTTCAAAACATGTTGCGGTGGTGGTGTCCTGTTGTGAAACCCGAAGGAAACGAAAAATGAAAAACAAACAAACCAGGGGAAAACCAGAGAATCCTTTTTATTTGTACACACAGTCCCGTCGTGCCGTTCCGGGCTGGCGTGTGCAGCGAAATTGTACAATATGGCAGCAGCAAACACACACACACTCCACTCTTCATGCCACGAACGTCGGCTTTTTCATCTTCGTTACGGACGGGCGGCATCCCGGCCCGTATTAGTTCGTAATAATTCACGCAATCAAATTCACGGCTTTGGGTGACCATGAGAATGAATCACTTGCATTTGTGAATGTGCACACAGTTTATTGTGCACGTGGGGATAATCGATTCACCGGAAGCTAGAAGCGTAGTCCCATATATGCGGCACCGAAAGAGCGCCTGCTTCCAGCATTCGCCTGACTGGTGTCCTTGCGTGGGGCGCACACAGATACCGCAGTGCGCTTCGCGTGCAGAGGTTGTGCAGTGTAGGTTGTGACGTGAGAATAATTTTGGGCACCTTTTAATGAAGGATGTTTCGCTTTACGTTATTCTTTATTTGCGTTAGAGGAACGCATTCATAATGAAAATGGTAGATTGCTTACAGTGATGATGGGCGAACAAATTGATCATTTGCTCGGATTACCAGCCACAGACGGTGTGTGTGTGTGTGTGTGTCTGTTCATGGCTGCATAAATCAGTTACAGCAGAATCCTCCTCACGAATTGCGCGTTATGTAAATTCCCATCCAATCAAGCTGTCGCCGGGGTGATTTCCGATGCCATATTCAGGATGTCCTTTGCTAAACACAAACGTCGACACCGTTGTTGTTCTGGTGGTTAGCGTGCACTCTCATATGACTGTGGGCGGGCCTACGTTACGGTTCGTCATGACTATTTTATGATGCACCGTCGTAAAAAGTGAACGTGCGTTTGCATGTTCCGTGACGGGCCGTTGTTTTTTGTTTTGTTTTGTTTTTCACGTTGTTGCTGAACTTTTCTCACCATAGGGACCAAGGTGAGCTGTGGATCACATGTAGTTGAAGTACCGTGGTAGTAGATGAGAAATAACGTCTCACCACCCAGGAAGAAAAGCCGTAGTTTACCTTAGGAATATCACACAAGAGCCTTTCGAACATCACACAATCGAACGAGAAAAAACACACAAACGCGGCATACAGCCGTGAACGAATTGAGAAGGGCAATCGTTTCGGAAATCAACCACCAGTCGACCAACTCCTTCCTCCCGACTTATGCTCAACCAGTTAGTGATAATTGAATCGAGCATGCAACAACCACACCTCCTCCGGGTGAGCTGCAGTGGCCGTTGTTTAATTCCGTAGTGTGTGGGAGAAGGAATGAAAAAAAAGGCAGGGAGTAAAGTTGGCCAATTGAACCTTCGCCGGGAACCCCTCTCGACTAGCTAATCCATTTACCGTTCCCGTTTCCTCACCGGGAAGCGGCAGGATATAGATCAAAGATAACGGTTTGTGTTCGTGCGTCATTTGAGCGATCCGCTTGTGACGTGTCATGTTCTGTCTCGCTTTTATTTGCCACCTCCCCCCTCCATATCTTCTGGAGCTATTTTTCATTCGACGACCCCTTTCTACTAATTTCCATTGTCTCACCCAAAATGTTGTTCTTTTTCTTCTTCTTCTTTTGAATGTTTCTACAGGTTGCATCCTGGCCGAGCTGTACACCGGTTATCCGCTGTTTCCGGGCGAGAACGAAGTCGAGCAGCTGGCGTGCATAATGGAAATTCTGGGCGTCCCGCCGAATGACGTCTTCCAGCTGGCGACCAGAAAGCGACTGTTCTTCGGTCAGTAGTCCCGGATGGGGACGCGTGGTGGAGAAAGAGAGCCCATCGGAAAATGGAATCCGGAAGGCGGAACGCGAACACTGTCAAGCCGGCGCCCTCGTGACCTGCTTTCCGGCTTTGTGTTTCTTTTCGGTTTTCGATTCTCTTTCGTAGCATTCGAGTTGAGCAAAAACTGATTATCAGTATTACGTTTTCCTTTTTTTTTTGTTATTTTATTGCCGGATTTAGATTCACGAGGAGTCCCGCGGTGCATAACCAACTCGAAGGGCCGCAAAAGGAAGCCGGGCTCGAAGACCCTGTCGCAGGCGCTGCGTTGCAACGATACCGTGTTCATCGATTTCGTCAGCAAATGTTTGGAGTAAGTTTTTGTCCCTTTTCCCCACCACCTCAGGCCACCCCAGGACGGTCACGCGACGCGCCGTAAGGGAAACATTTCAATAATTACTGCCCGGGACCAAAAAATAAAAACGAACACTACCGAAAACAAGGCCCAACTGGTGTACTGGTGAACTACTAACCTCCCCGGATCGCGTACGTCAGTGACAGAGCAGCAGTTCCGTGTTCGCAAGCCCACGGGAGTTTGGTAGCCCACATTTAGAGGGCGCGCGCGTGAATGAGCTTCGTGCGTTTCGTTTGTTTGCACGATTGCTCTTTGCGTGCCAAGTGTGTCAAACGTGCACGTGTTGTGCCCGGAAGGAGCGCAGTTTTGAACGCCCGTCGGTGGGCCGGTTGGTCCACAAAGGGGCGCGCAGGGTTGGGTTGAATGTTAATTTCACGATTTACTTTGACCCGCTGGCCTCGTAGGGAAATATGTACTCTAACTCTGCAGTCGGTATTTATCACCGACTCTTCCGGGAGACTTGCCGGAACCGGTCGCAAACCGGGCTGACCGTGTTTCGTGTTTCCCGTGTCGTGGGGACCTGAGCATGGAAGGAATTTTCCACAGGTTCAAGGGAGTTCCAATCATAATGCATGGTTGGATTATTAGAGGTTAGAATAGCCCGAAAACAATGTCGATAGTAATTGGAGGTGATTTGCATAGGATCGTACTTACGCACGAATATTCTTACGAGGTTTTTTTATCGCGTTAATCTTGTGTTTATATATTAACAGAAAGAAAATTAATGCAAACAAAAATAACTAACCAATTTCCTCACTCCCACTTTCCTGCAGGTGGGATCCACACAAGCGCATGACGCCCGAGCAGGCAGCGCGCCACGAATGGCTGCAGCCGAGTGCATCCTCGACCTACGTTTCGTCCAAGTCGAAGGAGAGCAGCGACAGCCAGCTGAACTTCCTCCACAAACTGCAGCGATCTCAGCCAATGACACCAAACACCATCCTGCCGGAGATAAAGACTCCCTCCAATCGCACCCAGCGGTACACCAAAGAGCGCGTCAAAGGTACGTGTGCCGTTCCGCATTGGCTCCGTGTTCCCTTTCCTGCAGAACGAAGTGCTAGCGGTTGAAACGTCGTAGCGACGGAGCGTGGTTTTCTCGGTTGTGTGATTGTAGCTCGTCAGTGTGCGTGTGTAGAAAACGGAGTGCCTCTCGTTAAAGGAGGTCCTTTTGGTACGCTTCAAGCTTCCTTGAGCTTTCGTTTCCAGCTCCACGTGTTGTACAAGCTAGCTCACAAGTTGACTTGCCTACAAGTCGTTGCACGCCACATGCAAATGCGTTACGGTTTTCTTGCATGCAAAGTTGGCCCTTTGTGGCGATATAGCGTTACGAATGCCGTTAACATTTAAAAAGTTGATTCTCTCGTCCCACAACACACGCGTGGGTGTCTCCTTTGTTGTTGTAGGTAAAGAAAAAAAGCAGACCGACAAAGAAAGTAAAGTGTCCGCGCCGAAGCAGCCGCTGACTAAGCTACTGATAAGCTGCACCACCGTCAAGGAGTTGATTTCGGTTTTCGACAAGCAGAAGGAGAAATAGCATCCATCCAATGATGCTTCGGGTTGATGCTGTTTCTCGCGCTTTCCATTTTGCTTGACTCGAATCCTCGACTCGTGACTCAGTTGTCCCCGCTTTCGTGTGCTTCCCTGTTCGCTCCCCGTTTGCTAGCTGCTTTTTGCTGGTTTGATAGCTTCCAATGATCCCAAACGCTGCAGGTTAGTTGGTTGTGATCGTGTGTGGATTGCCTTGCATCGAGAAGGAAAAGAAACTCGCCAATCTGACCACATAGAAATCCCTAATTACGCCATTAGAGGGTGAGGTTCTCGTTTGCGTGTGTTTGCTGCATTCTCATTGGAAGCATGATATACGATCATCCAGATCCAGATCCAGATCCATTTGAAAAATATTTCTTCAACCCCATGTTCATGTTTTGTTTCCGTTTTTGTGAATTGTGCGCAAGTTTTAAAAGTGTTTGTGGTCTTGCCAAACGCTTCATGCATCCGACTTGACTTGACCGCCATCCTACATATAGAAATATGTATATTTAGTTTGATATTTTACAAAGAGCATCCACAACTCTCTCTTCTCCACCTTTTCTAGGCCTATTGGAATCCACCACCTTTGGACACTTGTTAGAATCTGAATTGTGATTGATGAAATAGGAGAGAGAGAGAGATAGAGGGAGAGAAAAACAAAGTAAGATATAATTGGCCAACATGTGATGTTTGTGTGGCAAATGCTTGAAAAGGGCCCCATGGTCACATATGGTTCGTCTCCCTGTTAGGGTTCAACATCATATACTGCTAGTGTGTTCCTTCTGCTACTTCATTCGTGGGTTCCTCATCGTTAAAAGAAGTCATTCTTAATTTAGTGGATAAATGAATGGGCTTGTTTCATTTGGAATAAGAGTGCTAATAATATACCACTGGTTGCTCATCAGGACATGAGGATAGTTGAGTATGAAAACATGCTAGATGAAAGTCTCTTTGAAACAATTCAGAAATAAACTTTATGTGTTGTTCAGTAAATCCTTTAAACGCTCCCATAAAAAACCTACTGCTACTTCTTGTAAGCTTAGACATTTTGAGAAGTAATTTGCTACGTTTAAAGTGTGATGGTTTTACGGCAATTAGAATTTGTATTGGTATTTAGTATCTCAGCAACATTATTTGTTTTCAACTTGTCTCATGTTTCTGTATCGTTTCGTTGTCTACTTTCTATGTTCGACCGAACCCTCGCAGACTAACCCGACCCCTGGGAGTTGTACCAATGTGGTAGTAATAAAGTTGTGAAAGGTACGGTACGGAACTTCGTGTTTATTTGCATGCGTCGCCCCATCCAAGGGCGGGACATTTCGCCCCTCGGGGGTGGGTTTTCGCTCGCTCGGTCACTGTCGTTTCCATTTATCGCGTTGAGTTGTTTGTGACATGTTTCACCACCAAGCAGTAGTCGGTAGGGTTTGATTTGTGCATCGTTTCATCTGCTGCAGGTACCGCCCCGCCTGCCCGCCAGACGACACTCCATTACGCATATTGGTGCATTTCGAGCGGGTCCACCTCCGACACCGTCATTCGACATTGGTGCATCTTAATTAATAACTCATTTCATGCGCGCGGCATCTCTCGTAGTGTTCTACCATAAAAGCATACGATAGAATCCTCTTCCGAGTGAGACTTGGAGTGATTAATTGGTTGACTCTCTTCTCTTTTCCGCAGCAACCGATCTCGAAACGGCACAACAGCAATACTCACTGCACCGGTTGAACACCGCGCGGAAAGTGACCGCCGGCGTGGGTCTGTCGCATGCGAACCACAACAGCAACAACAACAATAATAACAACAACAACAACAACCACACATCCGGCAGCACGCAGACAATAAACGGCACGTCCAAGTACGCGAACTCGACGTCGTCGGCGCACCATCACCATCACCACCATCACGGTGGGCCGATGCCGCACTCGCAAAGTACCGGCGACGTGTCGGCCATCTTCGGCCGGGCATGACATGGTACGCTGGCCCGGGCGAAGGACACGAGCAAAATCATCAGCCTCATCTAGGCGACGAAACACCTAGCAGCTGGTGGTGATGCCCGGTGTGCGGTTCGGCAATCGTGCCCTTCGCTGGTAGCATCCTGATTCACCCGATTTCAAAATCTGCATGACGATCCTCAGTCGGAAAGGGAAAAAGTATGCGATAGATGTAGGGATACGTAGAGAAAGGGTCAAAAATGAGATAGAACTGAGTGAGGTAGGTGGTATGGTGGGGATGTAATGTATCGGACGGTGTTGAGTGCAGGACGCACCGGACTTCGGACCGCCCGACGCCGACGGACAGTGATGTAGTAAGTTTGTTGTAAGACTCTAGCGTTAGGAACCGCGACCATATGTAGTGTGTAGAGATCGAAAAGAAAAAGACAACTCCAACGGTAACACGCGCCCAGTTCTCCCGCTCCTTACACATTTTCACCGGCTGCATCCGGTACTACAGGATAAGAAAAACGGCCCGCTTTCCCTCTGCGTTTTTCTTTTTCGAGTCAAATTTAGTGTTTTTTTCATTTTGTATGTGTGTTTATGGCCCCTTCACCGGAATCGGTATTGATTTAGATTTCTTACCTTCTTGTGTAAGTCTGCGTGTTCACGAGGGACGCTATTTCCGGGCCATACGAGCTGATCGGAGGATCCACACTGGCGGGAGTTGAACGACAGCAGGGACAAACCGGCAGGAGCTATTGACTGTGACAAAAATAATTAATTAAAAAACAGAATAATGAAATTTTGTCAATATACCTTGACCGAATACTAGCAGCCTAAGGGGGTAGAGACGAGAAGGAGGTAGCCTATAGGACAGTTTAGTACCAAACGGAAGGTCTGATCATACCCTAGGGTGGCCGATAGACACGGCCGTAGAGAAACACGTAGGTGATAATAATAATGATCCTGTTCAGAACTCCACGAACACACACGCCGAGTGTTTCGCGCATCTATTGCGGGTGAAGAATGCGACGTTCTCGGTTGTGGGCAGGAACCATGTAGTACTAGGTAGCATAGGACCGCGAAAGGACCGTATAGTTGAGGAAGACGGTACCCAAAGTTTTGAAAATTTCAAACAAACCCCAACTAGTGGAGCGAAACAGTTCGCTCGAGTAAAAAGCAGAGAGATAGCGAGATATCACCCTGTAGAAAATTCTAGAACGAATCGAATCAAATTAGTACGAGTAGAGCAGGGCAGAGATGTATCTTTATATACATATATATATATTCGTACATATATATTTATTACGGCCAATGACAGCAATGATGTGGTAAACAGCTAGCGAAGTAAACATTCGTCATATAGTGGTGTAGTAAAAATCAACGTTTACTGAAGCAAGCTAATAATCCCTCATAACCGCGGTGATAGCAAGAAGAAGAGCGAGAGAGCGGGGGAAAGAGAGAGCTGACCGCGTTTTCAAAATGTGCCCCGATGAAACACTGGCCGACCGGGGACCGGGGAAAGGGCGTTTTGAGAAGCGAAGCATAACGAGTGGTCTCTTCCGAAACATCCGAAAAACAAGCTAGTGACTAATCATTAATCTGTAAGTAAAGTTCTCCTCATCCTTATGATTATTGAATTTCTTTTCTTCATGTATCCTTCGGTACATGTTTACACATTTCGGATGGCGCCTGTAGGTTTTAAGTGAAACACTTTTTTCGCTTTCACGAAACGCACGGGAAAATTCGGACTGCGAGCTGAGCTAAGGGAACACGAGGACACTCTTCACCCTCTCGATAGTCAGTGCTCGCTAGACAG
>JAOEFI010000004.1:1591823-1609592 GCA_034621735.1 Anopheles plumbeus | reverse complement strand
GCCTTAGAAAGGGTACTAAAAACAGTAACGTGAAAAGAAATGTAATTAGGCTACATCATGAGATCAGGGACTGGATAAACTTAGCCTTGCAGTTTTTCCTTCTTTTCTTAACTTTCACTACAAACGTTCCGCCAACTGGAGTGCGGCTGGAGAAATGACGTGCAAAATGTAACACACCGCATGTGTTACATTCTCTACCGCCGTGATCGTAATCACGATCTCCATTGATGGCAGATGCCCGGCGCCCCCTGGGGGAGAAAAGCGCATAAGACCATTAGCACTTTTCCAGGCCGCTGCGTTTAAATACCACCTCTTCCGAACGTTTGCCAGAGAACCCCGAACTGGTCTAGCTTTCTTGTCGAGAAAAGCCGGAACAATCGAAGTTCAACGCCAAAGAAAACCCCCATTGAACGATTAGGGTCACACGGAATGAAAGCAGATGCTTCGCAGCTTTTTTTTCTCTCTCTCTCTCTCTAAAGAATTGCTAAAGAAGAAGAACCGGTGGCCTTTTAATGCTAGACACTTTTCACCGACGTTTAACACCATCAAAGCGCACCATCGATCGGTTCATCAACGCTCATTACAAGACGATTAACCTTGTTTGCCGCAACAAAAGCGGCAACAAACCCAAGGGGGAAAAGGAATGTGCGTTCGTGTGTGTGTGTGTATGTGATATCCATCCACGACCGATCGGCCAAGCCCGGTAAGCCAGCCAGCGAGAGTTCGATCGCCTGAAAATGGGATTCTGTGCGTCAAGAATCGTCGGAATAATGATCAATTTTCCGTCTAATCTGTCCATTGAAAGAAAAAGCAACGGTACCCCAACGCACGGCCAGTGTCTTCCTCCTTTATTCTTTTCTTTCTGGCCGATTGGAATTTTCTTTCTACCAAGATGGAGTTGGACAGATAGTGGTTGTGCTTCCCACTGATTTCGAGGTGAAAATAGGAGCTATAGTGTTGCGCGTCGGCAGCGATAGGCGTCAATTGAATCGAAGAGGGGGAAACAAAAAATGCCCCCCCACCCCCCCAAAATACCAATCCTCTACCACTCCACAACCCCCGTTGGCTTCCGAAAACAAAATAACAGAGAGCGATAGAAATACACTTGGAAAAATAGAAATCCTCCATCGGCAATCGAACTGTACTGTTCGCGGTTGCGTTACTGGGTGCATAATTCGTCCGTGGCAAAGAAGGAGGGAGGAAAAACGGCCCCCCAGTGAGGGGGGAAATGTACCGTTCGTTTCAGGCGTTTAAAGCACCAGCATGAAAACTAGCTTTTCCGAACCGATCGCACGGCACGGATGCGATGCGTGCAGCACTGCAAGCCGTTGCTGCGCCGTCTAACGTTACATATCGGCAGTGCGCTCGTCGCTTATCGCATCGCAAGTCACTGGTAAACATCTCTGTTTTCTATCGGGCATTTCGCTTGTTCTGCTGGTTCGTTTTTCACACCTTTCCGTTACCTTTGCGTGGCCGGTGGGGTTTTTTTTTCTATCAGTGTGAACAGTGTGAGGAGAAAAGGCGGAGCTGCTGGATCTTGCTGTTTTATTCTGCTTTCATGTGTTTGTTTTTCATCTGTTTTTTTTCCTTTAATGTTTGGTGAAATTTTTTTAGTTCATCGAAACATTTTCCTTCGTGCAATTAATGCACCTTCAAACTCGGTGCACTCGCGTGTAGTGGGGTGGGACGCAAGTGATAAGCGCATTTTCTTTGCGTTCTTCTGCTTCCTATCGAAGCACTGGTCAATAGATAAACTAGCCTCAACGCAGCCTAGCCTTGCTTTACTTCTTCTTCTCACTCGCTCGAAATACTCTTGCCTCTGTTTGTGGTGAAAAATCAAAACAAAATCATCCCACAACCAGGCGGAAAACCGGTGGCCACTTATCACAGCCCACTCACGCCATCAATTAGCACCTGGGCCATTTCCATCCTAACGAGAAGTGTGTGTTTTAGTTTGCAGGTGAACGAACAAATTCGGCATAAAAAGAGTTGGTTGAAAAAAACAAAAAGGTTGATTTAATTACGATCAGCCGAAGCGAATAGTAGCGGAGCGAGCGCAGAAAGCGTACGTGTGTTAGAAGCGAACCCTTCGTTTGCAAGTAACGAAAAATTCCTTACCATGTTTGTTGCCAGGGAGGGAGAGCAGCGCAAACACGTGTAAGAAAGAAAAACCTCGCTTTTCGAGAAGTTTTCGTTTTTTTTTTCTTCGCCCTCTATTGCAGATTCCTGCGCCAAGCCAAGTGGTTCCCGGAGGGAAATAGTACAGTTTCTGTTCCAGCACTTTTGAGCAAAAACAAAAACCTTTTCCACAAATAGACCGATGCTCTAAATCGAAGCAGCATTGATCAACATTGGCCTTCCCGGATTGGTGGGCGATTGATCGGAAGATGGTTTTTTTTTTATGTGGGCTTTCTGTTCAACAACACGATATCCGGATCAGTAGGGTCAAGAACGTACGTACAAGGTATGATAGTTTTTTTGTGTGTTTTATTTCGAAATAGGTTAAACCACCGGTACGATAAATTAGGTTATGCTAATTAAAAGCCGGTTAGAGATGTTATTATTTAGTTCTAACGGAAGATCGATTGCAAATGGTTCGATTGATCATACGTTGTTGATGAGTCGGTATTAGTATTCAAACTGTGAAAGGAAAAACAGGATGCTTTTCTTACGTCAAACAATATGCAACATTTAAAATGTTGTAGATTTTGGCATATGAACATTTCATGAATCCAAATTCCACACATATTCAGTGTTCCTTTTGCGAATAAAAAACTATGATAGTTACTTAAAACTAATTTTACGTAACATCATCACCATTTTGCTGAAAGTGCATCATTTAAAACTCGCTCAAAATTCGCCCGGCCATCGGAACCGAATCCGTACTAGGTGTTTATTTCTCGGTTCAGTACGAATGGGTCAGATCGACCGTCTTCGCAGCAGAGAAGAAACGAAAACTTTCTCCAGAACTTTTCCGATTCACAGTCGAGTGAAGCAATTTCCGGGACTGCGATGCGAATCCTTCCGAACTCTGTCAACTGCTCCGGGACGACAGATGGATTGAACAAAACAGCGCTCGCATGTTCCGACCGGCGCGCCGGAAGTGAAGTTTGCGAAGGAAAAGTTGCCGCACTTGCTGCATCCATTTAAAAATGAACTGCGTTTAATGTTCGCCCGCTAGCCCCGGCCCCTGGGCAGGGGCTTTGTCAAGTTGTACGGCCCAAGAACAAGTTCCATTCGTTTTGATTGAGTGGCAACGGTTCTCGAATGGAGGAGATCGCAGAACTGGCGTCACCAAAAACAACCGACTAGCCAATCGTACACTTTCTTAACGGGCGGACGCGAACTTTGCGAAGGCAGGAGGAAAAACAGAAACAAACGCAAGGCGAAGAAAATCCACATCCCGAACGACACTCTCACTGCGCTTTATGGGATTTGAAGTTTAACATAATTCCATTACTCGCTGACGATTGTGAGGTTGAGCCGCGGCTGGAAGTTCTCGTCTCCGGCAGGTCCCGACTGCGCGCCGTAGGCAGGTGGAGCATAAGGATAAGCAAAGGAGAAAAACAAATGCACCCACCAGCGAGCCAAAAGTTGTTCGGTAAATGTCGCACCACTACTGTCGGCATCGGTCCGTCCGGCGGCGTCTGACCTTTGGCTGAGAGCAGGGAGAAGAGATGCTCGCTCGAGGCACAGTAGGACCACCCCCAAAAAAACCACCTCTCTCTCTCCAAACTATCCGACCCGCTCCACAGGATCCCAATACACTTCCACCCTCCGGCTCCCGGATGCATCTAATGCGTCGGAATTTTTGAATAAACATAAGAGATTGTTTGTTAAAGAAAGTTTTCCGCTTCCGCCCGCCAGCCCACGCGCCCGGTATTCCGGGACATCCAACGTGTCTGGTCACTTGGTCCGACGCGATCTGCACCACGGTCGGACGTTCGGTTCTTTCGCAACCGCCCGCGGCTCCGACGAAGGGGATGAAAAACAATTTCACGAAAGGAAAGTATTTGAATCTTAAAAGCTGTCCGGGAAAATCCAGGTCCCCCACGGACCGCAATGCTTCCACCCTCGTCCACCTTCTAAGGCTTGTATCCTTAAAACTTGTGTTAACTGAAGCAGATCGGCGGGTTGATTATTGCAGCTAGTTGAATAATGCGAAACTAAAGGAAAATGGAATGTAAAGAATGGGGAGAAAAACCACCCCGAGGTGTGAAAACGAATTGCTGTCTCGCTTCGGAGAATTTGACAAGAAATGGAATTATGTGAAGAAAAAAAACCCGAAGTAAGAAACAATAAAACCCCGCAATGCGATGCCAAACGGAGAGAGGGAAAAAATCTCATCAACTCGCGGGAAGCGGCGGTTTGCGCGGAAATTAGTGTAAGAAAACCTCGAGAGATTTGCGAAACACAAACCATTGAAGAAAAACGAAATAAAAACGTTTATTACACGCAAAACCCACCCCAGCGACTGGGCCGCGGGAAATCTGGAAAACCGTCACCCCGTTTCAATGCCCTTCGTTGTCGGGGCGCAGTCGGCGGTGGAAGCTGTCACACGGTTTGTCGAAATTGGTACAAGATTTATGGGACCGCAAAAACCCAATCCTAGCCCAGGCCCTAACTCACCCCCCCCTGAAAGGCTCCACAGCTAAAATATACAACCGGACCATAGATTTTAATGGTACGAAATCATCAAGCGCCCCACGAAGTCCCTCACTGAAGGTGCCTGAAGGAAATGGTAGGAAAGTGAAGAGGAGACACGGGGCGAGCGGGGGACGATAGGAAAACATGTTTAATGGTTTTTCCATTTCCACCCCGAAGCGCATCCGAACCGAGACAGGGCCGACGACGTGGCCGACGTATCCTTTTTGAGGGTGTCTTTCTTTCCTTCATCCGAGGAAAAGCGGAAAGTGCGAAATGTTAACTTTTGGGTTGACTTTTTTTTATACTCCAATTTCCCCCCTATTAAGGCACACGCAATTTTCCGGGCCCCTTTGGCCCCGCGACACCTCAAACACTCAACCGCAAGAGTCGTGCGCCACCCCTCGTCAAGTGTGAAAATAAGCAAAAGAGCGAAAAAGAGGTCCTTGAGGAGGAATCCTGCCGCCGTCATGGGGTGTGTTTCCCCCGCTGGAACGAAACCACCCTCTGCTGCTTCGGGAACGCTCCTTTCCTACCGGGAAGATGAATTCGCTTTTGTTACTTGTTGTATGATTTCAATTTGGCACTTTTCCATTTCACCACTTTTCGTCGTTCCTTCGCCACAGGAAAAAGTGGAGGGAAAAGGAGACAAGCAAGCAAAAAACAGAAAAATGCTCTCCCAAACAACCGGTTAAAGTTGGTGTGTATGCGCGCGAGTTCTTTTTTCCTTCTATTCGCGCTTTTCCTCCACTGCCGGAAAAATCGGATCCGGTCGTCCGCAAATGATTTGTTCCGCTTGGGGGCGATATCTGGCGATTGACCTCCGCGGCCGCGGGTGTTCACGCGGCGACGCGAAAGTAATTATATAATTAATCAAACAGCCACCGAACAACCTTTATCAATCAGGAGAGTTTCGTGAACCACCAAGACCCAACAATCCCTTTTTATTTTCTCGCCCAATTCGACCCAGGGCAACAGGGGTGGCAACTGTTGCGAGAAAGGTGGTGGAGGTGCTAACGGAAAAGTTTGCTAGTTTTGCATCCTTGGCCTCGGAAGGCGTGTTAAAGGGTTTGTGTCGATTTCAAGGACCATTTCGAGCAGCAACTCGAAAGCAGGAACAAAAAACGCAATGAAGTGAAACTGTTCAATGCGCGGTTTGTTGGCAAGAAGAGAGAAGGAAAAAACATTCAACCCCATCAAACGTCGGCCGTAACACCAAACCGGGAACCGCGGCGGGCCTTTGTCGTTGACCGATTGATTGGTTGTGAATAATGGTGAAAAGCTAGCGGTAAATCCGCGCATGGTTCGCGTAACATTTTCCCGCTCGTAAACAATGGGCGAACGAAAAAGAAACGATCCCAGAAAAGGGGAACCCGATGAACCCCAGTTGTTGGGTGCCAATAATGGCCGGATATTCACACCATACTTTATACCATCGAAGAACGCCTGACCACAAGTGGAAGTTGGGCGCAAGGGAAAGGGTTCCGTTCGATAAGAACGAATGCAAAACCGAAACACAAGCGACCGAAAGGAAATGAACTGCACCGATCGGGAACGACGACGACGACGACGACGCCTTATGGGCGGTTGCGGTCTACGGAAGAGAACCACGGAACCGAGGTGGGGTGAAAGTCAAGAAAGCCGTAATGGATCATTCGGTGCCATTAGCAATTGCTGCTTGTGGGGCCATAATTTTTGGCGAGCTTTAACACTCTATTAGGAGTACGTTCCAGGGGCTGGACGGATCGGGCGGACGTTTAGCATAAACGTGGCGCACGCAATAGCAAAGCCCGTGGCCCGGAATACTGGCAGGTGCCAAACGTTGCGGTTGCAATCACAGCTGGGAGCTGAAGTTGCCAGATAATGAGCCCGGGGTGGTTGTTTATTTGTTGTTCAACGGAGAACCGGAGAGGGTCTCGAGATGAGTTGTTCTTGCTATACAAGTGGCTATCGCTCATTACGGTAGGCCCATTATCGGGAAAGCCGTTTCGCCGTAAGACACATTAAAACAGCGCATAAAGCTAACTGTTTGCCAACTGGTTTCTGCCCGTTGGAGAATCGATAGAGCACACATCCTTCGGTGGAATGCTCTCTAGAGCAATTTTCAATTTTCGCTCACTAATGATCTCAATTGTCGTGTGATCAGAAGGTTTTTCATTTTCTCGTTAGAATAATGAATGCAAACAAGGTGGAGGTTTAAATATGATAGCTTCAATTATTATTGCAAGAATCGAGAAACTGATAGGAATGATAGATGTAACGGTTTTGTACACTGGAAATTATAATTTCCTTCACAACACTCTTGAAGTTTGTAATAGACAAAGAGAACTCAACAATCACTCTGAAGGAAAGTTGTATCCATTAAAAGCTCGACGCACTTTTTCCAAGACAAGTATACGAGAAGTACCGCTGCTCCTTGAATTGAATATTATCCACCGTCCACTAATACTTCTTCAGTGCGACTTGTAAAAAAAACCCTCTCTACGCATCATCCGACCCAAAATTATATCCTGATGACAAGAGGCAAAGGTTTGTTGCCCCTGAAGCATTCGCTTCGTTCACCCAATTTCAGGCAATAGGCCTATTCATGATGTAGGAACACCATGTTGTTGCACGGTCTTGTTGTGATGGACTACGTACCGACGCATCGTCATCCTTTTCCACGGCCACAAAAGACGACCCCGTGACGGACGGTCAGAAAGCTCACGATAAAGCTGATGATGATGATGGCGATGGTGATGATGATGCTGATGAGACTAGCTGATTTTAATCTCACGGGAAGCCCGTGCCCGTGGGAGTGGGTTAGTTGGGTTAGTGTTCGTTAGCGAACAGGCACGTCCGCGAAAAGGCTGCAGAGAGTCTGTTTCGAGGCGAGGGTACGCTTCTGACCACACGACCGGTCCGACGACGACCGCTTCCCTTGCACCACAACACGAGAGATGGAATTGGAAAATTTGCGGTGAGAGCGTGGAGGAGTTGCACCGAACAACGGTGGAGCAGCTGGTCCACCTAAAACGTGGTCGAAAGGGTCCCATTCGGTCTTCGGCACCATGTGGAGGATAGATGTTTCGTTTCGCTTCTCCGAACCGAGCGCTTCGGAAAAAATCATCCATGAGAACGGAAGAAAATGGAACCGCCACCACATGACAATCGCCCGCTCAATCGGTTGTTGAGGTTTTTCCCGCTTTTCTCCCGTGGTTTGTTGGAAGAAGAGAAAGGGGAAAAAAGGGACCCAGGGTTGACGCGGAAGGGTAACACGATTGTAATACTGTAACCCAAAGTCGCCGTGAACGAGTTTTCTCTCGCCGCCACTCCCCCTCAGGGGGGCGGGTTTTTCTTGCCACAAAACGGAAGCAATAGGTCGATGGCGACAACCGCCCCCCGATGCGGTCGGCGGGACCCAATGACTTATTGTCCGGGGATAAGGACAGCACGCGTCGGGCATTGGCAACAAGCGCAAAATTATGTATGTCAAGTGTTGGCTGATGCTTGCCAAACCGCAAATAACGCTCTCGAAGATGCGGTCCTCCGGCCCCCGGCGGTTTGAGAGGCGAGACGGGCACGGAACCGAACCGAACCGACCGCCATGCCCTTTGCGGTTCCATTAACCGTCTCCGACCGCGTCCCATCTTGATCGTCCCATCGAAGGGCGATAGGAGAAAATGGCCCACAGACAAACGCCTACTGCCCCACAGCAAGTGCTACCGAAGGTCCTGCGCTATGGTCCGGCCAGGGATTGGAGCACGTCTAGTCAGGGCTACGAATGTTTGCGAAGCCGGACCACTAAAAGTGCGTACTTTTGGGAAAAGCGTATTAGATGCGTTGTATCTAGCGGTCTGTCGACGATGAGGGTGGAGTTTTTTTTCCTCTTATATCCGTTTTTTCTCATTTGGAGTAGAACACCCTTGGCCTTCGTGCAGGTCCTTATGGCGATGGTGGGATTTGGTTACATGCTTTACGCCGACAACAACCGTTTGGCCTCTTCAGTTGCGTCCATGTTTCTTTCTCCCTCTCATTCTCTCTTTCTCTCTCTCTTTTAACTCTCTCTCTTGTGTGGTATCCTTTTCTTTCAACAGACGATCCTTTCTACTTTCAACGTGTATAACAATTTAAGAGAAGTGCAAAAATCCTTAAAAAATAGCTCATTGGAGTTGGTTTTTTGGGAAGTTAAATATATCACCGAAGGACTGCTTTTCTTAAGCCAAAGTCTTGTGTTGTGAGCAAACGTTGGCTTCATTTAAGCCGCATGATTTTTGCTAATAGCGCTCCTTTGTTCAAAGAAAATTCAAAAGGATATGGAAGTTTAAACACACAGAGCCCTTTGACTATTAAAGCTTGCTTGTCATGGCTCCAGGGGCCAGGGAGTCCTTGAACCTTCCGTATTCTCGCCTAGTGTGGGGAGGAGAGTGTTGGTCGGCTTTCTCCTTCCTGTTGGTTTCCATTGTTGTTACACTGGAACCGCAGAGGCCGAAGCACCATGTGTCTCACACATCACACCCAAACGGTAACGTCCCCTCGCTTGTTGACCCCCACCATAGAACGAGAACATCCCCCCGGGGGCGTTTGGGTGATGATGGTTTTGTTGGGATGCGGTTTGGGAAATTGGTTTGGTCTGGCGTTATCATCGGTCCGAGTTGGAGCCACCGCATGTCTACAGGCAGCGTGTCGACGCTAGGCGGTGTTAGCTTCGTAGCATTATGATGTAATAAATAATACAGCATGTTCCATTGGCCCGACTGAGCCGATTGCAGGGTCTGCGATGGTGGTCCAATTTTTTTCCCATTTTCCAGCAAATGATCCCACACACCAGAATCCGTTGTCCGTATCCAATGCATCCTGTTAGGACATTACAAAAGATGCAACAATTTCCAATCCTCATTGGGAGGACAAGGATGAACTTCAGGACACGGGAGGCAAGTGTATTTGATTTCGTCCAGCCGACGAAAGGTCCTAGGAGCATCGTTCTAGGGCACGATGCGAATTGGATGCTAATGCTCCGGATGCAGCAAAATTATTTCAGTGTTGATTCGCACACACAGGGACGCAGGGAACGCATTTTATCTTTCCGCACACTTCACAGCACACACTGGTCTAAAACCGTACCGATCATGGCGCACAACATGGTGATGATGTTGAGCACAATTTGCGCACGGAGTTGTCATCCCATCAACATCTCCGCCGTTTCGCTTCAACTGAAATGATGAAATATTGACATTATTACGCCGTCCAGTCCATTTCCGTCCGTCTGGAAGTTATCGGTGGCAGTGTGTGCCGATGAGGTGTGCCAGTGTTACTATAGGAACCGGTGTCTGGCCTCATCAAAATCGTTCGCCAGGATTCCAATCGCCGTAGGTGAAGGACATTTGGTCATGTGAAAGGCAGGTGGCTCTTTTTCAATACTCCCTTGGCAAGTACACTTTCACCTGTTCGATGTGCAGTTGCACCATTACGGCCGAAGGTACCTAGGGACCTCGGTTGTGTTCTTCCCGGTGTCCTGTAGACCATACACTGTGTTTGAACTGTGTCTTTTTTTCTCATTCGGCACCAAAAGTAAAGAATAGTTACCGACAAGGCCCTCACGAAACACAGTCCTCATATTTGCAGACTTCCAAGGACGTATTTGAACATCGACGAAGTAGTTGTCCAGCCTCAGCATGCTAGCGTTCGACATTACCCGGACGACCCCAGGGGCGAGAATATCCTCGGGGGGTTTGCGCATATTTGCCAAAGGACACCGAATTAGTGTTTAACACTGGTCGGATGTTCCGGAAAGGTTCCTGTCTAGTTCCAGCGATGGGAAAGGAATAATTAGAGTGATGTCTGTGAACAAGCAACTGTCCATAGACTGGAGGGAAGGAACACTTTCACGGAAAGTTTGGAAGAGGAGAATCATGGCACCGGCGAAATCTGCACAACACTTCTGTATCGAACTTTGAAAGTTTGTCGAAAATATGTTTCGTAATTCAATAATACACTTTCATTTTTACTGAGCAACACTGACTCGGCAACACTACACTACATTTACTACGAAACATCTCTTACCTCGAGTATTTATATAGAAAAAAAAATCATCCATTTTCAATCAGCATAACTTTAACCAAATGCTCCATGTTGCGACCCGAGGACAGGAAAACTCAATTTTCCAACCCATTTGTCATGCACCGAAACTGCAACCCTACGGGTGGGTGGAGACATCGGGCGAAAGGGAGCGAAACTTTTCATTCTCCCTTTCGGAAGAACAATTAAAATGTCATTCCTGAGGAGGGGGTCGCAACTGAACCGAACCGGAAGCGGGTTTGACAGTGTAGCATCGCCACACTGTCGTCATCTTCTGTGTGGCCAAATGCGAATAGCGAAAAAAACTAAAGAAAAAAAGACAACACATGGACAGGGAGAGGAAAGCTACGACTTCCAACAAAGAAGTCACTGCCGGCACAAAATGCACCGATACACTGTTGCACCGTGGCGCAGCTGGAAGGCAGCACTACACGTTCTCACAAATCTAGAATCTACCGGAAGTGCATCGGAGTACGTGCCGCCACTGCATTACCGTGGTGACCCAGTGACTGCAGAAGAAGAAAAGGGCATTTAAAAAACCACACCGAAACGATGGGGACAGTTATGCTGAGACTGCAGCACACTCCAACGAGCTCTCCCCATTTGTCCCTTCGCGAAGGGTCGAAGACGTCCGAAGAGGAATAGTTAAATTCATACAGTCGGAACGAGAAAGCAACAGAAAATAGAAGAACTTTAATTACAGTTAACATTCTCATGTGCACATAGGATGCACGTGAGGCAACCACCGAGCGGATGAGATCGTAAATAGAGGGAACGTACATACATCCGGACTTCTTGGTTGGCAACCGCCATGAACCCCCATAATTTAAAGAATGGGGAAAAAAGGCGAAACAAGACTTCCGGTCGGCGGAATCGGTGGCGTGACCCAAAGTAGCATGCATGTGTGTCGAGTCATCGAAATTTGTCTGTGTTTTAAAAACGGTTCTCCACCGGGGCGAGCCTGATTCCGATATCCAGGGGCACAGTTGAGGAATTAACAAGCTGAACATCGAAATGGGGCCCTGTTATGTAGTGTCCTTCTTTCTTTTTTGTTTTATTCCACCCTTACATACTTTGTATCCCGAGCCGCAAGTCTCATTGTGCAGCATGAAAACGGGATTGAGGTGCAAGAATATTCTAATGGTCGACAAAAGCAACTCAACGTTGCAGTGCCTTTAATTGTCCAGAGGCGGATGTGCCTTTAGAGCAATGAATTGAATGACCTAGCAAGTGAGCCCTGTCTCAAGGTGTCTATTGTTTCATTACTAACATCAGTAGCTCCGATTAATGGGGGAGGAAATTTATGTACTTTAAAGTATATGTGATGGCCCGGTGCAGCATTTCGATGCAAAAGAGTTAGGCACTGCTCACTGGTTATCTGAACGCTGGTTAAAGAAAGATAATATGTAGGTGAGAAATCTTGGCATAAAACAAATATTCTTGGAAGGCATGATGCAAAGTATCGTTACGTAAAAAAGTTTGGTGATTCCCGAATTAACATAATAACAAAGAGAACGATTATAAGGAGCCCGGCCATTGCTACTCACGCTCATGGAAACGTGTTTATGAAGAGACGTTGGACGAAGGAGTCCTTGCAGCTGGTGCCATCTGTTTTTCAACCCCATTTTACTACAAAACAAGTCAAGGTGTTTCTGCACAAAGTTGTTACACCTTCTTGATGGAACTAATTTGCTTGAGTCGGGTACTGTACCAAAGAGGTTCACCCAGAAGTTAGACGCCTTCCATTTAGCATCGCTTTCGCGTTCGGACCACACCGACGACCAACGGATGAATTTCCGGACGCTATAGAACACTAAAGAAGTGCAGTCCCACCCAACACGCACGGAGCGCGCCTACACACAAATATAGAGAAAGAAGTGCTTTACATTGGGTGAAATTCAACCCAAAAGCAAAAGTTTAGACCCTCCGTGCCAGAGACGGCGATTCCACGGATGCTGGCAGAGGAATTAATTTTCCAAATTAATTACGCCTGTGTTCTACAACGGAAAAAAAAACAGAACGACAGACATGGGGGCTCGCTGAGGCTTCTGAAGTGGCTGAAGTGAAAGCAAAAAAAAACCCACCGTCACCCCCTTTTGTAGGCCCCTTTCCCCGCAGAGTGGCCGGTCGGAGAAAATGTTTGAACCGGTTGAAATACGGTGGCGCGAAATATCTCACGCTTTTGGCTTCCATGTCTTCCATTTCGCCACGAAGATTAGCTTCACCTTTTAGCGTCGATGGACGATCCCTCCCGGAGTGGAAATGGAGACGGGGGGCTTGGGAGATGTACGGAGATGGTTCCTGGTGAGAGAATCGTTTAGCTATAAGATATATGTCCGATGGCGAGAAGTCGAACCTGCTCGAGCATCCACTTCGCCTTTCTTCGCGCACAGAAAGCTCTCGAGCAGCCTCTCAAGAAACTGCAAATCATCCGGTAAAATAGCCACACCGGCAGTGTCCGGCTCCGGTCTTCGGGGCACGCCTCCAGCGCCACCGAAAGCAGAAAAGAAGAGGTGCAGAAAGCGGGCCCTCTCAAGGGGGATTTTAGGGGGGCGCAATGGGAAAATTCTATCCACATCGAAACAAAACACTTGAAGAATTCCAACAACGTGGGACGGCTGGGAGACCGAGGCGGGTTGCGGCGTGCCGGGTGTGTTTGGCCATTCGTACCATTTGATCTGGCTTCCTGTCAAGATTAAGACCTATAGCTGTTATTTAGGGTTTAACGAACGCACATTCTACACCGTCATCGCCATCGCCGGCCCTACTACGCGTCCCGGAACGACCTCTTCGATGGATGTCATCTTATGGGGAATACTTTTACCTTCCGAAAACACTCTGTTTCTGCTCCCATGCAGCTCTCGCTTTTTCATTCCCGTCCTCTCTCTCTCTCTCTCGCCCTCTGTCACAACTGAACCACAAAAGCAGGATCTAATTTCTCTTCATTAGCCTAATGGGAATGTAATTGTATGGTAATTGAATCTTTCCATTTCTCTCGCGCGCTGCTGGGCTGGCTCGCCTGTCAGCGGTGTGCCTTCGATGTCCCTGTCGGCGTTCCACGGACTCCACCGCTCACGTTTCTCCGCAGGGGGGAAACCAAAGCTGCTTGTCTTTCGCTGACGTTGTCATCGGAAGAGCTTGCCTAATTAATTTGATTAGTGTTAGCGACACTATGCACCCGGGGGCCACTGGTGTCCCTATGGTGCCCATGGATGTCACCAGCCCCGCAGGGCTTCTTTGCTGCTTATGCGCTGCACAGTTCCGAACGTCATCGTTCGATGCTACTGGGTGGGTGGGTGGGTAGGGAGTGGCGCTCGTACCCGACAGTACAGAAGATAAATGATACATTCGGAGGGAGCAATTGAAAAAACAAAGCGGAACTTCGGTTGTACTTCGGTGTCAATAGTGCCCTGCCCTAGTTCTATACTATCGACATAACTAAATTCCGTGTCGGTCAGACTCACCTGACCTGGTCATGTCCTTAATTATTGGTGGCCGACAGTGCACCATCATTCCTTCAACGGAAGGTGAAAAAAAGGCAATACCCTTTTGGCTTTGGACATGGGAAGCGAGCAATCATCAGAAGGGGAACTAGAGATAATGCTTCGATTCTTCGATAGCAGAAGAGACCAACCAACGTTGTCGACATAATGGATACGTATATTAGATTAACCATCACGTTGGAACCGTCCGAAGCCATCACAGTCCCTTTTTTTCCCCCGCAGCGTATCCACCCACAGGAACGGGAGATAAAGCTGTCCTGCTTCACAGGACGAAGAATGCAGGTGTCAACCAAGGGGAGCAAGCAAAAAAAAAAATGGAAATAAATTACACAGCGAAACGTTTCGCTCTTTTTCTATTCACACACAAACACAACACAGACACACCACCTCAAGGGCGCGCATGATAAACGACACAAACTCGCGACGGCCAGCGCCCAGCGTTACAAAGGGTGGATAATTAAAATGAATGAAGATGAATCTCGACGCGTGACATGGGACGGACTTCGGCTGCAATAGTAACTGAGTCAGGGAATGGTCGACAGCTAGTGCTACGAAACAAACAAAAAACCATAATAAAATAAAAACAAGTTGTGGTGCGACACTGCAAAACCCCCAAGAGCATAAAGGGATACTTTTAAAACTGTCGCTTGTGCGGTGCTACTTGTGAAAAAGTAAAGAGGGTTTTTATGCTTTCGAACAGCATCTTGTGCAGCTTGACGGTGACTGATTAAAGATTGTGCTACTCGATGAATAAATTATGTTTTACGATGAATCTAATGCATTAGACGAAGATTCTTTGTTTGTAAATGGAGGAAAGGAAAGTGAGGCAAAACAAATATAACATTTTATTTGAGATGCAACGTTGGCAGTAAAATTTGAATGAAAAAATAGCATTCGTAAACTCCCTCTCAAGCGAATCGTAAGAGAAAATCATCCCGCAAGAAAACCTTCCGGACTTGAAAGCTCAGAGAAGCTTCTTGCCTAATTTTTGCCTACATTAATAATCATTCCCAACGAAAAATAAATAAAAACCCACGTTGGCCGTGAAAAGCATGTCCCTATAAGCTTGGCATGATGTGGGTTGTCTTTAAATTTCACACCCATCACACGCCGGGCTGGTTCCTTGGCTTTGGAGATTGGCTATAAGAATAAATTCACGTTGCTCACAAACAAAATTGAGGAAGAAAAGAGAGGAAAACTCACGAATAAGAAAATAGGGGACTAATTTTCCCGCCGCACATATAAAATGCGCGCGCGGCAACACGATCCCATAAATAACATTAGCATACATACATTTCCCTTTGTGGTGCGTTTTTAAAGCCCACCGTCGTCGCTTCGTCGCCGTCGTTGTCAACATTTCGCGGCTTTCTTTTCGGCGCGGGTCACGCCGGGTGGTACGGAAGGAGTCAGCTTTCATTTTCCTTCATCCAGCCATCATCCCTCCCTTTTTTTCCATTCATTCTGCCAACTAACGAATCTTGCAAGATCCGGTAAAACGCTGCCGGGTTCTCCGGCCACCCCTTCGCAAGCCCGCTAGCAACCAGAAACACAATCACAAATACAATCAAGCGAAAGCAAACGTAACGACGATGAACGATGACAATATACACGCGACTGTTTACCTTCGCCTTCGAAGACGGAGCGGAAGCTGGCTAGCAGTTCTCTGCATTGGCGAGACGACGTTCCCCAGACGCCGAGCATAAGAACATCCGCCGAGAAGTGCCCCACCGAAATACATACTTTTCTGACCCACCACAGCCAACTCGAGTCAGCGCCCCTAACACGCTATGACGTCATCGGGAGGACGTTTGTGCTCACTGCAAACACACCCGGACACCAAAAGCGGTGACACTTTCAAATATTTAGCATATAAACAGCAACCGCTTTCGTGAGCCGTTAGTGAATGGTATTATTCGTTTTTTCACTAAAATTCCTTCCCCGGCGATATTGCGATTTGTGGAACGCGATGACGGGAAATTCACGGTGTCAAGCGCGCTTTAGTTTTGGGGCGCTTTTATTTTTCCGCGAAAAAGGGCCACTCGGGGTTCTTTTCCACGAAAGCTCCAATCGACCAGACTGAGGGGTTTTCCCCAGTCGCTTAACTCCTTCCTTTCGTGGGGTTTACGGAAGGCGATGGTGCATCTTCTCGGGCGTCTTCTCGTTCCCACAACAATGCTTTTGGGGTTTTTCGGGTGGAACACTTTTCCACCGTTCGTTGGTTGGTTGGAAATACGATTCCGGTGCCGGTGGCAGTAGTTAACCACAGTGCTACCACGGCGCACCTTCCCTTTCCACTACGCCCACCGCCGGAGGCACACCACAATGTTACCACTATCAATTTCGATTTGTAAATATTTACTCTAGTTGAGAGTTTTGAGTTCCAGCAACCCCCGGAGGCTTCCATCCCGCTCGTAATCGCCCTCCTACGAGGGGATGTCAATTTTCACGTGCACAAGGACACGCAGCAACAAGACCGGGGGTTCAACTCGTTCCAACAATGCTCGTACCTCGAAGAGGAGGTTCCACCCACCGATGGAATGAATGTGAAAACTCGGGCCACAAAACTTCTATAAAGAAAAAAAAAACCTGTTTCAAATCAAAGTGCAGTGATATCTGCTCTTTGTCGAGTCTGCCCCTTCGCACCCGCTACTACTTCCGGGAGCATGGAAGTTGTGCCCTTTGCCTTCCACCGACCACCACACCCCTCGGGGGCGTCGCGATATTTATTCATTACAAAAGTTTCCACCAGTCGAAGTCGGTGTGTTTATTGTGGAACGTTGGGTCGCCCGAGGCTCTCAACGTCCTCCGCACCCACCTTCCCCCGCGCCAAGGCTGTGTTTAATGTGCGCAAATTAAAGTTTATTTAAATCACGTATGCAAAGTGGAAACTTTCATCCGTACGTAAAAGGGTTTCCTAGGATGTGTATCTGGGGGGTAGGGTGTCCTATTGTGCACCCGGACTACCGGTTGATAATTGAAACACCGTTGAATCAATTTATTCCTCCTGAACTACTATAAAAGATGTTTGGAAAATCCGGTTCTTTCACAAGCATGAACCATTGCATATTTTATATGGCATTACAAAACTGCCAATCAAAAGGTTGATTGTTTCTCGTAAACATTTGCAATTTTGTCTAAACAACTCCCCCATTGGAAAAGCCTACTAAAATCAAAATGGACACATTATTGTTAAATATAATATACTGGGGCACTTTATGTAATCCCATGAGGGTTGTTAAGGCAAAAATAAATGGTTAGAACGACCACAGAGCACTTTTTCTATCGTTCCGTTAGAATCCTATCAAGGTCTCATTGCCGCAAAACTGCCTTCACTAGAATTACCTTTCTGAAGCACCGAAGCACTTCTTTGATCAACAAAATCAATAAATTAATATCACAATTATTAATCCAATTATTGTCATTTCTTTCTCCCCTCCTGCAGATGTGAGAACCGTTTTGAACCATCCCTGACGGCGCGGAACGCCCATTAACCCCAGCGTGAGGTGAAGTCACACTCGCGCGGAATCACGCAACACCACCAGCCGACGCAATTCGTTAATGGCAA
>JAOEFI010000004.1:1573705-1587408 GCA_034621735.1 Anopheles plumbeus | reverse complement strand
ATCTGTAATTGGCTTACAGGCCAATTAATTGACCTCAAGGTACTGAAAAAGAATGAAAATTTGAGAAAAATGGGAAAAGAAGGAAATTTTCTAAAGTGACTTGTAGAAATTTGAAAAATTACGAAGCACATATCTAAACCACGTTCAGAATAATTAAGGAATTAAAATTAAAATCCGTAACCGCTTGCCAGAGCGTATTGACGTCCTTAGGGCACGTCCTCTTCAAACATTGTGCTGCCAAACGCAATAACAATTTTGAACAAACTAACTACAAAATGTGCACACACTGTGATCCCCAATCAAATGACGACGAAACCGTGCTCCATGGCCCTTGGAAAAGGCAACAGAAATGCAACGGAAAATGTGCAACTTGCATCAAACTGCAATCAAACTGGACTGGCCTGGACCGGTCCACCAATATGTTCCGCTTTCTTCATCGCCCGCCCGTTATTGCAAACCCCGCACGGTCACGGGATTACACATAAAAATATATGCAAACGGAGACAAAGTCCACTTGCTCGGTTTGATTTTGCGTTCAAAAACCATTGCGACGCTCTAGAGCTGGGCTGCACTACATTTCACTAACAGTCGAATCCGACCGGCCAGCGAGCGTCAGTAGGCAAACTGGGGTATGCAATGCGATACAGTTGCCGTTTCCATTTTCCAGTTGCGGAGGTTCTGGATAAACTTGTTCTAGTAGGCCTACCACGCCAGATTCCACCGGCTGACACGGGCAGGTCTGCAGAGAACCTGATCCAACGGCGACGTCCCATGCGCACCCCTAGCTTAGCCAGACATCTCGACTGACCCACATACCGCGAGCGGACGGGGGAAGGTTTTGCTCTACGTATGTTCACGATTCAATCGGGAGGAAAATTTATAGCCACCGGTGGAAATCACCGTACACGGACCGGTCGGCCGATGGTTGGGACTTTTCGCGCCCAAGCTCAGCGACAGACTGCGACCGAGTTGTGGTCCTCGTGTGTTGCTGTGTTGGTGGATTGATGCAGGCGGCCGCCTCCTGTGCATATGTCCGTCCATTTAGGTCGATCCAGGCCCACACATCGGGACGGGAGTTAAGCACTCCGATGGACGCTAATCTTCATCACTCTCCCGGTGGCGCACCGTATAGACACGATGGGCTCGAGCTTTTCTGTCTTTTTCCCGAATTACGAGACTACACCAGTCGCTGTGACCGGGTCTCCATTACCAGCCACCTCCGTCGGTTACGGCGCTGTCCGTAACTTCGGCACCATAGGTGGCGAACTCCTCCTGCATGTGCTGTGGAAGTGGAGGTCTTCCTCTCGGATGTCGGAGAAATAATGGCTGGCGGAAAGTGATGAGCGAAACCTGTTTCCATCTGGGGCGGCACTCGTTACGCTTTCCCTCCTCGCGGTGGAAAGCTTCCGAGAAAGGGGAAACTATTCCGCACCATCTACGCAGCGTCGGCACCATGCACCGGGACGGGAATTGGATGAGCAGCTGAGGATGTTTGTGCGTTGGAACCGGTTCCCGTCGACCGTTGGATGATATAACATAGTTTTTTTTTTAGAAACCAGACACACGCCGATTGCAGACGCATCTTCCTCGGCCCGGTTTCGGAACGGTGCCGTCGTTGTCCCGCAGCGGCAACGAGATTACAACCGAACGCGGGAATCAACAGATGAGCTTGCCCTGTTACCGCACGGCGGACCGCTCTTCTCTACCTTTAAAGATAAAACGAGTGCTAGTAAAATCGCGAAGAGAAAAGCCCATTACGATCAATCAGTCAGCGGGCCAAACGCGTTCGTAAATGGTTCTAACAAGTTGAGGTTTGCTCCATTCGGATGCGATCTTTATACAGGCCTAGGTTGATTTATATGAGGATGATTTATCGGGGGCCGCGAAATTCAAGCCCGCTGTGGGAACGCCACAATAAAATGATCATTCAAAACGAGCGGAAAAGAAAGCGGGAGATACTGTTGCAAATTTATTGCTTTAAATTGACAAAATATTTACTGTTTTAGTTGAGGACGAAAAAGATGTGGTAGAAGGTTGCTTTATAGTTGAGGAATCGTTTTGAGGAAACCTTTTTTTTTCAAGTCCACGTAAAATTGAACACAAGCAAGTTTTGTTCCCTTTCTATTCACGTCTACGCAGTCTATGCTAAATGTTTCGTCTCCCACTCGAAATATTTCCAGACAGAAAGTGATAAATCATACTTGATCAATTTGACATCGAATGCACTGAAAATGTGCATTATCTATTGCAGCATCCGTACTGGTGCACTGAGTACCGGTACCTGCTGTAGACACGGCAACAAAACGCACCACGTCCGATGCATGCACCGGTGCAGCAACTGGTAAATCATACATTTTCCGGCGGTTCCCGGAGAGCCCGTTTCCCGCGTCCAATCCGGGTGAAGTTCCGGGTGAAGGGCAAGCGGTACGGTACGGTTCGAGGGTAGGCTAGGCAGCAGACTGAAACGCGCGTTGCGGTACTCTAGCGTGATGGCCCATCGCTAACGGGATACATGGTTCTCGCTCTGGCTTGTTACGCATGTTCGTTGCTGCCGGCTGATAAGTAAACATTCCACCGGCACCTCGCGCCAAAAACGCCACCTGCAACTGCAGAAAGGCTAAGCCCTGGCGACCGGGCGGGATGCAATCGGGCGCGGCCGGTAAGGCGGTGGGTCGGTGTGCCGCCGCGGAAAAGCTAACGGAGTGTAATTCATTCATTTGTTCAGTAATCATATTTATTAGCACCCGCTGTTCGGCGGTGCGGGAAGCGAAAGCATTTTCACATGTAGATCCTCCCGTCCATCTCTTCCCGTTGGTTCCTCCTGTTTTTCAACCATTCTCACCACGAAAGCACGCTTTACATTATCCTGTTCCCGAGAGTGCGAAGTAAAAAAATGTGAAGTCTACATTGAATAAACAAACCCGAACAACATTTTCGAGCGAGAACTTTAGTTCCGATCTCAGTCAAGCTTTAAACAGTGCCTGGAACCACCCTTAGTTGTAACAGCTTCTTATCCGGAACAGAATAGGAAGGGAAAGAAGAAACTAATACCAGTCTAGCGGAAACATTTCCAAACGGGGACTGCTGTACGAAATACGCTACCGGCAGCATGCAGCACGCATCAACAAGTGATGATGCGTGTTGCCGCCTCATCAACCTCGAGAGGAGCTAGTGGATACCACCAGCAGCACCAGCAGCAGCTAGGCCAGAACTGGTGCAACGGGATCCAACGGGTTCTCGCATGGGGAATCGATCCGACCCTCGGGGCGATAAGAAAGCCGCACGGCATATTTTTTCTGCCGGTTCCTTCTGCTTCGATTTAGATGCAAAGAACATGTACTAATTGCCACTCGAGAGGCGCATATCGTATTGAAACTAGTAGAATAGAGATTTAGAGAAGAGAAATACTGGTCCAGTTTTTTTTGCTGGCTCCAAAAACCGGTTCATGGCGTATATGTTTTCACAACTAATTAGCCGAATACGATCTGCTGTCGAAGATTTGTTTTCCATTGCTTCCACTTGGTTTCCCCTTTCTAGAACAGTTAACTTCAGGAGCTAACGGGTTCCATAGAGAGTGATTATTGGAGCAAAACATAAAACTCGCCATGTCTATAAAATCACCTGATTAAGATTCGTGGCTGCCCTTGCTGAATCGTGGAAGACAAATAGAGTGTTTTTAATATGATTTACCCAGTATAATTGTCACAGAAAAAAAAGAATCATCCAGTTCCTCAGAAAAAAATCGTTTCTTTCAATCTTTCCTCTGGTAACCCGGTTATTCAACGCTAAAAGCAATGAAAATCACAGAATCAGAAACCCACCGTCGGACAAAAAGCGCGGCGAAGATATATTATCTCTTGCGCGGGAAAATGCACGCGCGAAGTGTGTCGTTGTTCCCTTCCTTCAGATCTTCAGCAAAATGAGTGTACAAACGGAACAGATTGAAACGAAAACCACGCACACACCTTCGGTGGTGACAAACAGAAAATGGAAACGGGGACCACAAATATAAAACGTCTGGTGACGAGAGCGCCAGCCTTTGTGTGTGGGTCGTGCCAGACGGCGTTTGCTGGCCGTGGTTTTCTGTTTAAGATTGTGTCACAAGACAAACCGCCGTCTGTCCTTAGAGCGGGAAATAAATGGTGGCAATTTTACTCACCCTACAAAACACTAACGCAAACATACACACACAGACAGTGGGCATGCAACATTCATGTCCGCTGAAGCGACCGCAGGGAGCCCGAGCAGCAGCTGTTGGCCGGTCGGCTTCAAAAGCCCTCCCTACCCAATGCCTTTGGGTTCAGGATTTATAGAAAATATTTATCAACACAAACATCATTAAAATTTTACAGTACATTCATTCGCTGCCCAGGCTAGGCTAAGGCTTCCACGAACTAGCATCCCCACCGGGTGTCCTGGTTGGGGTTCGTAGTCGACAGCGGACAAATACCTTCGGTTCTTTATCTCTCCCATACGACGCACGACGACGACGACGACGACGACGGTGATGACGACATCCGACGACGGCTGGCAATTCGTTTGCCTTTCCAGAACACTTCCGGACACACTGGTGGCGGTTGTCTTTCGGTTGTCCTATCCCCGGTGCCCTTTTCTCTTTAATGGCTCACGCCGGATAGGACCGAAAGAATTGCGACCCGAGCAGACGCAATCCCCGGCAGAAGAAGTGATATCGACTCCGGAAGAAAGAGGGAACGGGAAAATGGATAAAAGGCAAAAAAGGAATCTGCTCTATAATGAACAATAACAAAAAAAGAAAGAAGAAAGAAACGCAAGGACGCATTTTCTCGCCAAGAAACCATATGCTTCCTATGTATAACACATTTATATATACATCACAAGATCATCGGCCGAAAGGAGATTGGCGAAAGAAAAAAATGCTTCTAGTGGAAAATCCGTCAGGGAATGGAAATCTTGAGCCACTTGGACGGAACGGGACGCAGCTGGGCCTTTGGGGGGCCACTGGGGTAAACAGAAAAAAAAGGTTCACTAGCATTTCCCACCGGGACGGCAAGGGTGCCAGATTTAGCAACGCGAACAAAGGGCCTCAATGTTGCCTCGTCTGGCAGCTGGAAAGAAAATGCTAAGGACGGCCAGCAGGATGCTGATGAGAGGACGCTGAGAAGCACTTTCTCCCCATTTCGATCTGCGTCGCGTTTCCGGGGAAAGTGGCGGAAAGTTTGGAAATGGGTTAGCAGGAGTGAAATGCAAAGTGGCATCGCATGCACAAGCACCCCCACTCGGCATCCCGGTCGATCACCCACCAATGACACACCCGTCACCCGGCCACCGAGCGGTAAACTCATGCAGCGTAAAATGAATCAATTTCTCAGTGACAGGATTAGGAGCGTGAAGAATATTGGGAGCTTCTATGGAGGATCCTGTTTTTTTTCTTCGTCCCACTATAGCACAAGAGCCACCCAACCGTTTTTTTTTCTCGCCGGAACCGGAACGATGCACCGTGCAAAGATTGTTGTATGCATTTGTGCTGGAAATTTCTTTTTTTGTCTCTCCGAACCACGTGTGTGCGAGAGACAAAAACATAAAACTCTTCCTTGAGCTCATCGTCGTCGCGAAAGCTCGAGGGCTAAAGCTAGGCGATGCTAATGCATAGCCAAGGACGGGCACGTTTGCCACAGAATTGAGAACGACAAATTAATGTGAGCGCCTTCAGGAGGAGTATACATATTTTTCCTCTATTTCCCTTTTTTTCGTCGAATAACTGTTTCACGCTATATAACATATAATGATCGAAAAAGTTACCGGGCAAAATATCGAAGAAGGAAAAGCACTTTAACTGGGAGCTAAAAATACTGCATGGAACGTGTCCTCGCTTCGCGGAGCCAGCCACAGTATGGAAAAAAGGCTACCCTTAGCCATCTGTCTCCCATCTGGCTCATCATTATCATTATTCTTATGTTAAGTAGTGTTTGTGATTTAGACCCGTCGGTCCTCCTAGAAAGGACACAAATGTCGAGAACTTGACAAGAAAAAAAAACTAAACCAAAAAAGAAACGAAAAAGAAAATCCAAAACGTCCACAGAGTGGCAAATCACCCACCGAGCGCGTAACGATGTGCAAAGAAATGAAAGGACATTGAAACGACGTTTGACGACGCCGGTATATTAATTTTGTGCTCTTTACCCTCCCACAAACGCGCTGGGAAAACTCCTGGAACCGGAATGAAAGTCAAGTGCGAACAAAAAGGATGGAAATGTGTTTCGCTTCAAGTTGCGCAGAAAAAAAAAACTCCCCCAAAAACCGAATAATACTACGAATGCTTTGGATGATAACGATGATGGTGATGAGACGCCAAGTCGCCGAAGCGCGATGGTCGTAAAACATACACTAGAGACCACCACCTTGAACTACTATGTGCTCACGAAAGGACATCGGTTTGGAGAGAAAATCTCACACCCTCGCCCACGATCACTAGGAAGACCATGTGACAGAAGTTAGTAGCCTCCAGAACGGTCGTTGAATGTTTCCCCGAAGAAGCAACGATCGGCGACAGAGCAGTTCGTCTGCTTGTGTCATTTGCATCCATCAAGCTCCGGTCCGCCATGTAAAACTGTCCACAGAATACTCTAAGGCCGTCTAAAGCTCACTTGGAATTATTACCACCACCGACGGACCATTGCCATTCCGTGTAAGGACATTAATTTTCAGCCACACTCGTCGGAAACGGCTCGCCTATGTATCATCGCGACAAGTGGTGCAGAAAGGGCCACTTTCACTCCTATGGCCCTCAAAAGGAATCCCATTATATTAGGCAGACTTGCTCCAGATGACCACTGTCCCCGGCCATCGTAGTGTGATATTTCATTCAATTTGCACACCATTTCCGTCAGAAAGGGACGAAGAACCGTCCATCGTGGTTCTAGGATTAAGGAGGTAACATATCTGCGTAGGCAAAAGCGTGCGAGACATGGAAGGCCATACGTCATTCGATGCGTGGTGCTTGTTGCGTCCCACTGGTGACGTACAGTTATTTTTATAGGGTATCATTTGTCGGTCGGTGCCTAGAAAACATATTTCCACAAAGCTTGAATCCATTGTTGCAACGAAGGTGAACGAAAAATCCAACTGGGTCTAAGCTCCTACAGTTCCATTAAAAAAAGGCTCAAATGTGTTTCAAAGATCCAAAGTTTTCTTTTTTGTTGTTGAAAGAACAGACGAGTAGATGATGGCCAGTAAAATTACTACTTCACCTTTATCCCCACTGCCGCTTCCTTCCGCTCGGTTTCGGAAGGAACTCCCGGCACTTGATGCAAATTTTGTAAGAACCGAAAATTATGGCTTTTTTACTGCTGCTGGAGCTTACACTTTTTGCTTCGTATACCTTCTCGTCTCCATTGTTTTGCTTGCTTCATAACGTCATACAAATGGCGCTGGCCTAACTGGGGAATCCCGCGACGCATTCGACACAAACACCCTCTCGATGCAAGCGAGTGGCGGCGCGGTTCGGTGGTGGTCATTCCGTCTGCGGCAATATCAAACGGCTACAAACAAGTGAAGTCGGTCGGTTTTCCCTGCCGCGAGCAGGAGGGGTAGGAAAAAGTCTCTAAAGCCGGATGACGGCGAGACGGCGCCATCATTACTCGACAACAACAGTAAAAAAATGTTATGGAGAAGAGAAGTGCAGGAGAGAAGAAAAAAACCGGCAGAGAATGGGTGGAAATTGTCATCCTTTCGCGGTGCTCCTGTCGGTTCCTACCGAGACCGTAACGGCTCCACCGAGAACAACAACACTTCCTGGTGGAATGTAACGTAACGGCATCGGCATTCCCAGCAGACAAGACCACACAAAAAAAAGTTGGATGAAAAAGGACACGACACCGCGTGGGGCGGGGAGAGAAACTTCTAAGGATCACATGCTATTAAAAACAAAAACAAAAAAAAAGCTGGCGAGAAAGCGATCCCACGAGACGGGCCGCGCCAAAGCCGAAAGACTCATGTCAGGTGTATTTACAAATTTGGTTGCACGTGCAAGTATGACTATGTTTCGTGGGGATATGTTCCATGTTGTTCCTCCCCCTTCTCCCGTTCTCCCTCTTTCTTACTCTCTCTTTCTCTTTGTCTCACACATTTTCTTCCACTCGCTGTGACGTCCCACGATTTCCCTTGCGCCACATAGTTACGCAAACATTACGCGACTCCATTACTCGCGCGGCATTGCGTTAATAATACCATTATCTACTCCATCCACGCGGCTTAGTCTAATGGTGTAATTCCCGCCCCTTGCAAGCCAGTACTCGCCCCACACTCGCCCCGCTCCGGCAGGCTTCGACCGGTCCTACAGTCCCTCATTCCACATCGTGACGTATTCAGCTTTAAGTGGCCGGGTCCTTCGCGACGCGTGATGCAGGGAAAAGAAGAAAAACCTGTGAACTAAACTTCGCAAAGCGTGAAGAAGACGCGTGAGTCGCGTTGACGAACGATTCTCGGCCGCAAGTGGAAGGAGCAAATGGATGTGTCCGTGCATCGTCCGCCCCAAAGTCATCGTCGAGCATAATTCCGCGCCACGGCAACACTCATCAGCATCATCATTTTCCACGCCGTGTTCTCGTGGATACGAAACGCAAAACGGTAGGGAATTTTCTTCGAACTAGTATATCTTTCTCCTTTCCCACCTCTTCTTCTTTTTGTTATTTCTCTACTACTCGTACGGCTTCCTCTCCTGTTCGCTACCGGTTCCGTTTCGGTGAAAGCGTACGGGAAATTTATTATGATCTTAAAAATTAATTAATGCCAAGAATCGTTTTTCCCCATGGCACACAAAATTTAATTAGAATCCACCCACGAAGCTCCGGCCGTCGAAATGTGGGATGTTTTGGGGAGGCGCGGCGGCAGTAGTTCATCCACACGGTCTCGGCTACATCGAAAAAGTGAAAGTGCGCCCCGTCTGAGTGGATGTGGGTGTGTACGGCTGGTGGATCCTTTGAGCGTAAAACAAAGCAAAACGAAGGAGAAAAATAAAACTAAGCCATAAAGGACTATCATCGCCGGCGATAGGACTTTGTCAGGGTAGCGTTGCCTCTTGCCATGAAGCCGGTTGCATCGCCTACACAAACACAAGAGTGAAACGAGGAAGTGGATGTGCATATTACGATTCCAACCGACTATTTTCGGGCTATCGAGCATTACGCGACAATGTATCCAAACGGCGTAGGCAGCGTGCGGCAAGCACGGAATGAACCACTTGCCAACGTACGATCCTTGACACTTTGTTTTCTCTAGCTCCGTTGCGCCCGCTCTTTTTTTTTCTCTCTCACTCTCTTTTTTCATTAGTATGGGAAAGGAAACAAAATGAAATATGAACCATGCGGAAATTTGTCATTGCTACCGTACCGGGGTGCTGTCCTTCCCTCCATTTTCCTCTTTTTTTTAACCCACGATAGAATGTTCTGGAGGCGAAAATGTTTGTCCGAAAATCCGTACGAAATTCCGCCAGGATTTTAGCTGTAGTTGGATGTTTGAATGCTTTTCAAAAGTAAGCCTTCTAACAAACGGAATCACATGTAGATCGGGAGTGCCGAGGGTTGGGGAAATGGCAACACCACTTCCGCCGTCGTCACTGATGACGAGATCAATGACGGCACTAGCCGGCATAATAATGGGACGAAAATGAATCATTGGTGCGGGAGCAAACGGGAAGCTTTTGCAGGGAAACCCCAACAGCGCGTGAAGGAAAATTCGCGACCCGTTAGCGAAAAGAGAGAACAACACAAGCGAGCGAGTCAACTGAGTGCGATCGTTTGAAAGAATGTTGTTGAATGGATCTGTGCGAGCGGACGGGTGTTTTTCGGTTGCCCCCGTTTTCCGGGCGGAAAATTTTGAAACCAGAACCACAAAAACATCCCCGTCCCGAGCATATTGTGCGCCTGGCGCAAGGAAGGGCATCAACATTCAATTGCAGCTTTCTCTTCTAAACCGTTTTTTTTCATTCCATTTGAACAGCGTGGAAGTGAATGGATAAAAGTATACTATTCCCTGCAAACATTGTGCAGCAGCAGTAGGATGGACGTGAAAAGATCCTTTTGGCCTCCATTGTTGGGTACCATGAAGCCCTCCAGTCCGGTGCGGAGTTTAACTGGAACATGATGAAAAAGAGGGAAAATACCCACCAAATCGTTACTGGTGCGCTGCTGGCATGCAGCCATGACGCATGCCATTTCAAATGCTGGAGTAGCAGGAGACAGCGATGCAATTTAGAACTGATAGAATTAAACTGCCATCGTCGCAGTTGTGTCGCGGAACTGGTGGTGAAATTCAAAATTCGCTACTTCGAGAACCGAACAACTGCTGACAGAAAGCAATTAAATATCCAGCGACTTTATTGAACCCGGCGATTCGGTGGCCATGAAACGAAAAACAATCATCCGACCATCAGGAAGAAATCAATAAAGTCCAACAACGATCTTCTACTCTGTGGTCCCAAAATGACAATTAATAAGAAGATAGATATTGCACTTGTGGTAGAAATACTATTCACGCATTATGTTCTGTAACGCTTTTCGTGTGCTGGAAAACTATTTTCGATCCTTTCATGAAAGTCCGTTCTAGAATTTTTGGGGAACTATTTTCATGTGCACGAGAATGGCCGGAAACAAGCAAAAAACTAACAAACGACAATTGATAGTCAAACATTTAACTCAAATTTTTTAATCTTTCTAGTTTGCAGTTGGGGTGTTTGTTTTCCGCTTCGAAAATTTTTCTGCAAATGCCGACGATTACCGCAACATAACACCACCCCGACAGACCAAACACCGTCGTCCGTCCAACGGGGCATTGCGGGGAAATTTATTCCATCCACATCGTCGTCGCCGTACAATCTCTCCGGAGACATTACACGACATTTGTCGGCAGAAGAATGCGAATCCGGCACAATACCGGTACTACACAACCTGTCCCTCCCCCGCCAGACCAGACAGGATCAGCATTTCCACTCCGCTGGCCGGGTTCTTTCTCTCGGCCATTTTCGAGAGACAGAAAGACAGAGAACCTTAGCAAAAGATAAACATAATAGGTACACATTTATCACCCCCGGGGAAGGAACTGGCTGGCTGACTTGGGCGGACTTACTTTGTAGGGCGTCTGTCTGTGCTTGCGAGCGTGATTTACTAATTTATGTGTGCCAATGCGAGAGGAATTTCAAATTCCATCAGTTTGCAAATTATTTGCTAACTGTAATTTGCTCCCCAACTCCTCAGAGGCATGTAATTTTTTTTTTCCTCTATTAATGCTGAATGTAATTCCTTGTAGGGATACGGAAGGGGAGAGCACAATCCCCACAATCCATTGCTGCAATTTAAAAGACGGTAAAGGAACATGGACAGAACAAAAATCCGGCCAGGAGTAGGTTGGGTGAACGAATGTAAGGAAAGCATGACGAATTGGGCGTCGTTAACAAGAATTGTGGCTACTGCCGAGAATTGTGGGCAATGTAATGCACTTACTGCACACCGACGGATGCATTGGATTTCCGGGATTTGTACCCATTCATCTTCATTTAATATCCCAATGCACCACCAGTGGGTCCAATGCAGTATATATGCAGCATACAAGGACTGGACTCCTATGAAAGGAGGCGGCTAAATGTATTGTCAAAAGGCAGACGTGGCAGCAAATGCTTTTAATAATTTGTTCGATACTTTTCCCGGAAAAATAACTTCAATAACAACTCAAAAGATTACCCCCAAAATACAAACTAAGAGAAAACATCTGTTGCAGCAATTAACATTTAAAATTACTTAAGTGTTATTACAAAAACGAACTCAAACCCATATTTTGCCCATCAAGCCCATTTCCAGCAAGTATGTGAGTCAGGGTCAGTATGTTATTGAATTTTTGAAAAAACGAAAACCCCCCGAAATATTATACGTTTTACGAAAACTTCAGTTTTTCGGTGCTCGTTTCGATGGAAGTTTAATTTGCCTTTTCACCAACCAACTGTTCCAATGGGGGTGCCCAAACTGGCCCCGTAAAAAGGAAGCGAAAAACGTATCACAGCAGAATTTCTCCGCTCCACTCCGGTCAATATTGAATTTCGTTCCCGAAAATCCGTTTGCGCAATGTCAGCAATAGCACACGACACGCCGTCGAGCGGGAAATATTAGCAACGACCGTTTGAAAATAACCAGAAGAAACACTGTCCTCCCAAAAAGGACCTCTCGTCGTCTACTCAGCTTTTGGGTGGCAGTGTTTCTTTTTTAATTTTTCGGAAAAGCCGCTGCTGCTCTTTCTGACAACCGATGTCACAGTGGTTGGCCGATTTTAATCGATCCGACGATCCGTATCGTTGTTCGCACGTTCAAGCTTCATTGGGTTTAATTTATTAACCCGATTTTCGTTCCGTGTCATGCGGCAGTCAGGCGATCGAATCCGAAACCGCCCTCGTCGCGGTGGGTTTTGGAGGGGTGGCAAAGTTTGATTGAAAACAACAGCACAGGCGCCATCGTCCGAGTGGAAGCATGATGCACAAATAACGGAGAAGGATGTCAACATAAAAAACGGAATCCTCCGGAGCGCTCCGAGCCAAGCACGCGCCTTTTCTTGTCGCTCTCGGGCAGGGATCAATTTTTCACTAATGAACCAAATGATATGTTCTGATGAAATCATCAGTCAATGTTTGGCCAACATCATCGCTGCTCTGCGGGAAAATTTAACACAATTCGGGCGTCGATCCATCGAACTTTCGGCCCGTCTTTCTGCGGGTTTATCGGATCGCTTCGAGGGTGGGTACAACGGTGGTGGCTCTTAAATATGATACTTTTAGATTATGCTTGACATTTGGCACTCAGACGAGGCTGGCTTCATCCAAAACAAAGGCGACAAAAAGGGGAAGAAAAAGGCCGGAAAATTGGCACTGCTAGACGGCTGGATGCTTTTCCATTCATCAACGATGGCGAGCTTTTCCAGCGGAGCGTAATGAGAAAGCGATAAGACTCCGGCGGATTGATTGATGCGCAAAAGGGGTTGGAGGCTCTTGAAAAACCCGATTTTGAAGGGATTTTGTATTGCAATAATTAATGCCTACAGACGAACTGATAATATTTACCGAGCAATAAGCCACCACAGCGTCGAGAGAGGGAGACTTTTTGATTGAATTTGTTATTTGGAGGATTAGATCTAAGCTACCGCCAGACCGAAAATGACATGTAAGTGGGAGGCGTCGTCGCTGAGGAAATAAAAATTTTTTTGTAGAAAATTAATCATTCCACTCGAGGATATACATTCGACGTTTAAAATACACCGATTTGCAGACTCACTGCTTCGTTATGGTTTAAAATGAGCTTAAAGGGAAATAAATTGACTTTTTTAGCCGCAAGAAAACAAACAAAACAGTAATCATAATACACAAGTTCTCTGTTCACACACCGCTCAACCTGCGTGTCATGTTATGCTCCTTTGCCATTCATGCCTTGAAAGATTTCATTCTGAAAGCTATAATATTTGACATACCGCGATTACGCGTCGTCGTGGTCCTCGTCGTCTTCGATGTCGTCCGCGGGCAAATACTTGTCACCCGGTCAATAATCCAAGTCCCTCTCCAGCAGATGACGCAATCAAGTGTGGAATTGCTGTGTCTTGTTTGACCAGCACCGGGGAGTCGGTTGGTCAGCGTGCTTCAGTCGAGAATTCATTCCCCGCAGGTTATTCGTCCATGGAACCATGGGACCGCG
>JAOEFI010000004.1:1552589-1573605 GCA_034621735.1 Anopheles plumbeus | reverse complement strand
GACTGAGAATTCACCTTTCGCAAGACGGTGGCCAAATGGTCAATGAACGCAGATAATCATCCGGTGTCGGGATTGAATCGGGACATCTTACAATGTAAACAGTTGGAAATAAATGTTTTACTAACATTCATAATTTGCTCAATTACACGTTCTTTAAGCAACAAACAGAGTGTATCAGAAAATAGCATTGAAGCGTGCCACAGCGAGATTATTAATCGTCATTTTTTTAAAACCATTCTAAAGTGAGAAGAAAGCACTAAATTGCATATCACATTGCACCTGCCGCGGAACTCGCGCTCTGTTCAGTTACCTCATCTCACTTTATTCTCCAAAGACAAACGAAAGCATATTGCAGACGGCTCGCGCACTACACCAGTGTACACGTGTATAACGTTGACGGACAGAGCGTCGCGTTTTTGTCATGCTGCCACAGACAAATAGAGTGACATAGCGAAGTAGCATATTTATTCCATACGATCCCCGTTCGTTCTGGGTGATAAGAGTAAAGAGGAGTGGGAGATGAAAAAAAAACAAGAACATGTGTAAAAAAAGTGCTGACAGGAGACAAACTACTGTTTCGTTACTCGTGTTCTTTATGATTATAATACCATGAAGAACCAAACGGCGGAGAAGGGCACACAACTATACAAGTCATTGCTTTTCTCTTCGCTGCACGCTCTATTGGATTGCCTGTCTGTTCGCCATCACATCCTCCATCACTCCTTCCCGCGCACCACGGAGGCCACATAAAATCGCCAATCTGGCAGCCAACTATAACCAGTTTTTCTTTTTTTTTTTCATTTGCCGAATCGAAACCACTCACTTTTTAAAGTCTCTTTCAAACTTCATTAACTACCATCAAAACGGGTGGTGGTTTCTTCTATTACTGCACGTCCTTCTCCTGCTGGACGATGGGCCACCAATAACGCCCGGCCCGCTGGTGAAAATTGTGACAGGAGAGAAAGAGAACGGGAAAAAGTGAAAATCGGTAGCTGGTAAACTGTACGTCCCGTGCCACACTACTACCGTCCCGTCTTCGTCATCGTCCGCCGATGATTGTTGGAAGCATTTTTCACAAGCAACCGAATGGCAAGTCCGGGCGTCAAGAATCGGGTTGGGTGTTTAAGTTACTATGAAGGACTAGCTAGCAAAAAGGAAAAAAAACGGAGGAAAAGAAAGCAAATTCAAACTATTCTGATGGGGTGACGGGACACAAAACTCTGCAAGCCGCAAACGGGTCCTTCAGCTTCATATTAGAACACACACACGAGGGAAGAAGGGCAACGGACGAACAACAAAAAATAAACCTGCCCACTTCCACTAGGAGACTCAAGTGCACGAAGTGTCGTGCAAAAAAGGGCCAAAGCCAATTTGAAATAAAACTTTTCTCTCCCCGGTGTCTAGGACGTCACACCACCACAAAAAAGACCAGTTCTTTCCCACCACATCCGAAGGGCTTCATCGCTCATGAAAGTTTCTGTCACTTGAACACTTTTCCCTTTCTTTCTCTCTATCAACGTATTCTACCAAACAGTTTTTAATTTTTCCTGAAAGACAAGTGATTTTTCTGACCGGAGATTGGGTTACTGAACGACATCGTTGGCAGACACTTTTGTAGTAGCCTTGCACAGGACATCGCCCGCATTCGTGCGATGCTTTGGACGCGTGAATTAATTGTGACATTCAAGAATGGCCCTTACGGTGAAAAGAAGTTCTATACAACACAGCTTCAACATTGTTTAATCTACAAAACGAATCGATTTTACGGGAGGAAGTTTTGTACCAAAAAGGGGTGTATCTCACCTTCATCCTCCTAACTGTAGGTCATTCTATGCTTCGAAAAGTAAATATAGTTTAGAATATAGTTTGGAAAAACACGAAACGCTTGACCTATCTATAACTATTTCCCATGTCCGGTAAAACAGAATAAAAGTGTGTCGATAAATTAAACGTGAAAACAGATGTGCCCGAAAGCTAAAACTATCGGCCCTTTTTTGCTTTGACACACTCACACACATATGGTGACAAATGACACTCATCGAGCATACATCTTGTATTTTTCGCCACCGCTGGTTGGAAGTTCTATAGCGGTCTTCATAATTTTTTTTTACTGCAATTTAAGGAAAAATTTTAAATCTCTTACTTGTAATAGATCAATAAGTCATGTTAAGTTCCCAACCAGAAAAACCTCCAAAGATTTGCTACTTAAAGCCACACCAAGCCTGTACTTGAGAAGGGATTGTTGGTTCAGGGAAATGGAAATGCAATTCAAATTATGCACCATATCAAAAAATCTTCAACCACAACCACACACACACATCAGTAAGCTTTTCTGGCGAATGTTGTTGGACTGTGTGGCTTTGGGGAAAATAAATACTAAAACATCCAGCTCCAACAAACCAAATGACAAATAACTTTCCTGCTTATCAAAGTGTGAAAAACAGACATCAGTCGGATAAACTACGAATTCACTCCTCCCCACCTTCACACCATAATAGAGGACATTTTCCGACCACATCCTACTGTTATTGTCCACCGACTGGGAGCTATTGTGGGAAATTTTTGTTCAAATGCTGTCCCACCTCAGGGGGAGGGCGTCGAGCCCAAGTGGGTTAAACGTTAACTTAACGTCCGGCTCGGCTTGGGAGACAAAACGACTCGAAAGGCACCAACATATGCTGTGCCGAAGGCAGAACGACCGGGGATGCATGTGCAGAAGACGGGGGTTTTTTTTTGTCCGTTCGTCCACGGCCGGAAATGGAATCGAGAATGGTTTGTCCTACGATTGATGGAAATGAGGGCCGGTAAAAGTTCACCAGTCCGAAACGAAGTCCTTTACACTCTGTGTGCGTGAGTTTCGGGGACTTTTTGCTGGTCTTCCGTTGCATGATCTTCCCATTCGGTTTCCACTTTCGGTTTCCACCCATTGCACTCGACACTCTGTGGCCTGGTGGACGGTGCTGCTGGCAGCCTTGCATCAAGGAACGAATGTGAGCATGACAGTTTCTTAGGTCACCGCCAGCACCCGAAGGGACATCAGCGTTTGCGGTTCAGCAAATTGCGATGCAAACTATCACCACCGACACCAACCACCGAACGAAACAAAGGCAGCACCGGGTTGCAGCTGGATGCACCACCAGAAGCTTTTTGGGGATGCAGCGTCCCCATTTTTTGTTTTATGCTACCGTTTCCCAATGAATGAGCACAAAATCCGTTCCGGAACAGAATTTGAAGAGAGGCGGAAGATTCTTTTTTCTATCGTCCATCTGCTTTTGTCCAAACAAAGACGACAAACGACCCACATTGTCGTGCGGGACACATTTTAGAACCTCTGCTTCTATAGACAATTTCGGATGAGGACGAAAGTGTATCAGCATGGGACAAGTGGAATCGACAAATGCACCGCCAATGATGCACTCACCGCACGGCCGAAGCAAATGCAATTGGAATGTAACCATTCGATCGTGTACTTGCATATGATGCACATTTGCCTACAGCGAAAGAAGTGTTAGAGCTTCGCTAACTTTCACGATTGATACCGAAACCATCATCGGACAGGCATCGAAACCACGCTTTTTGGGGGAATGTTTATCTTCCATTTTTGCGCTACTCCACGCAGAACACGCGAATGCCAATTTCGCCACCGGAGAATGCATCATCGTATTCGCATCCGACGCGATAACTCTTCGTTATTTGATGATGAAAAAAAAAATTATACACCCCAGAAAAGTCACTATGAGGAAGTGTATGGTAACGTACCCGCAGCTTAGTTCTGAACCTTACGCTGCTTTGGTTCTTTTCTTTAGAAAGAAAAACATGTACTGAAAACCCTTCGAAAGGAAAACAAACCCATCCGTTCGCATCCGTTCGTTCCGGTGGGTCCTCTTTCCTTCCTACCTGCCAACGAAGGAAAACAGGAGTGATCGCTGGAATGTTTAATCGAAAACCGAAACCATTGCCACCGTACACTTTTTTTTTGCGCGGCGGAGACGGACACGTGCCAAACAAATGCGGAAGACGGTCGGAGATATTCTCCAGTCCTCTGTGTGAGGAAGTGTAAAATGGAATATGGCGCTGCAACTCCCGTGCGAGGTTGGACAGATTGGATGGACTGATCCTGCTGGAATTAAAAAGCAATTTTAAACCACCTAGATTCTCTGACCCTCCCGACAATAAGACATTCTGAACCATCCAGTTTTCCTTCCAGGGTTACAGGCAAACCCGGAGAGTTCACAAAACCAATTTCCAATGTTGATAAGAATATTGAAATCTAATAGGTTCATTACTTCTACGCTTCTAAAAGGAACTTTTCAATGCTCGCCAAACACCGAGACACTCCTCGGTCTGGTCGTTTCGGAAACCTGGGCTTAAAACTCTGGCTTGCAGACGAAACTACAAATATTCGTTTTTCCTTCCACTACTGGCATGTTCCACTGAAAGTAAAACCGTCCGCTAAACTCAACCATTCCTTCAACCTTCTCCCACGGTCAGGTGTCGGGGTCGATGGGAACAGTGACAGCTTTTCCATCCTACTCTCCTTTGCGCCTCTGCCCTTCCATTCGATTTGTCGCCGGGGCGAAAAACAAACCCAACCCCGACGAAAATGCCTTCTTTTACGACTGCTCGGGCTCTACACTCATTTGCATTAATTCATGCATCCGGCTGCGGCATTGGACGCGCAAGTTTGTCCGGGCCGGGTCGCAGCGATCGCAATATCTGCATTACGGTGAGATTGTGTTGAGTTTTATGTCCACTGGTGGCTCTTATGTGTTTTCCTCCGGTTTCCATTTCGTTTATCTTGGGAGACTTTTTTTTTCCTCTCTTGTTCGGAAATATTTTTCGTTTATCTCAATTAGACGTTGGGTTCGGTTCCCGTCAACACAACCAGCCACCACCGTTCGCGCACACCACAGGCAGTGACACAATCCACGGCGAGGTCTCACAGAGAAGCCGCAGCAAAGACGGTGGAGATACGGTTTCTCTATTGACAAGCCGCAGTCCTTCCGTTGGCGGGGCAAAGATTCGCCCGGCCGCCAGCGTTACGTTGGTTGATGAGATATGGGTGATATCATTTCCGGTGTTCATGTAACGCACCGTGGCTGACTCTGTCGGTTGAATTTCGAGAGAAAGTTCAACATAAAACGCGACATTAAAAGGCGGGCCTCATGACAGAAACGTATAAAAGATACTTCAATGAGGCACATTTAACAATTGCCACCAAAACCTAAGATGTTAGGAAAGACTCTGGTGTGGTGTGTTTAGAGGAAAGCAATATAATTTAAAACAAAAATGTATTATCATGGGTACTTATATTGCCGATTCGTGCAGCATAATGTAATTTGATGCACACATTGTAGGATTAAAAGTAAAAGCCCATATTACATGTTGCATACATCATCATGAAGATAAACGATTGCTCGAAGCTTCCACTTGCCCTGAAAATAGGTTCATCCATCCCACACCGGTCCATCGGTCTGTTACTATTTCCACTTCCTTCAACTGCATTTTCTATCCACCCCATGTTGCCTTTCTGACCCATAACAAGCATCTCGTTTCGGTTCGTACAACATATTTGCAACGCTGGCCGTGAGAAAATCGCTTTCCGTCGTCGACTTGGGGCGCACAGATCGAACCCGCAGCAGCACCGGCCACTTGACATCGCGCACTTTGGCATCGCGGTAGCGCATTCGCCGCGCTGCAGTTCATCAAATCATATGCGAAGGAGACTGGTTTTAATGATGCACTCTCCACTGCTATTGCATCCAAGCGCGAGGTGCCCGCGGTTCGCATTCGTTGCGCCACCGCATTCCACGGCTCCGGAGGTTACTTTATTCGCCACCTTGGCCGATGCTAGGTGGCTCTATTCAAAGCATTGCCACCTTCATTTTTTTTTGTACGACAGACTCGCCAGGGAGCTGGAAGGAGTTCACACGAACTACTTGACACACGGTGGTGATTGTTTTTTTTTAAATGTGTTTAGAAAAATAAATCCAAATACCAGCAGACCTCGAAACATATTCTACCCACCCCATTGGTACGAACGCACCAACAAAAATAGACACGACTCCTCGTGCACGAACCTTCACGATCGAGAGAAGGGTTGTACGAGTTGTTTCGAAATGATCCGAGCACCTAGTAGCTGCTGGGACGCGTGGTCCACAGCCAAATTAGCTACCATACGGCATCGATTGGGTCACCCGGTGGACACAACCTCTCTGGTCAGCGGTTGTTACACTTGCGATCCTACGCGATCTCATAACTTCTTGCTCCCATTTCGGGGATAGCTTATGTTTGCGATTTGTATCGATCAATCATTGGGGCGGGAGTCTGTTTACTGTAATAGAAAAGGGATCGAGAAACAAAACAGAATCGAGATCAGACTGTAAATAGTTTGCAGCCACGACTTGATACACGTTGCATTGGTTTATTGCTTCAGTCCCCTCCATTTCGTCCCAGTTTGCTGTATTTGGCATATTAAATCGTTGAGCTTCGGGTAATTTTTGACCGGACAGTAAACGGTTCTTTAAGATAGTCGAGTTTCCGAGTCACCAGCTCTTCCATGTGCAGATCTCTTTTTTACGAGGTACTCACTGCAATGTACCTAGCCCATAACTGCAGCTGGCAAGTGCATCGAAGCATAAAATGAACCACTAACCACAACTGACGCCCGAGGACCTGCCCGTGCGGTGCGACAACGGGAGACAGGCGACGACGCCAATCAGTCTATCCGCTGGACGGTGCACCTGCGACGGTGCATGTAATTATCAATCGATTGACGCCACGCGGCATCGACACCCACTCCTCCAACAGCCCACAGTTCCTCACCTGCCGCGATTCCACCCGGTGCAGTAAAAAGATGGGTCCGAAGATGGTGGGTCGCAAACGGCAAGATAATAATAATCTGTCAGGTTTCTCCAACTGCTTCAAAACCGAACAATACCAAAACGGAAAAGCCACAGCCCCGATTTGGTCCCGATGGTTGGTTGTGGCGCGACGCTTCACTGCCACTCTCCGGCATGCGGCCATAACTGCGATCGGATGCGACGGGTTAAAACGCGCGCGCGCGTGCATCGGAATTGCATTGTGCGCCCGCAGGCATGGGAAAGTCACGGTGGTCAGCTCGGTCGATTAGGCCTGCAAATTGATTGCGGCTGTTAATCGAAAAGTGGGCAGATCAGTTTAGAAGTGGACCCACAAACAGGGCGAAGAATGCCACCAAAGATACATTCGAAGCACCAACTAACGGGTTCGTAAGGAGATGTTTCCCTTCCGGGCAAACAGGCTCATTAACAAGCATTAGATACACTGGGGCAGTAATTTAATGGCAATGCAGAATACTGGCGGATACACCTTGCCCCGAACGATCCATTGCTGATTAGGGCGCCATTGAATTGCATACCTTTCGTTGGGTGAAAATCAATTTCTAAGCCCTTAAAACTACTTGGAAATTTAGGCCGGAATTATGTGAGTGTTCGGTGTGCACGGAATCACGGTTTGAATAGATTCAAATGCCTACCATGATTTCCTTGTTGCAACATAGTTATTAGAGCGTATTAATCTTGAAATATGACTGCAATTAGAGCTGAACTACGATAGAGCTTGTATTAGATCACGTTGAAAGATACCACATAAAATCCACAATCGTAAGCCATAGTTTATTAAAAAAGTTTCAAGCTTGCAACAGTTCGCTTTAACTATTCAATAAAAGAAACTGCCATTCTGATTGGTTATGCTTCCTCATACCACTCTCTCCGAACGAACGGCTCTCTTCCCATCCATCATCAGAACCTGCGTCATAGGGAAACTGAATCTGTGGCAAGTTTATCTCCTCCACCAGGCGGAGAACAAACGAACGGCCAACGAGTGAAACCGAATTCCGCCAGCGAAACAAATGCCGGCCCCGACGCTACTGAGCAAACTTATAATCAGTCAACAGCAAACCAACAAATCGACAACTGTTTGACTGCTCGGGCGACGGTTGTTTTGTCGCAGATTTCCGTCCCCCTAGCCAGTCAGCTGGCCGGGGGAAAAAAAGGGCCACATAAACAGCACTACTGGGCGCCCAAAAAGGGCCCGGGCGGAAGGGATAGATGAGATAGAATTTGATTGATAAACTTGTTGTAATCAATCAATAAAGTTTCCATTTTCCGCCTGTAGAACCTCGGCCAGACAGACTCGACAAACGAGCGGAACCTTCCCTTCTTTCCCACCCTCCGCTATTGTGCCGCCGGTTCTGGCTTTGTGTGACAAACCCCAAAACCATCCCCACTGACCTACTACCCCCTTCGTACTACGCCCGTCCAGCGTATTTATCAGACCGAGCCGATTTATTTATATCGCTGTCAGCGTCATCCTCCTACAAGCCAGCCACAGCGTATCTCGGAATCACTCAGGACCAAATAGGCGCATCGGTCTATTTCAATTTGCGTTGACGTATCCTTCCCGCCAGCTGTCCTCGGGGTTGGATCGGGCTCACCCCGTCGAACGGTGTGACGCTAAATCTCCGCCCCAAGGCTCGCCGGGGACGCTTGCACAACCGTTGTTATTGGAACAATATGGTGAACCCGGTGAGACACGGCATAACGTCGGCGACTCAAATAGTTTTGGACGGATTCGGTACCTCTCGTGTGTGTGTCAGTCCTGTGAGAGTGAAATTAATTAAGCCGTAAAACCAGGATCGTTACGTCATTCCACCGCACCGGTTGTGACATTTGACAGCAGCAGGGTGCGACGGGGCCAACAGCTGACATTTCGCTCTGCACCGAGGTCAAACGGGCGCTGGCACCGCGGTGTACAGTGCAACGGATCGATACAGCCGAGCGGAGAGTTGATTTTGTTATCCTTTGAATTCTTCATACAATGCACATTGGAACCCTTTTTCTCTGGTTTGCAAATTTCTACGAGAAACACCTTTCGAGCTTTTGAATTACCACTGTTTTCTGCACTGAAAAAGGAGATAATGTACGCAAAATGGCCATCGTCGGGCTCACAGTGCGTTGAACGAGTTGAGATTTTATCGTTTTATCCACCTCCATCGAACAGCCGTCGAAAGCGCAACGCCGGTTGGCGCAAGCCGCAGCACAGGCCGTGTAATCAATTGGGTTTGTGGCAGGTTGCTCCGATGTCAACAACAGCTGGCCTCCTGATCCTGCCCTGAAGGGGGACGGACACTGTCTATGGCCAAAATGGCAGATTAAATTTCGCCGATTGTTTGAACCCGGGCGCACCCACGATGGTCGGACATCTCGTCGTGGCGGCTGGCAGATGCACTTTAAAGACACTGTGTTGCCCTTTTCCTCGTTGGTCATTGTTTTAACGTGCGGGGGTGGTTCTCCTTTCGGAAGGACTTGAAGCCGTTCTATAAATAGGACGGCTTTTGCGATTGGAGTTGCCGGCTGTCAAGAAAACTTGACGACGATACGGCCCAAACCGTGAAACAAACTAAATGACACGTTGCTACAGTCCGGCTGCGAGCGTAGGAGGACACGAGCCCGTTGGTACACATGCACGTAATCACTCACTTCCCCGTCACGTGGCCCAGGATTTGACGGGGAATGCAATCGAACCGTAATAAATTCAATCTCTCGTACACTATCTCTTGGAAAATGTATTACACTAATCTACCCGGCAGGGGTTTCCGTTTTCATGCATCCGAATATTGACTTCGAAGTTGGACAAGTTCATGGCAGAACCCCCCGGCTGCGGCTGTATGTTCCCGCCCAGTACCCTGACGATCACTGCCAGCCCGATAGACTAGCAATTCTGGACCGTCCTTTTTCTTGTTCCTTGTGAGATCTGCCCCGAAAAGCTGGAAAGCTGTCAATCATCGACTCGGGTCGGAAAGCATTAGCAGGAGATATTGGGTGGCAGAAAGGAAATGGAGTAAAAAAGGCAGTGTCCCTCTGGAGTGGAGCGCTCAAAGTAGAAGAAGTAACACAAGAACAACGCACGGGTCCGCCTACGTTTGCCAAAAGCGCTGTGACAGTGGAGAAAAATAGAACCGAACCTTAACCGAGAACATATCGCTCACCAAAAAATAAAAAAGGAGGATCCCTTGGGACCATGAATATTGGATTTTTACGACAAATAATCGAATGATTTATGGTAAGGATGAGAGACCCCTTCGGCGGAGAGTTCACTAGAGTTCGATTGAGATAAACACATGCGACAGAGATAGGAAACAGGAATCGAAGATGTGAAGGAAATTTCCCATACATAAAAAAACCTAACAAAAAAAAAATAATCATGAATTCCCTGATCGGCAGGAGGGTTAGGGTCGGAGGTTCGGGTCGAATTCGCATTTCATTTATTTGGCGGTGGGGCAAGCGAGCCTTGCGCTTTTTTTTCGAGGCAAAAAGGAACTCCTATTGGAAGGCGATGAAGTGGAACGATCCAAGGACAACTTTACTATTAATATTTACAAGTTTTTGTTCCCTCAAAGTGCTCAAGAGCGTAAACAGCTTCCGGTGTGTGTAGGGGACTTTTAAAGCGTGAGAAATAGTTTCGAGGCTTTTCTTTGGCACGGGAGCTATTTGTCAAGTTAAAGAAACCATTTGGTCAACCGAAAGTGCAAACCACATTCTATGGAGAAATAGATTTCCTCTTAACACAGATAATTGTAAACCGTAGTTCGCATCGCATCTCATCGTGCAACACTGCATCTAAGAGGTCCTGATTTACGATCACCGCGATGGGCGAAACATTTGATGCCGGTTTGGCTCGACACGCAAACTTTGTGGGACACATGCCCAACGCTTAACGGTTAGTGGTCGCACGAATTGTCTGTATGAAATAAATCCTCCGTCACGTGGCGCACGATTCGAGTGAAGGTGGAATGTGGCCTCCAACATACCGTGCCTCATCAGGTTGAGCTAATGGAACCATCATCTTGGCGACAATGCGATGCCGACCACGCGAGCCCCGGATTTATCTATCGGATCTCCATTTCCATTTACGGAATTTAAGCCTTGTTTTCTCCATCGGCTGTCTGGCAGGTGGCTGCAGGTAACATTGACGCATAGAATCAATCACGTGTCCCACTATAACCTGCAGGTCCGTGGACGCATGAAGCGAACGTTGAAATTTTTGGCCGCAGTGCTACGATCGATGGGATTTTGTTTTTTTTTTTTTTCGTTGGCGAGCAGCAATTAAACGGACGTAGAGAAGCTGGCGACCCGTGGGACATGTTTTATTGCGACACATTGACACTACGGGTTCGGGAGCCACGCGTGAGTGAAACAAACAACCAGATCCTTACACGGCCACATTAAATTATATGCATCGGCATGATGTTTACTTAATTCCATACACTTTGGCAGAGGTTTAGTTGCGCTTGCAGCATTCACACACAAAAAAGAACCTCAATCGTTTTTCGATTCAAAAAGTGTGATTGGTTTAGATGGCAGTGGGCGGGGTGGTGGGATTTCCCTACGGTCGAAAAACAGCTCCAAGCAGACGATGCTGTCTCGAATGGCCGAGGATTATTTTATCGGCCTCAACACAACCCATACATCCCATCGACACAACAACAACAGAAGGAACAAAAAAAAGGAACAGAAAAAGGTGATGGATGATTGCAACAGCTAAAACCACAAATATGAAATATACATAAACTATGGACAAACCGGGCGAGCGAGGGGAGCTGTGAGAAAGAAACCCGATGGAGAGGAAAAAGAATGCCAATATTATGCGATTGGCGAGTTTTTATCGCCAAAATAAACCCATGAATACCGGAATATGGCCGGCCGTCGATAGCTGGGCCTGGGAATCGAAAATAAATGGTTTTGTTATTATTTTTACCGGCCCTTCTCTCTCTCTCTCCTCGACACTTGGGCCCTTTTGTGCCCTCTCTCTCCTTCTTTCTCTGGTATTCGTTATCTCTCCGTCTCCTGTCTGTCGTCGTTTTCGAAACCAAGAAAATGATAAACTATATATGATGGGAAAGGAAAATGGAACCCTTCTCTCCAGCAGAAGGGCCGGCCGGCATTAAACTAACGTTGACGAAAACACGTATAAATAACTGAGCGGACGATGAAAAGATAGACATAATCCACACCAGACCCGATGGGACGGAGCGGAACTGCGAATGGTGGCGAAATTTATTCATAGTCCGCAACACCATATGACAAAAAGATGGTGATAAAAGTTGACACACAGTCACTGCGGGCTGCGGGATCCAATAAATGGCCCCACCCATAATAAGTGGCTCGGAAAACTCATCCCAAGACATCAACATCTCGACGGATGCTTGAAGGAAAGCTAGAAAAGTGCGAAAGCAACACACACAAAAAAACAGCGCTCGAAAAAAACGGAAATGCATTGGAAGTTCGGCAAGCGGTGCTGGTAATAATTCACTCGCCCAAAGCAGGCCAGACCCGCGTTTAGACGCTTTTAGTAATACTGACTGGTCCGGAAGGCCGGCGGAACGTGACACGAAGACACGCGACGTGTTCCGAGGGTGCTGGCGGAAGGAAGGGATTCTGTTAAACAAAATCACGTTCATTCATTCCACTGCACATGCACTCAGTCTTATTGTGCACGTGCACAAATTCCGACGTACGCAGAAGTTGCTTCCGAAAAACTTTCACATTCGCAGTTCGCTCGCCCGCACGCAAGCTTAGCTTCCGTTCGCCCTTTCACTTCCGCCCCCATCGGCCATCCTTGTCCATTCGCGAGATGGAATCGTCCTTTCGTCCAAGGCATCAGCGAGCGCCCCGGTGCAAGATTCTTGCATATCACCAAGTTCCTGAAACAGGAGGCGAAACGAAGTCGTGTACTTTCACGGAACAAGAACTCACCGCCCCCGATCTTGATTTCCCTTCGCCCACGATTCCGTCCCCTGTTCAACCCAAAAGAAAGTCGGGCGAGGATGCACTTTATCGGAAAGGAAATCTTTCAACAAAGCAAACATTTAAAGTTTATCCTCGTCTTACAGGGCGATTTGATCGTTGATGGGACCAGCGAGAGCCCGGTCTACAACCTGAACCAAAAATCGTCCGACTCCGAACATTGCCGGGCAGGACGGACGAACAACCCTTCTTGCAGGGAAAGGGTTCCTTGGAAAATGGTAAAGAAAGTTCGCCGAAGAACGAGCGCCTGCTCTAGTCGCTGGGTTCTGTTATCAGTCCGGTGCTATCTTTCCCTTCGCCAGCGTCTGGAAAAGCGGGCCCTTTGCTTTGCGTGAAAAATCGACCCGTGAAATGGAAGTGCAGGAACCTGCACACCAGCGTCGTCGGTCGCACTAGAATTAGCGTGCTTACGTTCGGCTCGCGGAGAGTCAGCGGAAAGTAGCCCCGATCTGTAAAGGACATCGGTTCGGTTTGTCTCCAGCCATGAACCAGCATCTTCACCCGGGAAGGGTTTCCCTCGTTCGAACCCTCCGGAAAACGACACTCATTTCTCGAGGGACTAATTTATCATGCCAAAGAATCTGCTGACATTTCTGGTGGGAGGATACTGTGTAAGGTACCGCATCCGGATCGGAACGAAATGGCCCGGAAGCGCACTTAGCCGAAAGACAATGGATGCCGCTATTTGGGAACTTTCGCTAAAACATGCACAAGTGTTTTTTTTATCTGTGTGCACACTGTGTTGTTACTTACACAGCGCAATCTGTTAACGCTTGACACATGTTCGCAATGCAAGCTGGTGCTGCATTCGGAACCGCAATTTATGCTACGATGATAATGCTATGAACAGTTTCAAACTTTGCCCGATAGTTTAAATACGTTTCATATAAAACTGATAACAGTTTCAACATGGTTTCTCGCTTATCTTCTTCTTTCTCGGCATCGTATTGCTTGCCACCAAATTAATGTACTGCATATCCCCCGCGGGGGTTTTATAGAAGTCACACCTTTTTTCACTGCCAAACGCAGCACAACTTTTCTCCTATCCCCCCACCCGCCCATTAGTGAGTGCACGCCGCAAATCGTGCTAATCGGATTAGGTAGGACAACGGCCATAACTTTTCCTTTTGCCGTGCGCGGAGGATGCAGTAGAACAAAGCAGCTAGTGCGCGCTAGTGGAACATTGCGAAGGTCACGGGACTCCTACACGGGATGAGAGAATCCCACCGTGCTTCTCAAATTCCCACTGCATAAATCATAAATCAAGCCCCTTATGATCGCACCGGTAGACCCCCGCGGTGGGGTGGAAGAAGGCGTACACTGGCCACTTATCTTCATTTACTCTCGCCCGAGGCTCAATTGCGTTAGGCGTAATCATATTTAGAAGAAAATGGGTGACCCCCCGGGGGGAGGTGCAAGTGGATGGGGCCACCAATGGATGCAGGCTCGGACGTTTTTTCACTAACTATAACTTAACTCCGGGCGATGTGTACTTCTCTTTAATTCTATTTACTTGACTCGGTGGACTCCCCTCAAAGAAAGTTGTCCAGCTTCAATTCCACGTAGAAATGGACCTCGTGATCTTCATTCGTATCCTTCAGACAAAAAAAAAACAGGAAAATAAAATGAAGTACACTCTCGTTGCGACGGGATGTATATGATACCGTTAACGTACTCGCAAACCCACTGCCACTTGCACTTGCTAGTTAAATACTTAATGATAAACTGCCGACCCGTTTGGAGCGGTCGGGTGGGGAGAAACGATTCTTCACAGCACAGTTTCCCGCAAGCCAACGGGAAGACAAGCAAGGTGGAAATTGTTTCATTTCCACGTCATAGCAAGCAACAAGGAAATAAAAACCTACAAATACCAAATGAAAAATAAATAAACAACCAACACACACACAAATTAGATCGCGTGGAGCGTGAGGATACGATTGGGGAAAGGAGAGGGTGTTGCCAGGGAACGGGCGAAGAGATATGGGAAGAACGCAAACCGACGCAGTTACAAAACCCCCGCTCAAGACACCAACGGCAGAGGTCAGACCAGAGTGGGGATCCTAGCTGCGGCATCGCAGTACAATGGATTCCTTTCGTCGGAACCTTCTTCTCGACCTCGCCTCAAGAACCCGTGGACAAACGTGGACCGGGCGATGGCGGCACGGAGGGGAAAGCTGTGACAGCTTAATGATGTCTTAAATTGTTTACACTCGCTCCGTTGACATAGGGCTTCGGGAAGGGGCCCGCCCTTCCACCGACCCTTGGACCGCACGCTGAAGCCTGGATTTACGGACCGAAAAGAAAAATGACCGTAGATCACGGTATGATAGCGTATCATGCGCGGCGAGACAAAGAGAGAGAGATAGAGAGAGAGAATCTGGCGAGGGCTGTAGGTAACAACTTATTCGCATGGTATGGTACCTTTTTAAACTCCACGCAATCTAAGCCAACCCTCAAGTACCCACCCTTCAACCAGTTCCAAATGGGGGTTTGCAGATTTTGTTTGGATTTTCTTTTCGCCCAACTATATCCTTTTGCTAGACCACGTCGACTCCACCGGGCGGTGTCCTAAGACAACAAAGTACCGCTAGAGGCAGAATCTTTCGTCGGAAACCGGAGAACGGGAAGGAGCTCGTCAATAGACTTGAAGCAGTCCACACTGCTCGGAACATTTCATTTCATTGGCCTATTCAATCTACAAACAGTGGAGGAAAGTAAACAAGATTGAATTAGAGCCTTAATTAAATTAAACAACAACTGCACCGCGCCACCACCTCGTGTGTGTGTGTGTGTGTGTGTGGCTGGTGAGTAGATAAGCGCAGGGCTGCCAGTGGCAGATACTCCTTCCATCCCGGGGCAGTACCGTTGGCCTGCTACTTCATGGTGCGCTGCGCAGTGAAGCATCTCGCGTGTACTTCGTGGCTACCTCCGCCAAGCCTGACTAGTCTGGTAGGGCCACGTCTCCCGTTCCCCCCGTTCCGGCGGTGGGCGATCCGAAAGTGACTGTCCGCGAGGTTCGAGGATGGATGAGCAATTTGAAGTAGATTTGTTGCGTTGCCGCGCAATGTGTTGTTTTATTGGACGCATGGACGGAGCTGCGGCTCGACTTGGAAAGCTTTTACCGATCTGGAGTCGTCCCGGCGGTGCCTCCCCAATACTCCCAGCCAGGCTGCCGCTGGCGATTGGAGGCGGGGGAATTGGAGCATCGCATGTGGTTTGTACTTTATAGACTGTAACTGTTGTAATCTGCACTGAATTGCTATCACGCGTATCTCCGTATCCCCCGACCGTCCAACCGAAACATTCCGCCTGGGGGAAGAGGAGTGTCCGGGGAGTGTTGGGTCGATATTTCCCATGGAGGAGAGGTGTGGCTGTGTGGTGGCGGCGGGATAGGCATAGACTGTTGTTGGGTACGTATTTTAACTGGTTTATCGGATTAGTTCCGTTGGCCAGCGCGCTATCGTTCAATTACGCTGATGATTTCTTGTTGTTTCAATTCGCTCCATCTGCACCATCCCGCCGATAAGTGCGTGTGCGGAGTTATGATACCGATATGATGATGCGGCGGTGGCCTGTTGATGGCCAAGATGGAGTAGCTTCTTCACAATCCGCGGGGGGCGCTTCTGTTTTGCGTGTTTTTCCTCCTCTACCTCGTCCTGGGCGGGGAAAGTACGGTACTTCAAGTATGGAAGGCAACAAATCGCATCGCATGTTTGCAACGTGAGTTGATAATTTTTATCATTACTTGTTGCGAACGGTACTGTTTTTTTTTTCGGTCGGTAATCAACCGTGTTTTATTGGAAATGGAACATGAACATTGAAGAAACTTCTGCAGAAGCCACTGGAAGGGGACCTGGGAAATCTGGTCGGTGGAGTCACGGATTGAATTATGCTTTCTGCTAATGATATTTATTATTCCCGATAATATTTTCCCTCGATAGACATGCAACGGAAAATGCCAAAACAGATCCCTTTTCAATTTGTTAAATCATAAAAACATTGCCTTGAGATAAATTACCAGACTAGTTCCAGACAATTAAACGGACCATATTTTAAAGACAAAGTAAAAGAACAAAAGATTTAATGTCCATCTCTGCTACCGTGTGGAGATGAATATTCTTTCTCTGTGATTACCACAAAACATTTCCATTTAAACGTAGTGTTTCTGACGATCTAACATTGGCACCATTGTTAACACACCAGAGAAGGTCGTAAACGGTTTAAGTTATGAAAAAATTTTATACCGAAAGAATTATCTAATAACCCTCCACCCCCGTCCCCCAGCGCGGTGGACCAATGAACAAAAGAATCGAAATTTAACAGCTCATAAACTCAACATGCATATCTCATTTCCATCAGTGCCAATTCCAATGCGTCCCATAAAGTCCTGACTAAAGTTATGGCTGAACGCCTGACCGAAAGTGAATTAGTCCGGTCGTCTTTCACTTCACTCTGCCTGGCAAGAAAGGCCGCCGTGTCGGGCCAGAGTAGCAGTTACGGAGGGCGCGTTGCGAGATCACATGCTAAGGCACTAAGGTTGCCAGCTACCTGTTCCTCTGGCGCCACCGCGCTCGGGCGATCCATTTACTGCGGCCACCAACCGATTGTCACGATTTTCCGTCGTGCCTTAATTAGATCGCGTTTCCCCCGGGTGACCCGATTGTCTGCGGCATTATTTTGTGTTTCAGTCTGAGCCGAGTTTTGAGTTTTTCCTTTTCGTTTAGTCACTACTGTTGAACAGCTTCCCGTTTTGCAAGTTGTGACACTCACCCACCACCACCACCCACCAGAAGTTGAACCTGGAGTTGGTCATCACTATGCCCTCGGCGACGATGCGGTGAACCATTTTCCCACAGAGAGCGAAAAAGAAGTAGTCTTCGTTGCTTTGTTTACACATTTTTTTACATTCCCTTTTTTTCTCTCCGTCAGACGGTAGTAACTTGCACTGAAAATACACACACATGCACACAAACACAATGTTGACCCACCAAACCGGTCCCTTGGTGTGACAACATCTCAGGTTCTCCTTCGTTCCACCGATTCAGACATCCATAAATTCTCGTGAAGATTGGCAGGCCTCGCGGACCGTCCATGTAGCGACACCATTGTCTATCATAATCTCGGTTACGAATGCAAGTGAAACCATTTCCATTCCACTGTCTCCCTCACTCTCTCTCGCTCATCATGCGTCGCATAAAAAGAGGGAAAATAAAATCCACTAATAGAATCTTAGGAAGCAAAACAAAACCGGAGAAGCCGGTGTGGGGGGACGCGAAATGAAGGTTCCAAAGGGGACAAAGCGGTTACCATTCGCTACAGGTTGCCGGCCGCTAGAAGACAAAATTTAACCTAATGGACTAAATCCACCCAAGAAGACGCAGTTTTGCAGATCACCCTCCACCCCCTGTGGGTGACTTATCGCCTCCCGTGCGAACAATGGTGGATGAATTGATGCCCTCGGTCATCTGGGCCCGTCAACCGCGCGGTCGGATGAGGCAATACGATGGGATTGGGTGTTAAAATAATGGGCGATAATAAAATTTGCCTCCACCTACCGCGGTGGGTGGTGTCGCAATTATTCAAATGTACGGTTCCCACCCGAGGCTTTGTTTTCGTCACCATTACGTTTCGTCGGTGAAAAAAGGTTTAATGTTTCGTTTGGCTCAGCTTGCCGAAGGTTGTTACATTTAGGTGCCATAAGTCGGTCGTTCCTTTCATCTAAACACCATTTTCCGCTCGTGCATTTGTCGGAGGGTACATCGAGGTTGTCGAAAAGGTACGCGAATATTGATCGCTGCATTTAGTTTGGAACGCGAAACTATTTTGTCTCAACAGCTCGATTCATCTTGACTCCGGAGTAATCCCTTCTGGTTGCATTCCGATCCACACGATCGACTCGGATGCACTGAACGGAAACCGTTATTTTATCCACCCAAAACAATAAAAGCCCAAAAAAGAATCCCTCGAAACTGGAGCACGAACAAGTGCCGTAATGCGATGCAATCCACCAGAGCAGAGGTCATCGGGAAATATTTATTGCAATGACTTGCCGTTCCAGACCGTACAGCTTGCGACACGGTCCGGGATCTCTGCAGGATCTTTCAAGCAACGAACGGCGAGCGGCAACTCAGTGATTACGGAAAATGGTTTCCCAGCCGATTCCACCACGTTCCGCCTACCCTCTGGGTGCAAAGTCGAACGAAACCGCCCCAGCACGGAGGAAAACACTGAAATCAACCCTACGGAGAGAAATGGGAACTAATTTTGACCACGAAAGAAAATGCAAAGAAACACCCCGGTTCGGAAGCGGGAAGGACGATGAACGACCATTTGGAGCCCGACATGTTTCACCCGTGCCGAGCCGTATTGCTCGGTTTGGAGCAGCCGTAGCACTCCAGCCTTTTTTTGGACGGAAAAGCATTTGCTTTCGTATGGGCTGAATGCAAGAAGTAGTTCTCAAATTAAAAAGAAACGGTTAAAAATGGGAAACACTTGAGCATCGTCCAGCAAGGATTTTCGCCACTCTAATCGGTCCTGGAAGGATAAGCGCAGCCAAGAAGAAGAAAAAACCGATTCGAGCAAGGCAAAACGGAACTCGTTCTGCGCTCTCGCGTCGCGGTAGGCAAAGAAAATGACTCCCAATAAACGAATGCAGCACCAGAGAGAAGCTTTCCGATTTCTGGAGAGGCACTTTGTCCGTGACATGCATAGTCGAGGGCCAATTAATTCAATGAAAGGTATTCATCTATTGGCATCCACCGATTCGGATTGATTCGAGAGCAAAGTCCAGCGAATAATCGGGAAGAGCTTTTGGCATTTGTGACCAAACGGGCTAGAGAGAAAGGGAAAGAAAAGGAATCCATTGGAGTCCGGTTGAAAGCATTCGCGTCGATCGGTCATCGATCAGCATTTTGAAATGCAAAACAATTTATCTTAACAACCATTCCAAAGGCCACCGATGCCGTGCCGGTGGGGAAGAAGATATGCACAAATTGGAGATTACTCGGTATAAATTACCCCCTGTTTGGCCACCCCGCGCGATTCCTGGTAAGCAATGTCCAGCGATCGCGTGCACTAGTGCAATTGCATTTTTGTGCGAATATTATTATTCCGAGTGCAATTCAATTGTATCGACCACGCGAACGATTGCAACATAATGGTGCATCGGGACGGAAATCAGCACTTTCTCCAACCCTTCCGATAGTAGCCGAGCGAATTAATGAGCAGAGATTCTGCTTGAATTAACAAAAATCCGAATATAAGAAAAGTAAAAAACAACATAACGTTAAAAGGGCGCCCATGTGCGATGCATAATTTGAAGGGCCACAACGGCACGGAAAACGAAAAACGAGCATAAAACCAAACGGCATTCGCAAATGGCAAATGAACAAACAATTCACTTCGGCGGGGTAGGGATTCCGGTGGTGGGGTATAGATTCGGGGGGAAATCCCCAAAGGACTCGTAAAGCACTGTGAGCGCCCCCGGGAGTGGCACGAGGAGTAGTAAAAGCAGAAAAATAAAATGCAAAATTAGCCATGCAACTCCCTGACCGTTTATCCGCGGTCACCGGAACGGGAAAATGTTTTCCGCGAGAAAATGCACGATGCAAGAGTGCGAGCGAACTCTCTGTGGCGTAGAATCCACACACACACACACAGAGCCAACGAAAAGCGAAACATAAAATGTCCGCAAAAGTAGAACAACAAAATGGGCATAATGGAGACCTCACAACAAAAACACACATTCCCAAAGCGATGGCGGCTGCTGTCAGGTGTCCCTGGCGAAAAAGGAAAGCGCACAAACAACCGATACGATGTTTATTGCCTTCGGTTTATTTTCCTTCAAGCGTGCGCTTGTGTGTGCGTTGGTGCGTTTTTGTTGTGGCAATCTTAAGTGGGAGTGTTGTTTTTCATTCCGTTGACCATCGTCCGGAGAGGCGGGCCATCGTTTCGGTAACCGAAACACAATCCAGCATGGAGAGTGAGTGTGTTGGGCTGCAGGCAAGGTAAAAACAAAAACGTCGTTATCTTTGTGTACACAACTCAACTCCGTGGGTTTTTATTCCTTCCGCCGGAGGGCTCATGCTCTCGTCCGCTTTACTGCAGCATTGTTCTCCAGCAATGTGTCCAAATCGAACAGACCGATCTGATAAGAGTATGTAGCACTG
>JAOEFI010000004.1:1479620-1505132 GCA_034621735.1 Anopheles plumbeus | reverse complement strand
CCGGCCCGGGGGGGGTTTGGTTCCCCCCCCCCCCCCCCCTTCGTCCTGTGAGACGCTGACAGAGCACCGTCGACCGACCGGGGCCTCGCTTCAAGACACGTCGGTGGACACACAAACCATCGGCCCGATAAACCAATATGTACGATTACCGGGTGCGTCCACCGTTTTGCGCGCGAACCGAAGTGTGCCCGGAGTATCCCGAATGGTACTGCCTCCGGGCAGTCAGATGGACACTGTGCCCTCTGGGGGAAGGGCTTAGAGAAGCAGCAAGGTTTTGGGAAGGTGGCGGGACTTGATTTGGTCGCGAACAATTGGGGCAGTTTATTTGCGTTTCCACACGGCGGTCGATCGACTCGCATTCGGCCAGTTCGATGCTCATGGGGATTTTTCTAATGCGAAGCGGAAAATGGAAAGTGCGTCACTCAAGTGTCTACGTAACTATTCTGGTGCAATTGTTTTTTCGAACATCTAGCAATTTTTTGAAATGTTAAGACTAGGAAATGGAAAACAATTTCGATCAGGCTAGTTTCAGTTTTAAATACAATAGTGTATAGGAAGGAAACGAATTTTACAAACAAATATTACTTCTACTTAAATCTTGCAACGGACATTTAAAACCCTGCCACGAAATTGATATCCCGATGTCCAGACGTCCGAACTATGGGAGAGAGAAAAAAAACCCAAAAACCAAGAACAAATTCCGAAGTTTGTGGAATTTTTCTAACCATTAAAATTCACTAGCAACGAAGTAAAAACAAAAGTAAAACCAAAATGGCAAGCACTCGCCTCCTCGTGGGCTGCTTCCGAAAACGCATCGACGGCTTGCACTCGATGGCCAACAGTCCATCACAGCCTCCGACATCATTAAAAGCTTAGGTTTGATATAAATATTCATTCCCAATCACCTTTCGACCAATTTTTGGACAGTATTTTGATTGTCGTGCCGTTTCCCATTCTCACATTGATTTGCCACTTCTGCGGTCCCGGTTTTTTCTACCGGTTTGGTTGTGTCTTAAGGAAGGTGACATCGTTCACTTGGTAAGATTCGTTTTTACTTCGTTTCAGAGAAACTTTGAGTTATTTCATATGCGGAAAGTTAAAATAAGTTTTACAAAGAATGATGTTCATGATGATTTTACCAATCGATGTTTGTAACAACCGTGATCAACTATTAACCAAAATAAAAAAAAAATCTCCTCATTGAACAGTATCACTTTCACTCACCGAGCAGCATTTCGTTTGCTGGAAAAAGTTGGACACCTTCATTGCGAAGGCCAAGAGGCGAATGATAAAACCGAAACTTGTGGGACATTCCCACAGACTATCCTCCCACTCTTCGCCTGACCCGTCTACAACCCTACCATTTAGCGAACGCAAAACGCGAAACAACGATCAACTCAACTCAACTCAATAATTCCAATTAAGCATCCTATCCTCAATTAGAACATTCCGTTCGATGAAAGTTTTCAAATTATTGTTCTTCATTATCGGTTCGCGTTTCTGTTTCCTGTCTGTCTTCCCGTTTGTCACTGGTGGCTTTCCACTCCGTCCGGGACCGTCCAATAAGCTAACTTTATCGGGTTTTTTTTTTGTTTGGCCTTGGCCATCGTCGCACTTCGAAACGCGCGCCTTTATCGCTGCATAATTTGATTCATTTAGAACCGGCTAGGGGGGATCGGTCGGTGGAGGTCCTTCTAGAAGGAATCGGTTAGCGACTGACTGCTATGACCGGTGCAAAAACAACGACATCATCGACGAATGGACCGACGACGGCGTCATCTTGTTCTAGGTTTGTCTTTTCGTTAGCATCAGCATTTTTTCCGGGTTTTTGTTTGGACGCGTTCCCGGTTTGGTTTAGAAACACTTCTCCCCCCTCGAAAGGGGTCTTTCGGCGTCGCATCCATAACATTGCGTGAAGAAACGAATTCGTCCGCTTTTCGCGGTGTCGCTTCTGCTCGCTAATTGACGGATGCATCCGACAAATGACGTTCGGGCCTGTCCAAAGGCCAGTGTGTTTTGGGAACTGGACAAACTGACGCTGCAGTCCTTCGCGCGGTTCTGCTCGATGTTATGTCTTGCCGAGCGAAGGACATGATTGTCTCGCTGGGGAAAGCGTCGTTTGTCTTCTAGTTCCAATCATTGCCACTCGCGTGGAAGGTCCGGGCCTTGCGTCCAGCGTCGTGCGCGAGCTCAGGGGAATCGCCGTACAAAGTGCCTCAGTTAATTTGGATACCTTGGGGATACATTTCGCTATTGGCAGAAGAAAAAAAAACGCACCAGAAGGATCAACGATCTTGTTCCCCGTCGGGGTTCCATCCTCGTCGAACTATCCTTACCGGAAAAACCCGATGGAAAACTGGTCGCAGACTAGTCAAAACCCCGTTAATGTGTTGTTCGCGAACAGAACACTTTCGGACGATGGATGTCTCATCACTTTCCAGGTCTCACATTTTCCATCCGAGAGGGACCTTAGCTGGCCAAATAACTTCAAAGAGATGGCCAGATTTAGGAAGAAAAACCTCGTCCCCTTCTCGTGGCATGTGCGACGCTGCCGGTCGTATGGAAATCGAGGAAAATGCGGAACAATGCGTCAACCGTTGCAGTTGAAGCTAAATAAAAATGTTTGCATTCGATATACGTGTCCCGCTTCTCTTCTGGGACCCGGGCTAGTTTAGGGAGTTTAGATGGAGCACGGCATCGTTCCGGCAGGCCAATCGCCCAATGCTGACGTACTACGCTCCGGCGGCGAACGGACACGGATTGCGTCAGTTTTTCTTTTTTCTACAAACACCCTACGACTGGACACCCACAGGTTGGGGCAAACTACTCGTCTTCCTTTTTTGACTGGCGGCAAAATTGCATCGCTGGCGAGAAATCCGTCAACCGGATGTGCGACGACACATCCTCGTCGTCTTTCGCGGGTGTCTTTGGTCCTCCCTTTTGCGACTATCCGACGATTGGAATCCCAATTCTCAGCCGTCTAAACAATATTTCCTCCTTGCGTTCCACGATTCGATCAATCGGGGACGAATTCGTCACAGATTGACAGAATCGACCGTAAGATGATTGCCGTTATTGCAAACGAACGCCGAAACGAGCCTAAAACAATCCAGTCTATCCTGTTTTTGCAAAGTGGAAAACTTTCCAAACACCGTGTCGCCCAGCGTGGATTAATTAATCTCGCAAAACACGGAATCTCGCCACAAACACGGCGAGGCGATTTGATTTCGTCAGAAAAATACAATTATAGACGCCTGCATCGGTGCGACCAAAAGGGATCAAAGAAACGACCGTTTCCTGGCCCACAATCACACACACACACACAGTGTGGAATGGAATGGAAGGTAGTTTTTTCAGCGACAAAAACATGCATGCTGCCGGGTTCCATTGCTTCCATTGTCACAATGGAATTGGCCATTTTCTTCGAACAAGGTACGCTCCTATCGGTCGTTCGGTGCAGAGAACTATGCATTTACGTGACAAAACGTTTGATGCAAAAATCCCCATTGCTGAAGAATTTGATGACTTTCCTTGTGAACATCAGCATCGTTTTCCATTTGGTTACTTTGTTGCAGCTGCTCGATTCCGAAACGTTTAAATGTCTATTTAAATGCCCTATTTTATTGTATTGATTGGAAATCTAGGATCATAGTGGAACCAAATTTTTGCAACCAGTAATGAAGACTGGTGTGGCTTGTTTTTTCATGATCCTACCTTCAAGCGTTTTTAGCTTGTTGATCAAAAAACTGTACCTAAGGTTTGCCAAAAGTTGATCGAAAACTGTTATTGTTAAAGGATTTCATGACGTAATCGAATTTCATACTTATACAAAAAGAAAATAAAATGGCAATATATGTTCGAAGTAAATGTTATAAAAATAATATAATAATATAACATATATAATAATTTAATATAATAACCCAGCAGCAAAACCGCAAACTAAAAACTTTCCAAAGTATGAAGGTGCGAGAACCGAGTAAGTACGCTCCAAATTCGAAAGTATAACTAGGCAACACATGTACATGTAGTACGGCTTCAATTAGTTTAACTATTTTCCTAAAATGATACCAAATTCAAGAAGAGAACGTATACTCGTTTCCAATCAATGGTTTTAGATCGAAACGTTGCGAAACTATAATAATTATACGAAATTACGAATAACTCAAAAATAATAAATCAGTCATTTAATTGACGTTTGGTGTCTATTAATTTATTTTAATTTTCTATCGAAGTAATATAGCTTTTTACCATTATTTGGCTGCATTCGTTTCGACGACCACCACAACCGCCCTATTTTCCATCCATTGACGGGCGGAGGGGCCCTTCCAAATTGGACACGCTTCGCTGTGAGTGCGATAGTCTGGCGAATCATCATCGTCTGCACCGCGCTGCTGGCCTACGGAGAAATCCGGCACCATCCATTACAAACAGCCCCGTTCCTTGATGATGTAATGAGCTCGGCTCCTTTCCGTGGAAAATACAACCCTATCGGCCCCTTTCCTTTTTTGTTTTTTGGCTGCGTGGAACCACGTCCATCCATCCATCCAAGGATGGGCCACGGAACCACCGGGAGGAGTGCTTTCGCTTTCTGGCTCCATGTGACGCCCGGTCGAAGCCGTCGTTTCGTTCTTGTGCCTGCCCGTTGCCTTTGCCTATCCCGCACCAGCGATGGCGTCAGCCAATTTTCATCTCGAAAAGTGCTAATTAACTAATTCGCCTCCTTTCCCGGCCGGTTTGGTTCGGAAGGGCAACGATGCCTTCCTGCAATCGTTAGTGCCTTTCGAGTGACAGCGAAAGGAGTGAATGAAGCCGGGCAGTTCCCTTATGACCTCCCCCCTCCCACCTCCGGACGCCATCAGCCACACAGGAAGGGTGCACTTCCTGCGATTGGCTGCTGCTATTTCGTTAATTAAACTTCCGGAATGATTAATCAAAGCGTGGGAGAAAGGACCCCTTCGGCTTGGCAGGGCACAGGCAAGGCGGACGGTGCTCGGTGGCGTCGGGATTCCACGCGGAAAAGCTCATTCTTCGCCAGCAGCACAACAAAGCAGCATTAGATGGGGAGTTGGGCCGGGCATGACCGGATCTGACCACTGCTGCTGAATGTCCTTCCCGGTACATCCTGGCAACCAGGACATGGCGCCCCAATCGCTGCAACGCAACGAACCTCGCTCACGTGGAAGCTCACGTCCAGTGGCCGTCTGCACACAACGGATCCGTCCTGGTTCGACCGGCCGGCGGATCCTGGATCCGTGGCTACGTCAGTATCCACGGGGTGGGAAGACTCTTCGATCGTTCGCGAACGAAAATGCGACCTCATCGTCGTTTTCGTCGGCGTTGATTGGTGGTGAAGTCCGGCCCTAGCCGCGCCGCGGTCGTCCGGCCAGATCTCGGTGACCAGGACGTGCAGGACGGAAAGTCCCAAACAACGGCACACTCCGCTCCCCCGTCTTTGCGTCGTCCCCGCCCGGTGCGTTGTGCAATCGCCGGACGCCGTTTGTTATAATTCTGATCAGATTAAATCCAATCCACGCGGAAACTTGTTTACCGGGTCGCGTGCACCGGCCCTTCCCTGCCCCGTCCCCAGTGCGTCCCCGGTTGCGCAATCGAGCGGAGTTTTAAACCCGGCAACGCCAGGAAGCCAATATAACATCAACAGCTGTAATTCTTAATCAATGCCGGGCGCTGTTTCGTCGTCCGCTCGATCGCTCGGACCTCGTTCGTCCTGCGGCGCGTTTGAGTGTGAGTGCTGTGTCCTTTGAATCGATTGGCCTCGTCCAAGCCGGGCTGCGTGTCTCGGAAACCCGCTGTAAACGGCCTTCTCCGGCGCGGTCACTCGAAACACCTGGGTGTGAGTGTGCGGGGGCCGTGGTGTGGTGTATGAAATTAAATCGAAACATCGTCACCCGTTCTTCCTTCCTCGCATGCTGACGATAAGGACATCGTCGAAGGACTATACCGGGTGGCGACAGAGCTGACCACGTTCCGTGCAATCGGGCGCTTCGGCCACACACAACAGAATGTACAGAAAGTCAGGACCGCAGCGCAAATGCATTCCTGGTCGGCCCATCGTCGTACGGCCAGTGGCCGTGTGTGTGTGTGTGTCCGTTTCTTTTGCGTTCGGGTTTAGGCTGGCGTCAATCAGCACAGCCTGCCATCGGGTAAAGTGCACCCAAACGCACAAATAAACTGCCGTTACTTGGCTCGGGCCCACTCGGGCCCTCCCTGCCAATTCCGGAACAAGCTCCAGTTGACGGAAGGGTTTCTAAAGCACCCCTCGACCCCCGGATGTAACGTGCGGACGATGGCGATGGAATCGGATTCAACGGTGGCAAAGAATAGCCTGCAAAGGGAGACGGAGGCACGAAGGAAGCCGTTACCAGCGCGCGGACCAACTAGTCATGTTGTCTCCTGCATTATCTCTAATGATTTTAAACCGAAAACCGGCAGCCGGCATTGGACACGCCGGAAGGACGACACACAGTGGAACGCCCTGTGCGAAACAATTGGTCCAAGCTGCCGGAGAGAGTGCCGTGATTGGAGCATCGTGGAACAAAGCCGGCGGTCCATCCGCTCCGTCACGTCACGAGGACGTAGTGGAGAGGTGGAGAAAAATGTGTTGTAGTTTCATTCAAAATATTTCCTGAAACGTAATGGATGCACAACAATTGCATTTTCCTAGATTTACTTCCTCGAAATTTGTATTCTAAAATTAAATTCTACACAAACAATTCGGCTCCATTATTGGAATGAAAATGGAGCCAAAACACTCAAAACTACCGCTCTTCGCTATGTCAGGTTCTTGTTTTCTTTGGAAAAAAATGGACGCCCCCATAGATTCCGGTGCCGGGCGATCAATAAGCTAAATTGAATTTATTTTTATCCTTCGCTTCCCGGTCCTATCGTACCTATGTACCTTTTTTTTCCACCAATCTCCGACAATGCAGCGAAATCTGCAGCCCGGGCCACGGGCCCAATCAAATGTCGGATCGTTCGAAACGTCAGAAATGTCAAGCGTTGTCACTCGATGCGTTTATCATTCTATGATTTGGCGGAGAGGAAGGAAAAAAATCCCGTGTTTCCGTGCCCTTATAGACCCGACCCGAAGGTTCGCTAGGGGTAGAATAAAAATTAACAAAAATGCTACACAAAAAGTGCAACCTATTTTTCCGAGCCCGGAAAATGTGTCCCCTGCGAAGGTGGAATGCAGGACACGCATTCCCTTGACAGGATACAGGCGGAACTCGGGCGGGCAAGCATCCATTCAATTAATTATCGGCTGTCGGTGACTTCGCGTCGCGTTCGGTATGATTTTTCAGCTGTCTGACGGATTTTGTCACCCTATCGATCCGTTGGGGATTCTGGAGCTGTTTACAGTCACATACTGGTGGGTATAAGTAGCACGCAGGCCTATGGGTCATTAAAGTTGGATGGAAATGGTGGATCCTAACAAAAACAGAGAAGGAAATCATCGGGTCATCCTAAGCAAAGCAGCGTCCGACGAAGTCCCACAAAAAACACAGTTTCCATCCTTTCCGAACGCAAATACTTTCCTCATAAAACAAACCCCACCAGACGCTGGCGAGACGACCCATGGGAGACGATGGAAATTTTGTGTGGGATGTTGAAATTTTCGCTGGACGTGTTTGCATTCGGTTGTTTCGATGGATTTTTTTTGTCACATTCCATTTATCGAATAAAACATTTCGTTGAAACACTTCAGGACGAAGCGCCCCCAACATGATCTTCCTTTCACCAGGCTGCTAAACATCATTTATGGAATGTGAAAAAACATACACACACACACACACACACAAACTCAAACACGCAAATTACAAGCTCGTTAATTTATTTTTCCGCGTATTAATGTTGTTCAACATGTATCCGCTTTCCGTTCGGAATGTCGACTTTCCGGGCCGAAACATGGACACGGAATTATGCGTTCCTCGTGGGAGAGAAAACTCAAATGGGATGGAGAACGGTTTCGGATGTTGTTTTTCACGAATGTTTAATTTTTCGACTTTCCAGATTTTCATGCTAAATCTTCCGCTAAACGCACACACAAAAATCTAATGGCCTGGCGTTACAAACCGAACGTAGGCAACGATGAAGGAAAAAAGCACAAATTGATATTTCAGCCATAACCGTCCGCGTAAACAAAAAGTAAGACAAAAGGAACATTTGCACTACCAGCCAGCTACACAACTAACACAGCTACATCATAAATTAAAATTCCCCCGGTGCTGTCTCCTCTGGTGGCAGTGAGGCGTTTCTTGTGGAGCAACAACAGTTTGGCGTCAGTCTCGGAACGCCCCATTTGATCCACCGATGACGATACCCTTCGTTCATGGGGCCGTCAATGGAGCTTCCGGTTCCGGTTCTCCACCACCAGTTGGCGTGGTCCGTGGCATGAACCGTCGGCTTCCGGTTTGGGGGCGCGAATTTCCCCTTCATAGAAACATCACCCGACGCTCGAAATCGTCAAATGAATCATAAATCAATGGCAATAAACTTCGATTTGAATTTTGTAAAACAAATAAAACCTCATTAGGAATTCAAATCACAGCGCGACACACGCGATTTCGCCTCACCGGAATATGGTGACATTTTGTTCACCAGGAAGATGTCAGGCCATGTTTGCAATCGATGAAAAGAAAACGGAATGGGTTGGCAGGAAACAGGTTTTAAAGATAACTTGGTTATTTTGGCACCCATTCAAGGTTTCAGTTCTAGAAATATCAGTTAACCTTCGGTTCCGTTTTAAAGCTTGCATAATTTCCCAACAAAGTATGCTTCAAAACAATGTTCTAAATTGTTAGTACATATACTTTAACATATCAAAGACACATTGAAACTCGAATAAGTATTACATATGAATGCTCAAGAGCTTTACAATAGATAAGAAAACACTATGTACGTAAAATAAAAAGCCCAATCTAAAGGAAGATTTCTCTTCAAGAGACAAATATTTGATAAAAAAGGATTATTACAGGGGACAGAGATTTAATCGGTTTTATTTGAAGTTGCTTCTATTTTGGACAAGGTTCATTGCAAGAAAATAAGTGGTATATTTTCCTTTTCATACCGAGAAACTCTCCCTCTCCACTCCGTATTTTCAACAAACATTTGTTGGTTCGCTCGCACGCGGGATTATCCGTTTCTTTAAATGAGTTCAAATTCAAAACTGCCACCGCTCGGCCAAGGATTCCGTCTTAATAGCACAGCATCATTACAACTGTTTGTTTTTTTTTCCACTTCTTAGCGCACAACCTCAACACCGGTAGTTACCATTGTTTTCTTTTCCTAACCACACAAACACCACACTCACCGTACCGCGTACGGGAGGTATGCGGTGACAATCGAAGGATATCATTCGACCGTACCGAGCGGCCATTGTTTCCCGATCGTCGAGAAAATGTGGGGGATGAAATTGAGCAAGCAAAGAGGCAGAAGTATAAGGTCCACCACAACTTCCCCCACCAGAAACCCAAAACGCTCACTATCGATAGCTTGAACACTCTCGGTGAGCTCAGTTTACACTCGGTGTATCGGTGGAAAACACGTTCGCACCCAGCTCTCTCACTCCGCCGTCCGTGGAAAAAGGGGGGGGGGGGGGCGAAATAACGAAACCAATTATTCCACTTTAAATTGTCCAATAGTTAAAATTTAATTAAGCATACACACTACATTGAATTTCAAATCTTTGGCAACGCTTTTCCCAAAGCACCATCCGCCGGTTTCAACCCCAAAGCACCCCAGCCGTGGGTGGGAGAAAATTACCGAATTGTGGGGTGGCAAACGTGTCGAGTATCCGTTGTCATTGAACCGCTCAACCGCCTCAACACGGGAGCAGAAGCAGGAGCAGCCAGGCAGGCTGGGGTGGGATTTTCCACGCCTCCTTCTGGACGTGCATGCCGAAGGTGCCAACGATTACAGTGCCGTGCAGATTTAAAGGGAGTCGTCGTCGACACTTGCCGAATGGAAAGCAATTTGAAGGTTGTTGAGAAACGTCAAACGTTTAGTAAATAATTCTGCCTTAAGTTTCACTAAACGATCAAACGATTTAAATTAGGTTTAGTTTTTCTTCTTCTGTAATGAAAACAATCGATGAAGAAAATGTCAACATCATGTTGAACATTTTTTAAATGTTCTAGCATAGTGCCCATGTTGGGTGGTTTTCTAAAACTTCGATTCTATTATTCTACTGAAACCGTCCAGACATGGATATATCCACCAGCAGTTTAGCGTCCTTGCCCCGTTCCCACAGACGCCAGGCACAGCGACCGAAAAGCGGGGGTTGTTTTCCACCAGACACGCCGTAATCTGACGTAAAAGCTGACCTCCCGATGTTTTCCGCCGTTGGATACCTTTTGTGGTGTCGTTCGGCGTGGATGACGGTGCCAGCGGGAGTGGAAACAGGAAAAGCTGGATTCAGTGGCAAAACGGACGTATGTGTGCTCCTTCCTTCGGACTATGCTGCGGGTGGGCTGACTGGTGGGCTGTATTAAACTTATTTCTTGCCATGAAGCCACCCCAGCGCTCGGCCAGGCCGCAGAGTTCGAGCAGAACGGCGAAACAAAAACCAATCGATGTGTGAGAGGGGAGCGGGGGGCACACAGGGTGGTAGTGGGGTGGATGGTGGTTTCTTGGGAAACGTAGCGGATGGATACCGAAAGTGCCGCTTCCGAGGCCCCGGGAAAATGCCGACGCTCATTCAAATTGTATGAGATCACGTAGCTTGGCGGTCGCCATTTCCTGTTTTTTAAGGATTTTTTAGGATTCTCAAGCCTCAGACACACCAATTCCATTCCGACGGCACCTGCGGAGCAAAGATTTGAAAATTTAAAACGTTTTAATAGTCAATGTGGGAAATTACCGCTGCATTAGGATCGGGGCTTTCCGGTAATGGGTTTTCTCGGTTTATTCAGCCCAAAAACCAACCGTTGACCAGCACGTGAATGGTCTTCGGGATGCTCTTTTTCGGGAGGCTGTTTTCCCTGGCTGGGGATTGCTCAATCGCTTGCTTGAAATTGAGCTACGAAATGGTTAATAAAAGCCATAAATTTCGTCTCATTAGAAACTGTTTCGCGAAAGCCGAGGTAATCTATTTGTTGATAAAGGATTCTAAGGATTTATTTTTATACAATTGGAAGATTTGTTTTGTTCCAAAAATGGAGACATATTGCACCCGACCATTTCGTAATATGTTCTAACACTCGACTAAGCCAGGGAAAATCGAATTTGTTTTATGTAATTTTGTCAGTTAGGTACAATGATAGGATCGGCTCTGCTAGTTTTTGCCTGCTTGCCTAGAAACATATAATTCCCACAAAGTATTGGTTATGAATCAAGGACAAGCCCAAATACATCGAGGCTTTTCCTCCCGCGCCACTAAATTCGCTATCTGCAGCATACGTTTTAATTAGCAAAAAGCGAATCATTTCGATCGCCGCGAGATAAAGATGGCGCGCCCGATGCGATGGTCGGCGTTGATGAGCCGCATTTGCGTTCCACCACCCCATTGTCCTGCGATGATGTGAATGTCCTTCCGCGCGATTCGTGGCGCGCCCGAACAACGCACGAAAGGGCGTAAGGTAAGGCGTACCGAAAACACACCATTCCCAAACCACCACGAGCGGAAAATTATCACTCCCATAATCATCATCGCCTTCATCATCATCATCATCGTTCGAAATCGGTCGGCGTTCGCTGTTCGGCGATGAAATTGCCACCCGAATGCCGTTCCACCCCGAAGGGCCAACTCCCACTATCGGTTGCAACTTTTCCAGAAGCCCAACGCCAGTTTTCTCCTTCTCTCTCTCTCTCTATCTCTCTCTCTCTCTCTCTCTCTCTCTCTCTCTCTCTCTCTCGAAGCCTCGCAAGGCCCAACCCTTCTCGTCACTCTGGCCACCGACACAGCGGCACTATAATTAATACCACTTTTGCTAATAGGGCAAAAATTTTCATTTCCACTAATGTCCAATTATACTAATGTACGCCATGTTCTACATTAATAGACGTTGCCACGATGCATACATGGATGATGTACATCATTAGGCTCCAGTAGCGTCTCCGGGGTCTGCGCGCTGCCTGCTCGGAGGGAGAAAACGGAAACCCACCAGCCGAGTAAGAGGACCACTTCGCAGGACGACTGCTCGGTGGAAAACAGGACGAGAAAAAAAAGAAAAAGAATGAACGGCCACGGCGACGAAGATGATGGCAGGCCGAGTCGAGGGAAGGAACGAAACGTCACGCGTGGGCTGACTCACTTTCCCTCGCTCATTTCCACCCAAGGCTGTCAACTTGACGTGACGGCCAGTGGGGGGATGCTGCAGCTCACACTCATCTCATCTCTCGCCACTCACTCGCTCTGTGAGCTCACGGAAAGTTCGCTATTCTTCGGGCAGGGCTGGCGGTACGGGTACGTGGGCTGAGATCATTAGCAGCGTTCATGCCTTATTACGTGCAATCATCCTGGCCGTTGCCTGGCCTGGCTGTTGCGGTAGCCGCCAAGGACGTTCGTCCCTGTTGCAGGGTGGCGCCCGCTCGGTGCCCCGTTATTATCGCTGCGGCTTTCCGGCAAGCGGAAAAGTCTCGTGCCGGGTCGTTTTGCGCTCCCGACGGCAGCTGGAAGTTTGACTGACTGCTTTCTTATCGGTCGCATCCCAGCGTCCCCCGATCGGATTCACCGGCCCACCGGACCACCAGGGCGGCCTCCGGTGGACGCGTTGATTGTTTCGAGCCAATTCATGCTAATGCTATTTACAGCGAGCAACCGCGCCGTCTCTTTCGTAATGGTGGTTTTTTTTGTCTCCCACCCTCCACAGTTGTCGGGAATAATCCGCTTTTCAACCCATCCCATCCGGTCGGCGCTTGCCTTCGGCGGTCTCCGATCTCCCACCCCGCGCCCGGCTTGACCGTCGAACGTGAGTTGAATTGTGATCGTTGCTGGAGCACTTTTTGGGGTGTTTTTTCGTCTACTCCATGGAGACGCCCGGTCATTCACACACCAGCGGAAACACGTGCTTGACGCGAACCGGCGGCGAGGAGACAAAGAGTACGAACGGGGGGAAAAATACTCCCAAAACAAGCTTCCCACTTTGAAAATGGAAGTGTGGAGGAAGTGTGCCGAAATTGAATCAAATGGTGGAAATCGTTTCCGAAGGGGGAAATTGGAAAATTCTTGCAAGTTCGAAATAAATTAAACAGTCGCTTGCGATGCAACTCATCCATAAAAAGAGCTTCATGTTTCGGTCCTTTATCGGAACGATCGACCCCAACAGTACGAAGTATTGATTAATAGATTGAAAATGAACTTATTCGGTCGGAAAAGTTCCCTTCCCTCAGGAGTGGAAGAGGCTAAGGAGACAGAGGGAGGAGGACATTAAACAACGTCTGAATGATAAAAATTTCAAGAAACCTTCACTTGCGGCAAAGACACGAGCACGCATTCTAGCAGCTACATCTATTCTAATCACTCCGGGGGCTGCAGTGTGAACTAGCCCTGTAAAGGAACATCTGCAGCAAAACATGTTTTGCTCCCAAGCTACGGTAGGGAGAGGAAAACTGAATCTGTCTGTCAAATCATCAAATATTCATCGTCTTCGGTTCCGGTTCGCTCTCCGAACTCCAGCCGGGCTCCATCGGCTTTCCCTCGGTGTAAGATGATTTGAATCTTGAAGCCGAAAAAAGGGTACACGGATGGTGGAATGGAAGGCGGTCGGCCGGAACATCTCCAACCACAAGACGCTCCCGACAATTGTAAGACACCGTGGCACACAGAGACAAACGGAGCCGACGGTTTCGGTTGCAGCATTCGCTCGATGCAATTTGCATCGCCCTTCCCAGTGATCCCATTCGAAGAGGGAGTGGGAAATCAACTGGCCGATGTCGTGTGTGGTGGTTGCAGTGGAATATTATGTTGCACAATTTCGGACCTAGCCCCTCCCTCCGACAACCCGAACATCGGTTCCATGTTTGATGCTTTGGTTTCAAATATATGCAAACAATTGTTTCGGAATACGGCGCGTATGCATTGGTGCAGAAAAATACATGCTTCCGGCGTGTGCTGCTGGGCGAGTTCTGGGAGTATTGATCGAGAACTAGATTCACAACTCGTTGAAGTGTTCACAAAATGACCAACGGCTACAAGGAATCGTATATTATTTTGTCCAAATTATTGGTCTAGAAACATCGGTGCGCTTGATTGCCATCGGGTAGAAGACATGGCAGGATTAAGGACATGCCATAAATACAAGGAAAAACTAAGTATTTATTTACTTGCCGAATTGCAACATCGTCCTCCATTGCACACGGAGTACCTGGCCTTAGTCCATTGGCAGTTTTACAATCAGTTTCGTTTCGGTTTGCGTTTGGCAAATGAAGTTGTCGGTGGGATTGTTCCGAACCATAACGACGACATTCACAACGACCGATGCCAATGGAGTCAATTTGATTAGTAACAGGTGACGCTCGTGCGCTTCGTCAACCCCGGCCAGCGAAACGATGAAGATTGGCCGCTTAAATGCTAAACTCAGTAAGCTGTCAATACGTCCAACGGTCCAATCAGCCCTCTTTGTCTTTTGGGGCCGGGGATATGATTACTTCAAACGGATGCCGACGCACCATTAGTAGCCGCCGTAAATTAGCATCCGGGCGGGGACAAAGTCCGCTCGTGGGGTCATGTGAGGTACTTCCAACGTGTGCGTACCGCTTTTGCTGCGATTTCGGCGAAACAAAAGTACTGCTGGGAAACCGATTCCTTGCTGGGCGTGCGGCGGTCGCTCGTTGCTGTAAGGATACGATTTCAAAACTGACATTCGATTCCCGCTTATGTCCGACCCTTTGCAGTAGGAGGAGGCGGAGAAGGAGGTAAAGTGTACTCGAACGTACAGCAGTTACTTCACAACGGCCGGTTCGACGTTCCGACGTACGCACAGGATCTGTCAAAAGTTTTCCTCCTTTCTTTGGTGCGGGACCAACGCGGAAGGAAAACGGTTGGTTCGTGGCGTGTGGAAAGGACGTTTTGACGCAATGATCGGTTTGTGGAGCTGACGGTGGAACGTGACGCCACTCGGCTGAGTAGCTGTGAATGTTGTTCCTCCGTGGATCGATTGTCTCCTTTCTCCAATGGACGGCATTACACATTGTAGGGGCATCGAACATCATCGTCGTCCTTCGCTTCGACCCGGTTGGAAATCCTAATCCGTGTTGCATCCAAGCAACCCCGCGCACGGTTCCGTAATGCGTCACGAGTCGCGAACGTCCAGTGGACAGTAATTGTGTTTGATTTCGCTAACATATCCTTTTATTTTGTTTTGTTTCAAACGAACGACAGATCGCGCTTGTGGGAAGAGAGGGGGTAGACGAGTTCCTTGGCGAAGAGGGAAATGCACCACTTTCGGCGAAAGAGTCCGACTGGGTGGGTTCAGGATTCTATTGTGTGATTGTTAATCCATTGGAGCAAATTAGATGAAGCGATCAAAGGGGACATACTAGACACAGTTTATTCCACCTGGAAGTGATGTAGAATCATGGTTGATTACCTTTCACAACATTTATAGAAGTCAGTAAACAACGACAGGAAGGAATTTCGAAAATGGAGAAATGTCTACAATTTAGTAGTATAAAAGAATCCGCAAACACTTTCTATCACTTTGGAAACATTTGGGTTCAAAAGAATTATGAATCGGAAGAGAAACTTTCATAAACCTGCGTGGAGAGGAGTTTTATCCTACTCCTGTGACACTTTGTGTCCCACCAAACCAAAGTTTCCTCATTAGAAAGCCGCATCTGGTGATCACAGAACGGCAGAATAAAACACATCTATCAACTCCTTCCCTCTACGAGGACACTGCACTCGAATCATGGTCAGTCTTCAATTGTTACCGGAGTACCTGTTTCGTCCTTTGCACCAACGGAACACCGCTTCGATTCCGTTCGCCTACAGTCGCCAGCCGATCCGGAATGGTTCGGCAGGATTTTAAACCGTCGGGAGGGCGGTCACTCCGTTAGTGCCCTGCCGTTGCGTGCGCGTGTGCGTGTGTGCTGGAAACGATAATAGCAATGCAATCTAAATAAATGTCGTCGCCATCTCGTTCGCTGGCCGCCATCCGTTTTGGACGTGATTGTTCGTGAAGGTTGTGGTCGTTGTCAACGTCATCATCACCATCATCATCATCATCGATGTGTCGTTGTTTTGTCCCGCCGAAAGGAGCGCTAAATACTCTTCGCCAAATACTTCCAGCTTTGGACCCGCTGTCCTCCCAATAGACGAAAGGGACCGATCTGGCCGGGAAAATGGGCAGCCCACTGGGAAAGCCGTTGGCGATGGTCAGCAAGGCGATGGCGACGAACTCCAGCCGTAAGCCTTTCGCTCCAGGATTCTTCAGCTGCAATGGCGAGGAAATGTGTCCCGGCGAAGGCGAGGAAGACTAGTGCACAAAAAGTATTATTCCTGTATGTGTGCTTTGGTAATTTTCCTAATATCAGCAGCTTTCAGAGCGGGCCGTGGGCAGCGGCCGAGGTGGATAGGTAGCTTTTAAGGGACATCGGAGAGTGCATCTCGTCGCTGCCCTGCTGGCGTATGCAAAATCCCTTTCAATAACCGTCCATCCAATGCACTTCCATTTCCATTCCATGCGATGGGCGTAATGTGCCCCCGGGCGGGGTGGCGGTGGGGGAAAAGGATCTCATTGGGGTCCCATGTCCCGAAGAAGATATTTCCGTGGAGCAGGGAACAGGCTCCCGAAAGGATTGTCGGTGCCATCTTTGTTTCCGCAACGTTGCCAGCCTTCCGCCCGGCCGATTCGGGAGTAACGGAACAAATTTTAATTAAGTAAATGGTTTAATTATCAAAATGGCATTAATTCGATGCCGTCTCGTTGATGAGTGCGCCTCGCTCGATGGATGGATTCCAGTGCGGGGTGGTGCGGTGCGGAGTGACCCGTGCGCTTCGCATGTACGTATCCCAGGATGCAGCCGAGGAAGCAGCGGCTCGAGCAGACTACAGGCAACGACAAATTGGCGTTCCGGGAAAGCGCCAACTGATGGAAGGCGCCCTTCAGTTTCATTAGTAATGGTGGAACGATAATGGGATGTAGGGAGAGCTGTTTACGATTATTGGCCGGGGGTCCGGGGAGAGCCGGAATGCGAGGCTTGCAGTGCATGGCTGCGAGAGCAGCCACCCTAAAAAGCTTCTTTGCAGCACACGGACGCATCGGGCGGGTTTTTCCCGGCAAACCATAAAAGAGCACTCAAATAATCAGCATCTGCTTTGTGATTTGATATATTTCAGCAATTGCAATGTAATGCACCTCAAACTGATTGAGTCTAGTGAATAGGGCTTACACTTCAATGCCGAATAAAGTAATAGTGGGGGGGAAATTCATATCTTGTATGTATATCGATTACCATTTTATATGTATGTACTTGTACAACATTTTGAATGCTTATTTTGAACTAAATTGTATTGTATTGTATTGTAATTGTATTGTTAAAACAATCATGGGATTGTGTGGCATCGTGTAATGGGAAGAACTTAGGAACTTTATTGAACTAATAGATTCCTATTGAAGGTTCATCGAAAATGTTTTCCAGAACATACTTTTAAAGTCAATCAAAGTGATAAAGAACATCCTTTGCTCAATGCTCAGCAATCCTGCACAAGAACTGCATCGCAAGCAATGGTTTCCTTTTCCACTGTCAATGGATACGGATGACCGTTTTATGCTAATTCCAGCCGTAAACAGCTATCAGCGCATCGCGATACATCATCCTGCGGCGAGGACCCTTCTGTGGGGTACGATAAAAATGTCGACGCATCTAACGCACTTCAGCTGGAATGATCATTTCCCGAGGAAGGAAGGATAACGCCCCCGCCCATTAACCGGAAGTAGTTGGTCGCACGAGGAGTTTTTGGAAGGAGCAGCAGATTCCGGTTTGCCCCAAAATCGAATCGTAAGCGATCCACTTCAAATCGGCTCCATCGGTGGTTCGGAAAACCCGATGGACACATTATTCTTCCAAGGCTCAATAAATCTGCTGCTCCGTTCGGGGTCGCCGGTGTTTATGCATACGCTCTCCGAAAGCGGGCGGTTTGACCACAGTTTGAACTGAAAAATGAACCAGCATGAATCCTCCCCGGCCGGGCGGGAGGATACCGTTTGTCGCAAAGTCGGCGGGTTTTTGATTTTGAGCTCCTCCTCGCTGAGCGCGAATAAATTACACCGATTCCGTCCACGGAACGCCCCGCGATGGCACACACAAGTCGGAAGACGATTGCGTCCCACATTGTCGGGCGACGATCGTCGCTTCGTCTTGCGAAGGGTGGAAGTGATTCTTTTTTCCGTCCTCTTTTCGTTCGTCTATCGCGTGTCGGTAACAGTTTTTGCGGGAGGGCGAACAGCGAAGCGAAAAGATGTCCTTCCGAAAGTTTCCGCATCCGAACGCATGCCGGGCCGCTCGAAGGTGGAAAGGTTTCGGGGCCGGTCGTCGAAGAAAATGACAACGGAACGCCCTTTCCTGGTAGGGCGATATTTTTGCAGAAGGAACGTTGTTCGGTGGAATGCGTCGTAAAAGACGATGGGGAAACGAAATCCCTTCACTTCATTTTCGATTTTAGTTTCACAAAACCTCGTTTGCTGAAGGCGCTCCGCAAAAAGGCGGGTTCTTTCTTACGATTCAACGTTTTAAATATATCTCATTGGATAACTGGAATATTCAAAGTCAAAGGTGGAATCAAGTGTTATTATTGGTTTGAACATTTTCTAAACTGCTCGAATTCTAATATCAATTGTATTCACATGTTGATGAACATTTACTGAAATGTTTTGTTCGACTAATTTTGAGTACAATGAGTGCCCCATGATGTAAAAATTGAACTCCTGTTCACGTTGGCAGTTTCAAACACAAGGAATGGTCCTCCTCAGCATATAGTTACTATCATCCACAACTAACTCACCACTCACTCTACTCCCTACATTACAAACGAACCCTCCCTCCAAACTCCAGGTCGAGGGATGAGTTTGAAGCAGGCTAATTAGCGGTGCAGCGCCAGGCCCAGCGAGTAGTCGTTAGCGAGCGGAACACGGAAAATTCCTCCACCCGGGAGGATCCCTTTTTCACGTTGGTGGTGGAAAAGCGCCCCGACCAACACACCGTGGCGGGCGGGTTTTCTAGCGGCCAGCCCGTAGGGCCTGAAACATGCAACTCACTTACCACCCCGGCATTGAGCCGACGAGCGCCACTCTGTCCTGTTACCTGGAACCGTACGATCGTCCTAGTCGTCCTAGTCGTCCTGGTGGCCGTTGCCGGCCTTCGCCGTTGCCGCCGTCCTAGGGCTGCCTGCGGACAAAAAATCTTGAAACATTTACAAGCGGCGTTAATTAACTTTATTAAAGGTTTTTGTATTTCTATAATTCTATTTTCACAATAAGCTCACACAACACAATAGGACCAGCAAGGACCTGTCGGTAGGCGTGACGGACGGCAGCAGGGGGTCTGCTGTACCGGTTCGGTCCGAGCGTTCTCTTTCTCCTACGGTGGGGGCCAACTGTGCGCGCTCCGTGGAAACTGGAAACTGACGAGCCCCTTTGGCAGTAGCAGCGGCGGCGGCAGCGCATCGGCCAGAAGCTCCAACAAACAACCAATTAAAATAGAGGAAAAAACTTTTCCCATGCACGAAAAACCCGCGGCGCCCGTTGCGGCCCCGCGGTTCGCTCGATTGTTCGTTCGCTGCAGGCGACCAGGGATGGGTGGTAAAAAGGGTCACGACAACCCGCAAGGCAAGGGAAGGCGGCCGGCGAAGGAAAAAACCGGAAGCGGTACATGACTTCATTAAAATTACGAATGGAAACGATTGCACGAAGCGAGAGATAAGCTGTTTAATGGGGTGGGAAAATGGGGCCCGGTGTTTTCGTTTACAGCGAAGGGGGGGGAGGGGGGATGGTGGAGGAAGTTTCCGCCCGTCGGGGGCCCGAATCGGATGCCCCGTTCTGCCGGAGTACGACCTGGAAGCTCGGTTTGGTTCGGTTCGGTGCTGGCTGCAGTTTCCAGGAGGAACCATGGCCCGTCCTCGGAATGATCCACTTCTGTGAACATACACGGGAAATCAATCGATGGAAACGCGGGAAAATTGTCTTATTCGCAGGATTCAATGTGCCATTTAGTTTGTAACGATAAATTTTCTCTTTGTGTTGTTCATGAGTGTTCGAGAAGGAAATTTGTTTTAGTTTACTTCTTTTAGATAAACTATTTCAATTTTCTAGGTTCTCTCCGTTTTTCGTCCTTGTAGTTATTTGTTACATTTATTTAGTTTTAGTTACTATGTACATTACATTTGTCATAACTTGCTTTTATATCTAATTTATATCTTTAATACAAATCGGCGAAGGAAACAACAACAAATTTACTACAAAAGTGATGAAAAATGGAAATAAACACACATATGCTTCTTCTAGGAAACAAACAAACAAATGGTCGTGAAAAAGGTAAAAAATGCCCTTCGTTCTACCCACTTGGCTTTCTGTACAACTCCTTAAGTGGTATTGTGCATTACACTCCCGCCCTTTCCTATCGCTCCTTGCCGGGCGTTCCACCTTTCCTTCCCCATGAACAGCCACAATTAAATGCTCAGCCAACCGAGTACCGGGCGCGTCGGCCATCCCCCTCGTACACCTCCTCCTACCCATCCGCCCTCGGCTCTATGTTTCTATTCATTTTCATTTAATTTAATTTAACTTAATTTCATTTCATTTTGTGCTGTGTTGTGTTGTGTTGTTGTTTTTTTGTTTGTTTGTAACTTAGTCTCTCTGTTCACTCGGTCGCTCTCGCCGTCGCCGACGGTTTCCGGGCACGGGGAGTCCACTGCTTTCTCACTGCTCGCCGGGAATGCTCCTCATCTAGAGCTTTCTGCTAGCCACCGGTGTTGAGGGGCGTGCTGGCAGCGCCGTTTTTGTTGTGGTGAATTCATCCGTTTTAGTTGGCCTCCCTTTTTCCTCGTCGGTTGTCTCGCCGGTTTCCACCGGGTTTCGGTTCTATTGTTTGAACTGCGGGACGGAGTGAAAAAAGTAAAGCCCGAAACAATGCGGCGAAAATGAGCCCTGAAAGGGGAATCGTGAGAGGGAACCGTCACGACAGAACTCGGGGAGTATGGAAAAGGACACGTCTCGGTGGTGACGGCGGGAAGGACGTCTCGTTTCGTCTCTGGCACAAGACAAGAACAAATTAATATTTAATTATACAGCAATTTAGCCAACTTGCTCGACGTCGCCGTTGTCTCTTCGCCCGGCGCCGGCGGCAGGATCGTAGGACACCCTCCCCCCCCTCCCTTCCCCCCTCACCTCCTCGGGGGAAAAAGGACGTCAGAGTTGACGGGTGTCGTTTCTCATTTGAATGGGTTTTGGTCGCCTTCTGGGGGATATGCTGCCCCTGCTGCTCTTGACGATGATGGTGATGATGATGATGATGCTGATGGAGATGATGGTACAGGGATGGTGTTGCGTTCGGAGGCTCCCGGTCGGAGCCCCACGGCCTACTCAACCCACGCGCCTTCGGGAAGTAACAAAAGCTGGTTGCTTCGATCTAAGCAGAGCGGCAGCTAATTTCCAGCGAACGGACGAACGAAACCAACCGAACGCATGCGGCTCTGTAATGTCTTCATGATGCCAGTTTTGCACTCGTCAACGTGAAAATAGTTGCCTCTAGTAATTATTGGCGCGGAGGAGGATGGGTAAACTACGGGAGTAGGAAAGTAAAAAAAAATGGGAAGAAACCCCAAAGTGAAACAGACAACAACGATGTGAACGCACAGAAAAATACTTTTCCCGGCAAGCGAAGTGGAAAATGTGGGCAAACCCCCAACCAACCCACCGTCCAAAAAAGTGAAACTATACTACTTTATTGTACAAAATATTTGGCGAGTATCGTCGTCCCCGTCGTCGTCGTCGTCGTTCCTTTCCGTGGACCAAAAGTATGGCGATGTAATTGGTTTGGTCTAATTGTAGTTCCGCTTGTTTTTGTTCCCCCCTGGTAAGTTTTCGGTTCGGTGGAACTTTTCAAAACGAGCTGTCGAGGATGCCGGAAGCGTGTCGTTCATTAGTTGCAGGACACCCGACCATCTCGGAAACGAAGATCATTTGGTAGTTGGCGGAAATTTGCTTCCGTCGCAAAAGAGGCAGGGGGAGGAACACAACATGATGGCTGGCGTTGCACTGGCGACAATTTGTCAAGCAAGAATCGTTAGGTTGGTGGAATAAATGACAAGGAGTTGAGGAATTTTTAAGCAAACTTTTTATTATCCGACGATACTCTACTCTTTCGTTCGTGCTTAGTACTCAAATAATAAAGTAAAGTATTATTTTTAAAGTAAAGAAATACTACATGTTATGTACACATATAGTGTCAATTAAAGGCTCGCGTCAAAACTTCCTTTGCGCGCGTCCCAACATAAAAACCATAACATTATCAAATGATCCTTTGAGAGGCCTTCTGCGAATCGGCCGCCGCGTGTGTAGTAATTGGGTAAAGTGTGCTTATTCCACCTACCCCCATCCTCCCTTCTTTCGCAGCTTCCGATCCACTCTCATTCATCCATTGTCGTTATCCTAATTCGCATTTCGTGACGCATATTTCCAATTTCCCAAATGGAACCGACCCATCGTCGCTTTGAGTGAGTGATACTACGGCTCTGGTTTGAAGTTAACTTGTAACCCCCCCCTACCCCCCGATGCACTCATTCTCTCTCTCTTTCTATCTCATTCTCTCACTATCTCTCTATCTCTTTTTCTCATCACCGTCGCCGAATTTTCTTTTCTCGTCCTTGGTCGGTGGTTCTCTTTCGGTGAATATTCCAATCCTTTCGTGACTCCTTCCGAACCACATCGAACCGTTAATAAACCGATCTCGGAGGGATTATGCCATTAGTGAGCGTGATCTAATGAAACCTGTCCCCGGAAGGGAGTAATTTCCGAGTATGAAATAAGTGACGTAAGCTCCGTGAATGGGAAGCACTGTGCACGCATCGACGGCCCAAAAAGAGGAGAGTGTGTTTGAAAGTGCACCATATTGAGTGTGTGCGGGAAGTCAAATGGAAGTTGACTTGGTAATAAGGACAACTGCACACCGACGGTTCATCAAACACGGAATGCGTTGCCTCACACTAACACCAGTCCCCAGCGGCAGGTGCTAGTGATTAGTCTAATAGATTCCGATAAGAAACAACCTCATCGCGATCAGCAGTCGGTGCCGTGGTGTTCCGGTGGTGGGTGGGCAGGTGATAGGGAAAGGGAATTTTTCATCCGCCACTCTGCCTCCCATTAGCACTCATTCTAATTCCAATTTTTGGTCCCCAACCGTACCGCGGAAGGAGAGTGGCAGGGGAAAGAAAAAAGTGATTCCCCTAAAAGGTCCAAAGAAATGTGAATGACTTTCCGGTTTGCCCACGGCAGGCACGGCAAGCCAATTGAATGGCGTCCGGGGGTACAACGTCACACGGTGCGAAAGGATTCCCAAATGCCGATACTGTCACCCTTCCCCTTGCACCTCGCATCCACCTCCAGTAACAGAGAGAAACAGAGAGAAAAGAAGCTGCCCGGGACGGTCCAAACCATTTTCCCCCATTTTCTCGCCCATTCGTCCTCGTAAAACTAAACGCACATTGGACGACAATCACTCACTCGCCCACACACACACGCTAACGTACACCAGGGAACTAACAGCACAACAGCGAGCGAAAGAAAACGAGAAAAATACCCTTGATACCGCCAAGAAATCAAGCCCCGGACTGATAGGAGGCCATTTAGTTGATTGCTAATTTCAAAGCTCACTGAAATTAATCACGAATATTGCGCCGTCCTCTTTCCCTGCCCTCACCCAAGCGTTGCCTTCGTTTGTTGCTGGCGTGGGTTTTTGTTTGTCGGCGTGAATCGGCGTGGCCTTCCGGGCTGCCACATAGCCGTTTTCCTTTCTGTTTTCCGCGCCAGAGAGAGGTTGTGCGACCACTGAGTGAATGCTGTGCGCTGATGGTTCGCGCGAAGTCCTTTGCCGTGGCGCAAGACGGTATATCCCCGTTGTGCGAGTGCGAACATGTGAGTGATTTCTTGTCTTCTCCTTCCCCTCCCCGTCCACGCGTCACGCGAAAAAGAATTCATCCACCTTTTTGTTCGGGTGGGTGGGAACACATATTTCCATGATTAAATGTTGCTGCCGTTCGCCTTCCCTTCGGGCTGTGTTTTATCCGCTCGGCTTTGGCAGCCCGCGTGGCCGTACAGTCATTCATTGGGCCCCTCCGCCAATTTCTTAGCAATGTCTCCGGAGGGACACGCGAGGCGCGTCATTGTGTCCGTCGGGCGCACGTCGGAAGGCACATTTGTCCGTTGGGTTAGTAAAAGCCTTATTAGAATGAAAGGATGGTTTCGAAATTGAGGCAAACTAGTAACAGGTGGCCCTACGGTCCCGGAAGATCATACCCGAGGGCTGTGGTTCTATTTGTTTCGGTGTATAAATTGTTAGTATCATTGAAACTAAGGCTAACTGTTTAAGAATATGCTTCCCTTAAATTAGAAATCTGAATTTTTTCTAATAGCTATAGGTAAGAAACAAAAAGAGACCGATGTATGTGTTTGTGCAACAATGAAAACAAATGCTGTTAGTAGTGTATGCGTAAAAATACTGACGAGTCCGCAAATGGTAAAGCTCTCGCGGGTATGTTTGAACAAACTATAGTAATGTTACTACAAGCTACAGCCTTCACAAATATCTTTGCTCGTATTGACATGAAAGATGTCCTTGGTTATGATACATTTGGTTGTCTGGCAAGCTCCGCGTGACATTTTTTAATGTGGGTAACGTTTATCGAGATAATCGCAATCGAAAGTATTTCATTGTAGAACATTACAAGAAATAATGTTGCCAGTGATTGAGAAAACCTTTTCTTTTCTCCACAGCTTTAGAACGACGGAGCGAGAACGATCGTGACCATGCGAAGTGAGAACGAGATAACAGCTAGTCGAGATAACCGAATTCTACCGATAAGTCGGATGCGCAGATCAGCCAATCAATCAACGGTCGGAGTATGCCGTTCTCTCAGGCTATAGCCTAGACTAATGGAACGAGAACGATAGTCACATTGTGACATCGTGGGTTCGATGAGTGGGAACGAGAAAACAGCTGTTTGTTGGGCTACCTCCTACGCAGTTGTAGACCCCTGGTATCGAAGATCCAATTTTCAGCTTCTGTCACAATTCAGATCGCATTCTGGTCGAGTAATATCGCAGCTGGGCTACCAGCTACGCGATCCTACTCTCCTGGTATCACGGCATCAAATGTTGGTGTTTTCGCTGAACGAACGAATCGAACGAACACGACAAATCTCGCCGGCGCATATGTTGGCACTGCGAAGTTACAAACGGATTTCGGATTTAGTTTCAATTTCTTTCATTTAGTGTGGACGAGAGGTTGTCAAAATACACTTGTGGTTATGTTTTTAAATTTTCTGTATTTTTTTCTCTCTCA
>JAOEFI010000004.1:1443816-1462760 GCA_034621735.1 Anopheles plumbeus | reverse complement strand
CAGCGGTGGGGGGGGGGGGAGGAGAGGGGGAGGGCGGCGGCGATGGCGATAAGTGCACACGGGGGCCGGTTGGCAACCGGTAGAAGACGAACATCGAGAATACAAAGTGTCTTCGGGAAGATTCACCTGTTGGGCTGTTTTGATTGGATTGCGATGAGTACGGTATAAGGCAATAACCAAGCAGCTTCTCCACCACCGTGCGTTATGGTGTAGTTGAGAAAGCAACCATCGATCTTCGGCCCACTAGGTTGGCTGGCTGGCTCGATGGCTGGCGTCTGATAGATGTGCCGGGAAAGCTTTCGAGAAGGATCCGAAAAGTGAGGCAAGAGCGGTGGAAAATTAATTTAACACCACAATCGACGAGCGAGCGTAAAGGATGCCGAGACCACACGGGAGCCATATGTTCCAGTAATGTTACCCACATCATCTGGTTTAGAGTACTACGAGTCGCTAAAAGCTTCTTTTGTGATTGGAAATACATTCTCGAGTGGATTACATTTGTAAATAGTAAATCCTTTGTAATCTGTTAAGCGATTTGAATTTATTTAAGGACCGCGTACGCCATTCAAATAGTATGCAACAAATATGGCAACAAACTAATGCTCATATGCATAAGTGCATATGGTGAACTTTTCATTTCTGAGAATCATGCAGCAATGAAGGAATACTTCCGAATCGATACCTGCGATAGAAAGTAACAGCAATTCCTTGCTCCTTACAAGCATAAAACTACGAATTCGGGGGAAAGAAATAAGGCTCACTATTCCCTTCGTCCTACCACGGAATGACGAAGGGTGGGGATTCCATCCTGCTTTCCTCATTAGTCACTAACGAACCAATCATTCAGGCACACAATTTGCGTGCCGGAAGAAGGAATCGTCCTTCATGTGAGAGGCTGCGGCAACGAAGAAGGCAACAGCAACGGGTCGCGTACATCGACGCACCAGCACCACCGCACCATTAGTGGCGCACTTGTTGTTTGAGTGCGAGCTCGACGACGGTATGGGTGAGGATATGTCTTCTTCCACTTCCCCCATTGGATCGTCCTTTTCCTCCGTCCTGTCAATCAAAGCCCGATCCTGCACCCGCACCTATTTTGCTTTCCACCAGTTTACATCCAGATGAAAACAAACCCAATACGCTGAAACGTTCACTTTTCTGCTCCTTATGTTTCTTCCCGTTCTTTTCCTCTATCCCTATAATGACGCGCGGGTTGGTGGCCGCAAAAACCAAACCTCGGGAAAGCCTCGTGCGTTTGCAAGCTATACTTACTGCACAACTGGCCGTGTGTGGCTGCAAATGACCACGCAATGGCCCCGGCAACACATTGTGCAACATTGTGTCCCGGCAACAAAAGTCGTGCGCTTCCCTACTGCGTTCGGGTTGGTTAATCGGTAATTTATGATTTTTTTGCCCCCCCGGCGAACGAGAGAAAGAGAAAAAGGGAGCAAGAGAGAATATGAATGGGATGCTGGTAATAACGGTGTTCGAGGGTGCATGCGTTCGGAGGGAAAACCTACAGCGCCACCTTGCCGCAACCGGGAGCGAATCCGAAACAACAGTGACGACGATCGGCACACCAGAAAGCAATGATTAGCCGTCGATAATGAGGCCCCTTTATTGGGACAGCCACTTCTTTGTGGCTCCCTTCTGCCGAATCAATTGCTGGTTTCGGGTGGAATTCGATCCTCCTCCACTAACGACCAGCTCCGCCAACCGGGATTTCGAATGCCATTGGAACGGAGAGAAACCGAAGCGATAAACATAGTTAGGAAGAGCACGTAAGGACTTCAGGAAGGAAGGAGAAGGAAGTGTGTACAAACTCCGCGAGACTTGCCAGCACTTTTCAATTGCAATGTGCATAGCGTGCAATTAGAGTAGGTCACCACTGCGCACCCTTCACCCCGGGGTTGGACCCAAAAGTTGGCCATGTTTTGTTTCAGACGGCGGAAACTTCGAAACGGGAATCGGTAAGCAGAAGGCGATGAGAAATGAATTGTAGCTTAATTTTCCACTCATTTTCTTTCGCAGCACCTTTCGCAGCGTCGGGTCAACCGTGTTTCGCACGTCGTGGATGGAGGGAGGGAGTGACAACAGAACCCCGACATCATCGGGAGAAGAAAGGAAAACCACTACTGCAACATTTAATTGGGTCGAGAGATTAAGGGGTATGTGATATGTGTGATGGGACGTTGCTCGTGGTTGTACACTCTGTTTTTCTGTAGGAATTTTCCTTCATGAACGGATTTCGGTCTGCCAAGAGATTGTGTCTGTGTTCAGTTTCATCAGTGCAAATAAATTAGAGTGTATTTTACACAAGGTTTTCATTAGAATCGAAAACAAAACAGCGGACTGCATGGGCAATTACCGGATAATTCCATCAATAAAATCTAGAGTACTGAAGGAAAACAAAACCAGTTTAATCGATATAATTGAATGAAGGAAAGTCAGCCAAACGTACCAAAAATAAGTGACTTTCGTTTTCCTTTCGTTCGCCTACCCGTATCAAACTGATCAACGACGAAAAAAGAACAGGCGAGAACACGAAATGTTTTGGTTCGAGGACATTCTTCTACCAGCGTAACAAATTTATGCTTTCCGTATCATTTCAGTGCGCCGACCTTCGATGGTGAACCTTGGGTTTTATTTTCTTTTTCTTCTTCTCCCACGGCAGAGTGGCACGGTCCAACGAGAGAAGGTCCGGTCCGTCCAACCATATGTGACACGAAAAGAGTTTCGAATTCGTTCCACTATCCACCCATGGCGGGATGAGAAAATTAAAGCCTTCAACTTCAAGAACAACATTTTTAATTCCAGTCGAAGCGCTCCCACACTCCGCCGGTGGTAGGGAAGCGGCCTCAGGAGGACGGCAGCAGCAGCTGATTCGAAATAAGAGCTTCTTCTGCGATCACAGCAAATACACACACCCGTCTGGAGGACCCGGCGGCGTCCGGTTGGGTAACTCCTCCTCTGGCAGCGAGAAAAAAGGTGCCAAGCGGGAGAACTGAAGAGACTTTCCACCACCCCATCAGAGTAGTGTGCACGAGAAGGATGGAAAAACCAATTACATTTTACCCACCACATCCGCCGCCTGCAACCGAACGCACGCGGCCAAGCGATTCCAATACTGCACACCCGAAGGTGGGGGAAGAAGAAACACAGAAAAAACAACACGAGAACCGATCGACCATAAGAGAGATGAAGAGAGGCAAGCAACAAGGGAAGAGAATGGATTGAAATTAAAGAATTATCCCTCGTCTAGGAATTAGGGCGACGCGCCCAGACTAACCTATGAATGTATGAGGGAGAAACAAGGACAGACGAAAGGGAAGAACGAGTGACAGCTTCGATAGGACCTCCGTCAACCCTCGTCAATTAGAAGCCGAACTCGGGGAAGGGACGTCAAAATTCACCACGCCATCGAAATTTTCCCGCGCCCTCCCCGTCCGCCGACCGAAGTCGGCTAGTTTCGGCATCAAGATGACGTACTGGCCGGCCAGACGCCCCGATCAATTTACCCTTGGTTCATCCCTTCGCGAGGGCGGCTCTCATGTTGCAGTTCTTCGTTACATTCCCGGAGTAGCGTTTCCGGCGGCGGAGCAGAAATTGACTCCATGTCAGCTTCGCAAAAACACAACAGAAGATTCGCACATGAGAGGAATGAGAAAATAAAAAAGCCCTGCCAATAGCGCCATCCTCTCACCCCTTACGGTCTAAGGGCATGCCGCGCACTTACACGCACACACTCCCACCCAGACCGACGCTATCCCGGAGGGAGGATGGATAAAAGAAATTAAATTTTAACCAACTTTTATATTATTTCCCCGGCGGTTTCCCTCCGTGGCAAATTGGCCGTCGGTTCTGAGGGCTATGGGAGTGAATAATTAAATTTGTTCGATCCCGAGTGTTTCGAAGCCGGTGGGAAAGAATCGGCGGAAACTGAAGTGAGAGTGAAACCCATGCTGATGTCACACGGGTTGGGCGAGATCGTTATACTTTTTTTTTCCCGCCCCCTCCCCGCAGATGAGCCTAATTGAAATGCAATGCCCGAAGATGTCAATTAACCTGATGAGATGCTAGAGGTGCCGGGGTCATTTTTGTGATCTGTTGATTGATCGTATATCGCGAAGGGAGCTCTTTCCAAAGTCAATGAAGCGTGCGTGTAGGTAACGTTTTAGGTTAATCACATTCAAAAAACCGTGTACGCAAGGGATTTTTTCACTTCCGACCAACATTATCTGGTCTGGCCTGGTCCCAAAGTGCAAACGCGTTACCAATGGCTACTAAAATATCTCAAGTAAAAATTGTCTCAAAGAAGCATCATGATTGAGATTCATATTTTCATGCAGCATAGATATAACAGTTGAAGAGATATCGGTAAATACCTTGAGTACAATTTACGATAAAAAAAGTTCATAAATGGATGACAGTTTTGACACCAAAATATGAGCCCGGACGAATTAAAATGCATCCATAACATTTCCCGCCCGCGTTGATCTGCCTTTCGGTGAAGTATGGATCCAATATAAATCATTGTGCACACTAAATCCCTGTATGGCCTGACCGAAGGCCGGAGAGGTTCCACTTCAGGACAACCATGCTAGAGATTCTAGCCTCACTCGCAAAGCTATACGAGAGCCGATGGACTCGCGGCCCATCCAACACGAGTGAGCGAGTGGGCGGCAGGACAGTTGTTTTCCAATTAAAACAAAATCAAATAACTAGCGGCCCACGGCTCGTTCGTTTGCCTCGGAGCACTTTAGGCCTGGTGGTGGGAGGTGGTTTAGATTTGAAGTTATGTTTTGATGAATGTGTATAATTTTTTGTTTCGTTTTTGCTTCTGATGCACCGTCCGTGGGGCGTGGATCGTCGGAAAGTGATGAAGGGCTCAACATTCATTCCATTGCACTTTGACGGGGGAAGGAAAATGGAGGTTGCAAAATTAATTTGGCTTTTTTGAAACAGTGCCCGCTGGCTGGAGGGATCACTGTGCAAGGCGTCAAAATTATGATTGCTAGATTAGAAACATTTTTTATTCCACCTTGCCTACACTATCATGCGCAGTTGTCGAAGTTGTCGAAGTTGTCGGAACAATTTAACATAATTTAGAAAAAAGTGCCTTAGGAAATCTGTTCGGCCTTGGGCCTACTCGGCGCCATGCCACCGCCTAGAATGTTTGATTCCATTAAGCTGATATGGACATTACTAGCCAACGCCCGATGACCGATGTGCACACATAAAGCCACCCTCTTGCGTCCGGACAAATACCGAATAGGATGGATTTTTATTTATTGCTTTCTTTTCACCCGGCCCCCAATAACGATAGGGATAAGGATTAGGCTGGCACGCTGGCCGGCGATAGATAACGCAATCCTTTAAACTAATTTTGTAGCAACACATAACCACACACAAACGCGCACGGGTGACGCAAGAGCGAACCCAAATGGCGCTAAGGGCGCGCTCGCTCGCATAGGCGTCAGTTCGTTGTGGAGAAGAATCAAATTAAAAAATTCATAAATTGCACTCAGCTGCAATCCGGCGCTGCAATCCACCGAGGAGGGCCCGTTCTCTTCGTTCGTGTTCGATGGAATAAAATCGCGCCGGCTAGAAAACAAAAAACAATGCAACTAGGCTTCAACATCAGAGGGATGTCATCAAATATCGCCGAGGGTCGGGGCTTGGTTGATTTTATATTTTGCGTTCTCGCATTCCTCAGTTCCGCACGTACGGTGCACGTTTTGAACAAGGCATACGAGCGAGAAAGAGACGGAGAGATAGTGGTTGAAGTGTCCTTAGCTGCGTTATAGACTAGTGTCGGTCAGTCATTGAATCGGCTTGGCAAAAAGGAATGTTTAGAACGTCCTTTTGTCGTCGCACACTAATTGGAATAGCTACACGCACACACACACGCACAGTTATGTTTCGCGTCGGATGATCGTATGCAAGCGAACAGCGGCGGAGTAAACAAAAAAAGAAAGAAAACAAACCGACTACGGATTCATCACGCGGAGTTCTTCGCCTGAGGCGCCTCGTCCTCGGAGAAAGGGCGAGGATTAAAACAAAAGATTGATTGAATTTCTCTGACTTCATTTCGCGCCGTTCGGATTTTTCGGATGTGCTCCATGGACGTAGCCATCGGTTGATCCGCGGGCCCGATCCACTCATCGGTCGATCCATTTTTGCGCGACACAACAACAGAGTGAAGGGCCACCGAGTATTAGTGGCCGAGCTGATGAACAGATTTTTGGAACAGCTCCATCCCCTATCGATACACCGGATGTGGCCCACAGGGGGTACCGCATGCAAATGCGCAACCACAACACTATCAAGCTGGCTAAATTTGTCGAGGGCGCAATAACGCAAAAAATAGGAACAAATTAAGACCACCCAAGCGATTGCTCAATAGAAACACTTTCTCTAACACGGGAGCAGCAGCGTTTCATAAGTCAATTTGAACTGGCAATCCTAAAGCATAGCCGGAACATGAAGAAAAACGTACCAAACAAACGAAATGAATTGAATAAAACTGCATAGGTATGGGTGGTCACCAACCAGAACAACAATATGCGCCGTGCATTCTGCAAGCGTGATTGATTATGACTAGATAAACAATTGAGACAACCAGGGGTTGGTACCGGGATGAGAGGGCGGGAGAGTGCCCTTGATTGAAGGAGAACGGAACGAAAATTTGGAACCATGGCACACCATTTTTCTTAGTGGAATAAAAACATATTCATCATGCAAGGATATTTGTGTTCAGTGAGAATTAAAAAAAACTGCACGAGGAGAGCGGAATAATTATGTTCCGCAGCAAATGACAAAGAATGCATTCATTGAAGTGAAGCACACTCTAAGTGTGTTCCATGATTTAATGAAGCTATTACGGAGAAGATTAGAATAGTGGATTCACTACAATGGATAGCACGGAACATGAATCTGGGCAGCACTGGTTTCATTTCTTTAAGGACTACTATCATATAAGGATGTCTGCCCACAACCTTGTATTATTACGAAACAAGTGTTATAAAATTATTGCGTACTTTCAAGGATGTGAAGCATGACTCTTCTGGCAATGCTTCACCCTCACAAAACCAACACCACCAGAGTTTCGTTGATTGAAAGGGTCTTCGTGCAATCGGGCCATACATATGGAACAAACGCACCCATTTCATCCCGATCGGTCCCCTCAATTATAACTCCTTTAATAAATGGTGGGGAGACGAAAAAAAAACGGAAAGAAAAGTATGCATCATCATTACCATCCCCATCACCACCATCATCATCAAAAGAGTAAACGTTCTCCGCGTTATTTTCCAGTCGTACTTTCTCGCCTTCGTTTTCCCGTGAACTAGACAGAATATGCACAGCACTCCTTTCTTTGCCGTGTCATGATCATCATCATCATTATCACTTGATGGGAAGCATTGGAAAAGGAACACAACCTAACGAATGGTTGTGCCCTAGTGCGTCGGCACAAAAAAATCACTTCCTCCTTCCGGTTGCTCTATTATCCGAACAGACGACATTTGATTGCTTTCATTAGTATGCGACGGACGTACGTCGTGCGCGCGTCGAGGAAAACCGGCAGGTGTGTGTGTGTGTGTGTTTAGTTCCTCTCTGGTGCGAAGGAACCTCTCTGGTGGGGGATCGACAACGGGCCGAAAGAATGCAAAAACACACTGCAGACACAGAAAGAACAAACAGAAAATATAATCAGTGCTGCAAAAGGAAATGGCATAAAAAACAACTTTATATAATTTCTGCTTCTTCCAACATCCAGGGGATGAATTTTCATTCACACCTGCCCGGTATCTTTCTCCTGTTTTTTTTTTATTAATGGTGCGATAAACGAAAAGAGGGGCCACCGGGGGTTTGAAGTACTTTCCAGGGCGCAGGTGAAAAGTGCAGCTGACAAGAACAATCATTATTCTTACGCCCTAAGGTAAGGATATCCCTTAGCAGACGCTAAGATATTCAATGGCAAGCAGAAAAAAAATTCTCTTCATTACATTGATAACGAGGGAAGGGAAAATATAATATTGATTATTTTATGATGCGATATTTTTTCATTAAAGCAGTACCGATTTAGATAAAAGGATAATTCTAGACCAGAACATCTAAAGCAGTAACTTCATTAGAAATTGCAAAAAACCTTAAGTAAATTAGACATCATATAGTTAGTTTAAACTGTGTAATACTGTTATACGAATTCCAGAAAATATAAATTACAGCGTTCGAAAACCGAACTGAAGAAATGGAAATAATACCACCCCTTATACCAATACACCCCGGAACACAGTTTGTAATGCAACTATCAAGTGCATTCCCTTCATCACCGAACCGGCCGTCGAGCGATGCACTGCAATCGATTTATTGCATCTTTTTTCCGCCCTTCATTAAATCGAACATGGACACCAGCTCATCAGCAACACCGCAGCATCATCGCGGCAGCATCGTGAATCAATAGAAATGATTTGATACAACACTGGTCGCCCCGAGGCACTAGCACGATATTCATCTCTCTGCACCCTTTCTCTCTCCCTCTCTCTATCACGCTCCGACTCGCTGTCCCTCCCGAACCGCGACCGTTGGGGTTAGTAATTTAATTAATGTAACCACAAACATCCGTAATTATCCCCTCGCTTCGGCGCCCCCCTATCGCGCGTAGGGAGCCGTCCACCTTTACACTTCCTCCCGTCGCGGGCGGGACCTTCGACCTTCGCTCCACGCGAGAGAATATCGCGAGGAAATTGGACGGATTGGAATCGAGACGTGGAAACCCACAATTTGTGGCTACAATGTTTCAATTTGCAGCCGCCGGTGGCTCAAATTGGGGGTATATTTGCTAATTTGAGCACGTTTCGGAGCACTCGTATCCATCCGAGCTACCTTCACTCCAAGCCCTTCACCCTCCCCCATTGGCAGCTTGAAGTTTATGGTTGTCTCGATTCGAATAAAAAAAAAAACATGACGGATGAACGACGGAAAAGAGAACTCGATGCTCATTACGAGCAGTGTGTTCGCGCTCGGGGCTCCTCCAAGGGACTACCAAATCTGGTCCCCGTTGCTTCGAGAGCCCTTCTCGCGGGAGACAAGAGGGAAAGGGGACACGGGAAGGGAACCATTCTACTTCGATGCGAAGCATTCAGCTTGTGAAAGGATAGGCGTGCATGTACGTTTCACGTTCTTTATCAACGTCGTGCTCGATTAAAAGTGGAACAACGCGATCTCCTTATCGGAAACATTTACCTTTCCTTCATTGGTCCAATTTGGTTACGAACGTGTACCTTATTTCCAAAAGAACGTTAAAAATAGCTAAATTGCTCACAAATGTACGAGTTTAATGAAATAAATATCGGATTACGCTTCCAATATGTAGATTTACCAGAAATTTATCATGTATTGGCTTCATTTAACGTAAGTAACATCGAATAAAAATATGGAACCCATCAACGGGCCCTTTACCACACCAGTTGGTATTTTGCCGTCCTGCATTCGAACTGCAGCTCTACCTTCATCTTGTTGTTTTCTTATTTACACTTATATTTGACGAGAGCGCCTTTCGGTTTGTGAACCTTCTGCTCGTGCTTTCGACTCCACGCCATCGAATCAAACCGGTCCTCGGTGGCAAGTTGCGCGTTCCGTAGTGCTCCGGCTTACATTTTCACGTCGCTACTCCCAGCTTTCACGGACCCCGAAAAGGGTCAAGACTCCAGCCAGCCAGCCATCCGGCAGTCCGTCGTTCATTAAGCGCACTGATTAGTGCTGTTTTAATTTGCGCAATACGCTTCGACGTTCGTTCTTGCTTTCGAGACGGTTCTTGGCCCTGGAAAAGAAGGGGCGAGAAAGCGGGCGCTATGCTGCACGGCCTCGGGTCCAAGGGACCGCCGGGCGTCTGGGGCGGCACAACATTGTAGCATCATTAGCACAAGAAAACTGCATTCGCTATCGATCGATCGGAACCGACGTGGTTCGATCGGGAACCCGAGGGGACCCGATCGTATCTCCACCGTGGAAGGGGACGGCAGTCTTGGGGTGAAATATGATACCAATCACGCCGAGGTGAAGGCATGGACGACCGCATACCAAGACCCGACTTCGCCACTGAAACCCAAAAACAGTAAAGAAAGAAAAAAAACGCCACAGGGATTGATTGATTGAGTTCCGCACACACGGTGGCAGCTGTGTGCATCTTTCGACGACGGAAGACGAGCCACGCAGTTTAAGCCATCATTAGCGAAGGTGCCTTCGGGTCGATTGTCTTATCTCGTGCATCCTGAGGGCATCCGCGTCGTTACAACAATCATGGCCCTCCGACTAGGGCTCTCAGCTAGGGCTCCCGGTCGACGGAAGGCGCAACAAATGTGGTCGAATCCGTCTTCATCGCGTACTCGAATGAGCAACACTTTTGCACTAATGAAGGTGAAAACCAGAAACCGAACGGGATGCCTAGAAGGAAGCAGCACTCCGAAGGCAGGAGAAGAGGTCACATAAATATATTGATTTCGGACCACTTCGTGCCAGTAGGGTATGCAATTTGTCCTTTCCGTTTTTGTTTCACACCACCACCACCAACCTGAATGTGACCGAGGGGAAATGGCGCTACCTAATCGACTCTGATTACGAAACATTGTTCGCCCAGTAATTGGTGGATTGGTGTTGTTTGTTGCGTGAGGTTAGCGGTGGAAGGGTTCGGCAAGATTGGTTGGAGCGAGGGGGAGAGGAAAAACCACCAACCCTCAATGCAACAACCACTGGCACGGGCAGCAATTGTAGAACGGAGAGTAGAAGTAAAAAACACACGAATCAATAAAAGCGGTGTGTAATTAGGGACTGCATTGTTGCAGTCCTGCTTGATGAGCAGTATTGAGCCTTGAAGGCCCGAAGTGAAGAGGCTCCAATCTAAACCGTAATGAACTCCGTCCGTCCATCCACGGCATCTCGGGTCAGTAGTTGCATAAAAATTAAAAGGAGAAAAAGAAAACGGGGACGTGCGAGACACAACCAAAATCTGATTTTGAGGACTTAACACGACTCGATAGCAGGACCCACATTCTGAACAAACTTGACCTAATGATGTGGTGGCACAAATTAGGCAGAATTCAATTTATGTTTTCAAGCAGCCGAGAGTGATTGATTGAGGTGAACACAAAACGGTGGTTTACTTTTCTTCTTCTCGACATCATGAATGTTAGATACAGAACGGGACGCATCTCGTTAAAGTCGTAAAACCCCGAACTGGTGTGTGTATAACGAAAATAAAAGAGAAGAATTTGATTGATTTATGTATTTTTCGATGCGCGATACTCATTTTTCAATTGTGGTAAAATGTAGAATTGTGTAAAAGCAAACAATTCTTAATAGAAAACACAAACACTTGCCAACATTTTATCCTGCTGGAACTGAACTGGAATCAACACACGCACCTTACCACGAAGTCCTCGTGTGGTGGTTGTGGCTTACCCTCCCGATACACACACACACAGACAGACAGAAACTAGTAAAAGAAATACCCTGATATTTACCCTGAGACCTGATACATTTGTACCACCGGCTAAGGATAACTCCGGAAGGACGAAACATTTCGTTGATGAATTTCGCGGTAGCAGGCAGTTACCGACGAATGTAGCTGCTTGATTGGATGTGTTCGGAGTGGTGGAGAAAGATGAGAGAGGGAGAGAAAAAAAGAACGAAATGGATGGCCTTGGATGGTGGGCTACCCCCGTGTCCTGTGGTTTCGCTTGCTACCTGACCAGGAGGGTAGGCTAGAGCTGATGATTCATTCCTCCATTCCGACGCTGTTTGAATGATTCGCGCCGCACAAGTGGTTGTGGTTCGCCCCAAACGACCGACCACCATCGGGTGTCGCTGATGGACTTGCAGTAGAAAAAGAAAAGGAAGGAAGGCAGAGAGAGAGAGAGAGAGTGCTAATGGAGAGTGCTAGCGATTGTGGCCCTCACACACCGATTGACACTTCACCCCAAGGATGGTGTGCGGAGTTGGGTCATTGCAGGAAATTCATGCTCGCACGCAACGTCAAGCCTACGTCCTGTCGTCCCGGCGACGTTCGTAGCTCGAACACACACCCAAACGACTCTAATGAAGAAGGGGACAGCTGGTCTTAGAATGATCTGTACCCAGAAGCTGTTCAGTTTGATTCTACTGCATGAATTGGTAAGTTTGTAGAAACCAAAAGAACAACAGCAATATAAGAATCGCTCGTTCTTTCGCCAAACAGCAATATATTTATATATATAAATCAGAAATAAATTGTAACAAAGCTGAAACACGAAAAAGTAGAACAAAAATGTTATAAATCCTTCTACAGCCACATAAATTCTCTTTTATTCGGGGGAATTCAATTTAAAACTTTTCATCCCACACCGTTGTAGCAACTTGGTCCTTACGCCGCCAACAGCAAGCAGCAAGCCTTATCAACACCAAATGACTCGTTTCGTCTGCTAGTCTTTCCACGAGACGATGTGTGTGTGTGACTCTCGCTCTCGTTGCTCGCCTTATCCTGCCTCTCGGCACAACGGAACCACCACGCCACAAACTGCGGCCCGCCCTGAAGGAAAGGCAACAACACGCTGGCAAGCGAGCGACAGGCCAAGTGAGTGAGTTTCTAATTGACATTTTCTTAATTAAATTAGCAGTATTATGATTCAATTACTCAGGCAACGACAACGGCAATGGCCGCCTTCCCCCCGGGTGGGTGCATTGGGAAGGAGCTTTTGCTACCCGTCCTTCCCGGTAAAGGGCAACCAACCAAGGGTTGAAAGGCGAGCGAGAGTGAGAGAGAGCCTTCCGTTGTCCGAGAGCTGAAGAATATGTTGTGTGGCTTTGGCTTTGGCCGGGTAAAACCCGGCACGGGTGCGGATTTGGATTAGTACGCAGAAAGTACTTCAACGTACGTACAGTCATCGTACACGAGTAAGGAAAATGGCCTCAAAATGTACTAGCTTTGACCCAAGACGATTTGCAAGCTATTCTTTGGGGCTGAAGGAAATGCTCGTCCATCTTCTTCGATCATAATTGTTGACCTCCGTCGGGAGGCTCATGCCCTCTCCGCAGAGTGAGTGCAAAGGATACTTTTCCTTGCCAGTTTCTACCCTCTGCTGTCCGCCATTTTTCTCTTCTCATCACACAAAATGTTTATCCCGGCGTCTCAAAAACTGGGAACACCCATATAACTCCTAAAAGCGTCACGTGTCACTTGACGCAAATGTTGCAGTCGTGATAAAAAAACGGAGTTACAAACGAATTTTTCGTTCGGGATTCCAACTCGTAATCTAATAAATGTCCATCCCTTCATCGGGCACGTTCATCTAGCACGGAAGGGCGAAAGAACACATAAGGGACACCGAACCTAACGCACACACACACAGGGGCGGAAGGTTTGGCACAATTTCGTAATTAGCTTGATGCAGTAACAAACGCATGAGCCTCCTGATGGGGGAAAAAAAGGAAAGAATAACATTTGGGAGATGTCCTTCCGGGTGCAATTCTCTCGAGAAACGACCCTGTAGAAGCACGCCTGTGTGTACTCGTCCGGTGATCACGTGCCTGACGTGGTGTATTGCGTATTTTCCGAAGTAGAAAATAAAATACTGTCGCATGTAGCTGCAAATAAAATGAATTAGTTCGCCATGAATCATTACTTAGGCTTAGCCCTTCGTGGGGAAAAAGGAATGAACGTCATATGTTATAGAACTTTAAAAGCACATAATATTGATTGGAATGGATCATACGACTTAAACGTTTCATATTGCACAAGAGATGATTGTACTTTGCGAAGGTATATGAATCGGTAAAACGAAGCATTAGTTCATGGTAAATCCTTCTAATAGAAATTTCTGGCTCTTAACTTCATTGAAAAAATTCAACGATATGAGTTGAGTATCATAGAAATCATCGCACCGCAGGCAAAAGCACACAAAGAACGCCAACAGCCACGGTGGCCAGGAATAAAACCCCACAAACTATAACGTACAAGTAAAAAAGGAAAGAATCTACATGAGGGAGGTACTAAAAATAGTTCTCGTTCAGCTCCAGTGGAAAAAAATAAATCCCAGCTGCAAAGGCGAGGATCAAATTACCAACAGAGCGGTTTTTTTTTCTTCATATTCTTTACGGATGATGAAACAAAACAAAAAATGTAATCCAAATATATTCAAACCTCTGCATGTTGGGTTGGGAACATGAAGCGGTTTATTTGAGACCCGACGCAGGGGTGGGGGGAAGCACTTACAAGACTTCACTCCAAACATTCGTCTCCAGCAGCCCCATACGTGTGGCATTCGTGGCAAAATTCCGCGCTCCGTGATTCTTGACGGACGATCCGTTTATTGTTCGAAATCGGACCAGCGATGGAGGGAAGCCTCAATAATAATCTTCACGTACGGGGACAATATTCGGTGGCCAAGAAGCCGCAAGGAACGGGACCAATGAGCGACGGTGGAGTGTGCGGCATAGTGGTTCACAAGCGGCAGTTTCTTATTTTTCGTCTTGCGGTTTGAGAGGGAAGATCGTTGGTAGGGTTTTTCACTTCTTTTCTAAACCACCCGAAACAACGCAGAAAATCAACGCACACTATTTTCAGGGTAAAACGTCGAGTGGACGACGGAAACCTATCAAATTACGGCCCGCAGAGGTCGCCGAAAGGTAGACAACATAATGTGCCCTTTCGAAGGGTAAGATGCGGATATATTGAAAAAAACGAAAAACAGAAGTTCAAGCTGCGATTAGGGCGGGAGATTATGGGATCAGCCCTATTAGACGCCGTCGGTTTGGGCTGTGCTTAGGACGATACACATGTGATGGTTGGTTTGCGATTCTACGAATACGAGTAAGATAATAGCTCTTGGCTCAAAGAGGCGTTTGTTGCTGGCATTATTCGGTTGGTTCAGTAGGTGGTTTTGTGAGGCAGGTGTTTATAGAAATATTGTTAAACACCTTTCCCCGCCTACTATTGCTTGAGGAAAGATTGGTTAATTGGTTGTCCTTTGTTAGGCTTCAATTCTGAACTTGTAGCATATGTTTGAACAGTTCAAACTGAAAGCGAATTGCTCGTATGAGAATCAATAACCTTACGTTGATATGGTGTAAAGGGTAAGAACTAACCTCGAGTAGTCTGCTTTACAGAGTATCATGCCGCTGCGAGTGTAGCAACTGGAACCGATATCCGCCAGCATCGCGCCGCAGCAGGAACACTTCAGGCAGGAGTTGTGCCAATATCGGTCCAGTGCGTGCAGGAAGAAACGTTCCGTGATTTTGCCTGTCGAACATAAACAGATAAGTTGTTGAGAGTAAGTAATTTGGCTTACAAGACTGGTCGTAAGCGAGGAAAATTCAATGATCTATTTAGTTTTACTTTTCACGGTTATCTGCTGAAACTCACCTCCACACCCGGCGCAGTGCTTTACCGGTCCGCCACAGTTGCCGCTGTTCATCTGATGGAATCCCTGCTGGCCGTCCATCTGACTGACCATGGAGTTGGCACCGCCGCCACCACCACCACCACCACCGCCACCGTGGCCATTGTGGTGTGGGGTCAGCTGCGAGTAGCTGCCCGCATTGTCCGGACTGGGCGAGTGCGGCGAGGAAAGATCCGAGTACGGATGGTAGTGGGGATTCATTGCTATTGAGGCGGCCAGTTTGACGGCTGTTTGTTTTCGCGCTTGTCGTAACGGCGTTTTGGACGGCCGCGACAACAACACACGCGAAGGTGTTTCGAAAAAGGAGAAATACCAAAAGGTAACGAACGCACAAACGGTGCCGAGTTCACGCACGCACGGAAAATCTCACGGAGGCTCACGAGCGATGATTCGCGTTGGTCCTCTTTCACAAACCCTTTGGTAGTCTTACAAGCCGAGAAATGGAACCGATGGAGAGGGAGAGAGAACGGACGAATTTACACCGCAACTAGGACTAGATCCGGATCCGTTGGCCAATAATCATTCGCGATGTGTGTCAGTAGTGATTTGATTCAAACACAGGGAAACTGATTGCGATGGCCTATATTATCTAGAAGTTTCGCGGGTAGTCGTTGACTATCGGATGTCACTGGTTCCGTTCGCCTGGAATTCGAGAGAAAAACGATAAATTAATTATGGTTTTACGACCAAATGAAAAAAACCGTTAAATTTTTAACGACACACCTTACAACAAAATATTCGCATAACAATGTTCTGATTATTCCCCGATTTGGCTTTCTGGCGGCTTTTGCATAGAACCACAAATTCCAAAATTTGCAACATAAATGGTTGCCACTAGACAGATAACGGTTCAAAATTTTCAAGGAATTTCAGTTCTACAAAGAATAGAAATTTTCATCTGCTATGCCACCAATCAAAGGAAATAACACGAGTTGAAACGAATGAGAGCTTCGAAATGGTTCGGTAGGAACACATTGGGATATTTGGGCACAACACGAAGGAGAAGAAGCCAAGTGAAACAATCAAGGGATCAAATTGATTTCCCAACATATATTGTTTTATCCACACTACACTTCATCGAATGACTTCATCGAATGTCATACCGAGGCACTCTGTACACATGTTAGTTCATCGTTTTGTTGTACTTCACCCATTTTTTCACTCTTCATTCACATTGCTGCCCTGATATTTATATATAATGTTCTATTTTTATCGCACATCGTTCCCGTACCCGTTAATTTGGTCTACTTTTCGAATTGCGCTTCTTGCCACTTTTCATCGCTTCGCCAACTTGTCGTAGCTTATTTTTTACACAGAGCTATTTTCGCACAGCTTGCTATCGGTTCACGCTTTCCCATAGCATCGCTTTTCTATTTTCATGATACAAGCTCACGAGGATTAATAGCTTAGTTATTTCGGTTTATGGTTGAAAAAAAAACCCTTCACTAAACCAGGATCTTCGACAACCCGTAGAACAACTAAAGGAAATGCCAAAAACTACTACATACGTGGATACATAAAACACAGATACTAAAACACCTGATAATAAATGTGTACCATGGTGCCCTCTTGTAACAGAAACTCCCGAACACACTACCGATCAATTTCATTTTCCCAGTGAAATAATGTTATCCAGTGAGAATGCAGCGCGGTATCATATGACAGATGAATAACGTTGAACGTTTGATAAAAGTTTGAAATAATAATCCTATAACTAATGAAATCCGGACTTTTCACAATTATGATAAAATGCGTTGAGATGATCGGAAAATGATGATTCAAAGTTTGCTCGATCAAACTAACACGGAGGATACAAATCCGAGTACAAATCATTTTATTCGCACGAATGCAAACAGCTCACCACGTTCGCGCCTAGACGCGCTGCGGCAAAGCCCGCTTATCGTGCCGAAGAAGCGGAGAGATTCAGAAAACGCAGCAAAGCAAACAACAGCTGCTTACAGTGCATTTTGATTGCTCTACTCTTCTGCGGCCGGCTCCACGATGGTACAACGGAAATGCAACTGGTCATAAAATGCAATACGTTTTCGCTTCTTCGTCCCGTTTCTTATCGCAGCATGTGCGAAGAGTTTGAGAGACACAAAGTAAGAGAAAGAGAGAGACAGAGAGAGAGAGAGAAGCAGCGCGAAAAAGAGCAAGAGCAGTGTTTGCCGCTTGGCGAACATTTTATCGGTTTTATCTACCAAACACTTTCTGCTCGTTCGTCGAGTGTCACGTTGACTTCCGCATAAAATGCCCGCATTGAAAGACTCAAGAGACAGACGACGAACCTCCGTCTCCCCCAGTTTCTTATCAGCATTTAATGGTTCACAATAAACTTGATATTTTTCCCCTTTAAACTGTTTACTAAAATGGAGTCCTTTTCATACTTTTTTCTTGAACATAATTAGCTCTAGCTCAAAAACTGGGTACGTGTAACAAAGGCTTAAACGTGCCTCTTCAGAAGCTGTATTGTATCTGATTGGTTCATTGTTTCCTTGACTATTTATTTCACTATTTTATTTATTTCCTTCGTTAGGGTTTGCTTCACACCATGCATACTTTTTTCCCTTCTTTTTCGACTCCAATTCAGTGGAAAGCCCTTCCGTTCTAGGTCGCTTTGTTTCTAGCTGTAGCATTTTTTTATTGTTTTGCTTCATCCGATGCCTATTATTTTATTGTCCCAGCCATCTTGCCGCCTTATCTTGATTCTCATTAAAATCATATAAAATTTTTCCTCGCTCTGCTTCTAACCATCGTCACTTTTCTTCTGGTAGCAACTGAACGGAATGCACGTCGCATGCGAAAGGGTGGCCGGAACGAGAGCTCTCTGCTACCCAATTCCGTCTCGGTTTTATTCACGTCACTTCTCTACACGGTCAAACCAGTTTTAACTAAGGAAATGTAAAAAAAAAAAACAAAATAACCCCACACTTCTACTTACACAAATCGAACACAAATGCGTTGTCGCAGATTCAGCAGTTGAAGGATGGTTTTGGCTTTGGCTTACTTTTTTACGATTTCTTTTTTCACGTCGATCACTTAAATTCCACTTGATTTTATGTTGGTTTCGAACTGTAACTGTACCACCACAGCAAAGTGATCGAACGATGCACTTTTACACTTATTTTAATTTGCTCGGTTGCTGTTACTTTCTTCACAACGGTTTGCACTCACACATGGTCACTCTCATTTCGTTTATTTCATTATTTGCTTCACTATCTTTCTCCCTTTCTTCTCGATTAACAAATTTCACGTTTTATTTATTCTTTCAACATCACCGACACTTTCTTAACTTTCTGTAAACCAGTATGTTACTTTTCGTTCGGACGAGGACCAAATTTTACACTATGATTTTCCACTCTTTTTCACTTTGCACAGACACTTTCTTGGGTGAGATTTTCACCAACTCTTTGGTGGGTCGTAGCACAAACTGCACTTTGTGGACGAAACACACAACGGGCTCTTCCCAGGGTTGGATAAAACTTCTATGTTGATGCCTTGCGTTCC
>JAOEFI010000004.1:1428792-1440690 GCA_034621735.1 Anopheles plumbeus | reverse complement strand
GCTTACATCAGTTTTATTCTTTAATTGCACTATGTACTGATGTGTTGCCGTTTTCGGGTATTGAAAATTGAAAACTATCGACTACTGAAAACTGAATTTTGAAGGCAAAGAGACAGAATTTCAAATCATTCATTGGTTTATACGCCATACGACTTATGAATCACTGCCATAAATAATTAGAACCATAACTCTAGAGATATATCCAATAATCAAATGTTGTGTTTCAATACTTCTATAAGAACACTTACACCATTTGAGAGGTTGGCATAAAGCAAACCCTTTCCAGAACTGCATTCGACAAATCAATACAATAGAATATAATTTGCAATAAGCATAAACCACATAATTGACTTTATCGGGTTTCGGGGAGAGTTTATCGCAAGTGTCGTAAGCGGAGAATAGCGAGTTGGCACAAACAAACCACACTACAATCCTTCACATTTCATCCACACCAGAATAGCCGCAAGAAAGGAAAAGTGCCAGAATGCAACAATTCCTGCCCTGTTCAACCTAAACTGCATGGTTCTGATTTGCCGAACCAAAAAACTTTGGGAAATCGAATGAAAACACCGCCTAAGACTACAGACAATCATCGCGGTCATCATCATCATCAGCAGCAACATCGTTTTCCACCGGCACATGGAGTTTCCCCAATCCGATGTCAAACGGAGAAGAAGCAACGCCGCCTCATCAGACAGATAGCAGACGCTCTCTCACAAACGAACGAATGAACACTGCACGGGCACACGTACAACCTCGTACACACACACATACAGATACAGAAGCACACTACCCCACAAGCAAGGGCGCCCGTATCAGGCAGCCGGCAAACAACAGCAGCAACAGCATCAGCAGCGGCGGAGCAGCAGCAGTAATGAGTGAGGATTTTAATTAAATTAATTAAAGCATTTTGGTTTTTTCACTCCTCCCATCCGCTGCGTCCCTTTGGCCCTTCCGCTTTCTTGATTCGTGGCTGCTCGCGTCTCCCCACGCTCCCAATCGCGCGCTTCTTCCATTCTCCCCGCCCCCTTCTTCGGCCCTTGAACAAGATCCTCTTTTTTCTCCCCTTTTTCCTATTCCGTGCGAATGGTATGTTTGCAATTTTCTTCTCTCCTTTTTTTGCACGAGAACCAAGCGCGAACTCACTACTGATGCGCTGTCCGTCTTCTCGTAGGCCACACACATACACACGTCCCTGTGCCACAAACAGTTCCATCGCACGCTGGCAGGACGACGAGAACACGGACACCGGTCACACAGGATAAAAGACTCAGGATGGCGGAAAAGGACGAAGTACAAGGGCGAAGGAAAGAGATAGACTGAGAAGGAGAAAGTGTGCGTAAGCGAGGCGGATTTGTTTTGTGTATCTGCTATCTCTTTCGTGTTCCCTCGCTGCGATTGAGATTCGCTCGCACTCACTCAACAACATCTTGCCGTTTCATCTCACAAGAGGCAAATGGCGATAACAGAACGAAAATAAATGAAAGATCCGTCGGGATCACGGCTCCGCCAACACACGGTCGTCGCGCGCGCTTTAGCCGCAAAGCAATAGTAAGCGAAGAAATTAAAAAAAAAGCTGGATAATCTGAGCATTAAATTACCTTTCTTAGTTTCGTAGAATACGCTGTGCGTTCCGTGTTTGCGAAATGATTTCTTTCTCTCCCTTTGCTACTCGGCGGACACTGCGTAGCCTCTCTCTTTCTGTTTTCTCAACGCACCTCTTGCACTTTCGCACCGTTTAATCGAAGGCTTATTTCCGCGCGGCCAAAACACACTAGCAGCGGTTTCCTCGTATTTTTGGTATTATTATTTTCTTTCGGGTTTCACACGCTGGCAGTACGGTTTCACACCGCGCCAGTTTGGCGATTCTCTTCTTTCAACGCTTGGCTGACGCTATCTTCCTTCCCTTTCCACTAGCGGCTTTGTGACACTCCGCGCTCCAACACACACCGGAGATTCGCAACTGATGCAGTTGCCTTTTGTTTTGCTACCTTTCTTCTCACGCACGAATCTGTATCGAAAAGACGCGGCAGCGGGGAAGGCAGATTCCGTGCACAAACACAACCGCGCAGCACATACCAGCACAAAACACAGCGGCACCGTACAGGTAATGCTGGAAGAATGGGCCGAGAACGAACGCGGTCAGAAGCCAACCGAAAATATCACCGTGTTATGCTGGCGATGTTATTGATTCTTCTTGCTCCACATGACGGGGAATATTCCCCCGAATATTAAGGCAGCACGTCTTGGGCCGGGACGGTTCACGACCACACACACAATAGACGCAGTGGATCGAACGACGACCACCGCCGTTTGGCACAACACACGGTCGAAATTTGCCAGGCGGGCGAAAACGAAACGACGCGCGAAGCAGGCTTTGACGACGACGAACTACCACAGTACACGCGTGTAACTGCACCGAGCGCTGCGAGTGAACTGACGGCTCGGAGAGAGATGAGAGCTTCTCAGAACCGCGCCGCGCGTTTATCCCGCGTCCGATCTCTCGCTGTCTCGCTCGTCTGCTCAACCTGGCCTGCTTCGCCCAACGCGTTCGCGCCGTAACCCACCGAGCAGCTGAGTCGAAATATGGCTGCTGGGTATCTCGCGCTTCGCGTGTTCGCTCCATCTCTCTCCGGTTGCCATCGACAACCGACCGTGGAGAGAGAGGCGAGCGCCGCGCCGGACGCGCGGTCACTCTGTGCTTGCGATGTGCACGTTTTTTGTCGTCCGCTTTCTTACTTCCTACGTTCGATTCGGGGGTTCGTTTTGCTTTTATTCTTGCCTCAATTAATTTAGTTTTTTGCTCACAAACTGTTGAAGCATAAAAGCATAACGTCTTCTGATTCATGCACGCGAGGAATGGTTGTGCCCTTCTTCCTTTCTCTCAAATCGTTTCGTCGCGAAAATGTGCTTATATGAACGGGCTCCAAACGCGTCCTACTCTCGATCGCTTTTTGATCGCGTCAATGTGTGAAGCGCTCGTTCGAAATCTCGTTCAAATTGGCACAACTCCTAGGGTTGGCCAAAATTTCCACAAACAATCAATCACCAATCACCCACCTCGCTACATTATCGAAACGAACCGTCATCCTCCCCAAACGCCCCTCCCCCCGTCGTCGCTAACTTTCCCCACGTAGCACTTCGCTTACTTCAAATTAATAAAACATTCTTCGACCCGACCCACCCCACCATCGCCGCCGTCCCTCCGTCAGTTCGAACTCCCACTCCTACCCGAAACGCATTCGAACTTCGTCCTGCCTTTGTCATCCCAATAATGCTTCGCCCCGTCAGGCCACCGGTAATGAACGAACCAATTTCGAAACCAAAAGGACGTCCAACTGCCACCCTTCTCCATCATCCGACAACCGGCGGCCCCTTTCCACATCGTCCACGTCGGACGGCCCCGGCAAAACACCCTCTCCCAACGGACGTGGAAGCATGGACCAGCCACACTCCGGCCGCCCCACGGCAGTGGCGCAGTGCAAGGGAAAACGCGACTGGAAAGCGATTAGAGTCCACCGTCTCCGCCCCATTCTCACACGGGTTGAGAAAATCGGAAGCACAGACGGCGGCGTCTCGTCTGCGTTCGTGCCACCGTCGTTGTCGGTTTTCCACCCTCCGTGGGTCGCTTTACTGCTGCGGAAGTTGAAGCTCCCTTTTGGACGGTTGCACGCCGTAGCCGGAGCTGAACTGAGTCGTCTACTGGACTGAGGGGAAAACCGGCATCGCTACGACCTTTGGCGCTGGCAGGATCGAATCGAAACACCGATTGACGGTGACCTACGGGAACGAACAACGCCATTCATTTGCTGGCGCTCCGGGACCGGGAGCGCATTTTAGTAATTTCCATCCACCGAGCGCTGAAGTAATGAATCAAAGGAATACATTCACACGTTGGCAATCTAATGTGAAATATTGTACGAGTTTACGCCATTTTTGACGGTTATTTTGGAAATTATTTAAACAATATGACGGACTATCTTCAAAAATAAAACCGAAAACTAACCTCTGCCGAAGCCGGGCGAATGTACTGTCGAATAAACCCACGTTTCTCGTAATTTACTCTTGCACCTGATCTTATGGCGCGCTTTCGTTGCATTCTCGCGCTGGGTTGGTGAGCATGCCAACATTCCGGAACTGGACGGACGGCCGTCATCCACAGCACACCACACCACACTGCCGTCTCACGTTGGTTTCGTTCCCTTTCGAACACGCTGACTCCTTTCGCGAGTCGTGCTCCTCTCCGGGGGGAACGTGTTCCAGCCTTGAACGAAGGACAGCGTCTTTGCCATTCTCGTCGCCTTCCGAAACACGGAGCGAAACGGTTTCCTTCTCTAGCGCAATGTCTGGAGTTTTTACGGTTCGCCCTTTATTTCGGTGACCACCCCCACAGGGTGGGATGAGGCCGGTTCGGTAGGATGGGATGAAATTTTACGATACTTTCGCTCTTCCCAGGAACACGCCGCCCCACCAAACCCTTCATTCAATGGCTTTATTCAACTAATGCGGAATACCTATGTACGCACCTACATCTCTATGCTTTTGTTTGTTCTTTTTTTTCTGTCTCTCTCTTTCTCTCTCTCTCTCTCTCTCTCTCTCTTTCCCTCCCTTTTTTTCTTTTTGATTTGATCAAGTTTTACAACACGCTGGTGTAGCGAACACGAAACACATTGCACTATAAAATTGCTGGAAATATTGTATACTGAAATTTTTTGTCAACAATTTAGACGTTTAGCAATCGGGAAACAAATCAAATTCGGTCTCATTAAAATACTTGCACTAATTGGCCCTGTCAGTAAATCATGCAACGTTTGAAATCATTCCGTTCTACAAAACAAAAAGCTGAGAAAAACTCTTCACTAATTTGTTTTTGAATTGAAATTTGGAACAAAATGGATCAAACTGTAGCACACTGTTCTTCAGTAACATTCGACACCGGGAACAAGGACACGTCCCGGTTCCCGGTCTCCCGGTCCCGTTTTCTGCGTGTTCATTCATTTCGTTCGCAACGCGCGTAACGAGAGCACGAAACTTTTGCGCCCGTTTCTTCATCGCGCCATCGAATCGTCGAAAGCACACAGAATGGAGCACACCGACCCGCGCGTCTTACAGCCATTCCACCAGTCGCCCCCCCCCCCCTCCTCCCCCCCCTCACCCGGAACAGCACTCAGCATCCCATTTCAATCAACAACATCCCATTAGGCGTGAGAATTTTGGTGCAGCAAGGATAAAAATGCTTCCTTGGTGGAAATGGAAAGCCAGAAATGGCAGAATGGTGCTGAAATCGTTATTGGTCCTAGAACCGGAAACCCCGTAGAAGGAAGCTGCGATGGGGAGTCGGGCTCGGTGGGCGGAATGCCATTAATTAGAAAATTTTAATTCAACCCTTCAATTTTTAATAAGCTTCTTGTTAAAATGACATAAATTTTTAATTAAAATTTAATTATCATTATTGTGCGGTGGAGGGACGTTGCGCGATCCGGGTGCCGGGCGTGGGGCAGGTTACAGTGGAGCACTCGGTGGGAGCCAAAACGGAGAGAGCAGATTTCACGATGAAGAAACAGCACTGGTGCTGGTGGAGAATGTCGGTAAGGATGAGGACTGTGGGAATTGCGGGACGAAAAGAAAAAGCGGGCCGGGCTTCTTTCTGTTCCTTTAAGGGTGAGAAGAAAATTCTAATCGTTTCCTTCAGTGTTTCCGTCCGACATTCTCACAGCCGATTTCAACCCCTCAGTGGCTCTAACCGATCTCCTACAGGATCAGGATTCAACCTGATCGTAACTCCAATTTGTTAGTCAAACGTACCAATGTAGGAACAATTGCTTTAATGTGATGTTTTGAAAATATGTTTGAATTAACCGAAAAACGATGAACTGAAATTTGATATAACGATTCTTTTCGAAATTTGATAGAATGTTTGGCTAGTTTATAAAAGGAGGGATATTGCGTATTGATTAATGGTAAAATGTTTACCTTTACTAAACATGAATGCATTATGTTCTCGACTGTAGAAACCTATTCCAGTTGGTGGGCTTCGGGAAAGCGTTAGAAAAACTTCCAATTTTCATATTGGAAATGAAAAATGTGGACCTCAAATTAAGCTCCGATTAGAATACGGCGAAAGTGAGGCCAATGGCAGTGGCAATGATGATGATGATGATGAGGATGAAGATGGTGATGAACGTTGGCGACGATTGATGCTGGTAGAATACGGCACGACGGCATCACAGACCGCCGGTGGATGCAGCCAATTTTCTCCAAGACTGCCGCAGCCTGCTCCTAATTGAATTATTCTGTGTGCGTGTCGAGGCCAACTGAAGTGTGGGACAGACGGGGCGAGAGAGGGAGGAAAAAATACACCGAGCATCAGCAGCACCCAGCTTGTCCTTTTTCCAGAGCGAAACAGCTAGCAAAGGGGCTGCTGCGAGCGTGTGCGCCTGATTGGGAAGGATCGAGAGCGAGAGGCTGCGTCTAAGGGTGAGAAATGGAAACGGAAGATCTGATTGAGGGACGGATGTTAATTAGAAAATAAGTAAACAAAGACGCGAAACCATTCCTACCAAACGGGGCCAGCCGAGGGGAGTGTGGGTGCGGTTGAGTGTGTCTGTGCGTCTCTGATTGTTTTGCCTTTGCCTACCGTTAGGACGGAGTATTCCCTAGCATATTGGGATGTGTGCGTGTGCATTTGGGTAACAAAGGCTTGAGTCGTTTGATTCCAAGTTCGAACCACAATCAACGGAATTGAGTGGGGGGGGAAGGGCGAAGATGGCGCAAGAGACCGGAGGATGATTGATGGAATTATACTATAAAACGTACGACGCCGGTACGCGGAAAACACACCCCGCGAAGGACCGAGGGCGGTGGTGGTGGCGGAAAATGGTGGAGTAGAACTCGCCCGGTGGGAGGGTGGTGCTGGAAAAGTGGTCGGTGGACGAAGCATTGTCATTTGTACGAAAACCGAATTAGTAAGGAACAATTGATCTTAATTGAAATGAGTTCGGGTTGAACGAATTCGATAAATACCGGAAGATTGCTTCCCGGGGAACCGAATCCGAGCTGTTCGAGAAAAGAGTGTGCCGGCGGCGCAGTCAGTTTCTGCAGGAAATCAGTACATAGCCAGCCGGCCGCCATTTCCCTTCTTCATCTCGCACAAACGGAGCCCAGAACCTAATCATCGGCTTCGCAAGAAATTGCGTCTTCTTCCAGCGACAAATCCTCGCAAATGGCGTTCTTCGCAGGGAGAACCGGTCCCATTTATCATATTGACTCGTTTGGCGGGGACCGCGGGGATGAAGGTGGTGGCTTTGTTTCTAATAGTGATTGGAAAACGATCGGAAAAGTGAGTTCTCGTTCATTGATGGCGAAGATCGGGTGTACTTTTTTACTCTCCTTTTCTCTTTCTCTCTCGACTTTCCAATTAACAGTCGCTTGATAGTAGGTAGGACGCTAAATTGAATTGCGGAAAGTTGTTCGAAGTGGAATTAATTATCAATTTGGTAAATGAAACGATACTAACGAAGACGGATAGTTTCGCGAGATTTGGTGCTCATTGTTGGTAGGGTTGGAAGGGGTAAAAATCTATGTTCCATCCCTATGTTCTCGGTTAATTAAAATGAAGTGAAGTGAAGGCAAAATGTTAAACAAATACTATGGAAAGAAATCAACCTGAAAGCTATCAAACAGTTTAAACAAACATCCTTACCACCACAAAACCCTGAGGCCTTCGTTGATAGGACACTCAAATTTAATTAGAAAATGTTTTCCTAAAGAGCTTTGCTGTTTGTTCGGTTTTGTTTTTTTTTTTTTTGTTCATGACTATCGACCGTCTGTGACATTACCCGCAAGCTTCAGCCAATCCCAAAACCATCTGCTCACTTAATTGATATTATTAGCCTTAAGTGCAACCGCTACCCAGTTCCATCCCCTCGAGAAGAACATACCCTTTACCCCAGAAAAGGATACCAGCGCGTCTGCCGCCGGGTGGTGTTTCGATGGGAGGGACATTTTTTAATTTCCTCCCGCGAACCAACCCACCAACCTCCTTTTTTCTCAAACTGTTTATAAAATTTCGTTTTCCCTCGTTAAGGACTTCCACTGCATGCAGGTTTACGTAAACTGGGTACCGCGGGAACCTACGCAGTGTCTTCCTGCTTTCTTCCACCGCTCCTTGGAAATTTCACCTAACCTTCCCTCTGCCCTCCGCCATCGTATTGCCTTGTAAGTGAGCAATTTCAGGAAGAGAGAGAGCGTGTCGCCCGCAGGTCGCGGAAGATGCAATCTTGCCGGTGGTGGATTTGGGGAGAAAATTAACCGGAAAAACGCGCAACTTTTCCACGTAATCTATTTAAGACTCGAAAGCCTTTAGGATGGTTACCAAAATGAAAACAGAAAATCAAAAAAGTTCTTCCAACAAGTACATGAGTAGAACGACTCTGGCGAGATAAGCAGAAAGGGTTGCGAAATTGAAGTACATTGATAAGAGTGAACAGGCGGTAAGGAGTTGCTAGGAAAAATGTCTTGCCAGAAGCAAAATTAAAACCGGTGCGGTGTAGCCTGAAGCAGAGAAAAGAGACAAAAATAACTGTGCAATACGAAACGAAAGAAAGGGTGGACAGAACATACGTTCACTCAATCTGTATTCCTTCAATCTTTACTTCTATATTTTTTTCTCTCTTTCTTTCTCGCTTTTCAAAATATGTTTTCAAGACGATTTGTACATTTCCTCTACACACGTGAAGCAACACATTGCTTCTTGTTTCATGTATGGATGGACAAGTCTGTTTTCTTTTATACTCTTTTAATTTTTACTGCGATGATTAACACAAAAGTAATTAAAAATTGTGAACCAAGATGCTTCGACACATTTTAGGAAATATTTTAATTTTAAACCATTTGTCAATCTCACAAACAGGACCCGGCTAATCAAGTCTTAGTTTGCTTCGTGCTTCTTTTTTTTTTGGGAAACCTTTCGCATCACCGCCAGATGCGTCCGACTTCCTGCGTGGAAAAGTAGGAACCAGGTACGGGCATCATTTATTTTTCTTTCCATCTTGTCAAAACGTTCACCACCATCTCTCACGGGCGCCGGCAACAACAATTGCTTTAATTCCTGCCTGCCAGATCCACTTCCATACATGCGCATACAGCACTCGAACGATTAAAAGTTTCCCCCCCGGCCGTGGCCTACCCCCAGCTGCCGCCGTACGTAATCACTTTGGCTTCATTATCCCTGCACCATCCTTCGGAGCTCGCAGCTAGTCTCAGCCCAAGACTCCTTCTCTGGCCGTGCCGGTGAAGTGGAAGGATTTTTTGAAAAACTTAATTAATTTAAATTAAAATATAGAATTTTTCATTCTATTCACAAGCGCACACGTCCACACACACGCCCGGAGTCGGTACCGTCTTCAGTTCATCTTTCCTGTTCTTATTTTTCCTCATTTGGTTTTTCATCACCCTTCTTCGTCGGGACATTTCCCGTGGGCCGCACACCCCTCGTGTTTCCACATACCGGGTCGAGTAAAGGCGGCGACGACGACGAGTGGCTTACTTGCGTGTGTTTTTTCTTTCTTTAGTTTCTTACCAACGCTCAAGACGCGATTTCCTTTTGTTTCGCTTTAATTATTGTCGTAATCTTACACACATCCTTCTTGGGAGAAGAGAAAGGATTAGGGAAAGCGCCTTGTTCGCGGAGACTCGATCCTGTGGGGAGGGCTGGAGAAAGCGGACGGCTTTACCAGATTGGAGCTAATCTCGAATTCTAGTTCCTTTTTCCCGGTGTCTTCTGCTCGTCCCGGTCGCTTCTTGCCACCAGAGGGATTTACCTTTCAACAGAATTGAGTAGATTTCCTCCCCATCCGGGGTTCATACCCTCGCGCCACTGGCACATGCATACCGGGGAACCTTCGCTTTGTACAACCCTTTCACCATATGTACTTAATTGGCAGCCGGTTTTTTGGGACGGAGCAGTTGATCGCGTGTGAGTGTGTGTCTACGTCCCTCCGCAGCGAAGGCAAGTTCAAGCGTAAGTGTTCGTTCGGTTCGAAATTTTGTTCTATTCTGCAGGCGGGAAAAAATAAATCTGCCTTCATTTTCCTCACCCACAGGCCAGAAACTCCCCGGTCGGGGGCGGTGGGAAAGCTGGCATTTTCCCCTGTTTGATGCGCTGCCAAGAAAAAGTGAACGCAAGCCGCGGGGTCGGATTGCGGGATGCGCTTATTTTCCGTCACTAATTTGCTCGTTTTGGCTCACGAAGAGCCGCCCTGTGCTCTGGAAGCAGTTTTTCTTCGGTTTAAAATGGCACAACATTACACGTTGGCCCCTTTGATGTTGGCTTTGAAGGGGATAGCACGGAAAACCACTTGGCTGAGGTCAATTTGCAGTTGTCAGTGTTGAGGTGGGTAGTTTTTGGGAAAAGGCGACAATTGAAGGATCATAGATAAGGAAGTAACTCTCATTGAACCAATCGTGTGGAAATTCTAGGAAAATTTTCACTTTGGAATCATTTCATGTTTCTAACATACATGTTTGTGAGTAGTTATGCGTTCCAACCATTCAGCGAGTTAGAACACGCTTCACTTTTCTAAATTTTCAGGTGTGTTATGATAGAATTATGTAGGTGTTTTGCTACTCACTCTGGCGCCCACAAAGTATGGGAGTTATAATGAATTCCGGAGGGCTCTGGGAAAAATGATCTGTAAGAAAAAAAGCCAAAACTTTAATTAATAAAAGGCGCGTTTCAAAAAATCATCAGAAATCATGATTTTTCCCTTTTCGCTGTCACTGTAACTTATATAGATTGTTTCAATTACTTTGTAATGTTGAACCTTGTGTCCGGAGAGCCGTGTTTTTCCGGATACCGGGGGAGTATAAACAGCAAAAAAAAAAGAACGAATGACGAAACATCGAACCTGCATTGCTGCTTCGATCGGAGGGGCTCCCAAGTGAGACCCCGAAGCATGCGGGCCACCGTTGATTGCTTCGGGTGTAATGCAACAGTCGTAACAACATTGGCAACATTTCATACCACCTTACCAACACCCCACTCCCCCTCTCTGTCCGGCTCGTATATTCTTTTCCGCACCTCATGCTGCGACCCGAGATAGCAGCCTCCGAGACGCCACCCCAAAAAGGCACCCCATCTCGCCGTGCGACCTGCTGCTGTATCTCTCACGCCCGCGCACATGTAAATTGCATGGCATTTATTTATTAATTAAAAATCCAACTCTTCCAATTAAAATCTCTCCTCTCCTACGGCTACTCGTGCGGGCGATTGTGTGCGTGTGTGTGCCGTTTTTTTCATTGCTTTCCCTTCCGTCCGATGTTGTCTGATTGTTCGCTATACGATTTCTCTCTCATTCTTTCACACTTTGCAAAAGGACACCCGCAGGCTCGGTTCCACCCTTTCCCTTATCGTGGAGCTCGAGAAGCAGAACGGAAACCTATCGAAGGGAAGCTTGAATGCGGCACCGGCCTTTTTGCGGAAATCTGGGGGTAGTATTTCGATGATCATTCCTGCCGCATAGGCTCCACTGTAGCACACCTTCAGACGAGGTTCTTACAGTCATTAGGAGTGGTAGAGAAGAATCGGCAGCAAGCACACGAACTTCAGCAACTTCTCCATTGAAGTTTGAGTGAAAAATGTAATGAAAAACAACGTTAAAAATAAATAAGTAAATCAGCACATATGCGCGGGGAAAAGCATGGAAAGCGGACGAGAAGAGAGAAAGAGAGAGAGAGGAAGGTAGAAAGAGAACGAGAACAGCACTCCGATTGCCACCGCCGAGGAGAATGCGAGAGGTTCAAGAGCAGCATCAGCAGCCGCTCGGGCCATGTTCATTAATTTTTCAAGTCCTAATTAACTGCTGCTTTACACCGAACGACGACGACGACGACGACGAC
>JAOEFI010000004.1:1410263-1428692 GCA_034621735.1 Anopheles plumbeus | reverse complement strand
TCGGGCCATGTTCATTAATTTTTCAAGTCCTAATTAACTGCTGCTTTACACCGAACGACGACGACGACGACGACGACCGGCGAGTACGCGGTGGCGTCGCTTTTGCGTTTATCTTTTTCGCGACTCACGGACGAAAACCTACCGACCCCACTCTCCGCCGCATCCGCATCCTTCCGGCCAACGGTTTGCACGTGCGACATGACAACACGCCAACTCGCGAGAAGATGGAGATGCACTTGCATCGAGCATCGCGCAAAACTGCACCGAGCGGCGAGAAGAAGCTGTACGCGATGAGCGATGAATGGTGAGATGGCGTGAGAGGTGAACGATCCAGCCGGGGTCGACTCCATACGCGTGTTTGTGGAGGATGCTCTACGCTTGCGGAGGTTGCGAAACGATGCAATTTAATTCGGCGTTCAGTGAAAACCTGTACATTGTAGGTCATTGGAACATTGCATTTTAAATCGATTACAATAATTTCAGTTTTGAAACAAAGAAAAAAGAAACAACATATAAAGAATAAAATCTTACATAATTTATATTCATTAAATGATAGAGAACAAAGAATAAACTACAAACGAAAGACCTGCTAATACCAAACAAATGATTGAAATGTCCACTTTTAGAATCCAGAATGAAATGATAACAAACATGTTTTTTTTCTTTTTATGGCAATTTTTGTGCGAGACGGAAGAAGCTATCCTTCCTCGCGGCAACAAACATATGTTTCAAAAGAGTTGTCCAATAAATTAATTGCACGGTGCACTTCACCACGTCCCAGTTCCTTCCGCCCCTTGTTCACTACCTCACTAATTAATTGCCCGCATGAGAGGGGAGATGAAAAAAGGGAAACCGAGTCGGCTCGAGGGCAGGTGAGTTTTTAATGTTTCCCTTTTTCTTTTTTGTTGCGGAAAATGCCGCCTAACTGCCAAAATCAAACGGAGCTGAAAATGATGATAACGACACGCGGGCAAGAAGCTGCATCAGCGTCATATTAACTCACACACACACACACGCTCTCACCACCGCCTCGTTTCGGTTCCACTAATAATCTCACCCGGGCCGGATTGGTCACTTTCCAAAACGACCTATCCTGAGGGAAGCACGCTACCGCCCCTCTACAACCTTGGTCCTCCATCTCGTCCCCGCACGCTCCGCCGTCACGGCCGCCACCACCGCCGCGGGGCTTGGTGCAAGAGACAAGATGATTCTTTTTTGCGTGACCCTCCCCGCACGGGGAAAATACACAACTTTGCAACTTTAATGAATCCAATTATTTTTCCGTTAATTATTTTCACGCCAACTTGTCAAACCCACGTTCCGACCAAAAAGTTCCGCTCCTCCTCCTCCGTCACGGACCCTTCGTTTCCTTTTTCCATTTCCACGAATTCCCCACCAGACCCCTTCCCACGGTTATGCTGCTGCTCCACCCTTGCCGGTGCGGTGGACGACACTCAATTTATTTCGTTCTCCCTCGCTCGGTCGCTAACGCGCTTTTCTAGACACCGAGCCGGATTCATCCTGCAGCATAACATATATACTTTGGCCCCACACAGCACCACAGCAGACCGAGAAAGGGAAAGAAAGAGAATGAAAGGTCCCACCCCGTTGCGACAGGTTCCTTTCCTCTGCCGCGGTCAAATGTTTCTGCTGCGCCCGAGCTTGGTTTCACCGCTCTTCTTTTCCCTGCCCCCCTGACCGGCCAAACAGGGAAAGGAGGACCTTAAGGTGCCAGCAGTGGGGGGTGGATGTTTTCTTCAGCATCCATTCAGCGTCCCATCCCCAGCTCTGGCCCGCTCACTCCATCCCGCCGAGGAAAAACCCGATGGAGTGAGGATGATGTCCATTTTGCTTCAGTTCGGAACGTAATTAAATGCGCTACTACTGTTAGTATTTTCGTTGCTATTCTTATTGTTTCGAAGCGCCATACCGCACGGCCACTGCTCTACCAGTGAACCGGGCGGGTGGCTCACTTTTCTCACTTTTCTCATACCGTTCCTCGCAGAGACGCCCGGTGGAACTTGTGGTCGACTAATGGAAGAAACTGACGGACAGGAGGGAGAGCCGGGGGAAGTATAGCGCAAGGACGTGCCTTGCACTGTTCCCGCGGAGAAAACTTGAACTTCTCACAACCAGTGTTGGGGAAATGGCAGGCCCGAGGAGTACCCCAGGACAACGGCTCGTGAGACGACGACAGGCACGATGAGAGCGAATTGGAGTCGGTTCGGTTTATGTTTCGGTGTGTAATTAAGAAAAAAAGAAACAAGGAAAACAAACCTCCCGGAAGCTGTGTGGCCGTTGGATGTGAAACTATACATTTAACATAATTTTATAACTAATTATCTATCCGCGGGTTCGTGTTCGGTACCGTGACAGCGTGTTTCTCGAGTTTTCATTTGAATCCGACCGTTTTCTTGCAACGGAGGTACCGGGTGGGATAAGCGGATGGACAACATCGCGCATCTGATACGAGTCGTGCAAAAGGAACCGTTGCGTTTGCGTTCGTTGGAAAATGATAACTTTTCCGCCGATTACTACGGTGGGGCCAAACGGGTTTGCCGAAGCTAACTACGCCCACCCGGGTGGGTTGCGTCGTGTTGCGAAGGAAATTTGATACATGGGATTAATATATTGCACGAATGGGTTTTCATGGAAAGGCTGTTGCGACGGAACATCTAGGGTCAACTAACTATTTCAATTAAAGTTTAACTTGGTTTGACAACATCAGCGGATTAAAGAACATTACGAACGCATCATGAGAGATGCATCATTAAATTATTAAAATTTTCTTAAAAAATGCATCCTAGGATTATATTTTCGTATACGTATTCCTTCTCAGAAGTGGAAAAATCATTTGTTCTGGTTCACATTTTATCCGAAACCTCCGAAAACTTTCTAAAAATCGAATATTCAAATTCATGATTCACCCAGGAACAAAACGAAAATCATCATAAAGCGATATCATTTCGGCTCAATAATAACACCGTTTTGGTCGTTCACTTGGCCACGGGGAAACATCACCCCCTACCCCTCGACTGTGGAAAGTATTTAATTTCTGTCGCCTTCACACCGGCTGCAAGCAGCATTCTCCATCCCGTTCAATCCGCTTCGCCTGGACGTTCGTCCTTTTCGTGTACGTTTTTGGTGCTGCAATAAGCGAACCATTTTCCGCCGGTTTTAGAAAACGTCGGCCGAAAAAGGGGTAATAATATCCGTGTGCCTGTCCAACCGGTCGAAGACAGGTGGAAGAGAAAGCGGCAGGGTAGCACCAGCGTGGAGGGCGGAACTAAAGTCTTGTCCTAGAAGCGAGCTAAAACTGGGGAACTGGGTTGGGTAAAGTGTTTTTGCACCCCACGAGCACCGCACCGCGGCAACGCTTTTCCTTTGCACAGCCGCTTTCACGGCTTTCACGAGAGCCGGGCGCGAAAGTGAACGGAAAAGTTGGAGTTTGGAGCGCGTGGCGTTGTTGCGACGCAGCCGACGGACGAAAGGGTACAAGGACGCGAGTGACTGTTTCAGTTTTCCTCGTGATGCTTTTAATTAAAATTTTATCTCTTCCAATGTCTCGTCGGGCATCGGGCGTCGCATCCTTATCCTGCTCGTGCCTCCCGACAGGCCCCCGCAGCCAAGTTCGGCGTTCGTCTGGTCCTTACGATAGTGTCTCCTTGCTGGGATCATTGTAGCGTTCGCAGCGGCGTGCAGCGTTGGCAGTAACGCAAAACGGTGGAAAATGGATCCAGTACCCGTATCCCAGTGTCGTGCTCTTTTTTTCATTCTACTTGTCGTTTCTTCTCTGGCAACTAAGTATGAAACACAACTCCAGGACATCGGGTGGGACGGCCGTTTCCGCCCGTGCAGCAACGAAGGAAAACTTTTTCCGAACGCTCTTTTTTATTGTTAATTTTTCCTCCAATTTACGAAACATTCCTCCGTAAAATTTGATTCCGATTATCGAATGTGGAAGGGGCAGCGGTTACAGGATACAGAGAACGGATGGCAAGTTCTACATGTGCTGCTGCCATCCTTGCTTTGTAATGTGTCTTTGATACGCTGCGCTAAACGATTCCATGTACCTCGATTAAAAACAATATTTCTTACATTTACTCTTCGGTTCGTTGTTTTTCTATTCCTTTCGCGTCTAATGTGATTTTAATAACCACTTCCATATGCAGCCCAACGGAACGAAGAACTAATAAAAGATAATGTGCCGAAGGGGTGGAGGGTGTATGGGAATCTCATGCAGTTCGTGTTGGTGTGTGGTTAGAACAAAGAAAAGGATACCATGTTTAGTCTGGGTCAAGTTTTTGATAGGGGAAGAAGAAAAATTGACGATAAAGTCTACAAAAAACAACAAAGCGTGTTTTAATTGCTCGATGTTGCGTCCCGAGTCAATCGAGGAGCATCTAATGATCCTTTTCCACTGGCGAGATGAAGCTGGGTGGAGGAAACAGAAAGCGACGGACGCTTTTGAAGAAAAATTAAATCGAAGCACCGACAAGCTTGGAGCAGGAGTTATCTTAATTTCAATTTAATTCTTTGTTTCCGTTCATTTGGAAGCGATTAGCTGAGCATCGCCCCAAGGGGGGAGGGATTTCATAATGTTCAGAGAGTGCTTTCGATATATAACATTGGTCGCTTGTATGTTGAATTGAGACCAGTGTCTTTCTAGACATTTTTTTAAATAGCGTCATGTAACCTACATACCCTTAATTTATCAAAAGAAATTAATTTTACAACGCAACTTCGCAAATGCCACAAGGATGAAAGGTACTGTGAATGAAGTACCGAATAATTAAGTTTCATTCGAAGACAGTGCTCTAACGGCCCACGAGAAACTGGAGTATTCATATTCATTATGGAACATTCATTTGATGGAGTGTCCTTGAAATTTTGCTGAACAATAATTAATACCGACTTTCCGGAATGTGTCGAACTCCGGAATGATCCGACGGTGCATTTGATTGATTTAATAGAAGATCTCAACAATGCACGATAAGATTCCTCTAAGCTCCTTGCAGCGAGATCAAAGCACATCGAATAACTTCAGCTCGCAATGGAAATAATTCCACCCCCTCAAGGCTAGTAATTATTGTTTATAAATAAGATGATCTTAATGACTGATAAGTGTGTGTCGCACTTATTAGAAGAATTTCGATTGTTGGAAGACAATATTGATCCGCAATTTCAATTTGTTAAATCAATGCAACAACAGGCCGCATGAAAACTGAACTACTGCCGTTCCTGATGTTTCCATTTGGCTTTTAACAAAGCTTTAACAAACCGAATCCTTTGAGTACAGAATTATGAAGTGTTCGGTTCGATTTTGTTGATCCGGCCGAGTTGTGTCGTTGACTGATTCTTGACATCTCTGATTAGATATTAATTGGATTCCGCCCGAAAAACCCTTCGGCGCCCGGCAACATGGCAGGCGGCAGGTGAAAATGTACCGAAGAAGGAAAGGGGTAAATGTGGTAGGGAACACAAAGGAGAAAGCGTGAGAGTTGCAGCACAGGAGTTGAGAGAGCAAAATATCCCTCGGACCCACCCAACAGTCGCACCCAACCCCGTTCTCCCTATTGTGGGTTGGAAAACATCAATCTATTGTGTTGAGCAAATCCTGCTAATTACTGGAAATGTAAATAATTCACTAATTACGTCTCCCCCTTCGTGTGGCTTCGGTTGCAACGGGCCGAAAGGAAGTGGATACAGTGGAGGAAAAGAGAAGAGCAGCCCCCGGTGTCGATGGAAAAGCGAGCTCTGGCTGAATCATCAATCATCCTAGGAAACAATTAACCGGCGAAATCTCGTCTCATCTTCTCATCCCAACGGGATAATGGCGCGGCGACGGAAGGCCGAAGGATATTCTGCCAATCTTCGGGGGCTCTGATTTCACTTTTCGTTTAATTCGCTAGAATTTATCTAACGCTTCAATTGGAGTGGGGGTTTGCTGGCGAACATAGAGATAGAGAGGTTGCGAGGGAGAGTGTTGGAATAGCTTTTCATTTATAAATTAGTTCAACTCTCTCGCTCTCTCTCTCTCTCTCCCTTCTATTATCTCTTCACCGACAAGTGCGAGGAAATGGAAAAGCTTTCCTCCCTCCCGTGTCCCGTGTTTTTTCATCTCGCTCACCCTTACAAACTCACCGCGCGGGTGATCGCACTCTGAGCCATCTCGTCAGCGTTTGCGCTAGCGGAAGCCAACTCTCCCCCGCCGTATGCCCAAATTACATCCCTCATCGCTCTTGCTATCATCCACTCGATAATTAAATACGGCCGATTCGCCGAAACGAGGTGGTTGGGGCTGCCATGCATCCCACCACCCCTTGCTCTTAGCCAGCATCCCTGGACTAATGGAAAGGACGAAAGAGAAGGTTTTGCCTCGATTTGGCGCCAGCCTTTCGACGTGTCGTTTTCATCCTCAATTAATCGAATAGCAAGGAACGAACGAACAGCAGAGGATGGTGGTAGTGGTGCACTTTTTATGTGAAAGGAAAAGCTACAAAAAAAAAAGGAATGACAGATAGAAACCTGGCCCCGTGTCGGAGGAGATGTTGGCTGGTGGCTGTGGGTGGATGGATGGATGATACGAGCAAGCATTAAATCAATCAAAAATAGAGAGCATCGAAATAAATATTTTAAAATTAAATTTAATTAAAATAAATAACAATCAAATCAGACAGCAGGCGAGCGCAAAAGCAAATACCGATAGACATATGCAGGCGCAGATCATCGCGGGGATCGATATCTGTAAAAAAAGCGGTGAAAATAATAAAGCAAATAGAATTGAAATAAAGAGAGGGAAAGCCCAGTCTATGAAATGATTTTTGGGCCCGAAAAGATCGTGAGAGATTATTCCGCGATGAATGGAGGATTTTTGGAATAACCCAATGTTGTCCGTTTTCCAGCATGTCCTGCCGACTGTAGCCGGGCCGGTAATGGTGGACGAAAAAGAAATTGGAAAACGCGGTACCCTGTGAACCGTGTTTTTAGTTTTATTTTGTCGTTCAGGCTATCCGCAACTTTTTGGCAAACTGTTTCATGCTTTTCACACTTTTTTGTTTTTCACACTTAGTACATTTTCTCTGGCAGCCAATGTGTCTCGTCCCGTTCTGGGAGGGGGAACCGTTTAGCGTTTGTAGCGTAATAATTTCCATTTCAATTTTGCAACACATTTTTTAACATATAGCCATCATCGTGGGCAATGAAGAGGGTGGAGACGGTTAGTGCTCGATTCAACTGCCGTACAATCGAGAAAATAGTACGTAAACGAAAATATTGATTTTTGGAGAGAAAATATGGGGCAAACGATAGACCGATGAATGTGAATAAATCGGAAAATAGTTAGCGATGTCTATACTAAGTCTAAATCGAGCAGGCGGTTAGTTAAGCTTTAGAAGTAATCATAGAAAGCCAATAACTCCTTGCCAGAGATATGAATTTCCATTCGGTGAAATGCGTGATAAATTCATGATCTTCCCGCTAGCCGAACGGCGAACGTCCCGCGTCACGGAACATTCGAGCGTCCCGAAGTGTGAATAACGTAATACAATCTATTATTTTGACTAAAACTTTTGCAATGCCTCCGGACGGCCGTAGGCAACTAATATCATTTTCCATCCAGCGATGTCTGTGGGCCGGGCGAGTATCTATCTTCCTCCTGCCGTCTCCCGCTCGCACCTCATTTTCCTCGTTGGCCGGAGTTGGCAAACTTTGGCCACGGCTCACACTTTCGCACCCAATTGCTTCGATTTCGCCAGCTCCACACCAGCGTCCACCTGCGACTTCTTCTTGGTGCAGAAAGGGCCGGGTGGTGTGGCGTGGGAAGCAGTTTCCCCCCACAAGGAAGGAGGTGGAGAGGGAGTGCAACTCCCGGCAGCATGCTCCACCGGGACCGGCTCGGCGGCAGTAGGCGGCTACGGTGGAGCTGGGTGTTTGGGGAACCACATCGTTAGCATTATTGTCATCGTCAGTTTCGACGCGTGATCGTGTCTCATCGTTTTGTGGCCAGCACGGAATCTACCATGCAGTCGAGGGGGGGGGGGGGCGAGACGGGGGTGCTCACATATAGGAGAGGGCTACCAGGAACAAAAGGAGAGAACTCACCATCATTACCGTTTAGTTGCTATGTAACGAAAGCACCAGCAGCAGCACATCGAAGCAGCAGTTGGAAGTCGACTTCGGTCACTAATGATGGCAGAGCGAAGACCCCCTCCTCGACTGCTGTCCTCCCATCCATCTCTTTCTCTCCCTGTGTCCCTCCATCTCTTTCTCGTCCTCTATGTCTTTCGCTCTCACTTCATCCCTCGAGAGACAGAGGACTGCGGACACAGAATTTGCATCCGGAAGGAGAAGTAACTCTGCGAGACGTACCATTCCTGGCGTACACCAGCGTCATTGTCATCATCATCATCATCACCATCAGCGGCGACAGTCGGCGATTGGAGCGAGTACATCTTCGTTCGCCCCCTCGGAGGAGCTATCGCGCGCTCCAGCAATATTTATATGGCTCAACATGCTCCCTTCCGCCCACTGCCAGGGCATCTTGCCCTGGCCCCCTGCTCTCTTGGTCGAGCAGCCCGTCGCTTTCTTATCGCTGACAATCTCCCTTTGATATATTAAATTCAAATTTAATTAAATTTAATTAAACTTCGTACGCCGTCTTCCCTCGGGGGACGCTCAAAGGATGCCCGACGGGGGAGGGGGAGGGCGACAGGACCGCGGTCGGTGGACTCGGTTTGTCTGCGGCTTGAACGTCGGCGGGCAGGAGGAGCTGAGGATGGATTGGCAATTGATGGAAATGGTTGGTTGGTTGGTTGGTTGGTTGGCTGGCTGGTTGCAGCCTTGGCCTTGGGCTACTTCATGGTGGTAGGCGCATGAGGAGGCGCAGTAGAATCTTCAACTTTTGAGGATCCGTACTTGAAATGTCTGTTGACAATGTAAACTTCATTATCAACAAGCTTACAAAGATGATAACAATTATTCATCGTGCGAGCTTTTTTGACTTCTTTTGCGAAGTTTCTAAATCTATTGTGAATAAAGTGTATTATGAAAAATACATTTCTTCCCCCCTTTTTTTCTTAAAGCCAGTCAGTTACAGTTCAAACCCTTTTCATTACTCAAGTAAAATTAAATTGGTTTTGTTAGAATTTCATTTATCGAGATCAAAATCGAGAAACTGCATTCGTTCTCGACTTATGTAATCAGAAGATGCATGGTTTCCATTGCTTGTAAACAGTTCCCCGCTAGGCATGGAAAACGCTTTTCATTTTGCCACAAGTTTGAGGCTGCCCGGAAAAGTTAACGAGGGAAAAGTCGGCGAAAAAATAAAACGAATCCTTCCAGATCCCATACGGTAAATCATGCGCCATGGCCACGGTTATGCTACAAAGTATTGTCTGTACCCGAAAGCAAGCAGAAGCAAAATAATTACTTGAAGTGTTCCGGCTGGAGGTTGCTAACGTTCGCGTCATCGTGAGGACGACTACGACGACGAACGATGGCAACAACATCGATGACAATTACCATACGAAGAAGCGGCTGTCCAACAAAGAGGACATTCTGCCGGAGGAAGAGTGAAGGCGAAGGAGAGATCAAGAGATTTGGAAAAAGCACCGAAAAACTTTTCACGAAAACTTATCCCTTCGATTGAGGACATATCTCTGGGTTGGCAAGAGGTCAGCGAAGTGGTTGACACCCGTTCAGTTCACCCGTTGGGAAAATGCTCATTAGCGACATTTGGAAATGAGTTAACCGGCTTTCCCGGAGCTTTCTGTGGAGTTCGACTGACAAAGACAAAGGAAGCTATCACTGGGCGATCGGTGTTGAGTTTGAGAGACGAAAAAGGCTAATGCTAGCACGTGGGTAAAAAATAAACTGATTTTTGCTGGAGCAGCATTTTTTAAATATGACCCACATGTTGTAACGGTACGGTAAGTGTCAGGATAACGACACTTTGCACCATTCTTGTCCTTGTCCACCCTGAGAACTCTGCGTGGAGTGTATATACTCAATCGAATGGAATACGGTTGAATCGGTGACTAATGGAACTCAAGTAATTAGCGTTCTCTTTCTGTTCGCGAACCGGGAATTTGCAACGGTAGAATGGGGTGAGCTATTCGCTCGCTAATCAAGGATCGTCAATTTCTCACGCTTTGAAGGTCGGAGCGCTTAACAAAAAAAAAAAGGAGACAGTCCACAGCCAAACCGAGACCGATTTAATAAAGACTACAGATGAACCGTTTGTTGGTGCTACGATCTTTTTGAGTGTGTTGAACGATGGCACACGATGTTGCAGTTAGATGGAATTGTGATTGTTACATTCGGATTTATCTTATTATCTGCATTAGAAATGAGACAGTGGAAAGAAACACTTTGAAACACATTGAACATTAGATTCAAATTGATTTCAAAGTACACTGTTAATGAGGAAAATTAAAACAATATTGCAATTCAAACCGAGGGCCAACTGTGACTTGGTGAAGCACATTAGCTTCGTAAAGCATTCCTTTCGCACTCCTTGCCAATGTGCCGTCGCCGCACGCTGAAGCGCTGAAACCATTCTTCACTCGGCAACTTGCGACACTTTGCAAACCGGAGCGACCGGGGAAAACGAACGGGCTCATAATCTCGCCGGTCGGCGCAACATAAACGGAACCGAACACCGGGGGCCGCCGCGAGGGGGTTTGCTAATTTATGCGCTAATCAAATATTTACTGATCGTGTTTCGCTGCCGCTACCGCCACTACGGACTCGGCCGTGCAAAGGGCTTGCGGGGAGGGCACCGGGAAAGAGGGAGCTCGAGAAATTAATTAAAAAAGCAAGATGAAGTAGCGGAGCGAGCAATAAGACGCGGAGGGAGAAAAAAAAAACCTACCACATCCTTCCGCCGTCATCCTGCATGAGGCGGCTTTCTTTCTGGCCGGTTTGGTTGCCGATTCGCTTCGATCGGGTTGTTTTGCAGCGCACCACACCACCACCTAGGGAACGGGTGGATTGGGAAGGGTGAAGTCGTGCGATGCGAATAAAATGACAAACCTGGCCTGCCCGAATGCGGTCAAACGCTTCGGAGGCCGCCTTTTCGTCCGGGACCGGTTGCGGAATTAGCTCTAATTTACAAATTCCTCATCAAACGACCTACCACCGTACGCGGGTCCTCCGTGGCACTCTTTTTTTTTATCGTGATGGTGATGATAATGCCTTGAAATAATAGGATTTCGCAACAGTAGCCTTCACCTTCACGATCGTCCTGGTTTCATTTATTGCCAGGAAGGAAAGACGAGGACGGGAAGTGTCTCGCCAAATAACTGGAAACGTATGCTGTCTTGGTGCAATGATTTTTTTTACAGTTTGTTAATGCTGTTTCATTATGACTAAATTATATTCAAAACTCCCCGTGAACAAAACATGACGAAAAAACAGAGCCCGCGTTCCAATTTGGTAGCAATCGAAGCGGAAGAGGGACGATGCAACGCGCCAGTACCACCCCCCTCGGACGCGGATGAAAAATCCCATTAGCTTGCTTTATATGGTTTGTTGATTTTCGTCGCGTTCGTCCCTGCTGCTCGGGTACTGTTGCCCCTGCCCGACACTTGAGACTCCTTGGCAGGAGGCTCAGGTTTACTTCATTAGCTGCCCGGAGACCCAATCAAGCTGCAAGTCGGTCGGTGGCCGCCGGAACGCCGATTATTGTCTCACGTTTGCTCTTTTGGTTCTCTTTTTCACACATGCTTCTGGACCCGCCGAATGTCGTTGTTTTATTGTCCCCCCACTAAGCCTCCCTCGCCGAGCCGCCACCACCACCCGCACGCTGGGAATTCCGTTCTCGTGGTGGGCTTAATTTCATGCCAGCCGGCGATCCCTTCTCTCTCTTCCTTCCAGGAGTCGCCCTCGCCGCGTTTTTCCCTTCATTCCGTATGGCCAGTGTCGCGCGAAACAAACGGAACGAGCGTCTGCAGTAGAGTGGAGGTTCTCTCGTGCTTGCCTCTTATTTCCATTCGACAGTGCGGTTTCCATCCTCCTTCTGTTGATCCCTCTTTCTCTCTCACCCTCTCGAGTGTCGCTCAAATTTAATTAGATCGAAAAGGGATCAAGATAAATTTGAAAGTCGCCAAATGAGAGACGTCGCCGCGGTTTATAAGACGATTCTATCCACCCAGGAGCGAGAAGTACATCATTTCAATCAACAGATTAGATTATATTTAATATAAAAATTTATGTTTTATTATCGAAGTATTTTCATTTGGTATATGTAGTTTTCCAAACTCGTATGAAAATATTCTTCAAGTATTTTGGAGTCATTATCTGTCCAATGGAAAATCATTCATGTTCTGAATCGAAACCACTCATTTCCCTCTGTGGATTACAAATACAACTGAGACCTAATAGATTTATCAATAGAGGAACATTAATGAAATGTGATATTCTCATCTCAGATTCCGCCATCACAATAAGAATGGTGCAGAGCAAATTTTTCGATACGCTAATCGCGGCTTACACGCCATTGCGAACACACTTGCACAGTTACAGACTTAACCCCACTATTGCCTCAACCAGCAGCAGGAACGGCAACATAAACGCCGTCAGTAAGACCCGTTCGAACCCCGAACGCAACGCTGCGGAACCAGCCTGGCGTAAGAAGCGTCGGCGTGGAAGGTGGTTTTGCTCATTAGGCGAGTGGTTTTGGTTTTCAGTGCTACATTTCCGTCGACGCCGACGTCCGCCTTTCCGTGCGATTGCGGCCCTCCTTCGAGTCCTCCGGCCAGGGAACCGGCGCTGCAAGACCAAAGGTGAAGCTGACGGACAAGTTGACACGGGAGTTCCATTCGTTACCCTGCAGAATGGAACCTCCTCCCCCGACCCGGCTGGTTGGCTGGACGCTGGCATCTGGTTAATCTCAACACACTTTTCGGGGCGCCTTAAGGAAGTGTCTAAAGCTTTGAACCTCGGTAGAAATTTAGGCGACATTTGAAAGCCATTTCTGGCTAATCCCGTGTTTTTCAGAAGGCATGAAAATACAAGTTTGAGTTTTCCATTGAGCAATGGAAGCTACATGATCATTTCTCAAAAAAAAAATTAATCGTAGCAGATGGAGATGCCGGGTATCGATCCCGGTACCTCTCACATGCTAAGCGAGCGCTCTACCATCTGAGCTACACCCCCTGTTGAGTCGGATTGCGCCCCTTGCCGAGTTTTTCAACTAAATCACAACGGCATTCGCAGATATTTTCAAAGTTCTCCACCTCTACCGGCGATCGACGAAGAGAAAGGACAAAAAGGGGCGAAACAAGAAGTCGCCAATCAGCAAACCATGAGAAATGGACCAATGCCTATATCCAGTGAGTGGTAGCGAACTAGAGACGATAACAATTAAGCGATAAATGAATTGTTCCCACTGCCAACGGGCAAGGAAAAAACGAATGTATTGGAAAGGGAACAAAAAGTGAAAGGACGAAGACGAACGGCAACTCTATGTTAATGAACAGGAACGGAAAAGGTGCAAGAACCAGACGGGCGCGAACCGCTGAATTGGGACGAAAAGTGTGAAAAAGGGAATTTGGAGCTCATTACGGGGTTTCTTTGCTTATTTGTTTTTTTTTGTTCACAACTTCGAGCCCAAATCATGTGAACCTTATGAAGAGATTAAAAGACGTAGGACTAAGCACGTTTCTCAACCACTTTTCATCCTTCTGCTCACGGAAAGCGAATCAACGATTACCAGAGCAGAGTAAAGCAACTTCACAACAACAAACTAGTACAAGAGGAAATATATAACTTAACAGGGTGAAATATGAATAAAAACATATAAGACACAGCGAATGCAAAGAAACGAGCCAATAAAAGGAGTAAACAAGGCAGACAGCGAAAGGAAAACATGTAAACTCGTCGTAGACAGGACAATAGGAGAAAAAAATATGTTCCCGGTTCATGGCACGATAAGATTACATTGAAATTTAATTACCTTCATCGGCCAAACTGGTTTGAGATTAATGTTGTAAGTGATAAGAATTTGGTCCGTTCTAAGATTAGGTAAAACATGGAGCGAAGAGAACACGAATGAATCATCCACTAATTACCTGACGTACGACCACGTGTAGATTAATGCTAATTGTCTTTTATCAATTCCTTTTCCACTCCATTTCGATTGTGCCCCTATCTAGGGCTATCGTAATTAGATCAGATCCAAAAAGCTCAAACTTAATCCATCCAACCGATCCCCTTCGTAAACCGGGTCGGTTTCGAGGATCTTTGCAAGGCGATCATCGCAACCGTCGCCGTCGGCCGCATTTGTTTATTTCCTTTCGTTTCCTTCCGACCTTGCTTAAATTGAGTCTCACGTCCGTCGATCGCTATCAGTCCAGGCGGGGCCCTACGTCCGCAGCAGCCCATCGAACGGGCCTCTCGGGCAAACAATAACAACAAAGCGCAAAAGGGAAAATACGGCCCCGTTTGGCCGACGCCAAATTAAGGAGAAAAGCAGCTTATCTGCTTCTAATTAGGTACGGGTTACGGATTTAGAACGATCAGGTTCCGATTTCAGTTTCTGGCTGGGCGAACGTTTACCAGGGGTGCGTGTTGTTTGGTTTTGGATTAAAGCCAGCGAGGACGACACAGGACGAAGGGCTTGTGCAAATATCCCCCGTCAGCAATAATATTTGCACTTGGTATTTCAATGTTATTATGTTTAGTGTTTAGTAATGTCACTGTTCCTCAATAAAAAAGTAGCAACAGATCCAGCTCTTATTGGCGGCCTTTCAAAGGTCTGGTTCGAATATAAATAAAGACTGAAGGGCATCATAAAAGTTCTAACTTTCCGTGAATTTTCTATGGCAGGATTCGCCATTTTTTATTCATCATTTTGAAATAATTAAATAAATCGAATCAAAAAGCAAACTGAAATGCACTTTTTCGCCCAAATTCTAGATGGATACCATTTCAAACTTGTTCTGGAATTTTATCGGATTCCCCGAATTCATTACAACACGCGAATTCTCCTTTCGTGTCTGTTGCCGGGATTTGGCGCCCTTTCGGAAAAAATAACCAAAACTCCCATCACAGTACACGATGCTTTTTCAATCGTACCAAACAAAACATACACGCCAACCGCCGTACCAAATGGATGGCTACACGCGGTGGCAGTCAAAAATTTGTTTTCTCGGTTAATTTAATTAGATTTTTAATTGTCAATTAGTGTAGAAAATTGTAAACCTAAATTAGCTCATTACGTGCGTAGAGGACGCCGCACGGCAGAGCACCCGTTAGGTGCTCGGTCGGTTGGGTGGTTGGGTGGTTGGGGGACCATGGGTTCGGTTCACCGTAAATGGTTTTTATGGTTTTTATGGCTACGCTGTGTTTTCAATTTTTTTTCTCCCATCTTCTCCCGCGGCTCCTTGCTCTCTATGTCTCACTCGGTCCCAGTCTCTATCCAAATGTGCGGGTGTAGATCCTATTTCGTATACAGCGAGTGTGACATCGCCCCACACCACCGTGCTTGAGGAAGGAAGCGAACCTAGGTGAGTTGAAATGGTTGTGGCAGCGTGAACGCGAATTCCCCCTTGGGGGAGCTTGTGCGAGAAGAGATTACGCGCGAGAAAAGCGAATACGATCGCTTGCTTATTTGTTTTCCGATGCAAGAGAGAGAGAAGGCAAGTGAAGTTAAGTTTTCCCTAATTAGCGTTGTAAAGCGAAGCAGTACTCATGTAACATTAGCCTTTGTTGGATTTAAAAGAACTCGAATGGGATTTATATTTGAAATAATGGGCCTTAGTATTATTTGAAATGCGCTAATATTTAATAGAAACTGTTGTTGCCATAGTTTTATAGTTCATTCCGTACTGTTGAACGGCGGTATTAGGAAAAACCGTTGACCCTTTTCACTGCTTCGACTATTGCACTCCAACAAGCTCTCCCTGATGATGCATTGGAAAAGATCACAGCAAGAATCTACTGCATGGTGCACCTGTCACAAAGGGCCACGTTCGCCTTTGACACCTAGGCCGGAAACCTCATCTTCCGGCGGGGGAAATAGGACTTCATTTCAGACGTCAGCCTCATCGTTTGTGGGAAGACTGGAACTCTTTGGATCGCGCTCCAGCTCTGCCTAGGCAGCATTAACCGATGGCCATTTTTGGAAGGTGCAGCACCGACGTCCCGTGTGTGTCGGAGAGCACAATCGAAAATCAACTCGAAGTTGGATCACACTGTCACCGGCGTTCGCCTTCTTGGCGCGTGAATCCCTTGAAGACGAGGGCACACACACGTTCAATAAAGCCCCCGGCCCGTTCGAAGTGCTCCGGATCCAATCTCCTAATTCATCACTCTTGTCTCAATCTCATTCGGGCCCCTTTTTCATCAACCTCTCCTCGGCTCTCGAGGCACATCTAGGGCTGGGGAAGAAGAAGGAGAGGGACCGCGCTGGACCGGAAAGAATGGAAGTCAATGTGAAGCCAAATTGAAAACGGAAACTAATGACTAGCGACGGTAGTCTCCGTCGACGTCGGGCCATCGAGCCGTTGCGACTCCGGGAACGGAATAGCGTCGTCGTCGTCCTTGCTCTGACACGGTGTCGTCTCTGGATGTTTGACAGCGGCGTATCATCTCGGCACCACCATTTGCACTCCATTCGACTGCCTTTAATTTGACGACAGCGGTGGTGGGCGACCGGGACGGGAGAGGAAATGCAATTTAGCCAGCCACACTTCCTCTCCCGGTCAACACACCTTCCCGTCGCTGCACTCAATTACGAGTTGGATTCATTTCGACGGATGCATGCGCCGTGTGAGAGGCTTTCTCAAGAAGGAAAAAATTGAAGCTGCTAATCCACTTGGCATTTTCTTTCTGGTTGACGGATTGAATTTCCCGCCCAGTGGTAGAATGTGAAATGCCGCTTTACAGGCGAATTTGCATCCACCAGCTGCAGTACAGATTTTGCTTCAACTAATGGGGCTTGAAAATTGAATTTCATATCAAAACAAAGATAAAATCTGACGGTTAACGACAGCACTAAGGATAGGATGTATGCTAAATTTGAAAAAGCAATAAAAGTAGCCAAAAAGCTCGATAGGGTAGAAATAAACAGTAAAACCCATACCCGTAATATAAAAAAGAGGACGAAAGAGAGCACACGAGAAAGGGAGTGTAATCGTAACAGCCGACAAAAAGGATGAGGTTTAAAGAGTATGCCTTGGGCCTAAATTTTTGTTTGAGTTGAAATCAAATTTACATTTGAATGAATTAGCAATTTGTCCTTGATTGTGGTCACGATGATGCTGATGATTACAAAGTGGAAGTAGGGGACACGGCAGAAACGGAGGAGAATAGCAACGGAAGTTTTTTTCCCTTACGTACAGAGGAGGAAGTTTACGTTAGTTTTCCATTTATCATCCTTTTAGTCTTTATATCATATCTTCAAAACTGGATACATTATACATAATTCAATCGAAAATATGGTAGATAACGCCGTACATACTATATAGCATAATTTTTTTAAAAGTAGTTTCCTTCTCAATGCTCTAGTGGTCGTTAAACTTAGTAGGAAAAAAAAATAGATACAGCCCACATAAAATGGGGTACACACGAACTTAACATCGGCAACTTCCTTATCAAACAACTCACAGAACGATCGACACATTGCGGGGCCGATGACGGTTTCGATCCTTTTCCACTCGCTTTCGTTCCAAATTGTGTCGATTTCCGTTCAACACTCCGACCTACCATCCACTCGCCGCCCTCACATTCGCAGCGTCGGGAAAGGACGGAAAAAGGAAATCGAGCGCAAGAGTTTAAAAGGTTGGTGGGCCAACACCGTGTCGACCGTGTTTATTTGAAGGATAACCAATTTCCGAGCGTCAACTCGAGACGCCACAGCGTCACCTGGAAGGCTGGGTTTAGTCCTGATTGGATCGGAAGACATAATAATCAGGTGCAGGTACGGTCGGGTGGTGTGTGGGCAGGACCATGGGCAAGTGAAATCAAGCATTGCACAAGGAGAAAAGAAGCACCGGGGGTAAGAATTGAACGCAAAACTTGAATTGAAAATCTGCTTCTCAAAATATGGCATCCTGGTGAACGGTGTGACACAAAAGCGTAATGTTGTGGCTTTTCTTCACAAACAAGGAAGTTGTTTTGCTTTATATTATACTATAACAAATACATTCATCGTAAAGATCAACGATACCAGCAAAGCACAATGCAGAATGTAGCACGTTCTAATTAACCGGAAGGAAAGAGGCCACTTTTTGTGTCTTCAATTCAGACCGGCTCAACAAGCGCTAGAGTGCTTTTGTCTGCTTTGCGACGACGGGGACTAGCATCCACTCCCCCATCCCGGGTGGAAAATTGTGCGAAAAATTCGATACACATGCGACAGCAAGAAACATAATTGTCCCGCGGAGTGTGGTGCAGTGTGTCGAATAACAAACAACCAACCCCCCC
>JAOEFI010000004.1:1368871-1410163 GCA_034621735.1 Anopheles plumbeus | reverse complement strand
GTTTGCTGAAATCGAGCGTGTTATCAGCTCGTCCTTCCGTCGGCGACCGGTTGCATCGCGGTGCAGTCGTCGCGGTGGAAGGAACAGTTTATAGGGAAAATAAAAATTAAACACAAAAATGAAATGAAAACTCACCTCCCTCGAAGCCACCCCTCCTTAACATCACTTGACTTGATAAAGCCACTTTTTAATTAGTGTAAATTGTTGGAGTCTAATTGGGATTTTTTTACACTAATGACGAGCTCTCCCACACTTTCCCTCCCACTTTCCACTTATGCGTTCTAGAAAAGTACTCCACGATGCAGCACGATGGCGGTGGGCCCAGACCGGGCTGAAGCATCGCGTTGCTCTGCGGTAGCTTATGATATGCTGCCAAGGTTTGGGATGTTGGCAGCAGGGTCTTTCATGTCCCGTGGGTGCGAACGGGAATGTTTAGTAGTGTGCTCATTACATAAAGCAATATATTTTGCGGTAGCCCCTGGTAAACTTTTTACACGACTGATTGAATGAGTGAGTTAATGAGGCGTATGGCAACGGTTGGAAACCATTTGCTCTGCTACTTTCTCACTTACGTGACATGAGTGTGTGAGATTTTCTTGAATGGCGAAAACACCAAACTGAAACACTTAAATGATTTTTTCACGTAAGCTAGTTAATTAAAATGAATATCCTATGACTTGAGATAATATAATTTCCGTTCCTTGGCTGCAGGTTCCGGTTACTTATAATCAATCGATCATCCGATTTCGTTAGCAGCTAACCTTCAAAAATTGTCGAAACAATATTCCCCTTCGCGAATAATAACGGACGAAAACCCATTCAGTGGAGTTTCCCTTAAATCTTGCCGGCGCTCGTTCACGACCTTTCCCAAGACCATCGTTATAAAGAACGCAGTGCTTTGATTTTCTTTCAATGATTTTCCGCCTTCCCGCGTTCCGCCAATTTCACCCCAACCAACCAACCCGCAGCCGCCCGTTTCTTCTACGTCGGGAATTCATTCCAATTTCCGTTCCGTACAGTTTTGTTGAGTTGTTGTTTCGTTTCTTCCTCCTTCGCACCCACGGAAAATGGCGGCCGAGACACCCCGCACCAATACCAACACGCGCGACGGGCCAAAGTTTGTCTGCCGAAGGTTAAGCGACGACCGTGTGGAAAGACGGATGGCAAAGGAGGCTAAGGAAACTCGGCGAGCAGAAACGAACTCGACGAGCTGTTCAATCAAACGGCTTTCCTTCGTGTGGCGTTTGGCGTCCTTTCCTTGGGCCAAGCGAATTTTTGCCGAACATGGAGTCAATGCTGACGCGCACCGGCGCTCGAAAAACACGGCTCGAGGAGGACGTGGCACTTGTTTGTGTTTGTGCGCTGGCGCGTGTATGTTTGCGTGGCCGCCACACCGAGCAGTGGGCGCCCGGGTGGCGGATCAGGCGAAAAAGGAGGAATGAAATTATGTTCATATTACCGGAAATTATATCGCCGATGACGATAACGTGGCGCGGCAGCACTTCACAGCACTACAAAAAGTCGGCACGCTGTATTGGCGTGAGTTTGCACGTGTACTATTGCACCCCGATATTGAATCTAGGCGTGTGCTAGAAGTGCTAGTGGTGAAGATGGGTAAAAGTGGTGGACATATTTGGGGCCTAGCACCATGCAACAAAAAAAACGATAGAACGATCGAGACTATTGCGCCATTCCGACAGGAAGGTTGTACTTTTCCTTCTTAATGGATGGCAAACGTAAACTGTGACTGTTTAGTTTGAAAGCAGCCAGAGGAAGAGAGATGTTTCCCTCATACTTCCTAGTGCGTTCAATGTCCATATATAAAAAAGTGGGTTGTTTTTCTTAAACTATTCAAACTTACCTCCAGTGAAACTAATAAAACTACACAATATTTTCCAAACTATTGGAAATAACCAAAATATACAAATATCGCTTCTCCAGCGCCAGCTTGTATTCTTATCGTGCACATATCGAGTCGATCAAATTATTAAATTCGTGAAACACAACCACTTACGGCACAAGTGTGTGTGTGTGTGTGTGCGTATGTGTTGGCATTAGTAACGGACAACACATAGTGAGGCCTAAAAGGCCGACCACCACGACCACGACACTGCGTGGGTGGTGGATGAATTTTCTCCGAAATTTAATTTCATTAGAAACATTTCCATATATTGGGTCGGATGATTGATTACCTGTTAACGAATATTAAATTGAATTCATTCCATGCGTTCCATTCCACGGTGCGCGTCATGGGAGGCAGGGCGGTGGGGTGTGGGTTGGTGGTGGAGGTGAGACCACCAACGATGGTAAGCCCCATCCCCCCCCTCAAAACAAGGGGCCAAAACCGAATGGAAAGCAATAGATCTTTCTGGCAGAGTTAGGCGGGCACACAACGAACACCCCCCATTCTGAGATGGAGGCGCCAGGTGGAGCGTAGAAAGCGTTCGGCGGGACTTGGGTGGAAAATTTCGTGCACCAAGGTTTTCCAACATATATGCCATGCCGCGTGTTGCGAATGGCGTCAACGAAGTGGGCCGGAGGGAAACGATTACTAACACTAAACCCCGGATTAGGAATGGACGCGAAACATACACACTCACACACACACCAAGGAGCGAGCATGCATTTAGTAGATTAAAGTCTCGCGTTTTCGTGATAATGTGTTATTAGACACGGCTGGCAAATAGCTGAAAGGGGCCTAATTGTGCCTCAGTAGTAATTTACCCAAACTTCGCAGCAGTGATAAGTATCAGATCTTTTGATAAACCAACCACGATTAGATTATTTATATTTATACCAGGAATGGGTAAACAAATATAAATATATTCAGTAATACTTGAACTTGTAAGTGAAATAATATTTCAATACAAACTAAAACATGTTGGGCGTTGCCGGAACTCAGTTAAGTTAAGTTAAGCAAGTAAAGCAAGGATAGTCCAAAAAAGTTCTCCTCACTCGGTAGAGAGGATTTAAATAACATAACACACAGATTCTCGCCATCACTGCGAGAGGTGGGAAGAAAATCTGGGAACAGCAACATATTTACCGTGCTATTGAGAAACACCCTCCGAGATATGCAAGGAAACGCACCGATGCAGTTATAATACCCGGCATAATTCCTCCTTTGAATTGCTCGTCTCCTTTTTTACTCGAATTTGTAGAAAGGCCACAAACATTTGTCACGAATCTTTCCCAAGGCACAACTTCGTCTTGCGGACTCTTGGTGGTTGCGTACAGATTTTTCCAGAACGGCTTACAGTCGGGTTTTGAAGAAGTAGAGTTATAAAGAAAGTACGTAGTAACAAACACTGTCCAGTGAGGAATTAGGTCCTTTACTGTTCCGACTACGAGAGTTTCGACAGATGCTGCGGTATGAATACTTTCGAATGGACAGAAACGGAATTGACAATTTATTCGGCATTCCATTTCCAGATGTTCGTGGTGCCTTAAACCCTAAGCACAATGGAGTAAGTTAGGAGAAGGGTTTGGAAATGGGGGAGATTATTTGTAACCATCTTGACCAACGGTTTCTTGACCGTCTGCTTTCAGTTCTTATTCTGATGAATTCCAAAAAGCCACGGCAATTTTGATAATATTTGCTACAAACAACGCTAACGCTGATGTAGGAGTTAATAAAAGATTCAATTCAGCATCGTCGAATAATATGACTGTGGCAATAACTGTGGCTTTCTTTTGCTCGCAGCTACTAATTGTCCACAATCACGTAGAAGAAACCAAATGCGCACGGATTGTGTGCTAACGTGCTATACACAGTTGCATGTAATTTTCCAATGGTCTTTCGTCTCCTTCCGATTCTGCAATTGCTAGTCAGCAATGTTGCCTGTTGGAACATTCCGCGTGCCGAGACCCAAAGGAATAGATTACAATAAACCTTCCAAACATCGAACGACTCCTAAGGAAAGCAGCTAACCATCATCGAGTGTGTGTGTAGTGTGAACAAGGACAAAGCATAGCAAAGAGAGAAGAACTAAACGAAGGTTTGGAAAACGCTCTCAGTAATGGCAGAAGCAGAGCTGACCACTAGAGCGAATGAAGCCCGCGGGGCGGAATCGCTCGCTCGCAGAACAAAGCGGGCAGGAATAAAGATTCGTCGTATTTCTTCGCCCTCTTGCTGGCCGATTGCCGACAAAGAAGGGCGTCCGGAGAGGTCTGGCTCGTTTATTTCTTAGCACGTAATATAATAATCAAAAAGCGATTATCATACCATTAGACGGTCGCGTTAATATTCCGATTAATTATAAATCTAGAGCTCTCGAACGTCTACGGCGTCCTGTAGGTACCGTACTCGGTGGCGATGGGTCATTTTGGGGAGGGGAGGGGAAGGGGATGGGGAGATTCCTTAGTACGGCATTAAACGATCATTGAAAAGACGTTCTTATGAACCTACCGGTTAGCAAGGACCAACGAACAGTTCACGGATAGTAGATTTGCAGGATAATGGCCACAGTTCCCAATTCCAGGAATTATTACGACGAGTTTTGTCTGCGATTTTCCAGAACACTCCCCAAATTGATAATGCTATTTTGATAATGATAATGGAAACTGTGAGAGGAGCAAATGTACTGAACAACGATGGTCAGAACTGGGCATTATATACTTTTATTTTAATAAAGGATCTAAATTAAAAAAGGACCATGGTCCTCAGAAACCAAGATTTCGTATGGTATTATAAGGCTCTCTAAAGTTGTTTCCTTCACCCACAAAGTTACGTTTCGGCACAATCGTTGTGTTTGGTTGTGATGTATCTTTCAAGCGAGCAGTAGGGCCTGCAGAAGGCGCTACCGAACCTGGTCCATAATGACGGTCTTTGCGTCGTTTTGTATTTCGTTGATTGCCGGTATGGTCGACAATCGCATGCTTGGGCCGAATGTCCAAAACTGAAGTGGGAGTGAATGACACAAACAACGTGCTCGGTTTGAGAGAAAGTCGTTCGCGAACAGGCGGAAATCGTTACAGGATAGGTGGTGCGCCCAGGAGCGACGAGGAATTTCATCTTCATTAATAAATCATAGGTTGGGTTGGAAAACGCAAACTACAAATTACGGCTCATTAATTAGGCATGGGCCTTCGTTGTCGCCGCTTGCTGCATTGTTGCGGCGTTGCGGGCCGTGTTTAGTAGGCGAGCGGTTGATCGAGCCATCGAGTGGGAGGAGAAAGCCAGGATCCTCATCTAGCACTCATATTATCCTCCGAATCCTTCGCCGGCCCGGACCGATGATGTTTGACCATCACCCATCCACCTATCCACCCACCATCCTTATCGTTTTGGGGATTCGAACAAGGAAACTCGTTGTTGTTAATACGAAAGCAGTGTTGAGTTGGTCGGAATGCTGGCGGACGGGGGGGCCTGGGGTCGTAATCAACATGGTTCGACGACGAGGTGGTATCATAAATCATTTCTCAAGCACGTGCTTTGTACGCATCTGGTGCACATGAGAACAGCGGCAGCTAGCGCGAAGGCGAAGACGGAAAGGGCAACCAATTACGATTCCGATACGACGACGAACGGGATTTAATTGATTGAAGACATGCGAACCGTTCGCTATAAGGATATTATGGGAAATTTGTTTGTAGAACTTTTTTATAAAAATGCGGTGCATCAGTGCAAATGTAAACAATATAGGGATAAAAAATGTTTTTAAATTTAAAACACAAATTAAAACACAAATTACAAAAGCACAAAAAAGTTCTTCCTTCAAATACAAATTTACAGCTTAATATTAAATTTGCTCTTCATAAAATCAACCTAGAGACCAGGAAAATGTTTGGAAAACGGTACAAAATGCTTGAGTTTATCTTCCATAAATCATAACGTTCTGCCAAGCAACTTTAATCATTTTCAATTGCACAAAGGATATTAAGCAACCGCACGGTGGAAACGATAGCTGCCCTTTATCCACCCTGCCAAACACTTCACATCAATCAATGGAATTTAATTATGAAAAAATGCCCTGCATCTAATTAAATCGGGCTGCCTCCCGCACTGTGCGCGCTCCTCGCACCCTGCCGAAAGACCCTAGCGCCCGCTGGGCGATGGCGTTCAAGGACTTCCCTCGAGGAGAAGATGAATGATCGAAACAAGTGTAATCCAATAAATGTAATAATAATGGCAGGATTTATGACAAACAGCGGCTGCGGCAGCGGCGGCGAAGAGAGCGGAATGCAAATCGAATTGCAGCACGCAGCAAATGTGCGAAAAGGGAGCGAAAAGCGCAGCAGCAGCAGCACCGACCGAGCAGAGCAATCGAGAATAAAAGACGAGTTGCGAAGGCAGAGAAGAGGAGGCCCACGGCAGAGAGGTGGCGGTGCATCGACTGTGGCTCTCCCTTCTTCTTCTGGGTAGTAATTAAATTTCTCCGATTCATTTACCCTACACCGAAGACACACGGACACCAACTACTAACACACCGCAGCAAAGGGAATATCGTTGGGTGTAATTGAATTTCGTTACAGGAGGGAAAAAAGGAAGGCAATAAAGCGGGAAAACGGTGGGGTTAGACGCACCAATACACATCAGCGAACGAATCAGTCCCGCGTTGACAATTGAGAACAGTCAACTACCAGTTTTGTCGCCACATAACCTATGGTTGGCAACACTTTTCCGTTGGTGTTGTACTTGGCTGCAGTAGTATTAGTTTTGAGAATAATGCTGAGAATAATTGTTTTATAACATTTAGCCCAACAATATGTCCAGAAGAGAACTGGACTGTCCCGTAAAACCCAGGGCAGGTATTTTGATGGAAAGTTTGGTGAGGCAACTGGCCTTCCATTAGCTAACGAATCAACATACATACACACCTACACACGCTAGCCGAAATCAACACACTTAGCCTACACCTCGCCGCAGCACAATTCTAATGGCGACCCTCGTCACCATCATTAAAACGATCCAAGTAATGGCCGGATCGGATGCGTGTGGGTGCGTATGCGAAAAAGCACCAGGGCGAAGGATCTGCGAGAATCAGGGTTTGCAGTAGGGTTTGTTACGGCGCGAGAGCTGATGCCACGAAAACCGATTGAGCTGCCGCCTGGATGAAGGATGAGCTGTGTGAGGATGAGCTGAGTGGAAAGAGAAAAGAGGAGACGTTGGCAAAAAAGGGACGAGCGTAATGATGATTGCGCGCGTGCACGCAACGGCGATGACTGTCGATGATGATCACGATGATGATGATGGGAGTGGTGGTAATGGAAGTAGCATGAATTATTTAACGAGTGATTTGCAATCATAAAAAGGGGATAAATCGAGAGTGCCTTCCATTTCCTATTGTTGTGTTTTTACAGTACTCGGTGTTCTCTTGGCGTTTTTTTATTTCGTTAAACTATGTTATACTCTAAACAGGCGATAAACAAACGCAATTACAGCGGTAAACAGTGACCTTAATATGGCAAAAACAAAATTCAATCATTCTTCTCTTTTTCTTTTCTGCAGTTATTTCATGAAAAAGGTACCTAAAATAAAAACTAAATTACCCCAAATCGATAAAACGGTCGAGAAGCCACAACTTCGAAAAATTAATGCAAATGTACTTCCTCTACCTATATAATAAGAATCTTGAGGCCTCCACCGTCAATGCCCATTTTGCATTCATGAGCCGCGCGGGAGTTAGGCTATCACTTCTTCTACTGCGGCTAATCATAATTATCGGACTTTTTAGAGCCTGTTAAACAAGGTCTAACATCCTTTTTGCCGCTGTTTCGTAGCCTCATCCTTCCATTGCTTATTTCCCAGGCCCAATACAACGCAGGTGAGCAAGGGAGGGTTTTTTTTCTGATGCTCCTGGAAAAGGTCAGGTGGTGGATACAACAATTCCGAATTACCACCAATTTCCACACCGGTTTTCCGGTTCGGGTGAAAAGCATCAAGCTACGAACCCAGAATACTAAAACCAGAAAAAAAAAGAATGCAATTAATGTTGGGCGATGCCAAAAAAGGGGGAAGAATATTTTGCTGGACTTCAGAAGCCGGGAGTGATGAAGAGCGGAAAACTCACCGCTTGCCAAACGAACGGGGAGCTGCAGCGGCCGGCTGGATTTACTCGCGTGTTTTCGGGCGATATCTGGTGTAATCACTCGTGGCTATTTTGCAACTGGAAGGAACACTGCTCAAAGCAAGGAAAGCATTAGAAACGGGTCTGTGCGGAAGGAGAGCAGAGAGACAGGAAAAAGGGGTTTCGCTCTGCTGGCAAACAGTGAGCGACACAAGTTGTTGAACAGTAATTTGTGGGCCATAGGAAAAAAACCAACCATGAACCACATTTCAGAGAACTGGTATGAAATAACCAGCGAAAACATCATCACGCTTTCGATCGGAAAATCAATTTAAAACAAGTTTACCAGCGAATCTAAAAGAAGAAAAACCCTCACTGCATGTCAACGGTTTAAAGTGATCTTCCACTCGGCGTCATTTGAATAATTGCATCGTTTCACGGTCGATAGCGGGCGCGTTCGATAACGGCGGCATGCGCCACAAAACCGACATAAATCAGCGGATTATAGTGTCAAAATATTTCCCCTACGAGAAATGATCCCGAAGGGGAAACGGTGATCCATCGGGAAAACTATCTCGGTTGGGCAGGAGCTGAAGCGGGGTGAAATAAATAAAAATGAATCGAACATATCGAACGTTTAGGGGTGGGCTTCCTACTTTTCCCTAGGTATTCTGCATTGTTTTATTTGGGAAGAAAACTTTTTTTTCCGTTTCGATTAAGGGTGGATAGCGCACCCCTAGTTTAATTTGATTTATACCTTTTCGAGAAAATGGGAGGTGTTTTTTCCTTTTCTCTCCCATCGCCTCGAAAGTCACAGTGAGCCAATTCGGTCGAGTCCAGCGATTGGTAAAAACTTTCAGCCTTCACTGTAAACCGGGGGTGTCTGGTGATGTTGACCCTGGGGTTAATCGGTTGGCGAAAAAACGAAAAAAGTACCAACGAGCTAACTAAATACGGAGCGTGCGGCCTATCTCTCGTATCAACCGCCCGTTTCCATCACCTTTTCCCTTCGGATGGGGTGGCTGGCAGTCGTTTTTTTTTCGTTTTTTTGGCAGGGAAAGGATGACGAAGGAGGTAGACAAGGATGCGTTTTATTTTCCGGTGTGCGGTCGCTACCGAAGGCGCAATCCAATTAAAATTGTAATCAACTAGGCCAGGCAGTCGTCCACCGTCTACAGTTTTTCTCGAGGGGGTGAAGAATTAGATCTATCCTGTTATCTTCTTGTGTTTCCTTTGTTGGTGCATTTTTACTCGATTATGCCCCACAACAATGGTGACGCTGGTGCTTGATGTGTATTTATTTTTAATGCTCAGTTGTACCATTTATTTGGCCAATAATGTGCGTATTTTTGTATTCTTGCGTACGCGAAAATCGGAAAAAATGCGTAGCTCGGAAAATCAACCTCTACTAACGAATGTCTAGGATACACCGGACACCGTATCTGCTGAGTCATCCAGCTCGATAAACTCCGAAAATTCGAGGCCTAGGTTGATTGCCACCGGCAAAAGGGCATCGTTTGCGCCCATTGCGTTGTATTGTGTTTTCTTTCCTTGATCCAACATTCATTTTTAAACCCCGCGACGGCGTGGTTCTCTGCCCGCGTAGCAGCGTGGCCAAATTAGAGGATGAATTTGACAGTAATTTTACGTTACCCGGTCCAGTTGTAGAACCCTTTCTTCCAGTGTTTGAGTTTCACCGTCCTCTGCATGGCTGCAGGGAAAAGGACGCAAGGTATAATCCTAATTAATTTATTCAAATTACGGAAGATACAAGCGGCAGATAATAGAATGAACTTGAACAGGGAATAGCCCCATAAAAGCTGACTAGCTCTGGAGGCCAATTCGTTCCCTCCAGAGAAATGAGAAATCATCTGGAGAAATGGAGAAATGGCTTAGAAAGAGAATGTAACTACAAAAACCCACCACCGTGCACTGCGGGACATTCTCTGTTTGTTCTATTGACGCTCCGCAAACCCCAGTTACAGTTTCATAATATTTTTATCGCGTGTTTTTTTTTTTCTGAGGCACTCATCATCATCATCAAGATGCTAAATGCTGATGACGCATCGGTGGATCACAAAACGGAGAGATCGCCTTCATTCTTGTCTAGTCGAGGAGAATTAACGACGGGATTACGGAGAAAAACGAGAAAACGTACCAGAGGGAAGTGGGAAAATTCAATCTTGTCGCAACAGGACGAGAAAGCGGAACTGTGAAGACACCGCGTAATTAACACAAAACCAAATTAAAAAGAAAAAAAAATGAACAAACTAGTAAAAAAATTGACCATCAAAAGACTTACCTTCATAGATGAGAATTATCCTTTTAAGTTAATTATATCCTTAATTACGCTGATAGTATTGCATAATCTGGAAAAGACAAAGAACAAAGAAAGGGAAAAAAATTAGAAATGGAGCGACCATTCAGCAGGGGGAGTCGAGCGGGTGTTACAGGACAACAAAAGGAGCCGAGGACAAAGGGCCCACGCACACCATCGCAACGGTGACGAGATTGTCATTCTAGAAAGGGGGAGCACGAGGATATGAAAGCGCTCGTGCAAAGAAGAAAGGGTTCGACGGTGTAGCAAAAAACAGGACTTATACCCCCGCACACCCACGCATTTACGCAAGACGGTCCACCCACAACGTCATTTGATTATTTCAGGATACAGCCAAGCTAAGTTAACAGGGAAGTAAGTTCCCTGCTGGAGTTCCCTACTAGAAGGTGGAAAGGAACAGAACAGCTAGATTTAGGTTAATTAGGCTTCATCCTCAGCAGCGCGTTGATTTAGCGAGTGTATGTGTGTGCCTCGTCGAATCCTTATTTAAGCAGTTCATAATTCTTCAACTCCGCTTACTAAATCTTCTACTTTAAAAGAATTGTGACTTACTGATCTTGAGCACAAAATAATTATTGATAAAATCAAACAGAATAAACATAGGAGTAACAACAATTTCACTAACGAAAACGCGATAAAGTTAAATACGAACTACTAACGAGTGCGAGCTCTCGAATGCCGATCTCGATTACAGCCTGCATCGTATCAACACTACCGCACACAAACAATGCTCTCATCATCAGTTCACTCTCAGTACCCACACACCCCATGTGGCCATGGAGTGGGCTGGCAAAGAAGGAAGGTGTAACCCCTACCCGATGCTGCTGCACATCATGTAAATGAACATGATGACGACCGACGGAAGACGCGGGCAGGGAAGTGCGGCGGTACGATGGGAAGACTCGTTGCGGTATCGATTCGATCAATTAATTAATTAAAGCCCTAAGCCCTTGAGAGCCCCAGGAGGAAACGCTACAAATGGAATTGTGTGTGTGCGAGTGTATGAGCGTGTTTGCGTGTGTGATATACAGATTGCGGAATGAAGGCGGGGTTGGGTGGACGCAGGGCGGTTGTGTCGGTTGTTAGTAGCGAGAGCTTCGCTGACGGCGACACGGGGAAATTTTCGTTCACTCCAAAACACAATTCATGTGCCTCCGGGGAAGGAAGGAGGTTTCGTCCGAGACGGGGGGCGCGGGAAAACGGGATGGCAAGGTAGGTAGGTGATCATGGATGGAAACGCGACACCGAAAGCTTCCGCACCCGTTTCCCTGCGCGAAACACAAGGGCGCGCGGCGTTCAACATGGTCTCACCCAAAAGAAGTCTAATAAATGAAGCCAATTAGTGAGCCGCCTCCATCACCTCCAACGAAAGGAAACCGATGAGTGTGAAGCAGAAAGGAAAGGGGGAGAAACACAGCAAAACAAGGAGAAGGGGAGCGGGATAGAAAGATGGGGGAAAAAGGCAGCGTACTGTTGAATGTGGAGCCCTCAAGCCCACCTCCATAAAAACACACATGAGTAACCCGTTTTTCCAGCGTTACCTCGGCACATAAATGATGGCGGGAATAAAAAAAGCTTGACTGCATGTGATGAGAAGGCAGGATGGGAAGGTTTTTTGCGTTTTTTTACAGGAGCATCCAGTGGGAGTCTAGAATGGATCGGAAGACGAAGATTGGACGGAATATGGGAATGAGGGTGCAGAAATCGCATCGCAACGAAGCGGCGAGGGTGTTGTAACGGGTTCGGTGCCGTATCGGTCGCAGATGGGAAGGATTCGCTCAATTAGTGAACGACTGCAGCCTCACAGCCGAGCCTCCCGGGAGGGGGTTCCGTCAATTGGCCAATTTCTACGCCGTTTTGAACGCCGAACGCTTCCACCAGCAGGAGCAGCCGAAGAAGGAACCCGATCGTGTGCCGTCCGTTCGGGAGGAAGAAAAGCGGAACCGAAGCGTTCCCATGGAAAACCCATGATGGGAAATAATTAGTGCAATTGTTTGATTTTGGCCTAAGGCAACCCCGTACCATCGGATGAAGGATATCCTTCATCCTGGCGCTCGCATTGGAAGAAAGCGGACGATAGACAGAGAGAGATAGAGAGAGAGCGATAGAGAGAGATATGGAGACAAGTTGCTCCTGTTAGTGTGCGCTTGTTAGTTGTGCATTATGTTCGCTCCGTTGCCACGACCTAGCGGAAAACGCAAAGGCTAATTAGCGGTGGAGGACTGCCCCGCGTCTTGCTCGGTTCCTAAACAACACCACCCCCTTTCCGATACCACATCGTCGTTTAGTATCCCACGGAGCGTTTCAAACGGTGTGGGTGTGTGTGGGTGTTTGGCGAAACAAAGTGACGAAGGAGGTAAAATATTTCACAAAAAACTAACCAACAACCCTTCCCACCTCAACCCGTTCAACTCAATCCGTCATTTCAGCTGTCACGTCGCGTGAATCCGTTTGACAGATGAAATGTTGCTCCATCACGCGAGTGGACGTCACTAGCTGGCCCTGTTAATCATTCAAACTCCCTCCCAACACACCATTCAACGGTACAGGCGGAGTGAATATCAAGAAGAAAAAAAAACCAACATCAGCATTATTAAACTGATACATATCAATTAATTTATTCCTTCCGCTTATCCGGATAGGTAAACAAATGAGAAAATATTTGTTGTGTTTTTGTCAATTAACTGTCTCTTATGGACGAAAATCTGCAGCCCTTCGTATCGTTGAAAATGGTTAGGAAGCATTTGGCGTTTATCAAAGAATGACAATTTCTTTAACACACATAATTTTGATGATGAGGTCGCACTAATTAAAGTGCCTTTGAAGAAAAGAAGTCACTTTGCAGCAAAGTTAAACGGTTTTACGCCAATAACTTGGCGCCATTTTTGGAACCTGTGTCTACTTTATGTTTGATTCCAAATCGTCTATTCCACCACGTGGCCCACGGAACCGTGAAGGCGCCCCTTCACGAAACCGAGCGGGCCCAATGCACGCGTCTGCTTCGAGATTGATTGTGTGTGTCTCCCGAATTAACGAGGAGGAGAAAGAAGGAAGGGGCAGAAGAATGGTAAAACTGAAACAAAATAACAAACCCTTCCTTTACGCCGCCGTTCCACGTGACCAATGCCAATTTGTGCGACTCGTTCAGCCGAACACTACAGCACTCCGAGCCACTACCACTCTCACTCACTCACTCGCACTCGCACTCACTCACTCGCACTCGCACTCTTTCTCGCCGGCTTGGTACATCGAATGTGCAGCGGGGCACTGGGTGCTGCTGCAGCTTGGGGCCTGCATTCGTGTTTAATTGAAAACAAGAATGATAAGTTCATTAATAATTCGCGGCGTTGCCTTTTTAAGCCGGCCCGCGGTCCGCGGGGCGTCTTTATTTTCTCTTAACAAGTCGCTTCCTGGTGAGACGGGCGGAGAAGAAGGTAGGAGGCAGTGTTTAAACGCTGGGGTCGGGGAAGGGCACGATGCCCTTGACATCATGTTCAACCCATGTTTCGACGGTGGGAATGCAACGGAAGGCGTCGGGAAGCTGGAGCAGAGTAATCGTTTTTTTTTCTTCCCCATTCGCTTCCTCCTTGCCGAACACCACCGCTCTAAGACGATTCATCATATTCACTTTTCATTTCGCGCGAGTGCACACCGCTTTCAGATGCACTGAAATGCACCTTCCCTGCCTGGATGGGTGGAACGGGGGGCAAAACGATTCAAACCTCTTTTGTCGCGTGTTGAAAAGACACCTTTTCATGGCAGGAAGGAGGCAGCCAGCGACAGCAGCCGTCTCCAGGGTCTGCAGGCGCACCAAAAGGGAGGGTTGAGTGCTGCCGCTGTCGCCCGCTTGCCATCGGGAGAAAAACTTCTTCATTAAACGCATGTACTGAATATCAATGGATTAATTAATAATGTTCCTAATTAGTGAGGACATTAAAAATGTACATTCGCTTCTGGTGCGGCGGCCAAAAACGGGCAGCGCGGATGCACCCCACAGCCTCTGAGAGAAGTAACAAAAAGGTATAGAGGAATGGGCCACATGGGGAAACCGCACGCACACGAGGAAAAAACGCCACAAGTTTTCTCCGGTAATTAGCTGGTGAAGCGAAGAAACTCGGCCGACTGATGAAATTGTAAAGACGCAATTGAAGCCAAAGACGACGATCGATCGATCGATGGAGACGTGGCAGGAAGGCAGCTGACAGTGGTTCAAGTATGAGGTAAGTATTATATAATAACAATTAGTTTTTCGTCACAACGAAATCCGTCCTACTCGAGCTTCTTTCCACTTTCTTCTGCTAGTTGAGTTGAAGTTAATCGTTACGAAAATGGCGCCGTTTCAAAATTCAACGAAAAGTGTTGTAAACGAAACAATTTGCGTCCACATTGCTTTCGGAGCATCGGTGGTTTTGGGCAACAGGATTTGTAAAGGGACGCGAACTACCGCACCGGTGTCAGAGAAGAGGTTTGGATAATAGAATTTTGATTTTCCAATTTCCCACCGCGATTGTGGCGCGGGAAAACACATTGCCGCCACATTACAGACCACTTTACAACCGCTCTCGTCTTGAGGCAGGAGCACGGGAATCGAGGATGTATGGCACGGAACAAAACCGGCGAGAATTCGTGATTTGGTTTCGATTGAAATTGAACCTGGCATCCGAGCCAAAGAAAAACCGTGGGGGAAAGCAAACCGGGACGGAGCGATGGCTCCGCTTTTGGGAAAACCGGGAAGTCACAGGGAAGAACGAAAGGTAAACTACCCCTACTCCGATAGGGGAAGAGAAATGGAAATGTTCATACATTTATTCGGAGACCGCAAGGAACTGGAACCAAAGTGCACACCGAGGTGCAGGGTGGGAAAAGGACGATGGGAACGAACTTGAAGGTGGGAAAAGGATTTAACGCTCGTAGTTCCACGGGCTGCACCGGGCAGTCCAGCGATAAACGGGAGGGCGAAGCAGTCAAGAGCTCGGCTTGGGAACAGGAAATTGAAGAAACTCTCTACGCCATGCATGTAATAAATCCACTCAATCAGAATGATGGATGTCGATGGGTGTTTTGGAGAAAAATATCGCCGTCCCGTCGAATCAAGGACGAACGCCGGCGTGTTGAGTTTTGCCCACCTGGCATCCGTGGCGGCTGTTGGCCAAGTCGACTTCCTACCTCGTACCGACGACCACGCTCTCGAGCTACGCCAACAAGACGCTGAGAGAGAAAGAGAAAGAGAGAGAAAGGCCAAGTAGACGAACATTCGCGAGTGGACGAAAACCCGTTGATGTGCATCATGAACCAATTGTTCGGCGTTAACAACGAGCGCAATGTTTCGATGGCCACGAAAAGTGAAGCAAAATGTGGAACGCGGTTTACCAGGCGGTGGCAGGACGAGCTTCGAGGATCTTTTAACCCTTTTCAGAACCGAAAAAAATCAAATCGAATCGAAACCGAACACACTTCACCTCTGAGACCACTACTGGTGTGGTGGTTGTCGTCTGCGACGTTGGTCAAAAGGTCGGGCGATCTAGAATCCATGGCGTCGGACCGTTTTCGGGACGGAATAGTCGTTGCGGTCTTGTGATAAGTTTGATTGTTACCTCCATCGTGGCGAGAGGGGTCTTTGGTTCGGAACATAGCACTCGACCATCATCTCCCTCTTATGGGTGGTAGAAAGGGTAATGGTAACGGTCAAATTAAATTAAATCAATTTTAAACTCAATTAACTCCGCCCTTCAAAGCGACCGGTTGAGGTGTTTTATTTAAGTTTATGTAAAACTTAATAATGAGTTGTACCCATTCCACCAGCGGGCTTGACAACTTTGAACAATCTATCCGATTTTCGAAGAGGTCTCCCAAGATTTGTTACAAGAAGAGAAACGATCACAAATTAATCCATTATTTGGCCAACCATAGTTTTAACAAAGAGAAAGATTAGATTTGTGTTTTTATCTTCGTGTAAGTCAATAGAATGTAAACTTCTGCTTGTCAGTAAACCGATTAGACACATTTGTTAAACTACGCAATAATGAAGAAATAATTCGAAAAGAAGAACATTTCATTAGTGAAAATGTTTGCCGGAACTAAGCTATACTATTTGTATTGTTGATGATTTTTTTCAAACTAATTGACACTATCGATTTACCGGAGTTGGAGACTGTCATTTGTACAAAAAATAAATATTTTTAAAACAACAACATTGTCCACCGCTCCAGGGTAGTTTTTTCTTCGACGCACGTGCAGCGACCACCCAATTAACCATTATATTTTCTAACCTTAATTAGTTGTCCACTGCAAAAAAAACCATAACAAACTGAAACAAAACAAAAAGTGTAGTTCAAAAAACACAGTCAACAAACCTAACCATTGACTAATTGCTGCACCGTTTTACTTTCGGCCAGTAATGAGCGGGCTGCGCTGCGTCGTTGTCAGCCGTCGAAGATCTTCTTCCATCCGAGAGCCGCGCGCGCGCGGATGGACGACTTCCGAAAACGTCCCCCTGCCGCGGAACTGCTGCTGCTGCTGTACTCCTCCGCGCAACCGAACACCGGACACACACACACATTACGGAAGATGATCGGTACGATCCGAAACACATAATGATCGAAACGCCATAAATCCGTCGTTAATTGGATCGCATTTAATGGGGAATTAAATCGTTAATTATCTTAATTAGTCACCGCACGGAGAATACGGCCTGCCCTGTCCGGTTCGGGACCGGCAGAAAGAACAAAAAGATGTTCCCTTTTCTGCGCAGTGCGGACCGGGGCATCATCGTTCAATCGTCCGGGGAAAATCCACTCTAAACTCGCTACATACCCTTCCCAGTGAGGCCCACGGGGGTGAAGCATTCGATGCTGAGAGCTTGTTTGTTTATGTTGCTGGTTTGTTTTATGCAGTGGCGTGCCTTTTTTGTTTCCCCTTTTCGAACGGTTTTCAATCGCGGATCCTCTCGATCGCCGAGCCGATCACATGAATTCAAGTAGACGCCCGAAGGTGCGGAAGCTAGTTGCGCCTAAGGATGTCGCAATCAAGAAATAGTGCTCGTCGCGGAGGATGGTGGAATATTCTATTAATTGCTAAAAATTAAAAAAATCCCGAGCCAGTTCCAGCGGCTGATGGAAAATTGTCGGACGATTTAATTGGCTTAAGGTGGTGTTCATTAGTTTAATTAAGAGCGCGTTTTATAAAAAAAACCACGTTTAATCGATTTGTGAACAAGCGGAGCTTTAATTTAACGAAATGTGTTTTCCAGCAACAAAAGACAAACATTTGAAGACAAAACGATGTCTAATGTAAATGATTACATTTATCAACGATTTTTTCTTGTCATGTAATAGATGCGTTGTACTCAGACGTACTGATGACGCAAAATGTTTTAATGATTTGGAATCCAACTCCCAATTATCAGTAACATAACTATAGGCACATACCCAAACAAGTTTGACATATCGTTCTCCTTTTTCTGATTGCCGTTTCTTTTTTTGGCGATTGAACACGTAAGTCATGGAACGGGTTTGTCCAAAAGAAACAAAAAATAAAGAAAAGAAAGAACAAACAACAGCAACATCTAAGCAACGGGTCTTATGTGGCGAAAGAGGTTAAAAGCGAAGTTTGCGGTCCCGCCTGGAGAACAACATCATCGTGATCGTAATCTTAGCGTCAGGAAGATCATTCGGCTCGTTAGCCGGCAACACCGGACTTCATGTGCTGCCGGGCGATAAGAGAAAGAGCGCCGTTCAATAATTTATCATTATGGGTACGCGCCGCAAAATGCTGGCCTTCAGCATCATCACCGCCGCCGCCGCCGCCAAGCCGACCGTCGCCCCCGTTAGTTGGGGCCGAACTGGCTTCAACCATAATTGATTTACGGCAACGCCTTCCGACCAAATCATATTTCCGACCCATGGTGGTACATGTTGGATCTGATCGGAGGGGCACAGAGGGCACAGTGCGAGGGGACGGAAAAATGAGAACTGAAGAAAACTTTAATTTCTTCATTACTTTCGCCCATTCGTTCGCGCGCGGGCCCATCGGGCGCGGTCGCGCAACCTCCCATAATCGAGTAACCCGAGCCGCGGACCGTTGTTCGGTGTTTTGCATGCGCACGAAACGCGGAAAACAGATACCAGACCAGACGACTCTGTCTCCCTTTGGCGGCACTCATCGGCACAAATCGCACACACTCCCAAACGAGCAAAGCGGGAGCCCCCGGAAGGCGGATCCGGCACTCCAGAGTGGATGTGGGCCTCGGGGGGATCCCGGGTCCGCCGTTCGGCCTGGAGTGGTCGCCAAGTGCCCGTGTGCCTTTCTTCTACCCCCTAGTTCACCCTCCTCCAATCACCTTCTCAACCAGTTCAGTTCCATTCGCTAATGAACCACTTACTGACACTTAATAAATTGAGCCTCTTATTTATTTATTCTCCCGTGATTAATCCACCCGAGGTGATTATTACCTTAACGAAATGACGACCGCCCTCCCCGGTGGGGGGTTGGGAGGATTCGGCATTTGAAAACACAGGGGTGGAGGGATAGTTGAACGTCGACCAGCTAAGGAAACTGGCTCCAAAATCGGGCAGCCCCCGATGGCTGTGGGTTCGAGGGCAGCCCAAGTATGGAAGTTCAGTATCCCGCCGTTTTGTAGCCCATTTCGTTTTCATCGTCGCCTTGCGCACCCCGTCTCGTCCGCGCGTGCTGGTTTCGATTTTCGTCTCTGTTGCTCCCTGTTTTTCCTGCGTCTCTTCTCCCTGGCCCATGTTTTGCAGAAACGTGCAGAATAGAAACCACTGCAAGGCTGTGCAAGCGCAGCGTTTTCAGGGATGGGAACCCGAGGGAAAGGGACACAACTCCCATAATCAATGAAATACTCAGCCACGGCGTGGTTTCTTGAACGAAAACATTTCGGAACCGAACTCAATGCATGCATGCTGTGAAAGCTAAACATTGATTCGAGATTTTCGATGTTAACGAGCTTCTCGAAGGTCAGATCGCTACACTTTTCTAACAATATCGATCTCAGTGTAGCTCTTTATAAGAGACAAACAGATTCACTAAAAAATCATTAAACAATTGATACTAGCTTGTATGAAACCAATATCTAAACCATAACCTGAGTAATTACTTCAACTTGTATCAATTTTCTTTCCTTCTCGAAATGGCAATCCTTCAGATAGCAGGTCTACGTCGAACCCTTGAAACCATTAATTAAACTATCAAAGGGAAACAACCCGTCCATCAATCCGGTACTGTAGAAGGTTCAATTAGGTGCTTGCTATTGCCCTGCTGCTTCCGGGTTTTGGAGAAAGAATTCCAATCGAAACATTGTCCTTTCTGCAGCCAACGATCTCAATCCTGCCCAAGTACGGGGTTCATCTCCAGGACGATCATTTTTTCTGCCATTTCTACAAACGGTTGGTACTGATTTTTGCTTCTTTTTTTTTTTCAACCGTTTCCTGCCCCCCGGGGAGTGTGGAAGACCTGGGTCGCATGTTGGCATTGCCTTGGAACCTATCTCAACATTCGAAATAACGATCAGAATTGTGTCGAGTGTAAACGGAGACACTGCACATGCAATTGTCCAATAAAATGGTCGCAAATAAACCTGAAAACCACAACAGATATTTCCACATGATAGGTCGGCCGGCACACTGAGTCTTGAACTTTTCCTGCAACTCAAAAGAGTTCAAGGAAAAGGGCACCTTGACTAGTCATTGGGTCTGTTGCAGGAATGAAAAAATATCTGCAATCATTATGGCCTCGCCCATAGCATATTTGAAACATATGTCCCAAGAGCTCTTCCAGAAACACGGTAATACTGAATACGTGTGAAATAGGATTTAGAGATTTGCTTCATCGTTTCAAACTACAGGTTTCGGTCGAAGAGAAAATGGACTAGGACAACCGCAACTAGTTTGTCAAACATCAGAAATTGCTGCCATTAGACTTGTGTGAATGATTGACAGGTTCACGAGCGGTTGAAACTAACGAGAGTACCTATTACTCAGAACACGAAAGATGAAACCCCATTTATTTCAGTCAACTGAACTACTATAGAAGCTATATTAAAACAAAACTGAAATTATTACACTTTCCCCAAAACTTAAACTACTCGCACAGCGAAGGAGTTGAAGCCTGCCGCAAAAAGTTGTCGACCTCATTTTGAATCTAGTTTTTTAACTTCTATTTCTTTGGCAATCACATAACCTATCCCATTCCTTCGATATCTTCAGGCTTTAGAATGAAAACATACACCTTAGCCGAAGGGCTTGCCAGAGATAGAGGAATTGGGTATCGTTCTCTAGGCTGTCATCTGTTCGTCCCGATTTCGCGCCGCAATGGCTATTGTTCTGTCAAATTCTGACAGCTGCGACAACGCTAAGGATATGTGTGTGTATCTGAGCCAAACACGGAGAAAGAGAAAGAGAGACGAAAAGGAGAGAGGGAACGAGCGAGAAACATGACATGACACTGGCGACTTCGAACGCTGACTCCACGCGCGCTGTCGTTTTCGTCGTCGATTGTTGGCTGCCGAGCCCCAGCGGTGACCTTTTTTTTTCTAATTGAAATAAATTAATGAAGGTAAATATACACGCCACGTGGTGCGGCGATGTGGAACGCGCTCCACCGGAGGACACCGCCACTTCACGCCGCTCGTTGCAAAGTGTCACGTTTTTTGGCACCGGGCCAGGCGAACGTCGCGAAGCGATTTGAGCTCTATTAAGATGCCTGACATTCCACGGGGTGGGCCTGATATCGCTAACAACAATACGTTGGGCACGGTGCCCAGATTTTCCACTGCGCGTGGCCAAACGAGCGAAACGGATAGGATTTCTAGCGATCCGCCACTGTATCTATGCTCCTGGCCGTCTACCACACAGAAATTGCGATCATGCCACACGACGATAATTGAGGGAGAAGGAAAAAAAAAGTCGAACTGCTATTGAACTTCGTTAATAAATTTCTGTTTTGATAATATTAAACGCTCAAAAATAATGATCCAAAATGATGAGCGTGTGGATTACGGTAAAGAAAAGATAGAGGTGTACCTTTGAGATAAATCAGCCGCGATAATCCGCGTGATCCGCGACAGCAGGCCTATTCTATTTGGGTTGAATTCAAATAGTAAACCGTTACGATTATGATAAAAATGTATTTGAATAAACATTCCCCAACCCCCCTAGCCGTAGATCGCTGGGATGGACATTAATCTTTATCTTCGCTTGTGTCCATCATTTCACCGAACGAGCCTTTATCGCACTCACTCTCAAAAGATCCAATATTTTGACCCTTTCAACCATTATTCACCTTAGCCCGTGGGCCTACCTTGCCCCCGGGGGTGGCTTTTAAGCATCTTAAAGAATAGGAATTAGCTTCCTGCACAGCTTTTCCTACTGGTTGCCCACAGCGGATGATGTATGTGTTGCTTATCTCACCAAGGATCCATTTGTCCAGCAATTAAACGGTGTTGAGCAGCCCTCGGAACACGGTGAGAAAATTTATTCTGATATTTTAACATCCACTTTCACCACCGTCACAGCTGGCTGCGTCGGCGGTGGATGCAAATGAGCTGCATGAAATTGATAATTTTTCCACCTCCGTCAAACTGATCGCATCTCGATCGCGGCGCGCCGCCGATGGAACCCCCTATTATCACGGAACATGGTGTGCGGTAAGGCAAGGGGAAGCAACAACGAAAAAAGAAACAATCCAACAAACGAAACATCACACACACACACAAAACAACACGCCGAGCCAAAACATTAACCAGAAACCTGTTCTATCCATCAACATAAATTCATCAAGAGTCGTTCCTTTTGCATTTCCCACTCCCCGACAGCGCCGTTAACTCACGGCCTGCGTTTTTCCTTCGCCCGCACGCCCGGAAGCCTCCCGGGGTCCGATTTTGGCAGGTTCTTCGATAGTTTCCACTCCCGAAGGCCTCGGTTCCCCGGAAGTCCGTATCGACGACGGCAGCAGCAGCAGAAAAAAAAAATCGTCCGATAAATAAGTACTTTTATTCCATCTCAACTTCCATCAGCCCAACGGACCATTTCCATCGGGCTGCCAAACACTGCCCCTCTCTCTCTCTCTCTCCGTGTCTGCTACTCGCCGATCAGATGGCCAACGACCATTGGCACCGTCATCCTTCCGCCCGAGTCGGGCTGGCCACTCTTCGCAGGTGGGGAACCCACCAGAAAGGGTGCGGCGGCTGTGGGGGCGGTTTTAGGGGGTGACGGGATTCGGGAAAAAAGAAGCGGCATTGAAAGGAATATTCTCATCTTTTTTTATTTTTGATTGACATTTTAATGGAGTTTCGAAATTGAAATGTGTTCATATTTCAAGTTTCTCTCACTTGCTCGCTCTCTCTCTCTCTCTCTTTCCCTTTATCTCTCTTTTTCTCTAGGCCGGGATTGAATAATTTATATTAGTTTCCCCGCACATCATGCTTCGTGGAACTGCCGCCACCACCCCTCCCCCATCCCACCGATTCTTCAACTTCTGTTGCCCGTGAAATTGGCCACCGGAGTGGAAATGAAGCCCGCCGGGACGGGACGGAGGGAGCGTGAGACGCTTTGCCACTGCCATCATCGATGTAGGCCACTCGCTGCCCTCGCACTTGCTGATGTTAAACGGATCTCTCTCCGCACGGTGGCGTATCAAGAATGTCTAAATTCGATAAATTTTCGATAGAGAATTTTTCCCACTTCTTTCGTTTTTTGTTTGTTTCGAAGCAAAACGGGGGAAAAAAGGAATGGAAGAGTTTTTGTTTCATTTGGAACCTGGAACGTTCCACATACGCGGAGCTCATTGACCGACAGATTTTCCGAGGCAAAACTGTAGACAAGATATCAGAGACAAGCGGATCGGCCAGAGCGGCGCTAGTGGATTGATTGAAAACAGATTTTTCGCCAATAGTATTCGAACGAGTGGAGGAGCTCTGTATCCATCAAGACAACATGTTAAAAACCGATGGAAGTGCTAGAACATTTGTTTGAGATTATCCTTTACATGTTTTCCGAACGCTCAGATAAGAGCATGACATTTCAAATACTTGAGAAATGAAAACGCTTCAACGAGTTGCGAAATAAGTCAGCATAACAAACACGCTTCGCTATATGTTTTTTTGGATGCGATATGGATGTCGAAATAACAAACAATCTTATTACTATTAGGAACCCTGGCAAAACATGCCCCTTATAAGGATTAATTATCTGTTTGCATTTTTGATGCACATTAATGCATCAAAAATCAATCCTACACCTCTTCGATCATAATCTTTTTTTGTTTGTTTCGCGTCCACTTTGATGTTATACCAGTAAATATTAATCAAACCAATTGGCTTAATGGAACCCGTCCTGACCAAACATTTGGCTACTTATTACCATGATGTAACAGATGCATAAGAATGAAGGTAATTCAACCGTCTACTCAATCCCACCGATTATCCCACAGCAAGCAAACACACGCACAACACCATACAGCCACGCACACGGAAATGGCATCGGCTCAATCACACGCTTAATTACGCGATCTGATAGCGATATTTGTTTATTTGCATCCGTACGTTCCACAACGTTCGGGCAAACAATCCACCATTAAAGTCAATCAGCTCTGGAAGCTCACCTTTTCAGCATATGTATCTAGCGGAGAATTCCCCCCCGGGGGACCGTCCTTGAAATGTTGATGACGATTTGAGACACAGATGTGAGTGCTTCGCAAAGTTGGCGAAGAGCCAAAACAAAGTATAGGATTCCAACATACTTAGAATACCTCAAACATAACACATTACAAAAAGAAGAATCTAGGGGGTTAAATATGAATAAACAGTATTAAAAACAAATTACAATGCGTAAACAACACAACACGAAATTTCAATCAACAATCTAACGGACATTGAAATATATGGGGAGATGATAAAACACAGTACAAAACATCAGACTCCGATCGTATGGCCTCAACAGATCGTATGACCTGCTATTGTTGAAAGCGGATCGGCAAAGTAGAAGAAAATGCAGCTAGAAGCATGTATTACTCTCATAGCTGAATTCCACACAGGAATAGGACAGCAGATGCTACCGGCACGGTGTAACCCACCACCGCTCGTGGAAGAGAGAATAACATCATGGGAGAGGGACGGAGAGGGGCGAGGCAAACAATACACAAGAAGTAATTAAATCGATATTTACATAAATTTTTAATCAAGCAAAACTTAATTAACGTCACATTATTCGTACGGTGCTGCTGTCTTGGCATACCTTCCGACGACTACCTTCGCGGCATGACCTGTCCCGTCCGTTCCTGGGCCCTCTGCTGGTCCCCTAGCTCCCCTATGTCGCCGTACTGCTTCGGGCTACACGATCGACGGAGGGAAGGGAATGTGATAAACGGAATCAAACGACAATAAAAAAGGAAAGACGCCCTGGCCAATGGGGACGATGGTCAATGGTGCAGTAAATCAGGCGGGTAAGGTGGAAGAAGAAGGATTGACGAAAAATTTCAGTGGAAGTATACAGTGATTACCACTAATTTGGTAGCACGTGTCTTTGCATTACAAGTAAAATATTATTTCATGTCACAAACATCTTCGCTTGCTGAGCAATTCAGTTGGAAAAAAGCGTAATTTTCTAGAATGAATATTGCTATATTAACAATGAAAATTATAGCTAAGCTAGGATGATTTATTGTTATGTTTTTCGTAAGATCTTGCAGAAACTAGAAGCATACTGTTCATGAGAAACGAGCCATTCAGTTTGCCCAAGAAGCGGTAGAAACTGCAGAGGAATTCATCTTCGATCCGTGTGGGAAACAATTCCGTGAGAGGCATCCAGGCCGCCCGGGGAACGATGTGCCACGAGACAACTGGCTGATAGGAAGTGGGACATTTGTTTGAAGTCAAATGAAATAAATTAAAATCGAATGCATCGGACACAATCGGACACGAGAGGAAGTAGCCTTCCGAACAGACGGAGGCAGGCAATCGACGGCATTGCAGATCCTATGGAGCTCGTCAATGTTGATGGTAATGATTTGGATGATGTTGTTGTTGATGGTGATGATGTAGATGATGAGGACGATAATAGACTTTAAACTTTTATTGGCACCGTTCGTCTTAGAAGCCAAGAAGTCCCATCTTCGCTGGTGGTCTTCTTCGTGCATGCCGCCGGTAGTCCCTAGGGGTATGTGTATATGTGTGAAAATGCGTTTAATTGATAAAGTCCTATCAAAATAGTTTAAAAAGTCCTCTAAATGAATATAATAATTGTATGGATTTAAGCTACGATCTACGTATGGTGCATTACGAAACTTAATGCACATAATACTTTCATAAGATTAAATCATTTCGACGTATATCATTCGCAACTATTCCTATTTTGGAACTCGTCGGCGTAAAATTAATTCACCATAAACATACAACAAAAAAGCCAAACCAAAGTACTACACAAAGTAAGCTCAAAAGTCGACTGCTAACAAAGATGATAGAGAATAAGTTCCTTTCCAAGCTAGCAAGCAACTAAAGAACCTGAAACTTTACTGAATCGGTAAGTCATATTCGAGGAACAAATGGCGAGATTAGAAAGGGGAGGCGGCGATACTCTCGGAGGTATATCTCCACGAGCGAAGGATTTAGCTGGAGGTTGGAGAAAATCAATTAAACTAGACACTAGCACGGATTCCTCCGGTACCTGTCCTGTATCCTGCCGTGCCTCTGCGCCCGTGCCGTGCGAATGAGAAGAAAGTAATCTTCTGTTGCTCCCACCACTTGCAAGCTAGCTACACAGGTTAGGGTGGCGGGTGCGGATCCTAAAGGAAAGGAGGGAAGGATTACGGTAGTGATTTCCCACTTGAGTAGCTTAATGAGGCAGGTCCGGCCGATCCTTCAGCCCCACATCGCTATTCTCGGTGAAGTGAATCGGCGGGTGGAAAGCGAGGCGGCCGATCGGAGAAAGGCGGAAAACTTCAACGGAAAGCTCTCGATTTAAAGTGGAAGAAATCAATTTCTAGCCCTTCTTCTGTCGGTTGCAACAATCTGTGCTCTCTTACCTTCACCTACTTCCTCCCGCGAACCGATCCAATCTCCGTTTATCCTCACACCACAGTATCCTTCCCAACGAAGGACCTTTCGACACGTTTCAACCCACCGCCAACCCCCTTGTCCAGTGGGAGGGTGCAGTGTGCATCGTTTAATCTACCACACACATACACATGTATGCCTATCACTCAACTGGATGTAGTGCCGAGCGAAATTTACTAAACGACTGACTGATCTCCCCTTCTTCAGACCTCACCACCAACCCCCTCTTCTGGGGAGGGGGTGAGCCGAGGAATGGATTGGTTTTCTGATCAAATGTTATTTATTATTTGCGTGTACTTAGAAACTAACGACGAGGAAGAGTGAAACTGTAACTGCGGGCCACCGGTGGCACTGTGGCGGACGTTTGAAGAAGAACCAGAGTTTTAATAGGATGAACGATCAACTCTTAACTACTTTCCATCCACCGCTCGGCTTCATCACGCGAGCACGCCGACCGACGGGATGGTTTCGAGTGAAAACGGAAACAGCTCTTGCCCGATACACATTTAATTTAATTTAATTTCTACCGGACTCATTCCGAATCTGTTGTTTTGACTCTTCCGGTTCAGGAATGCATAGTTCCTGTGCTTGCCCGGTTCACCACCCCACACGAGCGAGGATGAGGGTAATCGATAAGCGAACGAAGAGTAGGTTGGAGCAAAAAATCCAGAGAGTAGATGTCGACCCAGGGTCGCCTTTTTCAACAGTACAATTCCGCAGCACAACCATCATTGAAATTGCTTCGGTGGCAATGAAAACTATTACAGTACGTATCAAAAAAGAAAGAAAATGGAAATACACTTTCAAATATGTCGAATTTTACAGAAGTAGAAACAGATCCAACACACTAGTCAAATATTTTAGTACGTCGAAAATCATAAATATAAGAACGTTATAAATGCAAACACAAGGCAGAAAGTCAATAAAATCTCGAAACTATTCAAAAAGTATCAATTACCTTCAGAGCTTACTGTCTATCAGCACCACAGCTACAGCACTTTCAATTACTTTCGCATGAAATGGATCCGGGCGGAAGGATTCTCATCGCCTTACGCCCGAATCCTTGCCCCCTTTCGCAGTACGTCCCACTTGTGTCCTGCTCCCGACAGTGTTTTAATCGAACCGAATACTCTCACTGTTGCTGTTGTGATGCTGTTTAACTAAATGCTATCAGCTGCGCCCCCACCCGGCCATCCGCGACATCCCTCGACGCAGGAGGCTGCCACACCATCCCGACCCGAAAGGATGTTGCCCACTGCTGCCTGCTGCTGGTGCTATCTCTCTCCCTCACACAATAAAACCATTACACTCGAATGTAGAGCATCGCGGCGTAAGTGGGTACATGAAAAAGTTCCGAGAGCGGAACACAGTTTAAAATGAAATAAATAAAATTGAAATTTAATTAATTTTCTAATTAAATTATCAGCTACCGATGGCTAGCCAGGGCGTCCGGCGAAACCTACACCCGCACACACACAGGTCGACAACAGTAAGCGAACGATACACTCCTGTTCTAGCCCACACTTGCTGGACCAGGAAGGAAAATTTTGCAGTGAATAAGGGAGCCGAAAATGGTGGTAGGAAAATTTTCCGAAAAAAACGCTACCCTTCTTCTTCTTTGGACCGTTGTTGTGCCTTTGGACTTTTGACTTTGTTTTTATTGCACGAACACCCGTCGCGGACAAGGACCTGAGAAAGGATATACTAAACAACGGATTTAGCGGAGCAAGATGGAAAAATCCTCTGCATTCGGTCATTTTACGATCTAAATGAATTTCCCATCAAAAGCCGAAATTGTGTACCACTTTAAAACAAACTTCATCTTCCGTAATTGAAGATATTATTGATCTAAAATTCGTTGTGTGATGAAAAATTCGTCCTGAAAGTGTCTAATAGCTGAACGTAATGCGATATACTAAAATTCAACAATACTTTACAACAATCGAGTGAAAAGGGATCCTTTTTCTTAACAAAAAAAGATGCTTCATGGTCTTCAATTTGCCACATCTGTTACCTTTGGCGGGATGGAGGGCACTCTGCCATATTGAAGGCATCTCCCAAAATAGAAACTTCCTCTACACACCCTCCATTGCGGCCCTTATCAATGCTTCCCCCTTCTTCTGCGTTACAACTGCTCAATCAGCTGTTTGACCCTCGCCCAAAACGCCGCCTCCCTGCTAGCCACGCTGATTCGGTGCATATGTTACCGGTTTCTTTTCCAACGGGGAAGTCTCGCCGAGCTCCTCCTGTCCGACCATATGGTGCCAGGCACAGGATGCGAGGCGCAGTGGGTAAACAAAGGAAGGATCCATTCTCAGCGTCATTATCGTATCTTTGCGCTACGCGGGTTTTCGGCTGGGCGGGTGTGCTCTACAGGCGGGAGAGAAAAAGAATATTACAAATACTGCATCACCGCGCGCACTGCGTTTACAGTGCGGCGTTCTGTGCGGGGAACGAACGCGAGACCATTAGACGGACGAGAGGAGCACGGCGAAGACACAGTGCAAACTTTAATGCACTTTGTGTACGTTTCATTAACTTCCGCGCGGATCGTCCGTCTCGTCTGCCAGGGAAACGGTTTCGCGCGCAACGAGCGCAAGAAACTACCGAATGCGGCAAGAACGGGCGTTGCGTGCAAGCGAGAAAGATTGATCGCAGGGATGTCCGCCGTAGGGAGGGAGGGAGCCCGCCGGATTCACGGCATTATTGCAATATAGTTATTTTCTTTGTAATTAATTTTTTAATTAAATTTCAAAATAATTACTCGCTCCAACGGAAACAGCCGACGGAGGGAAAAGTAGGTAGAGGAAAGGGAATTCGTGTTTGGCTGCGTCCTTCACAAATGTCACGACCTATTTGTTGGGTGGGGAAAGGGTGTACGGGTGCAGCGAGCAAATGCGACTGCAATCGTAGGATGTACACAGTGCTGGTCGTAACCAAGGTAGAATTCGAAACCACTTTACTTCAAATAATTTACGATTGTGCAAACCAAAACCATCGAAATATTTTGATTTCTTTATGTTCGGAATCGATTAGATAATTATGCAAAGTGATAGAAAAACTTTTTTGTTTAACCAAATTTGATTTCTTACAATATTTATCTATAATTTTGATACATAAAACAAACTTTTAAACCAATGCTAATTTATAAATCTCAAAAGAAATATCAAAACTACTGAAATGAAAAAAACAAAAGAAATAAAAAACACAATAGTAATTGCATGGGAAAACAGGGAAAACGAATGGTACTGATATATAGCACGTATGTGTGTGTATAGATGTTCTGGAACAGCTACTAAATATGGTTGGGTCATTAAATCAAGCCCCTCCGCATCGGGAGCAGATTTGACCTGCAGCAGAAACCGCGCGCGCTCTCCGGCCCAGCTGACCATACGGAAAATCATCTTCGCTCGTTAAGAAGTGACACAATGCCTTCTTCATTAGCAAGCCCCATTCATGCACGAGCCCCTTCGGTGGACGCAGAAGCGAAAGGTTAACGAGAAGGACGAGACTTTTGCGCTGCCGCCGCCTGATTGGGAGTTCAGGAAGTCGCACTAACAAGATGTGACGCGGGTCCAGCCGGACTGAACGGGCAGCATCAGCTGTTGCCTTCAGGGAGCGGGAGTCACGAATGGAGATAAGACAGACAATCGAACATTCATTTGTAGTTGGATTGGATGGTTGATTTTTTCGGCCGCTGCTGCTGCTGCTGCTGCTCATTTCACATCCAACTACTGCCATAATGAATCCGTAGCTACAAATGTTGCAACCGCTACGGTTCATAATGGTTATAATGATATGATATATCCGAGTCGAACAATAACTAAATGGCTTCATGCGTTCGTGTTATCGACCAGTATGAATTGAGCTGTGTATTAAAGTGCTATTATTTACATATATATTTTCAAAAGTATGTTACGCTGAGTTACATTGTTAAAATTTCAATATTCAAATTGATTAAATCGAAGAAAATAGTTGAACGTATTGTCGATCGTAATAAAGGATAACATTGATAGCTTTTCCAAATTTCATTCGTTTTTTAATTGAAATTCCTTCCTTCCCCGCTCTAATGCAAACAATAATACACACGTGCGAGAAAATTGTCTATTGCGAGCATACAATTTCGCTGCTACAAGGTTCTACGAAAAATGACACGAAGGGTGCGGCGGGGGTTGAACGTTTAGCGTTCTTTCTTACACCCGCGTCCCGGCACGCTCATTATAATATATAGATTCGGTACAATTATACAAAACTAAACTTCTATTTTAAACGGACGATCATTAAAATAAATTGCTCACCGAGCTCGTTATACATCCTTTTAAACTGGAAACTTTTGCCAGCCTTCCTGTTCCGTCCCTCGCACCCACCGACGCGAGCGTCTGCCGCGTTTCCTCACCGTCATCATCATCATCATTGCCGTCAACGCCCCTCTCACTTTCACCCGCTTCATTTTCTACAAACTAGCAAAAAGCTGCTGCCAGTAGCCGACGTGCCAATGTTTTTCTCACTGTTTTGTTCGCCCGGTCGTTACGTTAGTTCACCTCACTTCATATCGCTCCCTCACAACTCACAATGTTCAGTGTATTGTGCTCACGAGTTTTTCCCATGTTTTCTCACACACCCTCACCCGCGTTCTTTCTCTACCTGACGCTTCGGCGATATGCAATATCACTATGCTCGATATTCATTCCAGATATCCTTTCCAGCCCACTCCCGCCCCATCCAGAATTTTCAACCCCTTTCCCGAGAGACGACAACCATTGGGAAAAGTGAACTAACGAGTGCCGAATTGAGTGTGAGCGAGGGAGAAAATTGTGTGTATGTGTGTGTTCGTATTAGAGCGTACCCCACAGGACGACTGAGCCCGGTTTCCGTTTGTTCGTTTGTGAAACGGCGACCGTGTTTTGCACAACGACGCAAGCAAGACTGTGTTCTCCCTGTCTCATTTCCTCTGTGTCTCTATCTTTCCTTTCCTCGATCTGTCTCTCTATTTCTCTCTCTCTCTCTCTTTCTCTCTCTAACCGTACGCTTGTTCTACTGTTTCCACACAATTTCTGCCAACCAAAAGTCCCCCCTTTCCCTTCATTAGACCAACACAAAACGCTGCACAAATTGGCCAAAATTTTCACGAAACCATGTCATATTGCTGCGGGTGGTGCGAATGGTTCGCCATAATTGGTTTCATTACACAGTGCTACTCGCATTTCAATCCCGTCCGGGAGAAACAGCGCCATTTTCGATAGAGCGGATAGATACAACTTTGTGTTGTTCATTGGACACTGTGTTAAATTGCGCCTTTTCATATGAAGAAAATTCGTTGTGCTTATAAATCTACTTAACTTTTAGTAGAAATCAGTAGCAAAAGTCCTTGGAAATTCTTCATAACTGAAACAATTGAAACGGTCTTTTTTTTTTATTTAATCCCTTAGGCACTAGCTAACGATCCACATCCTTCAACATGTTTGGACAACGGAAAAGCACGCCTGTAGGGAAAAAAATAACGAACCGTTTTTTATTTCACCTCAAGTGGTGTGCCTTTTCCTATCTTTGCTCTTCGCAGGTGCACCCACATGCCCTCGGCCTGGTGTATATGGAATGTTGTCGCTTGTTGAAATGGAATGAAAAGCAATACTTTCGATCCTTGGGGTCACCGGGTTGGGGGACTGGGTGGTGGTCGAAACCATCCATCGGCATTAATTACAGCCGGTGCTTGAGAGCATCCCGGACGAAATGCCAATTACAGGACATTACATTGCGCTTCGGGCGACTGCCGCCGCACCCAGGAGTTGGAGGATGTTGGAACGGATTGTTGTGATTGTGATGAATGTGGAGGGCGGGTGAAGCTATAGAAAAGTGATTGCGACACGTGCGGTACGCGCACCGCCATGTTGCACAGCACGCGATTGATGAGGCATCCCGCCACATCACATACGAGCTTATGTTGGGAGCAACATCGGGATTGGGAGGGCACTCCGAGGGAGCATTATGGACCAGGCTTATAAGTGCCGGCATATTAATGGTGTACCTTTTCACTGTTTAGAGAAATTGGCAGGAAAATAGGTCCCACAAAGCGACTGAACAAAGAAAACAAGCTCGGATGCGCCCATCAAACCCCTTCAGCCCATTTGGATAACTAATGGAACGTACCAGCAAAAACTATAAATGCATTTCACCTTCACATCCTCTTACAGGATAAAATCAAGTGCCAATTTAAATCATATTTTGTTCCAGTTAAATAATAAACAAACATAAATTTCCCCAGTTGCACGAATTCAAAATGTTGAAGGTCTCCTTATTAACATCGAACCGATTGGTCGAAAGGTTCTTTTTCGCAGAACCATTTTCCTATTCTGTTTTCCACTTATAATTTTCTTTTTTTCTTCTTTATTTCCACTCCAAAACAGCTGTTTCAAACACTGTCACCAATTAAACCATGGGGTTGGCACTTAATGGAAACTCATTTCGCAACGGGAAAAAAGGACACCAACACATTCCAAGTGCTGCACAGAAACGGAGCGACGTGTAAAACGTGTGTAACTGGGTAGGAAACGAGAGGAAACGACACAGATAAAATATATATAAAATTAAATACACAACCCATCAGACTCTAATTTGCCGCGTTTATCAGCAATCAGTTAATTACAAACTGCTTTCAATTCATTTCGCTTTCCCTCCCGCCACCAACTGCTACCGACGATCCTTGCTGCCGGCGGGGCTCGTTTCATCTCCCTCATTTACTTTCTCTCTTTCTTTTTCTCTCACCACTCTCTCTGTCTCTTTCCGAATCCTGCTGCGTCTGCTAGCAGCAGTGGAATCGAGTGCTTGTAGTTTTCCATTTCGCACATTACCATCTCGTTTCCCCGAGCAGCTTACAACCACACAACTACAACTCGGACGAAAATAAGGAGCTCCAACTTTGTCTCTATCGCGATGCGCAGGCAACGGCGGAAGCAGCCCCACATTACGCCTGTCTCGTCGTTTCACCCCTTTCAGGATGGCGATCCTTCTCTATCCTTCCATTCATCAATTAAACGAAGTGCATTATTGATTGCCATTTCATGTTTTTATACACCATTCCTCCCTCCCACCCCTGCGCCATTCATTGCCGCCGGTCATCCCTTTTCCATTACTATCAACATTCAATAAGGGTGGACTTCCGTTCCGTGTCGTGGACGTAGGTTTCCCCGAGCTCCAACTTCCAACCAGCCACCCGCTCCGTGAGCATTTCATTTCGTATTCCCCGTCCTCAGTGGCTCAGGTATGTTCAATTTAATCAGTCAGATATAAATCTCACTTCAAAAGAAATCATCCATACGCGGGGCAACATTATCGCAGCACAAGTGCACTGGCGAAGCGCGCCGGAACATGGCAAAAACAATTTACCACGGGTACCTACAAAAGCTCTGGCGAGAATGAAAGTCTGCAGCAGTTTGTAATGGAATGGAATGGAGAATGAAAAAAATCAGTTTGTAATAAATAACAAAATGGAACAAAAACCGAATCCGACCGGCTTAACTATAATGACGTAATTAAACATCAATCCCACTTTCCGCCGTCGTCCTTGCAGGGGTAGCCGTGCGAGGGATAATTTGGCATGCGGATGGCGCATTGGAAATGCTAGAGCCATCACCCGATTATCCTTCGGTCGCCATCGTCCTTCATTCGTCCCCACCCGTTAATCCCGAGCAGATCGTCGTTCATTACAGACGGTGCCGTTAATTACCACCAGAGTCGGGTTCCGGTTTCTCGCCAAAATGGACGAAAGTATGATGGACTGGTAAGGAATGCACCAGGAGACGCAGAGTACAGAGAAGAACGGAAAGGTAATTATATTTTCTCTGAAATTTTTTTTCGCACTGCACAGTTTATATAATTTTACTTCCGTTTTTTCAGTATAATTGATACTCAAATGTGTAATATGTTAATTGATAAAACGGGAAGTAAGCGTTAATTTGGAGTCCAATCAATTGAAGCGATCGAATGGTAATCATCGTGTGAAGCATTCGCTTGTGCATTTTTTTATTCACACAGAAAAGAAAGGTGGATGAAGGAGCTATTTTAAATCAGCTGAGTTATTTTCATCTACGATTAACCTTTTCTGTGTTATGAGAACATCTCATACAGTTACATTATAAAAAACATATTGATTGGAAGCATATTTGTCTTCTATAGTAGAGGCAATTTGTAGGACCCATTTTCTAGTAAAAATCTGTAAAACATACATGCGATGCGACAACATCATGGTGTTGGTGGAGGGTAAGCTCATTTTTCTGACAAATAAAACGATAACAGCAGATAAGTGAATGATTAAATCGAAAGTCAATTTCCAATTGCTGATTCATTACCATTACCAGACTCGATTAAAAATCGACGACCCTCCACCGAATCAAGAAGGGTGAAGAATCGAAACACGGGCCCAAGCGAATAATGTTATGTTAAGTCGGAAATCGGTTAATTGGAACTTCAGTTTTCAACACGACATTACATGCGATCATCTCAAGCGACACAATCCGAATGAATCGCTCATGTTTTAATCCTCGGTTTTTTATTTCGTTTCCATTTTAACTGCCTGTATGTTTGTATTACGCACAAATGCGCAGCAGTTTTATGCACCACATCTAGCACAGTAACATGAAAATATTAGCTTTTGTAGGGTATTTAAAAGAAATACACTCCACTTACCGGTGAGAATGTGTAGTTCTTAAAGCTGCAACAATGATCTGCAAAACAGAGTTAGAGAAAAAAGTTATTAGATGTCATTTTTTCGACTAAAAACACCCACATTTATTTCGCCTTTGCCTCTTTTTGAAGAATTTGGTTTTATTTAACAGCTCAAAGTGTTAAATTAAAGCAAGTGCTTTTACACATCAAAACTAACGACCGTTTATGGGTGATAAAAATAATTCTTATCTAATTTCGTACGGAAATCGACGCAGCCTACATTTATGAGATTCATAAAAAAGGGGCGGCAATAAAACAAATGGGGCATGAGGTGAAGCTGAGGAATTTATGAAGTGGTAAAGCATTGCAACGTATTGGCGTCTCTCTTAATAACTATTTTCTCGTGCATAAATTCAAACCACACTTACTTTATAAAAACCTCTTGCCTTTTATCAGACCACAAAACAATGCAGTTCAGATTAAGAAAAAAAGTACCCCTGAACAGTTCATTAGGAAAATGGAGTAGTTCGTATGTTTCCCAAGGGTTTGAAACCGAACAAATGCTCGAGATAATGAGTGTGTAAGAGCCGGTTCTTCTAAGACACGTTTCCTTTCCTACATCCTACAAAATAGAAAACACGACCTACAAACAGCATTCATGAAACGTTTCTCTCCTCGGTCAAAAAGAGAAAACACCAAAGTCGATAAAACGAACGAAACACTTAAATAAACTAAAAGAAGTAAATGTAAATGGAAGGCAACACGCTGATCGCTTTACGAACAGCTAAACGGATTCAGCGGAACTTTTAAGTGATAATTTCCAATTAGCATTTCATGATTGCTTTCAATCCATTAGCGTCTGTCCTCCGCAATCTCCCGGATGATCCTCATCTGAGTACTGGCCCTGATCGTTAAACAGTACGCGAGACGAGTTGCTTGACAGGGTGTCTTCCACGACTGGCCCTCTCATCCGTTTGCCCGATTCGATTCTAGTGTTTGATAGTGTAGAAGCGGCGGTGTGCACTTTGGGAAAATCCTGTTTAAACGATTTTATCGGCAGTCTTTCTATCATATTTTTGTTCAATTAAAATAACATATTGAAGACAACTATTAACGCTTAAAAGAAAGATTTCATGTGGATACAGATAGATGTGTACATCTACACGATAGATGTGTACATCTATCTCACACGTTTCATTGTTTATAGAATATAAAGGCTCCATTTTCCCATACGAAGACTTTCATTACAACTTTTTTTCATTTATGAATTCGAATTTATTTTAACTGAACAGATCATAGCTTGGAGGCTGTATAAAAATGTGTAGCTTGGAATGATAAAAGGCGTCATTATAACAGGTTTATGGCTAGTATTATCGAAAGCTGGTCGCCAACGACCAAATTTGCCGCGGGTGGCAAAAGTGTTACCGGAAAGAATCCCCGCTGTCAATTTACCCATTTATTAATTTCTGTTTTAATCCTTCCCGTCCAAAGTGGGTCATAAAAACGACGAACCTGCGCTTACGACGATGGCGCGTCGCTACCGGCTTGCGCTCGAAAAGAGCGAGAGAGAAAAAAAGCGAACCCACGGCTCCATAAAGATAAGCCGGGCTGGGTCGAGTGTCCACACAACCGTCACAGGCCACGGCGGAGAGTGAGCCTATAAAACCACTCACTGCCCACAGGGGCTACCCGGAGGCATTAGGGTCCATTTCGAAACCATTCAAAGCCCAACGAGACAGTTACGCAGATAAACGGGGTGGCCTAATCCGATCCGAGCAGCAGGAGGAACCCGGTTAGGCCGCGATCTCGATGCTGTGTTGATTTAGATTTTAGTGCAACGATTGTCCGATTAAAATATAATTTCTTGTGCTACGCGCCTTTTTCCGGGCTGAACGTTGCTTGTTTCATCGAGTAATGATTCCCCAAAGTGCTCTAAGAGCCCGCACGGACGCACACGGCGGACGCAGTGTTATCATGCCGTGCCACAATTAAGCGGATTTTATCGCCGATAGAACTTCCGACACCTTAGCGGAAGAGGCTTTTCAAGTTTTGCTCGACCAAACGCGGCTTAAGTTTGACGTTCGCATGAATGATTCATCATTCGTCATTCGCCGCCATCGCGGCTCCAATCATAATCAGGTGTTAAAAAAAGCAAAAGATCTTAAAAAAATATTACACCCGCGGAAACACACCAATCGGTCTCCGAAATAGGTTTTATGTTTTATCCAGCACAGTGTCTTAATGTGTTCCGCGGCGTTAAAAGCCGAAGCACTGGAACTAGCTTTTCAATTATGAATATTTATATGAAATCGTATGAATTAATGGAACCGCTTAAGGCCATTTGGAGCAGCATTAAATGCACCGGACATATCTAATTTTGGCTGTCATTACTTACACCTGGCCATAATGGATTCAAGAGGCAAGGAAACAATCGTCGAAACGTACGGCCGATGTTATGTTCGAGAAAAAATAACTCATCGTATTGCTGGGCGCTTAGCATCACTAACTTGCTGTAAAAGAAATTAAATTAATTGCAATGAGGGCAAGCTTCAGCACGCTGGTGTCTCGAGAGATAGTGTGACCCATATCCGCCAAACAAAACGCACCGTGCCCTCGGAATCCGGAGGGGTTACGTGTTTGTAAAATAGAGAACGGCTCCGACAGGATAAGGGGCAACATGAAACCTGGAAAGTTGAAGCGAAGTAATCTTTCGAAAGCATCTCAAATTAATTAAGCAAATGTCCGTCAGTTCTAAGATTGCTTTTCTCGTTGCAGAGAAGTTGTTCGTGTTAATTTGATTGAAACCCAGCGACAATTTGAATTAAAGAAGGATCATGTGTTATAGACATTTTTTGTAATTTAACAACATTTTTGTTGCAACATTTATGGCAACAGGGAAAGCTTTAACAAAGATTAATTCGAGGTTAATCAGCATTGTTTTTTTTTTAATTAAGGGTTATTTCAGCTGGCGAAAAATGATACACCCACATAGACCCAGCCTTCCAATGCAAGAAAGTTAGAATTAAAACCATTTTCGGAGATCCTTCTCCTCGGCTACACAGACACAGACGGATAGTTGCAACGGACCGATTCCCTCCCACCGACCCAGGCCGCTCGGCCAAGCGCCAAAAGTCCAGGCGCGTAATTAAATTTATGTTAAACAGTGCCCTCCATGACAGGCTCACCTTCCTGCGCGCTCCTTCCTTCGCCACTCACCCCGCACACAGAAAACGGTAATCTAAAACATAAGTTTTCCCACTGGCCGTGGGGTGGTGGCGCGCGCCTTCGCGCGAATGGTGGTTTTGCGTGCGATGGCAGATAAAAGAAATTAAACAATTCATCAGCACAAAAGCCTACCGGGTGTAGAGCCCGTCAGCCCTTCTTCAGGTCTCGGCGTTCGGCGCACCGGAAAAGGAGCGGTGAGTTTCGAAATGAATGAGATACCCACCCACCGAGCACTCCCAGCACTCGCGCCTTTCGCGTGCCGTAACATAAAGCTATTACCGTACACTTGGGGTCATTCGTTTGGACGAAAGTAAACGCCATTAAAATAATGAAACAGGGTGCCGTTGAGGATGGCGAAAGGTTTTCTCCCGTCTAAGGATTGATTTGAATATTTTGATATAGCTCTCGCAAAGTGTACCCGTGTCGCATAGTTCTTGCCCTTTTGCTTTCTCGAACGCGGCTTTAAATGTCGTGTCTTGAGTGGTCTTATCGAAAATTAAAGTTTCCCACCATCCGCGAATGTCACTGTCAAAGTGAAGAGGATGGAAAGATTCCCAGCTGGCACTGGTAAAAGGTCCTTCGCCGAAGCCGCAAAAACTGACCCGAAATATACCATGCGTCTCCATTGGAGCGCACCGAAACCGATAGCACTGCGGTAGACCCCTTATCCGAAACGTCGGGAAGAGCCGCGGAAGAAGCCATTGCCTTGACGGCAACCGCGATTTCGTCCATCGGCGGTCACTTAACCAGCCGCGAGCGTCACCCGTCCCCCGGTGCGTGTTCGGGGTTTTTGGAGCCGCAATTTGTCGCAATTCAATTAAGGTACATGAAAGGACATCCTGCCCATTTACTCCTCCGTCCGTCGCGGGAGCGAACCCGCCCCACTTCAGCCCTCCTCAAACCTAGCCTAGCGAATCGCAGTAGGTTTTGCTGGGCAGGTACTTTCCATCCTTCCACCCCGACCGACGCACCCGCCGCTCCTTCCAGAGCAGTCATTTAATTAGCCTAATTATGCGTCAATCCCGTTTACATCGTTTCACACCCACCCTTCACCGCTTTTGTTCTCGACCGAGGCACACGAAAAAGGCTCCTCTGCCTCGACGGAGTGGATCATTCGCACGGGGGGTGGAATTATGCTGCGATGCGGTGACGGGCAGCAGCATGTGGCATGTAATGGCTGGGTGTGGCTTTCCGTCCCAAGAGGCGCTAGAGCACACAACCCATCGACGCAGGGCTGAAAATCTGACGAACGCACGGGAAAATGGGCTGGCGAGAGCAAATGTAGGTGTCACGGCATCCGCCCGGAACTAAACCACATCATTTCGCGGTCCCCGAAGCATAACCGGGCGTGATTGGTTTGGGGTGGTTAGTTCGATAGTTTCAGGGTTCGTTTGTAGATCATATGTAACACAAAAACGAGTCGCTCGCTTTACGACAAAAAAAATCACTCGTTCACGTCAAGAGAGACAATGCTTTTGCAACACCATTTTTTTGCTCAGGTGTAGATAGTTGATTGGATTTGATCAACTGTTTGCTCAAATATCACCGCAGCAGTTTATCATTTTAATGAGGCATCCCTTAGGATAATCATTTCCACCGACAACCACACACTCACTCCCCAGAGCACGTTACTGATTAGGCAAAACATAATTCTAGCTGCTTTCCCTGCAGAAAGTTCTATATATATTTGTCTCTCTCTCCCCCCTCTCGCCAAACTAATGAAATTGGGTGAAATTTCCATCGCCGCAATTCATTTCCCTCCCTACCAACGACTCCTACCATACTATCTCTCGATTTGTTATTTTTACAGAACAATTTCGCGTGGAATGCACCCGCCATAAGCTAACCTTAACTCACACATACAGAGAAATATAGGGCAGCTGCCCCCTTTCCCTGTTTTCCACCACTCCAACAACCGGCATTTTCCCACCCCTCCCTGCAGTGTTCGGTAGTAGGTTCTAAGCTTGTAATTATTCAATGAAACAAAATTAGAACATCAATGGTATTATGGTGAAATGGAAAATGCAAACTATGTGGTTTGTGCGCGGTAATAGCAGGGGCCACAGCGGGAAGAGGCGGCGCAGTTTGCGACTAAATTATAGCCACCGACGCACTACAATTGGCGGATTTCCCTGAAGCATTTCAAAAAGGGATTAGCGAACGGTCGGCGACTGCGAAACAGGTGGAAATAAAGCTGGATGGCGGGCAGGCAGGAGAGAACGCGGAATTGTTGCACCGAATAACAATCAATTATGGAATGGTATGTGATTAATAGCGCATGGTATCAATTAAGAGCCACTAGTCTCTTATTGTGACGATCCGGGACCGGAAGGGGGTTTGGGATTTTGAAAACCGATGCGAGTGACGCGGGGTTTGTTCGGGGAAGGATAATAATCTACACCTGGTTGTGGTATTCTTTCGCTGCATAATGGAGCATACGGCTGGGGTTTTGTGTTCGGTTGCCATGGCAACCCCGAAAGCGCTAATGAGATGTCACGGATGCTGCTCGATGCCGCTGATCGGGATTGGGAAAATTGAGGAAAGCGATAGGACCATTTCAACGTAATTAAACCGTCGTTTTCGCTGTACGTTGTGTTCAATTACGCTGCCAACACACTTCCAACTTTCGGAAAAATAACACAAGTGGCGAAACGTTTTCCAGGAAAAAGTTTCCAAATTCACTTAACATTAACTAAATTTAAAAACAAATTAAAGCAAACCGAACTAAACTGAATATTACGGCAGTTTGATTCTATTTTTCTCCCTCTCCGGTTAATGCCGTTTCGAAAGCTTGCCACCGGAACCCTTTGGTGTTCCCCTTTCCCGCAGCATCTTCTGGAAATGCTTCCCTTTTCCTTCGCCCATACACCTCGGCGTTCTTTCTCACTCCCGCTTCCCCCATCCTACGGGTTTCACCACAAAATGGAACCGAACCGACGTCATTATGAGCCAACCGAATGGCAAACCTTAATTAAGCACCTGCGCAAGAGGGA
>JAOEFI010000004.1:1327448-1358041 GCA_034621735.1 Anopheles plumbeus | reverse complement strand
TTTCTTTTAATCCAGTTTTCTCGATGCGTCCTAGGAAGTAAGTACTCTAATGCAAAAGTTGTCGGAAATCAGTCAGATTTCCTCCATTTTTATGTTTCCCCGCATCGATCGGGGATGATGCAATCCGATTAGGGTTACCCAGCTTTCTCATCTCTTTATCTATCAGTCCCTTTCATTCACTCACTCTCTTTCTGTCCTTCTCTTTTTCAAACCTTACGATGCTGAAAACTTGACCATCAGCGCGGCATCGGTGCAGTTTGGCAACACGATCGTTCGATCCGCGATGGGTCGAGCCAATAAATTTTACTTCTTCCAAACACACCAGTACAAATCCATCTCCGCGGTATACCCGTTGTAACGTCCACTGCGTCTTTGGCCCAAAAATTTTAACACCCCTTGTACGAGCACGATGATGTTTTTACCAAAGAACCATCCCCAGCGCGCCGGTCCGGAACCCGTTTGGCCGCTCGAGATCTATAATTTTATGATGATCTATAAAATTTATTGGCCTTATCTCGCCGGGCAGCAGTCGGCAACAAGCGTCCCGCCCGATCGGCCTTCCACCGTTGCACACGGTGCACTCTCCCGCGCCGCAACAAAAGCAAAGTCCGTCTGGAAGAAGAACGCAGAGCCCTCCCCTGCTGCAGTTACAATGACACCTTCGCTCGCGTTTTATGGTTTGACCGTCCGGCTGTCGGCTTGTTCGACGGCTATCGTTCGCCGTGGAAGGGATTTTCAGCACGCGGACGCTTTATTTGAGCCGTTTTCCATACAACGGCATTTCGTATGGCCAGGAACGAACCTGACCACCGTTGCACTTTTTCGACAGAGTGCTGCAGAGGTTGGCCAAGAGTAGGAAGTGGGCATATTTATGCTTGAGCTTTCGGGCGAAAGGACACACCACTGCAGCCACGAACGACGAGTTCTACGAAACCCGTATATTGGGGTGGCCACCTACTGAGGGGGGCCGTTATGTTATTGTAAAAAGCTGTTTTGTGTGCGTTTTTATTAGAGCTTGCTCGTCATGGCCTTGCCGAGCTGTATATGTGTCCAAGCCTGCAGACCAACGTTGCACATTCCGACGGCACCCAGCGTTGGAACCGTTAAATCCATTTCGCTAATCCTTCCAATCCCGTGACCACTAGCTAACGGTGATCAGTTTTTCTTCCGCAAGCTTCCATTGACGCATCGTGTACCGTTCTGTTCTTGGGTCTGGCAAAATAAACCAACGGGGTTTTGACACGCAAAACTCTGCCAAAACCATGTCCATGGTAATAAAACTCTTCAAGTAGGACACAACGGCCACATTAATCGTTTATGGAATTTGACGTCTAATGAGAAAAGATTACAATACTGGCTTTATATAAGAATGTACGATACTATGTACGCCATGTTTTAAGAAAATTAGCAGTAATACTTAATACATAAATATGGAAAGATATTTCCAAATAAAGGAAACCGCAATTTTGATCCGCAAAATTTTGAAACATAAACGTATAAATTGTAGAATAATTCTGCACAACAAAGGAAGGAAGAAATAATATAGCATGGATTTTCCACCTTTTTCGTTCTGTGATAGAGTCGTCTACGTTCAATCCCAGTCCGGACGATCGTGCCCATGAGGAGCGAAGAAAAAACACCTTCGGAAGGCATCAACCAGTGATCGGGATATCTTTTAAAGGCCTTCAAGGATTTACCGCCTTTGTCACGACGCCGACCTGTCGATCGGAGATATCACTCTCCGGTTCGCCACGGGGCCAGTTGTCATAATCTCCAGCTGTCAGTGGCGTCACTCTCCGCCCCAGGGAAGGTCGATTGGAGAACACCTTCCGACATAGAGGGGGGTTTCGAAGCTAAAACACTTTTTACTACACACGTTTTTGTTTGTCACTCCTATTGTGGCGACGTGTGTCCTTCACTAGCCGCTCTAGGCTCGAGGTCGACCCGTTGTTAAAGGCTTAATCTGATTCGTAAACCGACCGATCTCGAGCGGCGCAAGTTGTCACCTACTCGTGATATCAGCTCACATGTCAGACACGACCCGACGGAAAGCCACGAAGGATCGCGAGTCTTCCAGCAGGGCATCCAGTTAATGGCAATGCTTATCACAAGTTCTACTTTAGCAGTAAGGTTTTTACCCCTTCTTGCTGAGGCACGGAAATCCTTCTACCGCGACGCAGTGATGTCACTTTTAATTGCTGCAAGACTTTACCTCTAGCCCCGACAGTGGCGAAGGAAACGCCAGCACCAGTGACAACTGACGGGAAGCTACTGATCCCTGCTGATTGGGTTCAATATCCTAGACAAAAAGCGTAATCCCGTCCTATGAGTGATGCATTTGAAGTGAAGTTCGCGGGTGTAGATTTGTATCGGAAAATAATTATTACCAAGCTTGCAGTGGGACTGTCACTTCCAATCAACCTGGAGGTTTAACTCCGCGTAGTTCTCGTACAGTTTTCTACAGATGGCCGGTAGCCATCCATGTTCGCAAACATCAAGTGACGATGTGAACAACTCATGGACACAAAAAACAGAAATTCTCCAAGATAAAAGCATGCCGAGTGGCGACAAGGACAAAAAACGACGAGCGCCACAAACGAGAACATGCCCGAAGATGCATGATCTACATCTACAGCTGTGTCGTTGCTGCTACCGCCACCCCTTAAGTGTCCCCCGTCCTTAATCCTGGCGGAACGTGGTGCTGCCTGCCGCCGACGGTTCATTAGGTCCATCTAATTAAGCGAGAAACCGTCCCCTTGGCGGGAAGACCTTTGGATCCGCCGCTAAGAAGCTCCGCGGTGCGCTCCAACTAGGACGAAGCTGCAGAAAAGCCAATAATGAAGATTCGCGGACCGCATGGGTAATGACGGATCGCACACATCTGATGTGGACGAATGTGTCAATTTATTTCATCCCCGTCGTGTTGTCACCGCTCCTGTTGGGAAATGCGCAAAAATGATGGAACCTGAAACGGAATTGAACTAATTCGATCGCCTTATCGATTGTGTTCTCGGTCGACGGCATTCCCGCTCCGTCGTGTCGTCGCTGTCGACGCGCGAATTCTGACGGACCCGCGTTCGGACCTTGACGAGCCCGCGGAAGGATAAAAGTGATTCCCTTTTTCGGTCCCGCGACGCCTTTCACAATCATGAGCGCGATAATGAGCCGCCCGGATGATTTTTTTTTCTTTCTTCGGCACCGTCGCCATCGTCCGAGCGACCCGGAATATGGTTGATCCTGGCGTTCCCTGGTTCTTAAGCCGCGAAAAAAAGCCTGCTCCAGATTGTCGCCTTTGCCTACGGGCCACCACATCCAGGCCGACACATCTTGAGCTGGTCGCGAAAGGCGCGAGTAGTATTCTTGCCATGTGTGTGTGTGTCGGTGTGTGCATCTGTGAGGCGATCCCGCGCTCATTAAAGTGAGAAAATCCGAGTGGATCGAGAAATTAGTGAAGTTTTGAAAGTGAAGTACGAACCCGGGCGAAGGAAAAATGAACCCAATGCAGAAAAAAAGACAGGCACACGCTCACCAAGGCGTCATCAATGCTAGACAAACGAACAAACAAACAAATAAACGAATCCAACAAACGGGGAAAAAACAGTCATTCCTTAGTAGTGGATAATAAAGCGGCATCAACTTTAACAAGATGCACGGGCAACAAAAATGCACACGCAGAAAAATGTGTGTCCTTTTTCTAGTGATATATTCGTTTGAAATTGAGAAAACTTATCGCGGAACAATAAGAAGAAAGGAAGTGGATTGTGGATGTTAGACAACAATATAAGTAAATAAGTATAAATTCTTTTAAACGGTTACTTAACTCGATGCTTCTATATACGATATACCCTTTAAAAAAGAAAAGGATGATCATTTCATTACATGCGACATTGAAAGGATCGACCAATCAGCCAACGAATTATTTCCCTTTTGTTCACTCACTAATCCTATTTTTTTCTTCTTCTGAGGCCAACCAGGGCCACCCGAGTAGCTAGTGACATTTTAACTTAGACTAAAGTGAATTGGTTTTCAATTTGCTGCAACTAATACCAGGGAAAAGAACGCCGAGCCTCCACCTCCACTCGCCAACACTGTCCTCGAAGTGGGACGAAGTGGAACCCTAGCCAGAAAGTGTCAAATGCAACAACGAAAACTGACAGTTTGGGAGTAAACGGGAATTAGAGAAAAACCCACAAGAAGCCAGCACACAGGAATGCACCGAATTGGGCACGGGACGAAAACAAAAAACCACAACCACGTATGCATGTTCGGCAGCGACGGCGGACGGGCTATACATACAAGCGGCGGCGGGGAAGAAAGCGAAAAGAAAACCCCGTCCTACAATTCATGGCCCGGCAAGACGCGCCAAAAACCGACTGGACCGAAGAAGAGACACGTTCGCAAAGAAAGACTTGAGGGAAAGAAAACAAGAAGGAAAAAAACCACCAAACCATCGCCAGTGTGCATTGACGGCGGCGACAGAGAACACCACGACTTCGCGGCCACGTCATGCACCGTCGCGCCACCCGCCGACCTACCACCGATTCACCCCACAGCGGTGGGGGGCGAAAATTGTCCTCGTAGGGTTTTCACCGACCGAAAACCTTCGTCAAGAAATCTTCGGCCACCGAAAGATCCGCCAGCTGCGGGGTCGGGCAGTGTGGGGCTCCCATGGAAATCGGCCCCAAGAAAACCCGAGCGCATAAATCAGATTTTATTTTCGTTCTGTCAACGTTGATTTATCGCCGCCACGGCGAAACCGTGAGTGAGCCCGGCCAAACCAAACCAAAACCAAACCGAAGCCAGACCCGGAGCGCGCGTCTGACGTTGGAGGTTTCGAGCATTTCGGTTCTGCGAGATTTTCGTTTTATTTTCCTTGTGTGTTTCTTAGCGCGGTGGGCGGTGAGGAGCGCGAGGCTACGCGGGCGGGTCGTTTATAGCGATAAACGGGCAACAACTTCGGGATGTGTTTGTCTCCCGGGCGGCAGCGGGAGAAACTGCTCAAAGTGGCCGTCACGTCACTATTTGCGGTACCCTGTGGCGGAAGGAAGTAAACGGAGACGAACTCTGATGCAATTGGAAATGAAGATGGACTACAATCCAACTTTGTTTTTTCTCTTTTCCTCTTTTTAAGCCCAGACGAGGACAGTTAAGGTCTGCAAAACCAAGACGACTCTTCGACGAGAAGAGTGAAACCAAACACAAAGAGGATAGTGACGCGAAACGCGGAAATCTGACCAACTTCCAGACGAACCGCGGCTACCGATGTTAAATGTAGGAAGGGTACGATAAGAAAAGTAATTATGTGTTTCGTGCCAACTTAAGGATCCTGTGAGGGCTTTACGATCGTCTATACGTTTTTTTAAATATGTCTGATCAGCTGATTTGCGTGTGAACTTGGAATGTACGAATGAAAATATTGAAATTATAACAGTTTGTCATCAGGATGATATTTAAAACAAACGAGTGACAAATGCTCCAAAGGAAACTGTGAAACAAAACTAATTGTTTAAAAAGTTAAGGCGAAGTACATTACAACCTCAAGGGAAGTTATTTGACATATTTTCAATGATTTCCAAATGCGTTGAAAAAAAAGGCAAACATCAATACAACAACTATCAACAAACCGTAGTCATGGACCAAACGAGGAGAGAGAACTGAATTTACTTTAAAATTCCGCGCACACCACGCACCGTGCGGTGCACGAACGCTGACATATTCATGCCAACTGTTGAGTGGTTATTTATTACGGGATCTTTATGTAAACGATTGGAAAACCGTTTCCATTTGCCTTCCGGTCGGTCGCTCCCCGTTCACTACCCCAAGGCGGCACGGGAAAAAGGTTATAAAAAGATCGTTCAATTTCTCGGCGCAATCGTAGACTGTCGCACGCCTCAAGACTCTGACCGCAGTTCAAACGGAGGGCATTGACGAAACGTGACACACGTAAGTCTTGTGCGAGGCTACTTAGCGATTCGGGAAGGGAGCGGTGCACCGAAGTACAACCAATCGGGACACGGCACACGATATTGAATTACTTCATTAACTAGGAATACAGCCGCTAATGGGTTGCGGTGAAGGAAATGGGTGGGCTGCTAATGTTACGATAATGCATCGAAATGCTGGCCGAATTTCGTAAACATGATATTACATACCTTAGGTGCTTTTCTCTAAAACGAAATCCTATCGATGATCAACTTCTCTTTAAACCGAAAGACAGTTTTAAAGATCAGCTCCTTAACCGAATTATTTAAACTAAAAACACATTTTGCCAAGTGCATTCGTTTGGGCCAATCTAATTTCTCAAACTTACAAAGCGGCAGCCAAAAGGGATTGCCTATACGATTTCAATAACTTAAGATCTTTCGTACCGTCGAGTAAGTCGTCTTGGTATGTTGGTATATAATTTCAATGAATTTCTATTTAATTTCTTAGACGCTCGATTGGCGCTGGCCTTGGTGACTTCTTGCAAACCGTTTCAAAACACCACATGTACAATGGCGCGATCGGGGGCAAACGCAAGAATCGCACTCAAGCGTCCCATCAAACATCGAACGTTTGCTGAGATAAGGAATCAAAAGGAAACGAAAACGCATACCCCGAGGGCGCTGGCGACAAACGCCGCTCATTTTAAAGGACGTTCACTCGCAATCAGCACGCCCTACCGCCGTGCCGTACGTCCCTCTTATGTCACACTTCCTCCTCCTTCTACTTCTCGCGCTTTCATCAATGAACAACTTACAGCGGGTTGCTTGTTGTTGAGGTGCGTCTCAAGACCGTGCCGGCGGCATCCACTCGCGCAGCAATGGGTCAATATTGGACTTTCTATAGCGTTCATTACCGCCCGATGCATGGTCACGTAATCGTCGCCATCAACACCGTGGCATTTCTTAATCACATGACATTGTTCGAGCGAGGGTCCGAAGCAACCAAAGCGATGCACTTCCGTATAGCAGCAAAGTAGGATTTATGCTCTTTTTATTTGCCCCGCCGCCATTAAACCGCGTTACGGGCAGAACTCATGGAGCGAGGCAGCGTGTGAAGATTTGGCTTTTCCACTTACTATTTTCCGGCTTCTCTAATTGAAGATTCACCTTCGTGGGGTTTTGTCACGACAACAACCGACTCCACCCGGGTGGTCCGTTCGGCGCGCTGGCAATCGAACAGCTGATCAGTGAAGCACAACCAGACGCCCTTAAAAGCGCGCCTCCGAGCCTTCACCTAACAAGCATCCACTCGCTTATGTCACATCGATTGAAAAATGCCCGTAGAAATCCGATTTCTCTAATGACTTACTGAGTTAAACCATCCGCCCCTTCTCCGCCTCCGTTGGCGGAGTTCACACCCCGCGAAATTGTCCGGAAGGTCAACGGTGGGGTTAATGGCAACAGCGACGAGAGTCGGTCCGTGAGTCTGCTGGCAAAGGGTCTCGTGGTCTTTTCAATAGAGTAGACCTACCCTACACATACACACCGAGTCCGAACGTAATCCGAACAATTTCCTAGTTAATTATATTAGTTGACTTTCGAAAAGCGAAGGTAAATATAATTAAAAACAAATAAAACACCGTCGAGATAATTGGAAACCGTTGATCCGGTGCAACCGGTCCACCGTACGCGCCGTACCTTAGGGAGGGGAACCAGTCACCGACAGTCTTCGGTATCGACTTCTCGGCGAGTTTTTCGGTGGCGTTGGCGGCGGCAGCGATGGCGGCGGAAACAGGATGGACGGTAAAAGTACCGAACGGTTGATTCGAACGTTCCGTGCCGGGGAACTGCCAGCATAAAACATGAACATTAACTAGCCATTACCGGCCACTGCTAATGGTGCAACGAGAGGCGTAGCACTCCCCCTCGTCAGGGGGGCTTTCGTACGAACTTTAGAGATCCGATATCCGGCAAGTGGCAAAGGTATCCCCAGTTGGGCTCTCAGGCTGGCAACGAACGAATGCTCTCGCCCGGTGGTCGAATGGTCAAGAAATTGTGCCTCACCAGCGAATGGTCCCGAAATGTATTCGCCACCATCGCTGCTGATAGCGGACTATCCGGCGCTGGTGGTACTCTGCGCCGAACCGAACAATCAAACTTCCCTTCCGGAGCGAAGTGGCTCCTTCGTCGAGCCCAAGTGAGCGTCCACAGGACCAGCGAAGGAAACCGTGTCCTGCGACTATCGGAAAAAGTTCCAGGATCGAGTTTTCGCAACCTGGTAACAGTGGCTACTCCCACTACCTCCAGCGGTGCGGTTTTACCTCTAGCGGACACAGGATGTCGTTAAGGATTGACTCCGCAGACCCACACCTGGATCCTACAGCCGCGAGGAAGCGGGGCACCGTGTAAAGCCGGGGCTGGGAGTGTAGGAATTGATAACCACCTCCACAACCCGTTGCTGCTGCCCACTTTGGTAGAAAATTGGAAAATGTTGAACCGGCCGAGAGAACGTAGAGTGACCGTCTACTCCTACACTCCCGAACATTAGTCCCGACCGTCGTCACTGGACCGTCGCTTCGAAACTCCAATGAAAGTGGAGCGTTGACGGCTAGGCTTACCGCAGCACCATCTCTAGGACAGCAATCCGCACCTCTCGGTGATCTATCGCCGGGAACTTTTCACAGATTGGGTCAGGTTTTCCCGCATTTCAGCTCCTTCGGAGCGGACGAAGCCCTGCGCGACCGATGAGATGTGATTATGCAACCTCCGGAGAAGATCCCACCGACACGGAGCACCCATAGGACGAAAGCAACAACGGTGACCGTTGACAATCCGATAGAACTTAATTGGATACATCCAGCCAGAGTGCTCGCATCCAAGGTGCCCATAGTTACACGCCCTGTGCTCATGCAACAGAGAGAGTGCGTGTCCAATTCCCTCAAGACCGGACACCCACTTCAGCCAGTTTCCCGGGGATTATTCGCATGCCAACGAGGAACGCATGGTGCTACTGCTGCTGCACAGACGTGAGGCCGTAATTAGTATTTTTCAATCGAGGGCCAAGAAAATTATTGGATATTGGTGAAAAGTTTCTCATTTCAGTCTTCAACTATTCCCTCCCAATGGTGAGAAATTTTGGAAGTTAATTATTCCTTATCACAGGTCGGAAGCAAAGTGAAAAGAGAACATTTTGGAAATGCGAAAGTAATGGAGAAAATCGTCTACCAAGGATTCAACGTTAGTGTACGAAGAAAATCAAAAACATTCAGTAAAACCCAGGATGCAGCCAGGGTTGTTTGTTTGCTTAACTTCTGGTAAAATTGGTAGTTGAAAGAACTACTTTTGTTTAAATAACATATATAGCACCAATATTTATGCAGATATATGAAATATGGGAGTTTTCAATAGCTTGGGCATCAGCTACATGTTAAAAAAATTTCGACTTCTTTAATATTTTCTTGCATCATTTTTTTTGTTCTTTTCCGTCCACATTTTAATTAACAATCAGCAATCAGCCAAGAGATCATCATATCAACTCCAGTCACACTCATCTCACTGTTACCCAGTTCACGCGGAATAGGTGCGATATAAAAAAAACTAAACCAAACAAGCACCTAATCTAATCCTAATTAATGCTAATCAACGGATTGGACTTTACACCGTTGTTGGGCAAATAAACAAATAGCCAGCTGGTTGTGGGGAAGAGTCGGACTGACCACCACGTAGAGTATCCCATACCTCACTCGCGTCAAACCGCTTTCCAGTCGAAATGACACACACACGCACGCAGAACGCTGCCGCGATATATGGCAGATTAACGCTAATGATTGCGCCGCGAATGCGCAGTGTTGTTTGCGTGGGAAACTGAAAACTGTCTGTGATGATGAATGGCTCGGTGTGTGGGTGTGTATGTGTTCGTACACGGTAGTGATTATTTCCTGTTTCACGTACGCAATTAACGCATTCCGCACCCTCCCGAAACGCATCCCTCCCGACCATTACCATCCAATTAGAGGCCGCCCCGATGGAAGTGTGCCGCGGTGAAAATGTGTTATCATTTCACTCCTAATTAATTAATTAATTCACACAAACCCTATTCTATCAGGCTGGCAGGGTAAAGGCTTTGGGGGTGGTGGATTTGTGCGTGATGTTCAAAACACAAACCTCGCGTGCACTTTTTCATCGGAAGTTGGAAGAAAGTTTTTCTTGCTCGTTATGCAGCAGAGAGGTTATCGAAAAGTATGCACGCGTGCTAATGATTTCGAACATAATTATCAACAACATACCAGAAGCGCATTGCAAAACGGGTGTGCGCATAATTCCGTCCCCAGTCGGGGGGATAAGTGAGGTGTTGCGGTGAAGCTCAACGAACCTAGAAAGGGAATGAAACTAATATAATAATTATAATGGTTACATTCAAATGGGTTTTCATTTTTTGTAACAATTCCTGCGCTCAAACTTTGCGTCTGACTGGTATCATAAAGCATTGAAGCACCATAAATCGTCAACTTGAGCTCACAAAATGTGGCAATCCTAACTGCCAGCTAAAAATATCTAAATATTGATTCTGCTCCGCATCCGAAAAAACTGTTAATCCAACCGATGGAAATTGAGAATTGCCTGGCGTAATTAAAAAATCTACCGTTGAAAAAAATCAAAACAGAATACAGAAAAAGCACTACCACTCCTTTCCTCGGCCTAACTGACTAAACAACACTAGCCGAAAACAAAATGACAATAAAGCCCACCTCCACGGCCGACGACGAGTGTTAGAAAACGAACCAAAAATTTAATTAAAAACTCGCAATAATCGATCGAGTGCGCGTAGCCATAGCGAAAACTGTTTTCCTGTTTGATTGCTACAAACAATATTTATGGAACTGAACGGTGCGCGGCAGGCAAAGGGAATGGAATGAAGACGGGAATTAATCGAAAACAAAAACTGAATCGACTAAAAAATACATGCAGAGACACATACAACCCGTCGCCACTGTTGAAAACCTAAGCCCAAAGTGAAGAAAACTAAGCCGAACTAGTGGGCATTAAACAATCTAGTACACAACGGAAAAGAAGCGGGAAAAACGAGATATCGGCACAGAAAACAACTAGTGGAGGAAATTGAACACTATTCCTCTAGTGCAGCAAACAAATCGAAATAAATCGAAAAAAGTCGAACAATGCCCCTGCCATTGATTGTAGAACGAAAAAGGGTTTCGCGATGCAAACGCGATGCCAGCCGGACGAATTTGGCTAAAATGCTACGGCAACACTAGCACACGGCAGAGAAGTGAGAAAAGTGAGGAAAACTCGTGCGTACGGAAAATAATTGCACAATTGACTGTGTTTGTAGGTGCGAGAGGAGTTAAATTGTTATCTTTTTTTTTCTGTTTTGCTCCCTGTGCCGAGTTGTGTCACTGTGTTGCTTTCTTCACAAGGGATTTTCCCACCCGATTTCGTGGCGTAACCCTCACTGCGGGGGATTTTGTTGGAGAATGTTCTTTTTTTATTTAGTTTCTGTTATTTTTAATCCATTTTCTGTATTCGCTTTACGCATGACCAACTATCTGGCACATGCGGCAACCCCAGACACCGGAAGGTGAAGTTGCAAATCATGCAGTTTTACAGTCCCTTCCGGAAGAAGAAAACTAAGCCGATTGATTAGCGAGCCGCCAATCGATGTTCGACGAAAACTGGGAATCACACGAAAAAAGGCCAACCCAAACCAATAACAAACAGAAACAATTAAATTAAAAAAGAACGGAAATTAAAGAACCGATGCGTTTCCGCATCGAAAGATACCGCGCGTAAACGCCAGCCCTTCACGGGAAGAAAACAGAGCTGGAACTACACGCCGATTTATGTCGCCGGTCAGGTGTAATCGAATTCGATGTTTTATTTTTCCTGCCGGCTATGTCTCTCCTTCTCAATTTGCTATAATCCCCGTGTCGCTTGTCGCTAATTGAATTTCAATTTCAGCCTGGAAACTGCTAATCCCTACCGCACACAGTCGTCGAGTGGCTGCGAAAACGAGAAACCGCAGTTGACGAAACTAATTACTCAACTCAAATGGAACGGTGCCGTTCGGCGTGAATTAGCTGCCGCCAACACAGGTCGTCTTGGTAAACCTTGGAAGTGACTCACGGGCAGCTAGCGTGAGAATGGTGGATGTTTAAAAAAAATGTTTAGTTGCGAAGCGTTTACGAATATTGCCAACAAGAATCGAAACTGAAAAAACAGGATTCTAATTAAATTTAGCATAAAAATTTTATATAAGGACACATTCTACACTAGTTATTAAAGACAAGTTGTACTAAAATACAGTCCTATTGATTTACTGTGCCTCCGATCTGCAACAGTCTGGCGACTCAGCATGGCTTCCAATTTAATCTGCTAACCTAAGTCAGATTAACAAAATAGTATAAGAAGAAATATCTTATGCTGATTGAATTAAGTGACACAATTGTAATGGAACAAAGTTGAAGGAAAGAGTAACCTGGAGTACGAGAGTATCGAAAACACATCTGCTAGTTTCAGCACATCTCGGCAGAAACATCCAATTTCATATGAGTCCGTCCAGCAGCTTCCAAGCGGCGTCGGCAGTGAAGCATACTGATTGGGTCATATTTTAATCTTCGCCTCGCGACCTTGGCACTTTTGACAGCTGATCGTTACTCAAGCTGTTAGTGTTCTTCCCATTCCCAACCCCGAAAGACCCGAGATTTTCGAGAGTATCGTGTATCGGAGGATCCAGCGAACGGAGCCCACAAAAAAAAACATTCATTCCAATCGAAAGCGCGAGGCTGCTAAAGCCCAAAAGCGGTCTTGATGAATCGTGAAGAATTTATTCGCGAACGCCGAACCGGCCCCAAACGGTGTGTACGGAGGGGATGATCGGTCCGGGGGCAATCGGGGATCCAATCAAGAACGTGAAGAACGTCATCTAATGAAACAGGACCCGGCGGGCCCTGGTGGACCCGGCGGCGAATGGCCAACGCGCCGAGGCCAGCTTCTCGCACGCATGAAGGTTCGCGGGGCGCAACTAACTAATCGCTTATAAAATCGACGGCTTGATTGTCGTGAGGAGAGACCCCGCCGGGGGATCGAGCCGACCGTTCGATGCCGCCGACCCGCGACTGGGACCCGGGCACCGATTGGCCCATTGTCGGTGGCCGTGGCGGGTGGAAGCAGATTTCCCTCGCGGCGCTTGACTCACGGGCGCTGTTTTCGGGCAATTACGAACGAACAGCTGAACGAGCAACGGACGAACGGTCGACCTACGTTTGATTGCGCACACGAGAGATGCAGGTGGCGGAGGACTTTCGCAAAGGGCAACAGTCTACAGTCCGGTGAAACCGGGATCGGTTCCGGACAGAAAATGGTGCAACTTGCATCGGAAACAATAGTTCATTTGAACGCGCTCTTCGTGAATCCATCCTTCTCCGTTCTGCAGCAGCCATACCAGCACAGTCCGTGACGCGTTTGAGCTGATGATTTCTTTTTGGTGGCACCCGGTTCAAACGTTCGGAACATCGTCGTCGTTGTCGGTCGTGTGGCAGAAAGTGCTCATACTGTGATGCTGTCAATTCACAGCAACACGTGACCATTGTAGAGAGAAATGAATCGAAAGTGAAAATACGACGAAGTTAGAATTCCGTTTGCTTTATCAGGCATCCTTGAGAGCAGCATTGCAAGATTGTATGGATCGAACCGATTAATCTGTATTATTGCTTCTCGTAATTAAGAAACTCGACAGACAGAAAGTTACAAATAGTAGCATATGGAATGTATATTGCTCCTATTGCCAGTAAACAAATGAAAACGTTCCATGTTCCGAGCGACAGCTTTTGGAGAGTTCCAATAAACCATATCTAAATCTGTTTACGCTCTTGATTATATCGACCAAGATCGATATAATAATTTGTTTATCGTAAACTTATCGTTGTCAATCGATCGAATCGATAAGTAAACAGCGGAGCCATTGCGTGAATGAGCTCCGGCTGAAAACCAATAAATAGGAGCGAGTGGGATGAACTCGCTCTCTTTGGCGATCTTGCTCCTCTTGCTCCTCGCACTTCCAAAAAACACAGGGTAATTATTTAACATATTTCAGCGGTAAATCCGAAATTCGCGACGGGAATGAACAAAATCTATTCTATTACGACTGCAATAGGCACACATGGGAGAATTTAGCTGTTCTCTTCGTAATTGATTTGTATTGCTTTCCAACCTAAATGTGTGTAATAATAACGAGTTATCTATTATAAGTTAGTCTATATAGTAAGTAAGTTATATCCATTAGTCTTGTTTCTGGACATCTGCATATCAGGCAAACATATCTACATCGAAATAACTAATTCATAACAAAGCGACTGGTAAAAAGCATGTTGCCCGAAAACCATTAAAAATACAAATCATTACATTTGCGATTCCGAATCGTAACATTCCCTTCCCTCGCCGTTTCTCTAGTTCTATTCCATCGCTCATTTGTAGCTTATTTGTACCGGTAACACTCTACCAGCAGATGCATTTCCGCGCTAGAAAGTGGATCATTCGAAGGCACAAGGTGGACACCCGAACTCCCCCCGGGGGAGAGAGAGCACTCCATCGAAACAGCGTCACGAAAATCAAGCGTGTAACAAACACTATTGCCGCGATGGCGTAGAACGGATGCTCCGTCGCGGGTCGATGCGGAAAAACAATGGCTTTTGATTGTTTGATCCGACCTTTTCCGGCCACTACCGCCAAGCATCACCACCAGCACCAGTCTACCCTCCCGCTCGCCATCCTGAACATTAGCAATTACCCTTTCCTTTGCGCCCAGAACTTTCCGGTGTGCAAGTTGCGCCATTAGTTGACTGGGGTCGAACAAAACGCCCACAGATGGAAATCGTTTGAGAACTACCTTCCCCTTTTTTCCAGTCAGCCCACCGTTAGGGCTTCTCTCGTTGCCTGCTGGTGCTGAAGCTCCCGAAAGTTAAATCACACCCAAATCGGCCACATACAGACACAATCAAGGGGGAGTTTGGTTGGGTTGCAATGGGGCTGCCCGTTCCCCCTCTCACGATTTTCCAAACTTCCTCCAATTGAGAGGTTAATGTTGTATTTTAAAGGTTATTATTGATTTGTGATTGATGCACGGCGCGGCGGATGCACGCGGTGCCCTTTGGTGCACCGCAAGCCCACTCTCTAGGCAAGTGCATTAGCGCCAATGTAAACTCCGGCGCGAAGCGGTCAGGCAGAAACTTTGGCCCAGGTGAGGCCAGCAAAGGTTCCCTGTGAGGAGTGGGAAGGAAGACATCCATTTTGTAATGAGTTTCGGTGTCGGGAGCATAACCCGAGCATACTTCCCCCCACAAGCTGTCTGGGAGGGGCGCACGCTAAAGGGACGGGGCAATCGTTTTGTGTGCCGGACGGAATGGTTTGTTTTTCTCCGGTGTAATGTTATCGCGCCTCGCGCCCTTTCACCCTTCGGCCCCACTTGAAAACTGGGGGATTGGGAGGGAAAATCACAGGTGTGTAAAACGTAAAATGGGTAAATGTAATGAGTTTTTGACGCGCGCGCTGGAAGCAGGAAATTGGAGAGTGCGAAAGTGCAACGCGTGTGGCAGACGGGGTTGGGCTTTCGGTGTGCACTACTACTCACTTTTAATGGTTTGCGAGACCAAAAATGAATCCACCGTACTTTAGTATCGGGGCCCCACGGGGAGGTGAATAAACTGATTGATGTAGCTAAGGGAACGACGACGAATAATTCACTGAAAATTGATTAAAACATATTCTTGCAATGATTACATTAATGCGCGTGGCGTGCCCCAGGTCTATGAGGGGGTTCTTGCTGAAGAAAGGGTGACACAAAAACTTTCTTTACGTTTCCAACGGGTTTCCATTTATTGTACAACCGCCGTTGTTTCCTTTTATAACCACAGATGCTCAGTCTCAGTGGATGGAAGTCCGCCGCATCTTTAAAATCTCATGTCATCAATCGTCCCCCGCCCGAGCGACCCTCGAGCGTGCGATCCCGCGATACGAACGATTGCGTACAATCAATTCGCAATTATGAACGGCAATTTGCCTTAATCTAATGATAATCGCGCGCCGGCCGACCCATCCAATAAACATCTCTTCTCAATAACATTCTTTCGGCGGACGGGACGGACGATAGCCCAACGCCTGCCCTGCAACGGAGCAGCCGTTATGCTGATGTGGGCAGAAGCTGGCCAAAAAGATAAAGTGCGACCATCTTCAGTGCGACGCGTACAGGAGAATAAAAAAAGCAACGGGTTAAGCGCAAGGGAAGACGAATGACAAAATATGCTACCTCTTCGCAACCTTCGCCCACGAAGCAACAGGCTCGAACATCGATCACAATGTCATCGCAATGGCCGGGAAGGCAGCAGCAGCCCCCGTCCGGCTGCCATCTCAACGCAATAATTTAACTTTGGTCCGCTTCTTCGCTTCCCTGCGGTTCTGAATGTCGCGGAGGAGCAGCACCGGAGGAATGAATTCGTGGAAAGATTTTCTTCCACCAGTTGTGGGACCGAGCCCCTCTGACGACGACGACAACGACGACTGCTGTTGCGGCGGTTGGGCATAGATGATGGATTTAGAGAAAACCTGTTTTCTTGCAATCCGGCTGTAAAGCATAGAAAACAAAAACGTTCTGCTCCACACCGGTGAAGGAAAGATGCCAATCTCGTTTTGTTCAAATACCATTTCTGGCAGGGTTACTTTTTTCACGGCTCCGATTTAATTAAAAGTTTTATATAAAAAAGGAACATAACAAGAGAATAAACCGAATTATTTTATAACTCCATTCTGAGATAGTGAGTATAATACAAGTACTGAATCATATATGATATATAAATCAATAACGAAGACTGGGCTGTATTAAAGGAGAGTGTGATGGCGTCTTTTAAAATGAAAACTGCCACCTGATGATCTTTGGGTCAGCAGACAAGCCCACGTTCAATCATTCCGATTTACCTGTATTGCACAAGGCAGCACAGTTCTGGTGTTCGAATTTCACCACAATTTAACTAGGTCAATTGATAATTCATTTTCATAACGCAACCCTGCTGCAATGGCCGGATTGGGTTGCAGAACGGGTTTTAAATCGATACATGGTTTACTCGACTATCAAATATATATATATAATTTGATTGCCCCCTTCATTATCTAGAGTCACCCATACGTTGTTATATAGGCGCTCTTTGTACCACATGTCACCAGTGCGACCTCTTTCAAATCATGACATATTTTACGCATGGACAACAATGTATCAATTTACGACTCCTTCCCGGAACGAATCTAGGCCAAAAAGTAACGTATAGGTGAACATCGTCGTATCCATTTTACAGTGTAGCCTATGCAAGGTCGCCGGTCAACAAACATTAAAAGCTCAAGAATTAATTAATTGCCAAAACATATTTTTTGTTTTGAACCGGCTAAACAGAGTTCTTTAAAGAGATTTTTAAAAATTAGAAGAGCGGATGGATGTATGGAACAGCAATGGCAGACATAAATCGTGATCCATTGTGTTCTACCCTATCCATTCAAGCCATGCTAAAAATATCGATAGGTTGCATACAATTAAAGCGACTAAAATGCACTAAGTTATGCTGCGATGAAATTGTAATTTTAAAATGGTACCCTAATTTGCATCATCATTTGCCAAATACCCAGGAGCGTGCATCCCATATGCTTGTAATTTGAATTAAAAAAAACAGCATCAAATCGCAAACTTCACGCTGCTAACTACACACATAAGCAAAACAAAACCGAAACGCAAGGAAGGAGCACACGATGACGAGAAAAACACGAAAGGACGAATGCCGAAACACCCTCTTGCGAAAGGACGCTTCGGGTTTTCTGGCGGGCAATGCAATGGCGTGCGGGAGCGACCGGCACGAAAGAGACAATCGACCAACCCAAACCCAAACCGACCCTCGGCTCGGTAGGGTTCGCTTCCGGACGGCGAAAAGCCGAACCGACCGTGAGGCGCATGGAAGAAATTTATATTCACCTGCAGATGATTTATGACCCGGTTATTATCCGAATGAGCGTTTTATCGTCCCTTGCTGCGCGTCCTGCTCTCCGCGTTCCCTTCTGTAGCATCCACCATCGAACGGCCAGCACCCACACCCGTGCAAAAGGGCTACCATTCCAAGAGAGAGAGAGCGAGAAAGACAGGACGAAGTAGCGAATGCTTGGTCCGGTAAATTCCTACTTCTTGCCGTAAGCCGGATTCCAAAATGGCAACCTGTGGAGAGGAAGGTCGCCAAAAGAGCACCATGCACCCCCTGCGAGGGAATTCCTTCCGTTAGTTTTCCATCCCCGTGGATGAACGAGAGGGAGAGAGAAAGAACTCTCTACCCCTCCAGCTGGTTGCATGTTCGGGGCATTTCCAGCGCGAAGGGTAGATTGTGTCCTCGGATTGTGTTCAGGAATTTTCAATAGTACAGCGTACGACGTGAGGTCCAATAAGTGCCGTTGGAGCCGGAGGAGGAACGCCGAAGGGGCATGGATCCCACACGCCACATCTTCAAAGGCATGACTTGAAGTCACGATTTGCCTCCCGTGCATTTCCCGGTGAGTCGTAACAACGGCAAGTTCCACCTCATCGATATCAGTCAGAAAGAAAGAACGGGGCAAACCTTAAGAGAGGCATCAAATCTCGACCGCACTGTGTGGAAGCATTCTTTTCCCACCTTCTTCCCGCTCGGAACCCCTCTCTATTAACTTATGTTGCATAGAGCAGAGGAAGACGACATTTCTCGAACTCGGCGGCGTTGGGCGCGCGAAGGCAAACAGTCGCCGAAGAAAAATCATCCCAGCAACACTGCTTTCGGAGCGGAGCCGACGGCTGTTAGCCTAAAACTCTTTCGAAGGGCACTGCCGGGAAGGTAGGATAAGCCGATGTCCGAGCCTAATGCTTCTGTTATCCACATGGGAATGGACCATCGCTTTCCCATTTGTGAATGGGTGGCGTTTGCTCCACCGGAGTAAATTCAGACGCGAATGAAAAGCTGTGAGACAAACGTCCTGCTGCAGATGATTCATCGCGCATGATTGAAAAAAGTTAAATGTTACATAAATAAGCCATCGCCACTTTGCATGTGGAGAAAAAGTAATTTTCTGGTGTACATACCCCGAACCACATTAAGTTAAATCAGACCCACGACCCATCTAAAAGCTATGATTCCATCGCTGCCGACGGACATCAATAAAAGAAATGTAATGCATCGTTTCGGTTATTATCTTTTGTTACCCAAGGCAAGGTCCATAAACATCAAATCATCTTCGTTAGACTAATTGTGCTGTTATTGAATCGAATGGTCGTAGCAGTCAATAAAATTTTCAATAACAAACCCTTTCGCAATAGAGTGCCGGCTGTTTTATGGGTCATTTCAAACCAATGCAAATCTGACCACTAAAACTCGCCACTTCGCGTTGGAACACTCATAACTGAAAAGACGCCTCGGGGTACGAAGTCGATGCATTCATCCCTAATGGGTGTCATCGCGAAAACCCAAAGCCCCAGCGCGAAAACCCAAAACTGACGTCGGAACACATGTACCGCGGTCGCACGCAGCAGCTGCCTGCGAAAGATTTGCCCCAACAGTACGATGTTTTAGTGCTTGCTTTGGAACGTCCGATCTCTTTAAAACGGGGTGCCGGAAGGATGGGATGGCCGAAAAGCCGCCACATAACATCCAAACCGCGCGGATTGACGGAAAAAGATTTATGACCCGCGTTGCACGCGAGCACATAATAGGAGCACACATTAAATCTTCTTCAATAATTTTGTAAACTAACCGTCCGCCAACGATGCGAGCAGAAGAATAACGCGTCCGTTCGCGGCTTGCGTCCATGGTCCACCCAGACGTGTTGGACCCGGATGGTGGTGGTAGTGGTGGTGCTGTGATGCTGTCGGACGATTCGGGCAAGAGACACCGAGAGGACCGCGTGGCGAGAGACGCAACCATATTTCGGAACGCAGGAAACCAGTTTACGACTAAATTAATTTATACTAAACTGTAACCGAACCGCAATCGTCGCGGGTTTTCATGTTCTTCCTCTTTTCTTCCGACGTCGTCGTAACCAGCACACGTCCCCACCTCCGGCCGATTTTTCGGCCTCGCGCGTTCGCTTTGTTCTACACGGGATCATAAACACCTCGCGGTCATATGTTCCGTTTTTATTGTTGTTATTAGAAACCACCCCCCTGTGCTCGCACAGTCCGCGGGTGAAGATTTGGGTTAGGAGGGGCAAGGAAACCGCGAGGTCCCTGCCACGGTGGTCCACGGAGTTTGTGGTCACGTCCAAACAATTCGTTTGACGTTTTTTCGGAGAATTTTTTCCTGTTCCGCGGGCAGTGCCGTACGTTTACGATCCAAGTTCTGTACACACATAGACACACACACACAAAGACACACGGGAAGATCGCGCCGTGGAGCGAGAAATGCAGGCGGACAGTTTTATAGTTTTGAAAAATCAGACACAGACCTTCGCTGGCGTCCGAACGATTGCGACACAGTGGCATGGGCCGGCCTACAGAACAGGAAGCAAGGAGGAAGGCGGCGGCCATTTGTCAGGCTAGCTGTAGTTTGATCAATGGTTCCGACGAAGAAACGGATGTCCACTTAAACTGGGTCAGCAGCAAATTAACGCCACACGCACATTCGTCAAGCGCGTGCTAGGGAAATCTAAGCCTCCTGTGATTTATGGATTGTACTTAGTCCTTAAGCCAGTTGGGTAATCCACATGGATCAAAATGTCACTGCATCGAAAGACATTTCCACGTTCTGGTCGCCATAATCAATGTCTTAAAATAGCATTAGAAAAGATCTTCTGAACGGTGGAGTTTTAACGTCAGGACATTCGGTGATCGGGAACATCTCGTTATTGCAGCAATATAATTAGGTACCTGCAAACCACACGTACGTTATAAACTTCCAAATCCTCTCAACCAGTCGATAACTAACGGAGAAAACACTTACGAACCTGTATAGGGTCATCGCAAAAAGACTTTTTATGTTCCCGTAGGTCAATCATCTCTTCGACGAAGAAGCGAAAAAAATGACATCCAACGAGCAGAAGCATTCACTTGACCGGCGTAGAGTAACTCCTCGCCACTAACATCTTGAATGCTTAAGCTCAATCACGGCTGATCGTGGCCCGGAACGTTCGGCCCACACCTCTCCATCGCAACACGATCGTCCTGGTGCAAATGAACGACCCACTCGGAACCCCGGACTCCACTTTCAGCGAAGACGTTCAGCGCCTGAAGCTGTTTCGAGGGCTCTCCTTTGACCTATGGGATGGATGGTCCGCGAAGTGGATGAAAGGTAGGCCAACTAAACTCTTCATCGTCAAAGTACTTGCCACGATGGTGGGTTTTAGCGCGTGGACATCGCTGCTAGTACCGTTCCGTGCTGATAGGGGAGGCTTCCATCGGCCTCAATGGGTACGCGTCCGGACCTAACTGGTGCAGACTTGCACCACACCGAACTAGACCTGGAGGCGTGGGTTCGAGCAGGGGAGTTGGGACACATATTGGACGAGACTCGAGTAACTCCTCCAGGAGAATACCAGCAGAGGCTCAACATGGCCGCGAAGAAGCCCCCGAAACCCCCACACACGTGATTTATAGGGAACCGTTATAATTTATGCACCGTTCGTTTACATCCGCTCTTCCCCATCTTCTCTCGTGCCATCGATGAGTCGCCTTGTGGCGAAACGCAGGGCGAGAAGTGAGCACAGAAGACTGAAGCCGGATTTTTAGCTCGCGCCCGGTCAACACGTAGGAGGGCGGCCGGTCAGGCTGACGTTACTGAAGCACTCCATCCACATCACGCACACACCGTCGAGGGTTCTCGCTATCTTCTGGTCATATCTTTCGACCTCTGAAGACGTACGTACTCCAACACCTGAAGGGGTTTTGCTTCCTTCTTCTCTTTGTTTTAGAGTTCATCTGCGTTTTCATCTGCCATAAAAGTCCCCGTCCAGAAAGATGCGCCCTCGATGATTTGCATGGTTCGCTGCGAAAGCCAAACCTGCAGTGAAAACTGAATGCAAGCTCTTCATCAACACCTCAATGGCAGATCATGATGGACGCAAATGAATAGAGAATCGATACTTGGAATGCAACGCCCAACGGCAAGGCAAAACTATCCGCCATAAAAAGTGGATAGGCATAGAAAATCGGTTTACACATCAATGCTTCAATTGCACTTCAATAACAAACCTTTCATTACACAGAAATATGCGTGTTTTCGTATGGCTTTTAGAGAACTCAAATTCAAAGACACTGTTGCAATGAACAAATTACCTTAAAATGTTACGCAGAGCAATACAATTTTTGGATGGTATATCGCTAGAACTGCTAACAGTTTAAAACTCACATCATTTTGAAAAAAAAATGCCAAAGGATATGCCAATACCATGCTGAGAGTGTTAGACACATTTGGAAACTGCAGTTTTTTCGTGTCCGGTTGTACTTCGTCCATAGTAGACACCCATTAACAGCTTCGACAAACAAACGCACTTGGTTCCCAACGTATCAGTCCGACCGACAGACAACTGCAATAACGAGGTGTGCATGTGTCTGTTATCATCCTTTTACGCTTTTCGTTTTCGCTTTCCCTCAATATACCACACCGGACATCCCCGTACCATGACGGTGGCGCTTTGGTGTCCTGCAAACACGGCATTAAACACGATTTTAATGTTCATGCTTCTTCTTCGCCTGCCCGATAGTGACCGAAAATGGGAACACCTTTCACCGCACCACTCGGACTTTCGGACGGTTGTTGGTTTCTGGCCGGGCCGGAGCTGCACACGGAGACGAGTGCCACCAACCACAACCACCCACTCGCAACCGCAAGACACCCTCAAAATAGTGCGGTGGGCGCTGCTGGCAACAGGCAGCAGGAGACGGCGGCAGCCCCGGGTGGAAAGCCAAGCCGGCTGACTAAAAAAGGGAAAACGGCTAAGCCATATGCAAATGTTCTGCAACCACCCTCAACAGACACACACACTTTGCATACGATCTTCCACCCGAAGGGGATCCGGTGTCGTCGCCGTGCCAATGTGGGAATGGAAAAAAAAGTAAAACAGTTCAGTGAAAAATAAAAATGAAACTTTTTCCCCCGCATCATTTCCGCCTCCTTCCGGTGACGTGTTGTTTCGGTCGATGAAGGTTTTAAGCGACAATGAACGGAATTTGGCTCACGCTGCTGTGGCAGAACGTGTATGCTGGTTGGGAAAACTTCTTTTCGTCCAATTTTTTGTCCTAGAAACGTGTTAGTCTTAATTACCTTAAAACTAGAGAATTTTTTAAGCGGTTAGAGAAAAAATCAAGTTAGTTAGTTTTGGAAACAACTGCGAAAGTTTGTTAATAGTATTCTTTAAGCCATCACATAAATACAAACACATTGCATTAGTAAATTTGAGTCTTTTGTAAAAAAATACCGAATCGACAACCTCCATAGAAGAACTAATGCATCGAAGTCAAATAGATGTTATGTAAACCGGTGAATTATTATAGAAAACCGATGTAGCACGTTCCACAAAGAAAATAAAGCATAGCAAAGGCACAAAACAGACAAAAACGACAAATGAAGAGTAAGATGTAAATTCGGACAGCCGAACAAAAAAAAAACAGCACGTGCAGAATTCTCTTTAACCACTTGAAAATTCCATCGTGAGAGTTGTAAATGTATGCAGACCGTTTCATGCTTCAGCCGGGCAATAAGGATCGTCTGCAAGAACGAAACAGAAGAGCAACAAAAAAGAAACCCACCACCACCTTTACCTCACGATCCAGTGGGGAAAAGGTAACAGGAGCATAAAACAATTTGCATAAACATTGAGCCGGGTTTTTTGTTGTTGTCTGTATTTTCTCTATGCCAGTTGCTTCTCTACGTCCTGCTGGAAACCTCACCGTTTAGTATCATCATTCCCCAGAACGACTGCGGGTGCTGCTACTGCCTCAGACGTCCAGCATGTGTGTGCGGGAGAAGAATGTTGCCTTTTTATGTGATTCAAGTACGAATCGCTTTCTCCCTGCTGCAGGCAATGTTTGGACGAACCCACATTGAATTCGGCCAACTGGAGCACACCAAAATTTGCTAATCGGTTCGTGTTGTCATCTGCAACGCAAATAAAAAGGAAGCACATATATCCCACGGCCCACGGTATCCCACGTACGAATTTGCACGACTGCATGCCACACATATCCTTCTTTTCGCATTTGTGTCGTTCCTTTTTTCCTCCCTCACCCTTCAGCCAACCGCAAAAATGCATACAGAAAACCAAAGGCGTAAGTCACGCAACGCACGTACGCAAACAGAAAAGAGCTTATTTTACGCTACTTTAGGCTGGGAACAGCACAACAATTCCCTAGATGACGGCGATGATGACGATCACAAACACCCCGTCCAATCTCAGCAGCCCTACGATATGCCGAGAGTAACCAAAGGCAGTAGAGCAAAAAAAAAGAGGAAATACTACTCATGATAAATGTTGCATTCCCTGCACAACATCCCCCCGATGTCCAGTTCGGTTTAACCAACAGTTGCATAAAGTTATGCTCAAAGTGGACATATTTCACCTGCCTTCACAAGCGAGGCGACAATCGTAGACAAACAAAAAATTAGAAGACCTATCGTCGGCTGTCTACAACAAGCTGGAAAAGCACGGGCGGCTGGACGATGATGGATTGCCGTGAAAGAAAAGTGTTTGATAAATGCGCCGAAGGCCGCGGTGACACAGCCAGAGGGAAGGATTCGTCACGTGAAGAGTGAAGCTGCTGTCAAAAGGCTTTCTCCCGTTCCGGATAAAAAGACTTCAATGCTGCACCACGCGATGAAGAGACAAAAAATCGTAAAAGATGCTTCAGGGAAAACAAACAAACATTCGAGCAGATTTTACCACGCGCTTCCATCGGTGGGGTCCGGATCGCTTTGCGGTCTATTAAATGATTATCCCATCCTCCTAACCCCAAAGTCCTAACTTAACGGGGACCAACTTTAGCCATGTTTCCCCCATGCTCTCGTCGTGTAGCGACACATCATCAGCGTCTTGATGATGCTGCAGCATCATCGGGTGCCGTCACGCCTCGGAACCATTTATCACCTTATTATCCAGTTAGCAAATTAAACGCTAATAACCGTAATCTCGTTAGGAGGGCCAGTTTGTCCGGCCGCACTAATAATGGTGGGAAAACTTAGCTGACAGTTACTTGTATGAACTTTGTGAGGGATTTTTCGCCCTTCATTGTACCGGTATTCTTCGGAAGACTTGAGATTAGAGTAGACATAGTTCTTCCGTACCTGAAGTCGGATGGGCTCAGACTTTACGAAATTACGTAAACTGAAATAATACCAAGGCAAACATATAAATTACGAATGCATGAGTTTTTCATAACAGCCACAAGTACCGACGCTGAGATCAATGTTACGATGTTACGACTCTCTTTTACAAACACCAATATAACCTGTTTCTGTAAATTTATTGATAGAAGCAATCGTTTGTTTCACAAAAAACATTTCGCCTCTGCATGTATTTTTGTCCTGCAATTCGACGAGCTTTGTTATCTTTGCCTGATTCATGAGCCATCGTAATGAAGTCCTCACCATCACCTATCCCCTCACGTGTCTACCTTTACAATCACCCCATCATCATCCGCATGCGTATTTTTCAAGCGCCATCAACACCATCCCAAAGCTAGTGCCCGTCGAGGTCGACACACGCGTCCATTACATGGCTGGCTTCCTTTTATTGGTTTATTATTATCGTCCCCGAGGGCAGCGAAAGTGTTAGGATGTGCTAATGAAGAAAACTAGCACCGGGTGAAGAACAGGCTGCCGTAGCCTAGTGTGATGTTTGCTATGTTTATGCTACGGCTTCGCCAGCGGGTATGGTGGTGAAACACAGAACAAAAGCTATCTCCTTTGATATGGTAGGTTTCGATATGGAAGAGACCCTTCGCAGGGAGAATAGCGCATGTGAAACAGAAGAATTACAGCGAGAAAAAGGAAGGAGAGTTTGAAAAAAAAACGGTTGAATTCGGGTTCCAGCTTGAAGGCCCATGTAAGACGAAGGGAACGAAATCCCCAACGTGAGTGAAAAAAGTGTTGAGTAATAAATTCAACATTGTACACTTCCTTCTTCGTCTTTCTCACGTCTCCTTCTTCACCCTGCTGGTACCGATTATCTGCGGGCTTCGGATGGGCTTCAGGCCCACATCGGAAACATCTTGCTAGACAAGAACAAGATCAAACTTCTGCTCGATCCACGTCTGCGTCCAAAGATCGGAGTTTACCGGGGCATGTTAGGGGCAAAAAACCCCTAATACCTAGCAGGTGATGAAGAAGGCTGTCTGCTGCCTGGATAGTATTAAAGTGAAGAGAATGCGTACAATGTGTGCGTGTGTGTGTACCTGTGCTTCTCAGCAAAGTCTTATGTTAACCCCAACCATGAGCTGCAACTACTTTGATCAGAACGAAGAGACGAAGAAGAAAAACCCTAAATGGACTAACGGCTTCAACGGGGGCTAAGAAACACCAACGAACTTCCTATGGATGGAAGGGTTCGGTTCTAATTTGGACAGACGTGCTAATTAGCTGTGCATTGTGCATGCCCGGCCCGCTAAACGCAGCTAGCTGACGACGCCCGCCCGGTGACGATGATGACATCCTCGAGACCCGGCATCGTCCAACTCAACCCATTCGGCTGCATAAACTCGCGTCCTCATTAGGAAAAGGACCGTCCTCAGCCTTTCACACGGATGCTGGTATGAAGGATGAAAGGATTCGATTAGGAGTGCCATTGTGTCCTCGTTACATTAAATTATTTCGCTTCTCGACATCTCGGTAGAGAGGTTGAAAAAAAGACGAAAGGACAAAGGCCATCTTAACCCGTCTAGCGGTTGAGGACTCAACTTATTAGAATGGAAGTTTTCAGGTTTCATTTTTCACCCTCTTTTTCCATCATTCGCGAACCGAAGTGCGTCGAACCATGGTACCATTATGCGCTGCCGATGATGGATTGACTTACCGGCAAGAATGATCCTAATTGAGTTATTGTAAGTCCAAGCAACGACATTTGAACTCGCTGCCCTGCGGAACATCAAGGATTTCTATAGAGCGTTTTAATTGGTTTTATTTATTTAGTTCGTTTGAGCGACCACAGGGACTATCGTGTAGCTACATATGTTAAGAGGAAAGAGGATAAAAAAAATAAAAAGAGGAGCACATAAGTCAATCGTTTTCAACATTACAACGTCTTTCACATTAAATCCGTGGACAGATAAACTAATCAGATGTTGACATTTTCAACCTCGAATAACTATACAAAAATGTGTGCCCTTTTTTCAATAAGCTTCTAATTTGTGTTATTTCTTCTATTACAAAAACTCGTTGGAATGGTTACTAGCTTTCTCACTCATTTCGGATGTTTTGTGTTTTTTTCTTATTTTTTCTGTTCTCAAACGCATGTCCGCAGTGTTACACCAAACTACCGAGAGTGTCGAGCGAAGTCGTGACTCATCAGATACCTGCGCGAACTGAAAGAGGCCTCAGGTACAGCTAACAAGCAACAGCTTAAAAATTAGCACCTTTTTCAAAATGAGCATGCCTCATTTCCCCCAGCACGCTTCCTCTACGCCTAGCGGAGCATCGCGCGCCGGGAGAGAGCCCCACTTCCGACGGTAATGAATATTCAAGGTTCGGAAAAAAGGGAGGAAGATTTATTTATCTCATTCTTTCCATTCTTCGGTAGCGCCTGCAGTAGGAGTGCATCGGTTTGAATCAGTCTGCCCTCGTCCTCCGTTCAGGTCGCATGCTCGAAGGGCATGTCACGACGCCACAAAACCGCAAACAGCGTGAAGTCCACCATCACGAGGTCCGGTGGATCGTGGTTCCAAAAAAATCTTATCATAATATTTTAACGGTTTTTTTCCCTCCCATCGTCGTTGTCCGAAATCCTGGCGCATGCATGGCTCGTACCGGTGGCACTCTGGACGGTGCAGGAAGTTGCGTTGGCCAGATCTTTCAGAAGATTTTTACGGAAGTTATTTGTTTATGCTAACGCACGCCATGAAGCGGCAGCAGTAGCCGTCGCCATCCACCGGTTTCCGGGGCAGAGCATAAACACAGCATGAGCATGGCACATACAGAAGCCCATCATCTCGTTCGGGCTGTCATCACTGTCAACAGCAGCCTGCTACGCCGGGCTTCTCGTTCGTGCGTATTTATGCACGCACACGCAGGTGTGAAGAGTTTGCGGTGACGCGCCGGCGGTTACACACACAATGAATATGTTTGTTGCTGTCGGCGCGACTCCGGCGGGAACGCGAATGTGTAAACTTCTGAACTCCGAAATGCACATGAGGATCGCAAGGTAGGATCACTTGCGAACTGGTTGGAGCCGAGCTTTTGACATCACCGAAGTGCATATGAAGACAATTATGTTTACGTGCATGTGCGACGAAAAACTAGAACACAGCTGGAAAAATCTACCCACAATCTAAACACAATAAAGCTACAAACAACCAACAGGAGTCCCCAGGGCACCCAGGATCGTATTAAAAATATTTTCATCATAAAATATGGTTCAGGGAAATGCACAATAAGCCTCTTTTGTAACGGACCAGCGGCGATTCCTATTTAAGTAACGTTCTGCTCGGCCGCGAAGTTACCCGAATAGGAGTTTGGATTTTGGAAAAAATAGCGAATGAACATCGCTAAACGCGCGAACAATCTCTCCCATAAATATTTCCATGCCCAAAAACGGGAAAATCCAAAATCGACCCTCGAGCCATAGAAGAAAGAACAAGCGAGCGAAACGAGTGCCTAAAATGATTGCGTCTAGACCAATTAAAAATGGTGTAGTTATATTGCTTTGGTACATCGTCTATCAGTATGATGTGTCATTGTTCTTAGAAGATTATGTTTAAAGAGAACATTATGATGAAAGGGAAAGAGGAAGGACACTGGCCGACGTGCGCAAAAATTTGACCAACATCTTCCAGTACATCCTAATGCCAAAGTCGACTCATTAGCACACTAGCAACGGAAGCATGTTTCATCGTCATCTCCATTCCTTTCTGTGATCGTTTAATGGTTGAAATCACGGTGAAAGAACACTTGGACTCTTGGAGTGCACTCTAACACCCCTTACCGACCTCTGTATGCCACCCGCAGTAGGTTCCAGGTCTGCACAACATTGTCGCTACTCACTTCATACGTATTGGGTTCTGCCTTCCCCTTCATCACGCACTCCCTTTGCCCCAACCCAACCCAGTGCTGTCAAGTGATCATAAAGCTGACCAGCTCGCCCCAGCCGCCTCATCCGCTCTTTCCGCTTTCCGCCCTTTCGAAGGAGTGCCACGGTCCCGGTTCCTCTTATGCTCAACCCACCTATTCCACCCACAAAGTCAATAGCCGGGCCCCGGCGTCGACACCGGGCCTTTCATGAATAATTATAAGCTGCCCACTAATGGGCACATGAAAAGTGTGAAATAATTTTGGGATCACGTTTTCACCGTTTTTGGCTCGGGGCAAGTCCGAAGGAGGTTGGTCTGCTTTTTTTCTTGTCTTTTGGTGTGACTTCTTTCTTCGTGTTGCGCTGATTTTAATTGACGAATGAGTCCGACTGCAGCTGGAGGGTTGCGAGAGCGGTATTCAAAAAAAAGAAATATCGAGCAGCCATACTCCATAAAAGGTATCGGTGGGTAATATTAGTTGGAACACGCCGCATTCGAAATGGGGCACTATAATGGAAACTGACGATTGGTTGGAGGAGAAATGTGTGTGGATGGAATGAAATGACCGCCCGGTGGCTGAGTTTGTGTATCACATCCACTTGGAGCGTTATCTGGTAGAGATAAAACGGGATCATTATACCGTAAATTGAAATAATCTGTTTCAACCCCGTGCAATAAAAAAATGTCCCGCCTACCGACCCTACGCTGCAATCTTGAAGAGCGTTTTGATAGTTCCTGTTTATTAGCTTTCAATCGACAGAAATCTCGCCGCAAATATCGTAACACACTTTAAGTGCTTGTGAATTACAAAAGAGAACTAAAATGGACCCAACATAAAAATTGAAATAACAGCTTTTTCGAACAATCTCGTACGTTGTGGTTAGATTGTTTGATCTTCTTCGAGGGCTTGCCCGCAGGACCAACACCTCGTTAGTACACAACGGCACGGCACAAACATTCAACCTGATGTAGACAGGTAGAACTTTACAAGACACTTCCTCGGAGGAGGGTTGAGAATTTCATTATCGATTCATTACAAAAGCGCTAATAACCTGACAAACATGGAATAAATAATAAAGTGACCAACGGCGGGGTCACAACTAGCGAAGCTCTCAGAGATCCCAGTGTCAGACGAGAAAAGGGGAACGGGGAAGAAAGGAGCAGCAATAATGTGGGCGCGGGTCGTGTCTTGAAGTGGTCAAATCCTCCCTCCCGTCCACGCGAGACACCTTTGACGAACGGTGTTTGATCGAGGCAAAGCTGGACGGGGCTTGTCCCATTAGCAAGTACGGGGCGGGTCCCGCACTATGAGGTACATTCTTTGGTCCCTTACAGACACCCACGTGCACAATAGCCACACCAGGGAGTACTGGAGGAAGGGGGGGGGGGGGGGGGTGTTA